>JARHVA010000605.1:1577500-2777500 GCA_037957365.1 Torreya grandis | reverse complement strand
CAATCCATCCAATCCTACAACTTTTCTCAACAAGAAGTAGAAAATACTATTTCGTGAACCCAAAGAAATAAGATCAAATAATATTTCAGAAACAAGTTTCCTTTTAAAGAAAACATTAAATCAACATCTTAAAAATATGAATCTTCTCGGTAGCTTAAAATGATGTAAGACGAGAGTGAAAGAATAAAAACTCACCTCTCAACTAGCTAAGAGAGATGCCACTTTATCTCAAGTTTACATAAATAAACTCTTAACACAAAATATTTCATAACCAAAAACTCTTTACTCAACTACAAGAAAATTCCCACCGCACTTGGTGGTTCTAAATCTAGAATTGTCTTAAAGGATTCCCCACTACTAGGATTTGTGTATAGAAGACACAAAACTAATGAATATATACTTAAGTGAGAATCATTCCATGTTTTAAAAATACACTCACAACACAAAACACAAATGATGAAGGTGATTTTATTACTAAGAGAGATGTAATCATACTTAAGGTATTCAATCTAAAAGATCAAAAATATGGTAAAGAACTCTTGTTCACAGATCATGAATTATGCTATGCACTTATCTACCCTAACACTTTAAATAACCATTACTAATGAGACACTCGATAAACCAACCCTTTAATAACTATATGGGGGGTACGAATGCTCTAACGATATACACTCAATGTATCACACATAGTTATATTAACTGTTAAAAACTAAGTCATGAACTCTAGAGGATTAAGACTCTAGATTTACATCTATATAGGCTCCTAAAATATGTCAGAACATATAAAAGAGGTATCATGTTAAAAAAAACATAATTAAAATTGTGAGACTTTAGTTTTTAAAATTATTATAATTAGATGCTTGAATATAAGCTTATATTTTCATTAATTTATACTACTTATTTATAACTAGTTGTGGTACTTATTAGCTATGCTTAAAACACTAGACTATGATAATATGAGTTATCATAGAGTGTAGTATGTTTGAAAACTAATTGTAGTAATTAGAATATGTAGTTAAATATATATTTTATCTAGATGGTATAAACTATAGTCATTATTTATATTATGGGATAGATAATAATGTGAAATTCATTTATAAGTTTGATGGAATAAATGTATTTTTTTATTGTTCTCATACTTAGAATGTTCTGTAAAATGATTATTAATAGGCTGTAATTTATATGAATCTATTGATAATATTATGTTAACCAAATCTTACATTGTTGATATTGAGTAAGTAGTGAGATAAACTTCACCAGCTTACTAACATCACAATGCCAGATGAAGGTAAATCGATCAAATAGTGTGTATGAATTTTGACTAATCTATAAATCATTTATTATTTAAAAACTTTGGCCAAATTAATATTTAGTGAGACATTGTCATTTAATGAGTATGATTTACATGTTTTTGTGATATCTTTTAATATGAGTTTTTATGATACACCACATGTTTAGTTTTAGAAATCATACAACACAGGGTACTAGTTTATCTTTATGAATTCTCACATCATCACTATCTACTCATTCATGAAGGGAAAGTCATTCATTGATGAGATTAATACAGGTGATCATTAGTCTATGATTGGTGTGTAAAAGTGTTTGAATGATGCTCTCCCTCCCACAACAATACTATTTTTGAGATGACACTTGAAGTTATCACTAATACTAGAGTTCATATATATATATATATATATATATATATATATATATATATATATATATATATATATATAGTACTTATTACTAAAATATTATCATGAAAAGCTGTAATTACTTATTTATTGTACATTGACAACAGTGGCTGTAGGCATGTATCAATCATGGTTGGTTAATTGTAATTACTTTTTATATTTGTATTATGATGTGTTTCTTATGATGATAGTGATTAAAGATGTATGATGTAATATATTTTATTATGAGTTATCACACTTTGAGTATTTTATATGATCACTAGTTAGATTCTCGTAATATAATCTATTTATAATATATGTGTTTAAATTTTAAAAAATCATGTATTTATAGGTAGATACCAATAAAGATGTTACAAATTTAAATATGAACATTTTTAAAATATATTTTTAGTTCTAAAATTTTCATATCTTATATTAGTTAGAATAATTGGTCCACAACAACAATTAAATTCAGTGTATCGTGATTTTAATGTTAATGAAGGTGTTTTCATATACTCTTACTAACATAAAAATTGATTAGTTCTAGTTAAATATATAATTATATATAATCTAATAATTAACATAACAATATGGATAAATGTACAAAGTTGGGGTGCAAAAAGAGGTCTACTCGTGAACATGTTTTTTCTTAAAATAAATAATTTTAATTTTTTTAAGATAATTTGAAATGACTACATTCAAAATTCAAAGATGGTGTGAGAACATGAATTGTAGCATTTTGAGTCTAGTTTCTAAAACACTAATATTTTAAATAATGGTAAAGTATAACTAGATCAAACATCTAATATTTGAATAAGAACTCTTATATTTTTAGAAAAATAGAGTAGATAGTTGATCATGCAGCCCCTCATTTTTTAACATCGTTTAATATTGTTAAAAATTATTTAGTCAAACTTTATATAAAATCATATAGTTTGTAACTTATATTTTTTTTTACAATTTTTCAATGAACATTTTTTTATATTAATTTTACAAGCAAATAGATCCTGAAAAACTAACAAAAACATGGTTAACCGGTGTTGAAAACTTTAAAAAAAAATAACATGTAAAATTAGGCCTAGTTTGTAACCATATAATTTTTTATGAATTTGTATTTAAAAAAAAAAGACAAACAAGCATATATAGGCATGTATATTTGTGACATGTAATATCCTAAAAAAATATAGTTAAAAATCAACATAGATTGAAACTTTAAAATAATCTAATTATAAAAATCATATATTTGGAAAGAGGAGAGTGTGCTTGTCGTCGTGGCAATAATTTTATTAATTTTTTTTGTTGAAATTCATAGTGTGTTTGGTGATGGAAGTTGATTTTTTTAATTTTCTATCAAAACTTTAAAGTTCACTTGTGTGTTGATAGGTCCAAGCTTTTGGCTCAGGTATCCAAGCTATTTTCAAGTGTTTAATCCTAAAATATAATCTAAGTAATTAGAATTAGCCTTAGATTTAATATTAAATGGGTATATATAAATTAAATGGCATAAGATTGATAATAAAATCTATATTAGACAAATTATATGTTAAACTCAGATATAAGCAACATACATTGAATTTATTATGCTAAGATAATTTAAATATATAAAGTACAACTATGATAGATATAGAAATGACAATGAAGTGATGTACTTAACTTATTTTTATGTTGATACAGTTATGAGTCTGAAACAGAACATAAAACACATTGGAATGAGATTATGTAATAATCATCAAATTATGGATCTAACACTTCTGGCTCTCAAGATAATAATATTAGCCAGGGATAGTTACATCAATGCTATTGTCTGGTTTTAATGATAGTGTCTTATATAGAATATCTAATGAAACAAGATGCAACCACCTAGATGCTTTCAAGTTTTATTTTATTTTTGCTCTGATATATTCAGATTTGATTCATAGACTATTGGTTCTTGTGAAATGATAAAGCCCTTATTCTTCAACTTCATAGTGATCTTAGAGTAAAATAGGTTAGTGGGCATATGGTGTTGAGCTGACCCCAAAAACTTCACTATCAAAAGGTGTTTCTTGCATATCCAATACTCTATAAGAGGGCCTCAGACTCATGTAGTTCTCACTTATGTGGTGGATTATGTGTGAATCTACAATATGTGCAAAGCAAGTACAACAGTGACCTAACTTATAACTTGATAAATTAGATTATTGAACTGCTCCTTTAGTAATTCAAACCTATAGATGTGTTGTACCTATGATTGATATAAATATATGGATCTTTGTTCAATAGAATGTTTGTTAGAGTACTTTTGATAGGTTACTTTGGTAGTTTTGGTATTTTTCTAGGTGTGGTTAGGTAAGGAATGAATGAGAGTTGATATTGTATTTATATCAATACAATTGAAGTAATAACTCACATTAAATCACTTAGGCCAACTATTAGGATAAATTTTATTTATAAATTAGATAAATTTATGTCATTAAATACTTGCATCATAAAATGACAGTAGCATCGATACTACTGTATGTCTCGATCGTTAGTGTCTAAAGAGCAAAAAAAATAGGTACATGTTCAGAATTTGTAGAGATAAAAAAAAATATATTTTAAGTATTTTTGGCAAGATAGAAGACCTAATTCATCAAAATAAGACTAAATAAATTAATATATAGTCCAAAAAACATAAAATAGAGTAAATACAAGACATATAGAAGTAAAAAATGTATAGAACTAAGAGGAACAACCAAGGTCTAAGTTTTTCAAGTGTACAAGATTGAGATGTTATATAATCATAAAGTATCATCTAAATTTTATCCCCTTTAATATAATAATAAAATTACTAATTTAAAGGAAATGAATGCATACCTGAGTATGTATACACACCTTATCTTTATGTGTACCCAACTTGAGTGCTTTATTGGTGATTGGCTTACAACCAATAACATGTTACAGTATCAAATTAATGCACATAATTTGGGTTAAAAGTATTTAAAATAGATTGAAATTTAAAGAGCAAGGTTTAGAAGTACACGTGTGTCAATGTAATTGATTTTTGTATTGATGAATTATTTTAAAATATATATATCATTTTAAGGCTATGAAACTTAGATTATGACAAATATAGATAAATCTTTAAAGTGCATATATCTAAGGAGATAGAGAGATTGGAAGGTACATGCTTCAATTTTAGACCAAAAGTGAGTTATTGCCTAGCAATTGAGATTAGTTCAACCATGCAACCTAATGATACTTATAACTTAGTGAGGTTAGATGATCAAGTCCAACCTAAAAAATTAGCAAGATTGATTGATTTGATAACCTCAATCATACCATAAATTTTAACCAATTACTGCAGTAGATTGGAGCAATAAAGTCCATAAAATTCCATAGAGTATCAGTATGAAAAATTTTGCGATATGATAACAGTCCATAAAAGATATTTAGAATCTAAAATTGATTTATATTTTTTAATATTAGACACATGTTGCATATCATATGCACCTTATATATGTTTCATACTAAAACTATGTATAATAGTAGTACCAATGTATATAATTTTGCCATAACTATGAATTTGAATCA
The DNA here is from genome assembly GCA_037957365.1 of Torreya grandis. Taxonomy (NCBI): domain Eukaryota; kingdom Viridiplantae; phylum Streptophyta; class Pinopsida; order Cupressales; family Taxaceae; genus Torreya; species Torreya grandis. Next base: position 2,772,275 of record JARHVA010000605.1, on the reverse strand, counting down.
TATAATTATGTGTTTTGGCCAATTCATATAATTGTGTACGTGTGGATAAAATAATTTTGAGACATGACACCACTATATATTGAAAAATTTAAAAATTGATATAAGTACCAATGTAGAGGACATATTTCTAAAACATTCCCTCACTATAATATGGAGATGTTGATATTGAATATGTGTAGAGAACATGCTTCCAAAGCATGCTCTCATTGAATTTAAGAACTGATATAAGTACCATATACTGAATGAATGTGGAGAACATGATTCCAAATCATTCCCCCACTAAATATTATGATTATGAATGTGTGAAATTCTTGTTCATGTAACATGCCCCTACTGAATCTAAAAATTGATATAAGTACCATTTATTGAATGAAAGTGGAAAACATGCTTCCAAAGCATTCTCCCACTAAATCTAGAAACTATGCCAAGTGTGGAAAACATGCATCTATGAAATAAACCCACTAATATTCCCCCCTTTGAGGTGAGAGAAAGATAATAATTGGTAGTTACCTCACCTCAAAAGGATAAGACAACTATATAATTTATGAATATAACCATGTCGTATATAGAAGGAATGTGTCTAGATAAATGTATCATTGAAGCACAAAGAACCAATGTGATCACATGTAGGCCTAAGATGCATGATAAATATCATAGAAATATATAGATAGTAATAGTAAAAGTTCAACAAGTAAATTAAAAACACACACAATATCCCTTGAAACCAAGTCAAAAGGCAATGGTCAAAGGAGACTATAAATAAAGGGCATGTTTAAATGCCACATAATAGAAGAGACATGACTTAGTCAAATATCCACAAAGATAAGGATGGCATATTCAGATGTCCATATAAAAATAATGACATGTAAATATCAATGAAAGTGTATAAAGACATGGGGGTCACAAGTAAAGGAGTATATGAAAATGCTCAAACTAGGAAAATAATAGTAAGGTAAGACACTCAAAAAAGTGCATAAAATTAAGCATAAAAAAACAACAAAAACATGTCATAGTAGCCCATGGATCCAATGTGTTAGGACAAGTATGTCAAGTATATAACATATAAAGTACCATGTGTAGTATATAATAATGGATAATAGGCATGTGTACATACATATGTAAACTTAAATATTATAATAAAATATGATCATTGAATCATATAACTTATGTGTATCAAGATAAAAGAAGTGGATGCCTCTAATGTATCTATGATATAAGTAGAGGTAAAGCCCAACATTTGAAATGGGAGTAGATCATGCATATATGTATGCTTGTATCATATTCAAGTAAAAGTGTGACACATATATGTATGTAAGAGTAACTGAGTATGTCATCCATCAACATGGAACTAACACATGGATGCCAATGATCTAATAGAACATGTAGGTTTTGAAAGTGTTGTTGACCATTTTAGTCCTGCAAGCCAAAATTGGTCTCCTTCTTTCCCTATTGTTCTGAGCCAGTTAAAAATTTGATTTTGCACAAGTCTTTCAGAAAAATAAGGGACCAGTTCAATGGTTCGACGTCAAGATCCAATGGTATGATCTTTTCAAGAATTTTGAACTTGAACTTTGAACCATTATTGGTTCAATCAGTTAGTTCAGTTCAATTGGTTTAATCAGCCAGTTCAAGTGATTGATTCAGTCGGTTGGTTCAACATTTGGTTCAAACGGGTTGGTTCAAGTAATGGTTCAATTGAAAAGTTCAAAGGAGTCTTCCAAAATCCTAAAGGACAAGTGCCCTTATAGAGGGCAGTCAGGCACAAGCTGGACCATTCCAGTAGGCTGCGAAGGGCACTTAGGCGACCAAAGGACCTTTGTGACTTTTTTGAAAGGCAATTTTGGAGGCCAAATAGCCCTTGTGGAGGGTAGGGAACATTTGTGAAAGGATCAAAGAGAAGGTTGAAAGGGTAAGTTTTTCTTCAAAAAAGTGAACAAGGTAGAAAAGTTGGAATTCCTTTAGATTTGTTCAAGGCAAGAGATGGAGAATTTCCTCAGACAAAATGCCCAAAGGAATTCATTCAAACATTTTGTCCAAAGAAATTCATAAGGCGAAAAAAATGTCTTTCGAGGAGATTTTTCACGGCAAAAGACAAAACAAATTCTTTCGGACAAAAAGTCTGAAGGAATTCCTTCAGACTTTTGTCCGAAGGAATTCACCTGAGAGAAAAAGGGCCCGAGGGAATTAACGAGGAATTCAAAGGAAGATATCCTTCAGACAAAATGTCTAAAGGAATTCCTTCAGACATTTTGTCTAAAGGATTTAAAGAGCAAGGCTGCCAAAGGACCCCAAAGGGCAGGTGTCCTTGTGGGGAACTCTCAGCTGTCGAAAGGACCTTTCTCAAGGCCCAAAGGGACACCTTCCCTTTGGAAGGTTCCAAAGATAAAATCCTAAAGGAAAGGAAGCAAAAAGGCTGAAGTAAAGAAAAAAAGCTGAAGGAATTGACCAAGGGGTGACGGGCCTGTGGATGTCAAAGTTGGGCACCATGAACTAGCCATTGGCTTTCAAATGGTGATGGGCCCACAAACGTCAATTTTATGGCAATGAAATAGCTATTGATCTTTGAATACTTGAGTGCCAACCAGAAGGGAGCCTAAAGAGCTAAGAGAGGAAAAGACAAAACCAAGAAAAGACGACGCTAGGAAAAGACAAAAGTTAAGAATGAACTCAGTGACCTGCTGATAAAAGAGCCCAAAGAGCCAAAGAAGTAGCAGAAGATAGCCCTCGAGGGCCAAAGGAGAAAGAAAAGACAAAGCTAGGAAAAGACAAAAGAGCCAAGTGCAAAAATGGACAAAATAGTCCAAGTGGCAAAGGAAGGTGTCGATTTAAGCAGTTACTCCAGTGGTTGATGTAGTGCCTACCAAGTGGTCATCAAGGGGCACAAACAGTGAATGGTGTGACCCATTTTTCTCCACTTTGCATTGATGAGCATATTAACTACATAAATGCCTTTAAGGAGCGATCTTGTTTGTAGACAAACAACATGACCTATGTTTTTTAAATGCCTGAAGTCAAAATTAGAGCTGACACAACATTATCTTTCAGTGGCTTCCTATTTCCAACGCTCTCAGCACACGTGGTCCACTTGTCAAAGGGAACCAAAGTCTTTTTCAAAAGGGGCACTTTTGTTTTCTTCTTCTCTCTATATATTGTAACTTTTCATTTGGGAAAGATATCTCTCATGTTGTAAGGTGAAGCCCTGCCAATTTTCACCTAGAATCAATAGAATACACATTTTTTACCTCTTCTTTGGTTGGATATATCTCTGAGTGTGACTGAGTGTCAAACTTGCATTCAATCATTTTTTTCTTAATGCTTTCATAGGCTTGATACCAATACACCTGGTATATACAAAGCACTATTCTTGTAGGTGACAAGAAGAGCTATATTTGGAGTGCAGAGGCAGAAAGAGGTTACTAGACAGTGTGCTTTTCCTATAGCGCCTATGGTACGTTCTTTTTCTATGTATTTCCATTAAAGCCTTCTTATCAAGCTCCCTGTAGTCTGGTTCTTTTACCAGTTAAAGCATATGTATGTGTTCTTATGGTTCAGAGTGTGAGTGTGAGTAGATCAAACTAGTTTGGTGCATCACCCTCTTAGGTTAGGTTTTATTTTTCAGTAATCCTTCTCCCTTTTCACCCACCCATTATATATATATGTATTAACAACTTACTTGAATAACTCAGATGCATCAAAGGGAGCTAACCCTTATCTAGAGACTCTCCTCTCAAATTTTCCATACCCACAGGCAAGAGAGGAGTTTCCATTTTGCCATGTGAAAGAGAGAAGTTTAGTCTTCCCTCAAGGGTGCAATCCACTACATCAACAATTTTTAGCACGCCCAGTGGGAAAAGGTTTTAACACTCAGTTCCAGGATTGATGCTAGTCTTGTTATAGCAAAATCAACCATTTTCAGCATCTAGTGACTCCACTGGTAAGAACATCAGTCTCTGACCAAAGACCAGTCTGACTTCCTATGCCTAAAATCACCACACGATCTGTTGCTAGGGGTATCTCTTTTGAATTCATTGAATTGCCTTTGAACTCAATAAGGTGACTGAGGTTTGAAAAAACCCATCCTTATTCAGCAAATCACTTTCTCAGACCTGCTATAAGATACACCTATGCAAGAAGGCCTCAGTTGAATCTTGTCATAACTATGGCTTTACCTTTTGTGGCCTTTCATGGTTAGAGTCCTTTGAATCTCTAGCATTATGACCCAATTCTAGGAGCATCCCTTAAGAGTGTGCCTCCCTTTAATGGAGAGGGGCCCATTACCACTATCGAACACATCAGAAATATTGCTAATCTCTATAATATTCACAATGTCACTAAGAAAAACATTGCAATCAAATTGCTGGCATTGTCTTTCAAGGGTAAAATTCTAGACTAGTATGGGACTTTGCCCATGAATTCAGTTGATTCTTGGAACAAATTGGGCATGCTTTTAACGAACCAAATTGGGGAGAAGAACAACCACCTCTCACTTGCCAAGAAACTGACCACTATAAAAAGAGCTCCACATGAATTCATGTAAGATTTCAACACTCAATTTCAAAAGACATGGGCTATAATCCCCATTTTGGTAAGGTTGACTCTAATTTATGCTTTCCTCTATTATTTGAAAGTGTTGAACAGTGACATCATTGTTATGATACAGTCCATGGAGGACATGTGCTGCCTACCACCTATGACATAGCTATAGTGGCTGAGAATTGCCTAGTGCAGGCTAGAAAAATAGCTCCTAGGCCTCATATGCTACTCTTCCCTGAATTACTACCTCTAATCCAGACTGCTGCACCTACCTTGGCTCTTTTTTCTGGCATAGAGAAGCCAGCTGTTACTTCATCCAATGACCTCCATGAAGTCAAAAGTCTATTACAAAGCATAACAAATGAACTAGTGGCTCTTAAAAGGCAGCAAGCTCAAGGCAATCGACTAAATCAAGGATATCAACAGTATGGGCAAGCAAATAGACCCCCTTTTCCAAAATTACAATCAAGGGCAGGGTCAGTTTGCATAGGACAAACCTTTTCAAAGCTACAACCCAAGCACCCCTTCATCATCCAAGGCTCTAACACCTGCTCAAAATAATTTGGTACAAGAACAACCCAGTTGTTTAACCATGGGATATGGTCAAGATCAGGCTGTTTATACATATGATATGTCAAGTCACTACACAAATGCACAAGACAATCAGGCAGCCACCCAATTCCCAAGCTTTGAGGCTTCAGTGCAACCTGGCATGAACAAAAGTCAAACTTAGCTTGATTCTACTCTCATGAATCACCTAGAGAGTGAGTTCTATGCAATCAATTACATGGGTAGTGCAGATAATCAGGGCGACTATGTCACAACCAACACAAGGTCCAAAAGGAGAGCAATGGAAGAAGCTCAAGCAGTTGCCCAAACGTCAGCACTACCTTCATCACATGTAAACCAAAAGGTTCCAAACTTCAGACCTCTGGTTGCACCTTCAGTTCCTCAGCTTGTGCCTCAGGTTGTAAGTAATCCCAAAGAAAATTTTAAAGAATGCAACCCTCGAGTCAATGTGGTAGACCAAATGAAGAATCTGTACATGAACATCTCCTTGTGGGATTCATTATCAATACCAAGACAAAAGGACATGCTACAAAAAAAATTGCATGAGCTGAATGAACACGCTATCCCAGCAAAAGCCGATAATATTTTGATGATGAATGGATAGCCTTCCACATTAGGCCAAGTTAATAAAGAAGAAAAGGTTTCCCCTTTTTATTTGTCCTTGGTCATAGGAGATTTCTTGGTACATAATTGCATCACTGATAGTGGAGCAAGCACCTCGGTGATGCCTAAATGCATAGCAGATAAACTGGGGCTAAAATATGAAGAAATGACTAAGAGAGTCCTGCAACTAGATGAAACACCAGCAAAGACACTTGGGGTGGTGAAAGGTTTGAGCTTGACATTACACACCTACCTGACCTTCTCAATTCTCCATGATGTGGTAGTGGCAGATGTCCCTCCTTACTTTGCTATTTATATGTCCAAGGATTTCACATTCAAGATAGGTGGCTACCTAGTAGCAAACTGGTCTTATCTAGTTTTTAGAACCAAGTATGGGACTAAAGTTAAGATTGAATCAAATCCACTCCACAAAGATCATCTGGAACCATACTGGCTCAAAGTGACAAATGTCAGCTAGGCCATTATTGACCAGAAAGAATTCTAAGTGGACCAATCTCCATCCTCTGCCCTTGAAGGAGTTGTTGACCTGCTCTTAGATGAATGGGGACGTGACAACTTTGAGCATGATCCTTACAAATTCATAGAAGAGGCAGGCCTTGGGGTTTATTGCATGCATGAAGAGGGTAATTTTGTATTGAATTTGATGAAAGCAAGCCAAAAAAGCTCAGGTCTATGGTAGTTGTTCTTTGATGGCTCAAGAAGTAAGTTGGGAGCTGGTGGTGGAGTGGTGCTAGTTTCTCCTTCAAAGGAGATTTTTTTTTGGCTTTTAGGTTTCAATTTTCTTACACAAGCAATGTTGTAGAGTATGAATCTCTCATCCATGGTTTGGAGTGGGTGAGAAAAAGAGGAATCAAAGAGCTACAAGTATTTGGTGACAGTGAGCTGATTGTGAATCAGGTAAGGAGCTAAAATCTGACAAAGAATTCTTTACTAAAGTCCTATAAACACAGGGTGTGAGACTTAGTGGAGAGTTTCCTTGATTTTAATGTTACCTCCATTCTTAGAGAGCATAACAAGCAAGTAGATAGGCTAGCAGCAGTTGGTGCCCAGTTTGATATCGCTAGGGAAATAGGCCGAGACCAAAGTTCATGCCACTTGAAGGTAGCAACTTGGCCCTCTATACTTGACAACATCACTAACTCACAGGTGTTTTATAGTGACCAACAAATATCACTCTTCTTGCAAGAATAAGTTGAGTTCGTTGCTAAAAACTAGGCTAAACTACAACAACAGTATGGCAGCCAAATTATTTAGTTGAAAAAAAATAAACTCCCCAAAGGCTTGGTCACTCTAGAGAGTATCTTCAATGAAGATGACCAATTGAAAAGTGATAAGGCAAGCATCACAATGAAGGAGGAGAACTATGAGAAGGCTGAAATATTCAAATATAAGCTGCTTGCACTTGGGAAAGTGTGCACAAACCATGAAAGGTAGGCCTTCACCTTGTTGTGTTAGGAGTTTGTTGATGTCTTCACCTGGGAGTACAATGATTTGAAGGGTTTCGACCCAAGTTTGGCCCAACATACCATTGAGTTGGAGGAAGGCACCAAAATGATCAAACAGAAGCAAAGGCATGTCAACCCAAAGATTGAACCTCTCATGTAGAAGGAACTCACCAAGTTGATTGAGTCCAGGATAATATTTTCAATCAAACACTCTTCTTGGCTGGCTAACCTTGTTCATGTCCAAAAAAAGAATGGGGAGATCAGATTATGTGTAGATTTTAGAGACCTCAATAGAGTCTCTTTGAAAGACCATTATCCTCTTCCAAGCATGGAATAGATCCTTTAAGTGGTGATAGGCAGCGAGCGTTTCTCCCTCCTAGATGGGTATTTAAGATATAATCAAATTTTGGTGCAAGACTATGACTAGTACAAGACAACTTTCACTACCAAATGGGGGATGTTTGCTTATAGGAAAATGCCATTCAAACTGTCCAATGCTAGCTCCACCTTTTAGTGAGCCATGGACATGGCCTTTTGAGGCCTAATAAATAGCATTGTGTTGGTGTATCTTGATGACGTGATGATATTCTCTAAGGAGGCGGGCCAACACATGAAACACCTCAAACAAATCTTCGAGAGGTGTAGAGAGTTCGATATCTCTCTCAACCTGAAGAAATGTGTGTTCGCTATCCATGAGGGTAAACTCCTTAGCCACGTTGTTTCCAAAGAAGGCTTAACCATTGATCCAGAGAGAGTTCACTCTATCCTGGAGCTGTCCTTGCCTAAACACAAGAAGGGCCTATAGAGTTTTTTTGAAAAAATAAATTTCATCTAGAAATTTATTCTAAATTTTGTAGAGGAAGTCAAGTCATTGACCTCTATGCTGAAGAAGGATGAGAAGTTCACGTGGACAGCATAAAGAAAGGATAGTTTTGAATAAATCAAGTAGGCTATAGCCCAGGCTTCTACTTTGATCAGCCCTAACTTTACCAAAAATTTCAACCTCTACACCTTCAGAAATGAAGAGGTAATCTCCGCCATGCTTATCCAAGCAAATGGTGATAACGTTGAACAACCACTTGCATTTTTTAGCCAAGGCCTAGAAGGTTTTGAGGTCAGGTATAAATATGTGGAGAAGCAAGTCCTTGCAGTTATACAGAGTCTAAATAAATTTAGGTATATGCTATCCAACAGCATAATTCACTTCATGGTTCCACATCTCAGCATTAAGGATTTCTTGACCAACCGTGACCTAAATGAAAAGAGAGCGGGGTGGATCACTAAGGTAATGGAATATAACGTGAATATTAAGATCACCAAGCTGGTAAGAGAGAGAGGCCTATCTAAACACCTGGCTGTAGACTTTAAACAATAAAAGGAGGATAATTTGTTAATTCATGATGTAGCTACAATAGAAGAATTAGCTATAATGAAGGATTAGACATCAGACTTGAGGTGTTTCCTTCTCACTGGTGAGTGCCCACAGGGCCTTGATATCACTAAGAGAAGATATTTCAGACTCCAATCTCTCCATTATGTCGTGATTGATGGACTATTGTTCAGAAGAGATCTCTCAGGAGTGCTTTTAAGGTGCATAGACCCAAGTCAGGCTGATAGGGTGTTGTCTGAGTTCCATGATGGGCCAGCTGGTGGTCACTTTGCTCCTAGGCCTACATCTACAAGAATAATGAGAGCTGGCTATTTTTGGCCCACTCTATTTATGGAAACCCATGCCTAGGTACAAAAGTGCCATAAATGTGCACTTTTTGATGGGAAACAATAGCTGGCTATCATGCCTTTACAGCCTATTCAGGTGGAGTAGCCATTCATGCAATGAGGCCTTGACTTTATAGGGATGATTAACCCTCCCTCCAATGCTGGACACAAGTGGGTCCTGACCACCACAGACTAATTCACAAGATGGGTAGAGGTTGTTGATTTAAAGGAAGCCAATGAAAGTGCAGTCCTAGATTTTTATGAAGACATGGTGGCAAGGTTTGGGGTTCTAGCTACCATCATCTCAGATAACACATTAGCTTTTCTGGGAACTAAAACAAGTGAATGGGTGTTGAGATATGGTATCTATCTTAGCACTTCATCCATCTACTACCCATAGGGGAATGGGCTGCCTGAGTCCACCAATAAGAATTTGAATAGGATTATCAAGAGGACAATGGAGGAGAATCAGAGGACTTGGCATGCCAAGTTGAAAATAGCCATGTGGGCAGATAGGGTTACTCTAAAGAGAGTAATTGGTAATTCACCATACATGCTCGTGTATGGAAGGGAAGCTAGGCTTCCTATTTCACTTGAATTCTAGCCTTGAACCTTGCGCACCAGCTGCAGTTAGAAGAAGGCAATAGCATGGAGGTTAGGCTATGCGAGCTGATAGAGCTGCAAGAGACAAGGGACAAGGCTATGGCTTCTATGATTAGTTGCCAACAGTAGATGAAGAAACACTTCGATAAGAAATCTTCATCAAAAAGTTTCTCTGAAGGAGACATCATCTTAAAATGGGATGCAGATCGAGTTAAGCCTGGGAAGCATGCAAAGTTTGATGTCCTATGGCGTGGTCCATACGTCATCACTCAGTGAAAACAACATAATGCATTCTAACTCTCTAGATTAGATGATGAAGAATTGTATATCCCAGTAAATGGGATACATCTTAAGCATTTTCACTGAGCCCTTCTCCCATCATGTATATATTTTCCTTGTTTTTTCCTATTTTCCCTAAGTGCTTTTGCTCATGTTAGTAGTTTTCTTAGTCTTGCGTGTTTTTCATTTCCTTTTGGGGGTAAAAACTTCATGATTGATTCTTGGATATCTCAAGGTGGTTTCTAACTGTTTCAAGGCTGCATCTCGACTCCGTGTCCAGTGGACTTTGAGGCTACTGGTTTCTAAGCATAGCAGGCATGCTTCCCCTGGGAATCACCAAATTATTGACCATTTTGGTCCTACAGGCCAAAATCAGTCTCCTTCTTCCCCTGTTGTTCTGAGCCAGTTCAAAATTTGATTTTGCACAAGTCTTTCAGCAAAAGAAGGGACCAGTTCAATGGTTCGACATCGGGGTCCAATGGTATGATCTTTTAAATAATTTTGAACTTGAACTTTGAACCATTATTGGTTTAATGAGTTGGTTCAATGTTTTGGTTCAATCAGCCAGTTCAAGTGATTGATTCAGTCAGTTGGTTCAACATTTGGCTCAAACGGGTTGGTTCAAGCAATGGTTCAATTAGAAAGTTCAAAGGAGTCTTCCAAAAGCCCGAAGGACAAGTGCCCTTGTGGAGGGAAGTCAAGCACAAGCTGGACCATTCTAGCAAGCTACGGAGGGCACTTAGGCGACAAAATGACCTTTGCAACATTTTTGAAAGGCAATTTTAGAGGCCAAACAGCCCTTGCAGAGGGCAGGGAACATTTGCAAAAGGATCAAAGAGAAGGCCGAAAGGGTAAATTTTTCTTCAGAAAAGTGAACAAGGCAGAAAAGTTGGAATTCCTTTAGATTTGTTCAAGGTAAGAGATGGAGAATTTCTTTATAAAAAATTCCCAAAGGAATTCCTTCGAACATTTTGTTTGAAGAAATTCATAAGGCAAAAATAATGTCTTTCAGGGAGACTTTCCATAGCAAAAGACAAGACGAATTCTTTCAGACTTTTGTCTGAAAGAATTCACTTGAGAAAAAAAGGGCCCGAGGGAATAAATGAGGAATTCAAAAGAAGATATCCTTTGGACAAAATGCAAGGCTTTAAGGATTTAAAGAGCAAGGCCATCGAAGGACCCTGAAGGGAAGGTGCCCTTGCGGGGAACTCTCAGCTGTCGAAAGAAGGACCTTTCTCAAGGCCCAAAGGGACACCTTCCCTTTGGGAGGTTCCAAAGATAAAAGCCCAAAGGAAAGGAAGAAAAAAGGCTGAAGCAAAGGAAAAAAGTTGAAGGAATTGACCAAGGGGTGACAGGCCCATGGACGTCAAAGTTGGGCACCATGAACTAGCCGTTGGCTTTCAAATGGTGATAGGCCCGTAAACGTCAATTTTATGGCAATGAAATATCCATTGATCTTTGAATACTTGAAAGCCAACCAGAAGGGAGCCCAAAGAGATAAGAGAGGAAAAGACAAGACTAGGAAAAGATGACGCTGAGAAAAGACAAAAGTTAAGAATGAACTCAGTGAACTACTGATAAAAGAGCCCAAAGAGCCAAATAAGTAGTAGAAGATAGCCCTCAAGAGCTGAAGGAGATAGAAAAGACAAAGCTAGGAAGAGACAAAAGAGCCAAGTGCAGAAATGGACAAAACAATCCAAGTGGCAAAGGAAGGTGTCGATTTAAGGAGTTACTCCAGCGGTTGACATAGTGCCTACCAAGTGGTCATCAAGGGGTGCAAACAGTGAACGACGCAACCCATATTTCTCCACTTTGCATTGATGAGCAGACAAACTATATAAATGCCTTTAAGGAGCAGTCTTGTTTGTAGACAAATGATGCGGCCTATGTTTTTTAAATGCCTAAAGTCAAAATTGAAGCTGACACAACATTATCTTTCAGCGGCTTCCTCTTCCCAATGCTCTCAACACATGTAGGCCACTTGTCAAAGGGTGCCAAAGTCTTTTTCAAAAGGGGCACTTTTGTTTTCTTCTTCTCTATATATATTGTAACTTATCATTTGGGAAAGATATCTCTCATGTTGTAAGGTGAAGCCCTGTCAATTTTCACCTGGAATCAATAGAATACACATTTTTTACCTTCATTCTGGTTGGATATATCTCTAAGTGTGTCTGAGTATCAAACTTGCATTCAGTCATTTTTTTCTTAATGCTTTCATAGGCTTGATACTAATACACCTAGTATATACAAAGTGTCATTCCTTCAAGTGACAAGAAGAGCTGTATCTGGAGCACAAAGGCAGAAGGAGGTTACTAAATAGTGTGCTTTTCCTATAGCACCTATGGTAAGTTCTTTTTCTATGTGTTTCCATTAGAGCCTCCATGTCAAGCTCCCTACAGTCTGGTCCTCTTACCAGTTAAAGTGTATGTATGTGCTCTTATGGTTCAGAGTGTGAGTGTGAGTAGATCAAACTAGTTTGGTGCATCACCCTCTTAGGTTAGGTTCTATTTTTAAGTAATCCTTCTCCCTTTTCACCCCCCCCATTATGTGTGTGTGTGTGTATTAACAACTTACTGGAATAACTCAAATGCATCAAAGGGAGCTAGCCCTTATCTAGAGACTCTCCTCTTAGTTTTTCCATACCCACAGGCAAGAAAGGAGTTTCCATTTTACTGTGTGGAAGAGAGAAGCTTAGTCTTCCCTCAAGGGTGTAATCCACTGCATCAACAAGTGTTTTTAGTTTTTTGGATTTTTTTTATTTTTCTAGTATTTTTGAAATTTTTGAAGAGGAAGGATCATCCTATGATGCCATCCAATGGATGGTCATAGATATCTCCCCACTGTGCATCTAGTGTAATACCTCATTTATGTTACCGAAGAGCATGTCTAGGTGTAATATCTATCAATGTGGTATCACTAGTTCTTTACATATGTAAAATAGGACTCATTGGCTATGTGGTAGTAGGAGTAAAAAGAGTAGGGGTTATTGAAACCCATCATTGAGTACTTATATATTTCTTTGGTATAGCAGTATGTACATTTTGAGTTACTCTCGATATTTGATCACGGTGTGTACCATAAGATGAGGATTTTATGGAATCCACTATATGTCTCTAATGTAATGGTCTCTCAAGAATTATCTACCTAGTAAATGGGATGGCTTGTTGCTTACCCTTTTATGATGAATTAACCTTAACATGCATAATAGGTAGTTATCTTAGTTCAAGTCTCTTTTGTTCAAGAGGATGTTCATATTGAATTCTATAAATTATAATTACTCGATTCACATGAATGTATTTTGTTGGTTGAATATTTTGTCTATCAGCATACTGGTAAACAAAATAGGTCTTATCAGCCAAAGTAAGAAGATTAGTCGTCCTAATGTGTAAGTTTATCACATCAGGAGACTTCTCTCTCCTCTCATCAAGGGGAGGTTCCCTGTGGATATGCTATGTATACGTATAAACAAAAAATAATACTCAAGGATAGGACCAGATATCCATCTCTCTTTTTTCAGAGATGACGTATGCAAAACAAAGGAAAAACTCAAGGGAATGATAGATAGCTCTCCTCTTCTTTCAGGAAAAACTATTTAGCCAGCCACAAGAATACTCCTAGAAATTAAAGTAGAACGTAATTGGGAGTATGGTAACCAGCAAATCAAAATAGAACACAAAGTCTCTATCTGAAATGCTCAAGAGTAATATACGAAGGGAAATGAAAGCTCAAAGTCTTTTCAAAGTCCTTTACACAACAATGAAAAAGCAAACACACTAAAGGCAGCTATGGGGGCACAAAGTCTCTCCACAGTTGATTTTTCAAGACACCTTTTTGACTAATTTTTACTAATCCTACTTATTAAATTAATGAAACAAAAGATAAATTAAGGAAATAAACATAAGAATAGTCTCCTTAACCACAAAAGAATTCACAGCACAAAGTCTGAAAAAGTCCCTTGCTTTCTTATATCAATAACAAAATATGATCAACAGACTGAGCACAAAGTCTCAATGATGCCTCTCAATTTGGGCAGAGTTTCATTCAGATTGTCAAAAAGAAGATGCTTTTACCATGAAATAAAGTCGCTTATATAGCCATTTGAAGAAGGACTCGAGAATAGTAATACATCATGATGCATTGGGAAATGCTAGGAAGACCAACTAGAACTTTGTGGCCTTTTACCCATTTGATCTTTTCAATGTAGATGAACAAGCTACGCAATTGAAAGATTATAACTTTTAATGTCTAGCTGTCGGTCTGATCTTGTCTTCATCGTTCCTCCTTTCCAGATTGATTGAATCGGGTCTTGAGTTCATCGTTGTTCTATCTTTCCTCGCTTTCATCTAGTTTTTGTCTTAAATTCTAGAAATGCATTCAAGTATGTGGATCAAAAGATCAATGGCTATTTCACTGTCTTTAAAATTGACATTTACATGCCCATCAATGTGATCTCAATGGCTAGTTCACTATCCTAAATTTGATGTCTTTGTGGGCGTCACCCCTTGGTCTTCTTTCGGCTTTCAACTTTCTATTTAGCACTTTTTTGAATTGGACATACCCTTTTGGGCCTTGAGAAATGATCCTTGTCGAGTCGAAAAAGCCCTTTACTTTGGCCGCTAGGAGTCCTCCGCAACGGAACCTACCCTTCGGAGTCCTTCATCAGCCACTTTTGCTTTGGCAGTTCCTGCAAGTAAATATTTCCCTAAGATTTATTCTTTGAAAGCTCCCCACGGACATTTTCCCTGGATGTTTTCTATTTGAGTCTTCCACGGGTAATTTTCGCAGACATTTGTCCCGCAGAAAATTCTTGCAGACAAAAACTTCATGAAAATTTGTTCCGCCAAGCTCCTTTGAAAATGTCTTCGGGTTTTGCCTTAAACAAATCTGAAATAATTACCTTTCGGCTTACTTAAAAGAAATGATCCTCCAAAAAGGTGCTTTTCTTGATTAAGTGCCCTCCGCAAGGGCACTTGTCCTTCGGAAAGTCTTCTTTTGTGTTGAACCACCCCTTTGAACTTGGACGATGAACCATTGATTGAACCGGTTCAATGGTTCAATGAAGCGTGCCAAGTCCCTTTGAACCAAAAATCCAATGAACTGTTGGATGAACTTTGATGTTGAACCAATTGGTTAAACCAAGGCTTTGAGCCAAAATGGTTCAAGCCAATGGTTCAAGTCGATGAACCATGAATAAAACAAGCCGATGAACTAAATATTGAACTAAGCAAAATGAACTTGCCTTTGAACCAATAGGAATTTTGATGTTGAATCTATTGTTGAACTTGTAGACGTTGAACCAAAAGGTGAACTGAAAGAATGAACCAACTAAAAGAAATAAAGCGTTGAACTGGTTGGTTGAACCGAACCATTGAACTATTTTTTTGGTTGAACCTGCCATTGAACCTTGAACCCATTGAACCTTTGAACCAAAATGGTTCAATGGTTCAACGGTTCAACGGTTCAATTCTCTTTTTGCACTCAGATGCTTGCCGATGAAGATTTTTAGTTGAACCAAAACTCTAAACCAATCTCGAAAAATGAACAAATGTTGAAAATCAATTCTTTTGACTGAGAACCGCCTACAAAAGTCTTTGAACCTATATAAATGAACTTGCCTGTAGAAATTGAAAATATAAAGTCTGTAGAAATCAACATGTAAAATCCATTGAACTTGACTTGCAAAGTCTATAGATTTTTTGAGAAACTCTGAAAATGAGAAATGTGAAAATCTAAGACAAATTTTTGAAAATGGAAGATACAATTTTGGTCTGTAGAACCAAAATAATTTAAATGTTGTTCCAAAAATAGTTGTTATTTTTGAGAGACAATAGCTGGCTCTGGTTGGGGAACTTTTATCAATTGTAAAATGAATTGAAAGGAGTAGAATCCAGATTCTCTAGTGTCTTCAAATATGCCATTGGGTTTTAGAGTCATGCTACCTAGTAATGAAAGGCATAAAAAAAAAAGAAACAAATAAAACAGAACAGAACTAAAATTATACAAATATACATATATACAGAGGCAAAGATCTGATACTTTAAGAATTGAAGTGTTTCAGATACTACCCATTGTGGGGCAAAAAAAAGAGTGTGCCATCTTGGTATTTCAAAAGAAAATTATTTTTGCCCATGTGCTGATGAATTATGAACGGACCTCTCCAAAGGGAGTCAAACTTTCCATGCATCCCTTTTGGCTCTCTTCTTTTATCTCACAACAGATCTTTATCTCCAATTTAGAAATCACGATTTCTGGCCTTCTGTTCAAAAAAATTATTTACCAAACTTTGATGAACAGCAATTCTGTCCAACACCATGGTTCTTTGTTCTTCCAGATAAGTCAGGCACATGATTCTTTTGTCAAGAGAGCTCTCATATATTTGATCTTCAATGGCCTTCACCAATTTCAATGCTGGTAACTCTAAGGTGATTGGTATCTCAGTGTTAATCCCATAGAAAAGTTGAAAAGGAGACATACCACTTACCCTCTTTGGCATAATCCTGTCAGCCCACAGAGCATCAAGTAATGCTTTATGCCACATCCTTTGATTATCATCTACAAGCTTCTTGATAATAGTTACCAAATTTTTATTGCTGGACTCAGCTTGTCCATTTCCTTGTGGAAAATAATCAGAAGAATAAGAGAGCGTAATTCTATAATAAAAATAGAATTGCATAATTTCTTGAGAGGTGAAACAAGCTGCATTATCAATAACAATTTTGAGTGGGACTCCAAATCTGGAAATGACATTCTCTTTCAAGAAGTTGCATACAACTTCTGAAGTAGCATGCTTTGTCGAGATTGCTTCTACCCACTTAGTGAAATAATTAGTCGCTGTAAGGACATAATCATGTCCAGCACTTGAAGATGGATTTATTGTCCCAATAAAATTAAGTCCCCACTACTGGAAAGGTTCTTCTTTGATTACTAGCTTGAGAGGCAGAGCAGCCAACTTGGGTCTTCCAACAAATTGCTGGCAAAGTTCACATTTCCTTACCCACTTATGTGCATTTTGAAAAAGAGTCGGCCAATAATACCTGGCTTGCAAAATTTTGTGAGTAGTCACAGGGGCAAAAAAAATATCCTCCACATGCTAGATTGTGGAAAGATTTCAAGAGCTGGGTCTGCTGTTCTTTATCTACATAGCAAAGGAAAACTCCATCTATGCTTCTTTTGTATAGGCCATTGTCCTAAAGGACAAAATTGGCAGCTTTCAATCTGATAGTTCTCCTTTCTTTGTAAGACAAATGAGTAGGACATTCTCCATAAGTCAAAAAATAGGCAATATTTGAATACCATTCATTGGTAGTGGAGACAAAAAGGACTGTTGGCGCATTTTCAATCTCAGTTTCTTCACGCTGTGTATCTTCTGGCTTATTGTCAGCCATTAATTAGCAAAGGCCTTTACCTCTAACCAGCTTTGTCGGCTTGATATTCAGATCAAATTCTTAGATCTTTGTAATCCAATTACCTCTCTTTGTGCCAAACTCATGTTGGATTAATATAGACTTAATTGTACTGTCAAGAACTAAGGCAGTAATATGTGAATTCAAAATATAGAAGCGAAAGTGTTTGACTACTTTTACTAGTGCATAGGCATGCTTTTCTATATTTGAATACTTCATTTCATGAGTTTTTAGAGGGCATCTCATGAAATAGATGGGGGATTCCATACCTTCTTTGTCTTGTTGGACAAGAATCGCTGAAAGAGTATGCTCAGACGCATAGTTGTATATAATGAAATCTCTGTGGTAATTTGGGCAAACCAAGGTAGGGGCATGAGCAATAGCGACCTTGATATCTTGAAATGCTGCTTTGCCTTCTTTTGTCCAACTGAAGGTAGTCTTTCCTTTCATCATGTTCATAATGTGTCTTGTCTTCTCAGCAAATTCGGGGATGAATCTCTGTAAGAAATTCACTTTTTCGAAGAAAGAGTAAACAACATTCTTACTTGCAGGCAAATTTAGCTCTTGAATAGACTTGACTCTATTTGAGTCAATCTTTATGCCTTCTTTGGAAACAATGTGTCCAAGGAGTTTCCTTTCTATCACTCTAAAAATAGACTTTTTAGGATTCAAAGAAATACCATTCTACCGGCAGTGCTCCAGCACTTGTTGGAAGTGGTGCACATGATCAGATCGATGCTTTGAAAAGACAGTTAAATCATCAAGATATACAACTATGAATTTACCAATTTTATCTTTGAAATCCATGTCCATAGCTCTCTGAAAGGTAGCACCAGCATTTATTAAGCCAAAAGGCATTCTTTTGTATGCAAATGTGCCCCAAGGCATGGTGAATGCAGTCTTGTGTTAGTCAGCTTCATCAACTTCAACTTGGTTATAACCTGAGAAGCCATCCAACATTGATAACATTTTTGATCTTGTTATTGTTTGAAGCACTTGGTCCATGATTGGCAAAGGGTAATTGTCTTTTAGAGATGACTGATTCAGATTCCAGAAATCTACACAAATGCAGATTTCACCATTTTTCTTCCTTACAAGAACTATGTTCGCAATCCATGTAGAATGATGGATTGAAAAAATAATTCTAGCATTTAACATTTTTTGAATCTCAGACATAATTGTACCTAAAATTTTCAGATTATATTGTCTAGATATCGACTTGTAAGGTGTTGAATCAGCTTTGAGAGGAATATGATGGCAGATTTCATCAGGTCTGAGAGACTTCAGATCTTCGTATGAATATGCCAAGACATCAATGTATTGACAGAGAAAAGAAGTGAATTTGAATCTTTCTTCAAGTGTACAACATTTACCAATGTTAACCATCTTTAGATTTTCTTTGTTGGTCAAATTCACTTGGTCAAATCCCTGAGAGAAATTTGAATCTGTCTATTGTTGCTTGACGAATCTATCATGCTTGTCAAACAGCTTCTCAAGAGAAACCAGGCCTTTAGGAATTTTGTTTCCTTTCAGCTGTAGAAACTCTTCATTTACACCTGAATTGGATTCAAAAACAAATTCAAACTTCTGAGATTTGCTGCCTTCAAAATACAGCTATTCAAAATTGTCTTTTCTTTCCAAGAAGGCAATGATCTGATGATCATCATTAAAAATTTGCCAATGATCGGCATTGTCAGGAACACTCAGCCTATAGACCAGCTCAATGGTATATTTGGCTTCTTTAAAATCAGAATGAGGAACTAAAAGAGTTCCTGAAATAGCAAGTGCATCAACTCTATCATTGGATTCTCTTAGAATGGAAGAAATGTTGAAAGCATCAAAGCTTTCAATTTGGTCCCAAACAAGATTACGGTAATGGCGCAGCCTCTCATTCTTGGTCTGATATAAATTTATCACTTGACAGACCACTAATTTGGCATCCCCTTTAGCATGAAGAAACTTGACACTTCTTTTTTGAGCAACCTTTATGCCTAGCAACAACAATTCATATTCAGTTGTATTATTTGTGTTGTTGAATTGTAACTTATAGGATGAAGGAAATAAATCTCCTTGAGGAGATATCAAGACAATTATGGCTCCAGAACTAGTAGAGGAACAACTACCGTCAAATTCTAGATTCCAAATCTCATCAGACACTGCCTTTATTTTAGACTTTCCCTCATCAGAGATGGAGGGTCTTTCTTCATGATTTGTATATAAAAATTAATTGCCCATACCTACAAATTCAAAGAGGATTTGAGCTTCAGGAGCTGACGTCTTGGTAACTACATACTTTGCTTCCTTTTTAGGAAGTAATCTTTTCATCACGCCTTGGACAGGGATCCTTGCCTCAGATAGATCTATGTTCAGTTCTCCTCCCACGTCCTTACAGAAATTCTATCCAAGCAAAATGCCATAAGATGCTGGGACATCAACCACTAATACAGTCATTTTAATCCTCTTATCCGAAAAGGTTGTGGATGCAAATTAAGCATCTTTGATTTGCCCCAGCAATGGCACTCGCTTTTTCTCCATGGAGAAACATCTAGCAAACATCTTGGTCAATGTGAGACCAAGAGACTCAGCAACTTTAACAGGCATGGCATTGTTAGATGTGTCTAAGTCTATTATACAGTTACTCAGCTTGTGGCCATTGATTAATAGGGAAACATAGAAGGGTTCTATTTTTCCAGAAGTAGCTGGAGGAGTAATGATCAGATTATTTGGAATAGGCATATTCATTGAAGAATCAAAAGCCACTTTTTTGGCCTTTTGTCTTGCAAGGACGGTCTAATTTTTAACATATTGGACCAGCTTATTCAGTTGATCCAGATTGGACTGCAAGTACTCAAATTTAGACATCTGTATTTTTGTCTTTTTGACATGATCAATTATATCAAATGGCTAAATCGAGATAGGTACAGAGAAAGGTACTTTAGCTTTTTGAGTTTTAAGAGGGATGAGAGGTGGGCTAGTTTGCGAATTAGAAGTAGAAGGGGAAGGCGCAACAGATGTATTTACCTTTTGAGTGATTACTGAATCTTTTGGCTGAAAGGGTAGAGTTGTCCCATGCTTGACAATTGTGACTGTTAGCTGTGATTGCTCTTCTATCTTTTCTTTATCAGCCTGCTAGACTGATTGGTTCTTAGACCTGGTAAACAATGCATATGATCCATCTAAAGCTTCTCCTTTGCTTCTAGGTTCATCCTGATAATTTAGGAAACCAATGTGGGAGTCGCTAGTTGATTCTTCTTGACTGTCTTCAATGATATCAGCATCATTTTTTTGATTTAATTTAGGCTGATAAGAGAATTTTGATTATGTTTCAAGTTATCCCACTGTTGAATTGGTTGGAAGAGCTTCCAAGGCAAGTTTTTCTTATGGGGAGGAAGGTGATTTTATTGTCCTTGGTTTCTGGAAACATTGCCCTGATATGACTGATTTGAGAATGTCCTTCTGTATATAGGAGCAGAAGACATTCCTTGAGCCATTTGCTTTTTGAGGGCAAGGAGCTCATTTGCTAATTTTTGCACCATTGGATCTGTGGTGCTTGTAGATGCAAATTCGAAAGATGATGAAGCTCTGTTTCTATTGGGATCTCTTCTTATTTTTCCTACTAAGATGAGATCATCTTCTACTTTAGTGGCCAAAAGTTGAGCTACATCGAGATCTATTTGGCCAGCATGTCTCAAGAGGAAACTGACTTCAGGTAGTTGAAAATTAATGAAAAAGCAAGAGAGATTCTCAATTGTAGGTCTGGCAATCATAGGAATTATGTTTCTCAACTTATCAAATTTAGCTATGAAGTCTCTCATAGGCTCATGCAATTTTTTTTTTATCTATGTAAGTTGAGCCAGAAGTGTATGTGCATCATCTACAGGTTTGAATTTGGCTTCAAACTTAGCTTTCAAAGTATTCCAATTAGTCACAGATTGAGCCTATAGATGGTAAAACCAATCTGCAACAGGACCTTGTAGTGTTTCAACAAAAAGTCTGACTGCTACATCTTCAAACTCCACCTTGATTACTCCACAAGCTATACTGAATGTTGCAATGTGTTCATCAAGATAAACTTTCCATCACCATAAAATTTAGGGAAATTCTTCCTATAACTACATGGAAGCTCATGTAGAGGAGGAGTAAGATTGAGAGGGCCAAAAGCATTACCCCAAGGGCCTTGAACTACCATTATAGGATACTGAAAAGGAGGGATAACAAATCTCAAAAGGGTAATTATAGGCACAGCTTTATTAACAACAGAAGTAGATACTTCGTCTGGTAATGGAGATCTGGCTTTAGTAGAAGGGAAGTTCTTGGTTTGTTGGAGATGAGAAGGTGAAGGAAATAGATCAAAATCACTTTGCTATACCAGCTCGAACATAGGATCGATGACACCTTTAGCCCTTTGGCTTCGTGTATACCTTGAATCTGCCAGATTGTAAAATAAAAATGGAAAAGATTTGACTTTGCTTCAGTTAAAGCTTAGGGCTTTAAACTGTGCGTTCTTTTCTTATTGGTGTGGAGGTGAATGGAATGGATAGACTATAAATGGATAATGGGTATATCCCCAGTAGAGTCACCAAAAATTGTTGGTTGAATATTTTGTCTATCAGCATACTGGTAAACAAAATAGGTCTTATCAGCCAAAGCAAGAAAATTAGTCATCTTAATGTGTAAGTTTATCATATCAGAAGGAGACTTCTCTCTCCTCTCATCAAGGGGAGGTTCCTTATGGATATGCTATGTATACATATAAACAAAAAATAATACTCAAGGATAGGACCAGACATCCATCTCTCTTTCTTCAAAGATGATGTATGTAAAACAAAGAAAAAACTCAAGGGAATGACAGACAGCTCTCCTCTTTTTTCAAGAAAAACTATTTAACTAGCCACAAGAATACTCTTGAAAATTAAAGTAGAACGTAATTGGGAGTATGGTAACCATCAAATTGAAATAGAACACAAAGTCTCTATTTGAAATGCTCAAGAGTAATATACGAAGGGCAATGAAAGCTCAAAGTCTTTTCAAAGTCCTTTACACAGCAATGAAAAAGCAAACACACTGAAGGCAGCTATGGGGGCACAAAGTCTCTCCATAGTTGATTTTTTAGGACACCTTTCTGATTAATTTTTACTAATACTGCTTATTAAATTAATGAAATAGAAGATAAATCAAGGAAATAAACGTAAGAATAGTTTCCTTAACCGCAAAAGAATTCACAGCACAAAGTCTTAAAAAGTCCCTTGCTTTCTTATTTCAATAAAAAAATATGATCAACAGACTGAGCACAAAGTCTCAATGATGCCTCTCAATTTGGGCAAAGTTTCGTTCAAATTGTCAAAAAGAAGATGTTTTTACCATGAAAGAAAGTCCCTTATATATCCATTTGAAGGACTCAAGAATAGTAATACATCATGATGCATTAGGAAATGTTAGGAAGACCAGCTATAACTTTGGGGCCTTTTACCCATTTGATATTTTTAATATAGATGAACAAGCTACGTAATTGAAAGATTACAACTTTCAATGTCCAGCTGTCGGTCTGATTTTGTCTTCATCATTCCTCCTTTCCAGATTGATTGAATCGGATCTTGAATTCATTGTTGTTATGTCTTTCCTCACTTTCAGCTAGTTTTTGTCTTAAATTCTAGATATGCATTTGGGTCTATGGATCAAAGGATCAACGGCTATTTCACTGTCTTTAAAATTGATGTTTACATGCCCGTCAATGTGATCTCAACGGCTAGTTCACTATCCTGAATTTGACGTCTTTGTGGGCATCACCCCTTGGTCTTCTTTTGGCTTTCAATTTTGTGTTTAGCACTTTTCTGAATTGGACATACCCTTGTGAGCCTTGAGAAATGATCCTTGTCGAGTCAAAAAATCCCTTTACTTTGGCCACCGGGAGTCCTCCACAAGGGCACCTGCCCTTCGGAGTCCTTCGGTAGCCGCTTTTGCTTTGGCAGTTTCCGCGGGTAAATATTTCTCCAAGATTTATTCTTTGAAAGCTCCCTGTCGACATTTTCCCTGGATGTTTTCTATTTGAGTCTTCCATGGGTAATTTTTGTGGACATTTGTCCCGGGGAAAATTCCCATAGAAGAAAAGTCTGCAGAAATTTGTTCCGCCAAGCTCCTTTAAAAATGTCTTCGGGTTTTGCCTTAAACAAATCTGAAAGAATTACCTTTCAACTTACTTAAAAGAAATGATCCTCCAAAAAGGTGCTTTTCTTGATTAAGTGCCCTCTGCAAGGGCACTTGTCCTTCGAAAAGTCTTCTTTTGTGTTGAAACACCCCTTTGAACTTGGACGATGAACCATTGATTGAACCGATTCAACGGTTCAATGAAGCACGCCAAGTCCCTTTGAACCAAAAAGCAAATGAACTGTTGGATGAACTTTGACATTGAACTAATTGGTTGAACCAAGGCTTTGAACCAAAATGGTTCAAGCCGATGAACCATGAATAAAACAAGCTGATGAACTAAATATTGAACCAAGCAAAATGAACTTGCCTTTGAACCAACAAGAATTTTGTCGTTGAATCTGAAGACGTTGAACCAAAAGATGAACTGAAATAATGAACCAACTGAAAGAAATAAAACATTGAACTAGTTGGTTGAACCAAACCATTGAACTATTCTTTTGGTTGAACCTGCCATTGAACCTTGAACCCGTTGAACCTTTGAACCAAAATGGTTCAATGGTTCAACAGTGCAATGGTTCAAGTCTCTTTTTGCACTCAGATGCTTGCCGATGAAGATTATTAGTTGAACCAAAACTCTGAACCAATCTCAGAAAATAAACAAATGTTGAAAATCAATTCTTTTGACTGAGAACCGCCTGCAGAAGTCTTTGAACTTGTATAAATGAACTTGCCTATAGAAATTGAAAATACAAAGTCCGTATAAATCAACATGTAAAATCCATTGAACTTGACTTGCAAAGTCTGTAGATTTTTTGAGAAGCTCTGAAAATGAGAAATCTGAATATCTAAGACAGATTTTTGAAAATGGAAGATACAATTTTGGTCTGTAGAACCAAAATAATTCAAATGTTGTTCTAAAAATAGCTGTTATTTTTGGGAGACAACATATTTAACACACCCATGCACTATAGATGGTACTTTTCAAAGAGTGTGTATCCAAGGTCTTCTTAATAACATATCAAATATGTTTATGGAAGGAATAATTGAGAATTTAGTAACCAAATGTGTAGGACCAACCTCTAAGGTAAGGCAATCTCATCAAGAACCTTTTGGAAGATCCCATCGAATGGATGAATTGATTTAGTAAAGAAGTGTAAATCATGATGAATATAACCCAAGTGTGTAAGTAATGTCATGATGCAAACATTTTTGCTTGAACATTATTAATCATAACACTGTGTATGAGGTGTTTATTAAGGTATGATTGAAAGAATAGAGAATGAAGATCATAGTTATCATCTTTAATTTCATTGTCGTTAAAGGAAATAGAAGGTTTATGAACCATAAGAAATATATGTCGCATGTAAGAACCAATAATCCCATCTAGTGGGTGCTCATAATGTGAGGTAGGAGGATGTGCATTATATGCCATTTAGACTTTTGGTTCCTTCTTAGAATGGCCTTGTAAAGGATTGTTAAATATTTTTTATTTATGGTGATCACCAAGTTGTGAACCTAATTCCTTTGGAGGATCCTCCAATGTAATATTTTAGTTATTGATAAGATCTTGGATCTTGTACTTTAGGGTAAAGCATCTACCTGTAGAATATATTTGTTATTGATGATAATCAAAATAAGTATTGGCATCATATCCTTTAGCTAGAGGTTGAATGATATCAACCTCAAGAGGATGAGGGAGATATATAAGATTAAACTATGGTAATTGTAGGAGTAATGAAGCTGGGTATTAAGGTAAATAGGTAAACCATCTCCTTGGTGCATTGGATAAAATAAGTTGATTAGGTTGTTGTGAAACTATGTTGACTGTGGTGATTGTTTCCTTTTTAGGCTCAAGAGGTTTTACCTTATAACTTGGTTTAATTATAGACTTGGTATTAGATGTAGATGAAGCTAGTGTGTTTGATACATACTTGAGTTTTTTTAATGACATAAGATTCATTTCATGATCCATACAACATGACATAAGTCATCGAAAGATTTAAACTTCTTTAAGATAATAGACTCATGTAAAAAAATAAGAAAAATTTGCTTGAATATATCTTATAACTCTTTGTCTACCATAAGATTGGTCATTTTGGTTAGAATTGTCTTATATTTCAAGACATATTCACTGATAGTTTCATTGGTTCATTGTTTGATTTTGGCAATTTGGGTATAGGAAACCTTTTCAATAATATTAATAGAAAAGTGTGCTAAGAATTGGTCTACAAGAGGTTTAAATCATTTTATGGATTGGAGAGGTAAATCATAAAACCACCTCAAAGCATAGTCCTTGAGGCTTCTTCGAAATAATTTGGTCAAAAGTTTATGATTGGAAGCATAGTCAAGACATGCCACATAAAATTTTTGAAGATGTTTTTCAATATCACTCTTGCCACCATAAAATGTAAACTTAGGTGCAAAAAAGTTAGTTGGTAAAGGGTGCAAAGAGATTTCAAGTGTAAGAGGGTTATGCAATAAATCTTGTGAATTTATAGCATGAGAAGATTTTAAAGCATATTTTTCAATGCTTGTAATCTTGTCCTCCAAATTCTTTATAACTTGAAGGAATGATTAAACTAAAGACCTAACAACATTTAGATTAACAATTTGAGTAGTCACCAATGGGGATGAAACATGTTTTGAGTAGTAATATGCATTAAAACTGGTATTTGTGTTGACATAACTGGTAATTCCATGATAGATGTATCAATATTAGTTTCAAGGAACAAAGGTTTAAATACATAATTTATGCCCCCGCTAGATGTATTTAGTTATAATGTGTTCAAAGGGAGGGATGTTTCCACTATAGTTTTAGAATTTTTGCTTCAAGTATATATTTTTAGGATATCATTAATATCTTTAGGGTTTTGTCAAATGCACTCATGAAATAATTCAATTACATGCACTTGATCATGATCTATTTTCCAATTTTCATTTGTTTCATGGTTTTCATTATCAAAGTCTTCTATGATAATCCTATTAATATTTTTTTCATTGTCAACATGGGTATCATCATGATCCAATGTATGAGACCCCTCATTGGTTTGTGACATCGTAGATGGTTAGAAGGAAAACTCAATATATTCAATACGCACACATCCTAATCTAGGGTTATGCGTAGGTTTCATGAAAAATAGTAAAAATAGGAAATCAAAAAATACAACAATTTGAACCCCTATCTGGTTTAAAATCTTAAGAATAAAAAAAAATGCATTCATGCAAATCAGGTTCACCAAATGTTTAACCCTAAAATGTAATCTAAGTAGTTGGAATTAGCCTTAGATTTACTATTAAATGGGTATATATAAATAAAATAGAACAAGGGTGATAATAAAATCTATAGCAATCCAATTAAATGCTAAACTTAGATATAAGCATACACTAAATTGATTATGCTAAGATAGTCTAAATATGGAAGGTACAACTATATTAGATATAAAAATAATAAAAAATGATGTACTTAGAATGTTTTGATTGTAATATAGTTAGAGATTTAGAACAAGCAAAAATTAAGTTAGAAGGAGATTTTGGAATAGTCATCAGATTGTGGATCTGACACTTTTGGCTCTTTAGATAGTAATGTTAGTTTGGGATGGTTACATCGACACTACTATCTAGGTTTGATGTTAGTGTCATGTACAAAATATTTATTGAAATAGGATGCAACCACCTAGATGCTTATGGGTTTTGTTTTACCTTCACTCTGGTGCATTCATATCTAGGACATGAACTATCACTCCTTGTGAAATGGAAAAACCTTAGTTCTCCACCTTCATAGTGACCTTAGAGAAAAATAAATTAGTGGGCACACGATGTTGAGATGAATCCAAAGACCCGATTGTCAAAAGGTGATACCTATATAAAATCAAAAATGCATCATGTCTATAAATCAATCCTAACTCAAAGAAGCTAGATCATACCTTGCACTTTATATTGGAAATATATTAGATAATCAGGAACATGACCAACATGGAGATCTGTTAGACCCATTAGGGGATCACAATACACTATGCTAAGGAGGGTTTCAAATCCTCTAGTCAAGTACAATCATGTAATAAACTTAAGGGAGTCCTATGTTTTAGATTCACTAAACTAATAACAAGTAAAGTAAAGTCTAATCTAGTGCTCACCAAAACTTGTGGCAATAAGTGGTGGTAAGAAACAATTAAAGTAAGCATGCATAGAAGACATATACTCACGTTAATGTATATAGAATCCTAATGCATGGACGATAAGTACAAATGTTTATTTATCTACTCTTACAAAGGAAGAACAAAGTTAGGAATGCTTACTTTTGAAGATGAACCTATCAAGCCTCAATCTATCCCTTGACCAAGGTGCTTCACAAGAGGTTATTGTAGAATGTAAGGATGACAAAGATAAATCGGCTCTGAGTTATACAACCTATCAATACATCGAAAAAATTTCTCCATAAGATAAGATACATATCTCTAAAGAAAGTATGAAACCCTAAGCTTGTTCATTAATTAGAATGGTGGATAAACAAATGCACAATAGATCTTAATTATTATTCTCTTCTCTATATAATGGTGAAATGAACTTATATATATATATATATAGGTAAATTTAACCCTAAGCCCTTCTAAATTTTTTGAAAGTTTCGATCGACAAGGTTAATCCAATTGACCTAAAATTTTGGACAAGAATTCATTAAGTCATAGGATAGGTTATTCAAGATCTGACCTAGACCCTAAGTGAATTTCACCCAAAACTATATAGGGTTGACCCAGTCGACCTAGTACAATAAAAATTCAAAAAAGGGCTAAGGTTAGGAAAAGGGGGATAAAAGGTAAGAAATGACTAAGAAGCATGAAACAGAGAAGAAAAATCTTAGGGATAATATTTTTAAGAGATAAGTGTGTAGATAACAAGTGAAAAATGGGACAACAATCCTATGAACCACCAATAGTTTGCCCACCCCTTTCTCAGTGCACCCCTTAGGGTGTGCACTCAAAGAGATTGAGACTCGATGGGTTATTGCAAGATATAAAGTTTTAGTAAGTGATAAAAGTTTGAAAATATTATGTGTATACATATGTCCCACTCTAATCTCATCACATGTCATGTGAGTGCAACACAAGATGGTGCTTCAAGAATAGAATGTGATAACACATAACACTGATGCTAAGTAAAATACAATAAAGAGAAAATAAGATAAATAAAAGGATAGAATTGAAAAACACATACCTTTACTTACCTTAGTGTTGTAGATAAAAAATTCGACTGCAAGAAAAGTGAATGCATCTAATATGAACATTAGGCGAACTTATAGAGATTAGTGCAAAAAATAACCAAAAATCAAAATTTTTAGAAGATAGGCATAAAGTATTAGAAATGATTCACTACATCATCATGATTATAGAATATTTTATGGTTCAAAAAATGGATTAGTAAAAACAAATATATGACTAAAACAAGGAATCTGACGAAAAAATATTTGAAGGGAAATGAATTATGAAAAGAAAGTTTAAATAGGGTGAAAGGGAAGTTATTTGTTATTTTTGACTTGTGGGTGAGAGAAAAAGAGCTCTAAGAAACCAAACAAGCTAGGATGGCGAGGATACATCAGTCGAGATGAGAGGGACTCCCAACAATGACAGTGGATGTAGCACAGGTAAGAAACTGAGAATCACAAACTTGCTTTTGAATATTTTAATGAAATTAAGTGTTTTTTAGAAGTTTATACTTTAGAGAAATTTTAGGAACCAAAATGAACCCAAAAAAGTTGTTAAGGGTAGGAAAAACCAAATAGGAAAGGGTTTAAAGTGATTGGAGTAATAACTACCGAAAGACATTTATTATTGGCAATAAAAGGTGTCGATAGGTGGAAATAATTAGGTCAACCCAATTGACTTAGTAGGCTAAAAATTTTCTAAATCCACATAACCAACTTAGTAGGTATGTGTCGAATTAGTTTGTTTTCTAAACTACTGACTTAGTACATAACTTTCAACTTGGTAGAAAAATCCACTTTGCTAACTTAGTACTAAGGGGGAAAGTAAAGGGTCAACTTAATTTTTTAAGTCAACCTATTCAAAATAAGTAAATTTTGGTCAACCTAGTGTTTTGACTAAGTGACCAGAATAGTACAAAAATATGTGAAATAGGTTAAAAGAGTGCTAAAAAGGCCCATATTATCCAATTGAGGGATAAAATGGTCAAATAGGCTAGAAATAGGTCAAATGGATTAAAAATAGATTAATTAAAGCAAATTAGGCTTGTTTTTGTTAAAATTTTAAAAATAATGTATTTTGATTATAAATGGCATAGAGGATCTAATACATCTTTTATTATTTTATGGTTGTAGGGGCGTTCAAGGTTTTGGTATTTGGTGGATGCAGTATGGCTCCCAGACCTCTTGGAGTGATTATTAACTAAAGATAGAGCGAGATTGATGGCATTAGGTCTAAGAGGGATTGTAGATGTGTGTTAGATCAAATTGAGTTTAGATTTGATAGTCATGATCCTGGGAGCTTGGGAATTGTTGACTAATACATTTAGGTGAGAGGTGGATGGGGATATCAATGAGGTGGGTATCACCCAAGAGGATATCCATGTGATCTTTGGACTACCTATAAGAGGTACACCCATAGTTATAAGAGTACCATATGGGTGACGGGCTCAAAGATGATATATATTAGATTGAGAGTTAGCATGTTTGATGTTTGACTTGTGATAGTATGGGTGTTGTGTCATAAGTTAGATGGTAAGGTACCACTGTATGTGATATCCTTATGCCATAAAATATTGGAGCATGAGGTTTTATATGATTTAGGCTATGTCATCTGGGTATAACTTATGCATGACATGTATGGGATGTGTTTAAAGGGAAGAAGTCTATGGGGTCTATTATCTTTATAAATACATGGATATATGAAAGGTTTCTAATGTAATAGCTAGTTAGGTTACCCCATATGTTTGATGATTGGTTACCTCAGGTACAAAGGTGGTGGTAAGATCAGGTAGCATGGGCCGTGATCCATATGCCAATGCTAGAGATAATTAGGAAAGCAAACATTATGTGATAGCATTATGGGCACATTGATATGGTATGTCCTAGTTGGGATACAATGGCACCAGTATTGGCATGGACATAGATTAATACCTAGTGGATAGAGCTGCATTTGGTAGATCATGTACCAAAATAGATGGGACTCCCTTACCCAGTGGCACTAATAGTGGTACCCACATTTTGGGCCAAGCATGTGAGAGAGCCGAGGGGGAGAAGAGGATTAGGGTCGCTAGTTGCTAGGCCAATAATCAGGTTATGGTGTGAGAGATCATGGATTGATCGAGCATGATA
Source organism: Torreya grandis (assembly GCA_037957365.1). NCBI lineage: Eukaryota > Viridiplantae > Streptophyta > Pinopsida > Cupressales > Taxaceae > Torreya > Torreya grandis. The sequence goes on along the minus strand of JARHVA010000605.1, from coordinate 2,741,628 downwards.
GGTAGTAGATAGAGAGGAGATGGATGTGAGAGTGTTAGAGGTACCACTGATAGCACCATAATAGGAGAAATAATGACCACCGTAGTCACATCATTGATGGAGGCATCGAAAAAAAGAGAGAGCAAAGATAGGGGTCATCCCAAATGACCCATCAAGTAGGACATGATAGATTTGGGTGATAGAGGTACCACTTAAGCGTAACTTGAAATGGGCACAAGTGGTAACCCTAGGATTTTCACTTGGGCAATGACCCATAGATGAGGTAGTTAGAGGACACACTAATAGGGAGACCATACTCAGTGATCACGTAGATGGCAAGACGGTGGTAGGTGACAAACATATAGGTAAGAATAGATGGTCTTGAAAAAAAAATTATGTTATTTGAGATAGACTATAGATAGATAGATTTTTGAGATATATCAATGATCTAATATTTATCTAGTTTGATTTTTGTAGATCCAATAGATGAGGATACCAACTGGGGATCCTAAGTGATGGGATTATTCCATGAGATCTTCGATGAGGCATTAACACCATATGACCCAATGACGTTGGAGGATATTGTGATAGAGTTTACCCCAGGGAGCTAGTTCAGACTAGTAGGAGAGGCAATGAGGTGAGTATGAGCATGAAAGGAGGAGCCATATCCACCAAAAAGGGTGGGATCAAGAGAGGCATAGGCATGATAGGCCTTAGTTCAAGAGAGAGTCATACATATGGCTACCATGACCCAGCTAGCATAGGTACATGCCCAGCTAGCATAGGTACAGGCCTAGGTGGCCAACCTATAAGGATAGGTGATAGGACTAAGATCTTAGAAAGCCTATTTATAGCATACTATTCAAAGGGGATAGTCAGAGGTATCTATGTGCAGTGTGGCTAGGCCATGAGATAGACAAGATAGACCCCAACCTTAGAACTAGGATGATGTATATTAATGTACTCTATATCAAAACACATGATATATATATATATTGGCAGTTAGATGTTGATTTTATGTGTTTGTATTATGGTTGTAGTTGTGGATGCTTGGATATATTTCTTTCTAGCACATGCATTTAGCTTTTATTGTATATGTTATAGGAAATAGATGAGTTGTGGTTTCTTTTCTATCATTATGTGAGACACATGCATGGTTAAAAAGAAATAGGAAAACAGACTTGGTATAATATAATCAATAAAAAATATACTACACATTATTTTATGTTGGGAAATGTGTAATAACAAGAAAATGACTAAATATAAAGAACCAAAGGGTGGTAAACAATTTATTGTTAAAATATGAAAGAGAATGTCACCAAATTAAAACAAGTACGATCATACTAAATCACATTGGGAAGTATGAAAATTATGTAATAAAGTGGAAAGGACGTGAAAGAGAAAAAATGGTATAAAAATAAATCAATTAAGTTATTCAATCATACTAAATCAAGTTGGGAAGCATAAAAGAAAAACAAAATTTGACAAAATTGGTCTTAAATTTATCACACTCATTCAAGCTGGGAAGTATAAAAAATTCAATAAATGGTTGGATTCTTACATGCAATAGAAAAATAAGAAGATAAAAGTGAAATAGTAATAAAATAAGCATAAAACATACTAAATCAAGATGGGAAGCATGTCAATGACATGTAACGTCAAGATCAATCACATCTTATCTCATATTTAACACGTAATTTTTGTTGTGATTAGGATTATTGAAAAATTTTGTGAGGAAGGTCAGGTCCTATCCGTGGTATTACACTATAATTTGCAAAGGGAACACCAATGAGGTGGAAGAAATGTGAATTTTTTTCTAAAAATGGATGTTGGTAATAGGAATTTGAAATTATGATAATTTGTAAGGAAGGTCAGGTCTTATCCATGGTCTTATAATGCAACTCATAAATATAATCTCTAAGGGAGTGATCAGTGAACAAAACAATATTTCTCAAGAGGAAATATGAGGAATTTAGGGCATGAAAAAAGAAATATAAAAAGTATAACTTAGGTGTCTTATGAGGAGACCTTAGGAGACATGTTACATACTAAGGACATGAGAAGACACTAAGTGACTAGTGACCATTAATGTCTAAAGGAAACCTGTTCACTATTAACACAAAGCTATGTAGGAAAATAATCATGCTACTAAGATCAAATCATGAAGGTAGATTGATACAAGAAAATTAAAATAGACATACCTTCCCATGACATGTTTCTCATTCCTCAAGACCCCTTACAGATTCATCAATCTACTATGAATATTAAGTACTTACGTGAGAAATTAGGTAGAACTAAAAGATTTTTTTATTCTCCTTTTCTAATCTACTAGCCTACCACACCACAATGGACCTTGGATCTATCGTGAGGCCAACTATGGATTTTGAAATTAAATTAGAACAAGGAGATGTGCTTTGAATCATGTCTTTTAGTGTGATTTAAATTTTAAGAATTTTGAATATTTTCACCTTTTGGATCATTGTCTTTTGTTAAATAATTTGGCTTTTGAATGTTTTTAAGGTTATTTTAAAGATTTTTCCTCTATATGGACTTGTAATTGTTTCATGTAAATTTTCACTTAAGTTCTAAATAAAGAGAGAAAGAAGCTCAATACGAGTTGTGATAGGAATACCTATTTGTTTGTGCATGCATTGAATCAAAATATTATGAGAGATTCTCTTTGGCTTGGGTGGATGACCTACAGATAAGAAAATACTAAAGCAAATTTGTTTATTAGATAAATAGTTGGGTGGATTGCCTAGTGGGAGCTAGACCCTGAAAGTGAGAACTTCCCTAAGCACTGTCAATCCAACTTTTTAAACAATCAAGTTGATAAAATTAAAAAGAAGATGCATCAATAATTAAATATTACTAAAAATAAATATAAGAAAAGATTGTTCAAAAAAGAGACTATAAATGATCTAATTAGTGATAAACTAATTAGTACTAGTGATAACAGGTCAGGTTATGGCTCAAAAAATTATAAAGAGGCCTATGGACAAATAAGGACATAGAAAAGTGAATTTGGTTGGGTGTAAGAGGGTCAAATTAGCTTGCTAATTTTTAGTGCCACAGGTGATCGTCGTCGATCATGCAACTATCAACGGTCAAGGGTAACCATCATCGATCATGTAACCATCATCAGTTGCCTATCAATGAATCTAGAAATGAAATTGGGGTTTATATTTGCTGATTGATAGGATCTAAAAAGTGGATTATAGGAAATAACTTAGGCTTGGAATGAAAATCTATTAAAAGAATACAAGAAAATGAATACTTGTCTTACCAAAAATTAGTTGGTGGGTGGTTGATGTAGATTTGCATGTTGGTGGAATCTAGACTAATTTTGATAACATAATGATACTTGGGAGCTTAGTAGAGGGTTGATGACAAGAAGGTTCCCTATGTGATGGCTGATAGCACTTGATAACATGGATTGACCTGATTGACCTGTAAAAAGAGATTCTAGATACAAAGAGCTCTTGATAGCAATTGTAGATGGTTTAACCTCCCAGGCCTCTCTCTCTTATAAGTATAAGCAAAAGGTGGAAGTGATTCTCTAAAATAAACTTGAAGAAGGCTTCTAAATATATGTCATCCATGCAAAGGGCTCGCAATCAGATTTAAACTATTGTATTTAGAAAAGTAAGGCAGTGTTTTACATGTAGATGGCATGCTGAGTCCAGGTTGTCCAACCTGACCATCATCAATTAGGGTGACTATCGTTGGTCACCCTGACCATCACCAATCAAGGACCTAGGAAAAAGATACGTTAAAATGGATGAAAAGGTGAGTTAAGCTAGATAAATGACTAACTTGACTTTGGATTAGGTAAGTAGGTTAGGCTAGGTAGGTTTGTCAAACTTATAGGTGTAGCCGATAGAGGTTCAAGATAAATCAGAGGTATTACGATGACTAGGACCATGTGTGTGGTTTTTTAGTGTCTACATTTTCCCCCTTTTTATTTTTCTACTCATTCATGCAAGTAGCAAAAAAAAATAAGACTGGCTCTAGATCTGCTTGCCTCGAGAGTAGGAGGAGGTGTTCCTCATTCAAACTGGGAGATGGTGAGGTGAAAAATAGGTGGGTATGGGCTTGATAATAATTAGATGGTAATTCATGAGCTATGTGACAAAAATAAGGGTTGGGCATGTGAGACACAAACTTGCACACAAAATGCAATAAAATGGTGTGATAGCCAAAATCATGCAAATAACTAGAATTGTCAACATTGGTAAAAAGTAAGGGTTTGGTGCTAATGAGAACAAGTGACAAGTGAATCGCATGACTGCCTAAAGGTGTGGTGGCTAGGAAAACTTGTAAACATAAGTCTCCAAAGTGGGTTTCATGTTCTCAGTGTGTATTCAAAGTAGGAAGTGCTCTCAAGAAAATAAAATGGGTCAAGTGTAATGGGTATCCGAGGTAGGAAGTGCTCCTATTGAGGCACAAGAGGGCTGGTATGTGCAAGGTAGCACAAAATACAAAGGGTCAACATGGAAATATGGTCATTGTGGTCAAGGGACCTGGCAAAAAGTGTCACAAACTTGCATGCTAGATAAGCCAAAATAGACCAATGATGAGGTGATGAGGTTGTCAGGGTGTTGGTCATGGCCAAGTTGACTCCATGTGCACAAGGCACATGGATGCTACTTACATAGTTACATGGATGTAATATCTAACAAAACTTTCAGCCAAATGTAGTTCTTTCCATTTGGGAAAGATATGGTTAAGCAACTAAGTTGGTTGTGGCAGGTGCTAAAAAAGTGAGGTGGGGACCCTAATCGATGACGGTTAGGAGAATGCTCCAAGGGTCGATCGACATTAGTCACCTTGACTGGTGACGGTTAGGGTCTTAACTTAAAATCTGCTAGGGTAAAAGTAAAAAGTGAGTTTCATTTTCACTCATTTGGACTTTTATGATTTTTCTCTAGTGAATTATGGTGATTTTTGTTTGTGGTGGGCTGAGGGTTACTAAGGTAGAATCAAGCTAGTGGTGTACTTGTTGAGAAAGGATCAAAAGGATGGAGGTAGGTTGAGGACATGGTGAAGTGGTTGGATGAGGACTGTGGCCATGGTAACACTCCTAGAATGAGGTAGGGGATGTGATTAAATTGCTAGCTAGGGTAGGTTATAAGATTTATTAGGGATTTTACTTTTGTAGGCTTGCTGTGAAAGCTGTAGGTGGGGTTTTAGGTAGGGTTTGTTTGATTTGAAATGGGGTTAGGGGTGGGTTATGAGATCATGGATTAGTGTGTATTAGGTTTGTTTAGAATGTTTGGTTTAGGTTTTAGCAAGAGGTATAAGGTTCAAGTCTCTACCACTAGGGAATAAATAGTAACTAGAGATGGTTGAACTTGATCATCATCGGTCAACCCTAATGGGATAACCATCCCTAGGTGATCAGTGATGGTTAAGGAATCATTGATGGTCGAGAGTATGGGTTTAAACCTTTTGAATGCTAGAATTTATAAGGTTAGTTTTTATATTATGCAGTTAAGCTAGATGTGTAAACAAGTGTGTTTTTGAGAATGGGTTGGATTGTTAGGTGAGTGTTATAGGTTTGATTAGCTAGGGTACGTAGGTAGCTGGGATAAGGGATGGGCTAAGATAGAAATAAGGTAGGGTAAGGGTAGGTTGAAAGTCAATACTTAGTGTTAGGTGAAACACTAAAATATAGTGTTGTATGTTATGCTTGTAGGATAGAGAGCAGATTAAGCTGAGAGATTGGATGATGGTACTCTTTATTGAGGTCTGAGATGCCATGAATACAGAGGAGTGGTGGTACATGGAGCATGTGGGTTTAGGTATGATGCAACATTATCAACATCTTCCATGAGACCTTATGATGATCGTCTCACTCATTGAGAGATGGGAGCCCATGATGAACATGTTTTGGCTACCAACTAGAGAGATCACCATCCTACTAGAGGATGTGCATAGGATCACACATCTACTAATTCAAGGAGAGGTAGTATATCAGATAGAAGGTGAGGAGGTAGATGACTTGATGGAGATGATCTATGGTGATGATCATGGTCAGGCATGGTACCATGTAAGCGAGTTTAGCTATAGCCCATTATACTAGATGGCTTTAACAAATAGATGCTTGATCATGATTATGATGATGATGGCATTGATGGCATTATGCTACTTGACTAAGTCAAGGTGTGGTTTCTTATGGATTTATTAGGTGTGTTAGTTGAGATGTTATTAGGTAGGACTGTATTTAGCTGGGACCCAATCTTATTGGTACAAATATACTGGGAGCTCTAGGGTTTCAAACACTATAAGGGATATGGATTTATTTTAAATACTAGGCCTTTGATCACATTCGAGTACTAAGGCCCCTAAGATTATCAGTAGAGGGTTATCTCCTGATAGATTATATAGTGGGCTTCTTATGATGGAGAGGCAGAGATATGATAGGGGTAGGTGGACAAGCCATATATATTGAGTTGTTTCAAAGGGAATTAGATGGCCTGGTAGTTGGGGATGTGATATGAGGCCCTACATTGAGTGGCCATAATGGGCAAGGCTCAGATATCACACCTTAGGTCTGAAGAGTTGGTGGTGGATATACAGCTATTAGGAGGGTGAGGATGAGCTTATCCTATTTGATCATGTGTAGAGACAGTTCAGGCTTATTTAGGGGATCCCACCTGATTTCCCCAAGTATAGGAGAGAGGAGGTAGAGTTTATGTTACCTACACTCCAGCCATAAAAGGTTGTGCTTAATTTTAAGGAGTTATCGATGAGGTTTCCTATTGATGATGTAGGCATTGATGATGGTTACATGGCCTAGTACCAAGGTAGGTATGCTGTGGTAGACTTCAAATGGGGTGATGGGGGTTAATGACCCATGGATGTAGACCTGGTCCAAGCACTAGCTTAGGTACAGGGAGATGGATACGCAGCAATAACACTTGCCACAACACAAGCCCAAGGTAGTGGTTTACAAGGATAAGTGGTTGAATTACAGGGATAAGTGACCACCCTGTAGGGGTAGGTGCAGTCTTTGAGAGTTGAGAGAGATTTAACATAGGCTTTCCTTACCATAGTTATAGGTGAGCAAGATTCCATGAGGGCATCTATTGTAGGGATAGGGGAAACTATAGGACCCCCTGATTTAGTACCTAAAGCATGCTACTTAGCCATTATATGGGAGCTTAGATATTATGAGGCCATGGTACTAGATTAGTTGCCCTAGGCCATGAGATATACAAAGTATACAACTGGTTTGATCAGTGGGGTAACAATAGCTACTCTAGGCTAGTAGGTAGCCATAGTTGGATAGGTAGGGGCTTCAAGGGGACTGCCACCAAGTACAAGTATAGGTGCAAGACTAGATGGGGCTAGTGGTAGTGGTATAGGACTAACTGGGGCTAATGGAGGGCTATGAGTATGCTTGGATATGTGATTTTGGTGCATTATTTTGATACCAACTTGCACACCAATGTAGAGAGATGTATATTTTATTGAGATAGAGTTTGATACATTTCTACATGTATTATTTTTAACTATTCAATGTACATGATATATGACATTCAATGTTTTGTATAGGAGGGATGTCTATAGTTTATGTGATGTTCATGTTTATGATTTATGCTCATGGTTATGGTTATTTGACTTGGCAGTTTAGGTATGTGATGTTGAGAAAGTTCAATTATGATGTTTTAATTCTACTCATGGTCATGATAGGATATGTCATGGATGGATACATGTTATGACTTATGTTTATGGTTATATGAATTGAATGGTAAATGGTATATGCTATGATATTTTTCTCATTGATTTGGTTGATGATTATGATTATATAATGACATGATTATGGTTTATGAAATGATTGATGTTCATGGTATCCTATGATATGTTTACATTGTGTTTGTTTCATTGATAGATAGATGTCATCTCTTGTTGGCAGAGCTCATGATGTAAATGCTTTTGATGTGATGTGTATTGTTCATGTTCATAGTGATAGGCTTACGTAAACTAATAAGAGATAAGAAAAAGAACACGATGCCCTTTTATTAGTAAAGATTGACATGAAACCCAAAATTGGATTGGCTTAGTGAAAATAAGACTTTTAGATGCTTCTTATTAGCATGCTTAGATTAATAGATAGGGATCTTGATAACATTGTGCCAAGTGAGATCATAGTCCCATGCATATGATATGTGGAGGGAGAATGGGTGAAAATGGAACTGTTAGAGAGACTAGTATGTATGTTTTATAAGTGTCTAAAGAGGTATTATAAATAAGTCTATGTCTATATAGAAAGGGTAGACTGATCGATGCGAGAAGTCTACAAAGGAAAGCCGATTGTGGATCCAAAACAAAATTGTTTTTGCCTTTTGCTTTTGATAATTGCTTTTGCCTAAGGGTTAGGGGAAGCTGGTCAATGTGGGAAGCTTCCAAGAAATTGTGAGCTTTTACTAATGCTTTATCCATCCATCCTTCTAGGGAGTGGTCTAAATTTATATGGTTAGTTAAAATTCCTTTGATAGTTATCCTTCAAGAGAATGGTCTACCTTACATTTTTTAATTTTAGAATAAGTTTTTAATAACTGTCCTTCAAGGGAGTAGTCTATGGATGCTGAGGATGACCCATGATTTATTTTTGCTATTTTGATATTTTTGTTGTTATTACTTGAAATTATTTGACACAAACTTTCTCATACATGCTCCATAGATTACCTTTATGAAGATAAAACTAAGCTGACATGACGATTTAGTAGGCAAAAAAAAGATATAGGTGGCAACAACCATAGGAGCCTATCTCAAAGAGATGGGAAGTAATATCATAATCATGCCATAGACAGAGCCATGGTATCCACAATTCAATATTAGGCTATAATTGTGATGAATAATCACATGATTCAGTTTTAGTCAGTTTCCCCTAAAAAGAAGGAAGTGAATGTGGTTGCAAGGGATGAGATCAAGTTAAACAAGTGATGATTGTGATCCCTATCTAACATTAAAAGGGATGAAGATGTGAAACATTGAGAGGCTCAAGGTTTGGTTTGCCTTTGAGAGAGGATAAATGATAAGCTCCTGACCCATACTTATGGGTAATGATATAGGGTCCAAGCCAATTGAAAGAAATTTTTTCTCTTTTGCTTTTCTCCATATTAGTGACATGTTGGTTTTCCTTGAGGACAATATCTCCAATGTTGAATTATCAAAATTTTAGATGTTTGTTATAATCTTATTTGATTTTCTCTTGATAGACACGAAGATGGGAAAGAGTGGCTAAATTATGCTCGTCAAGTAGTTGACGTTGGGATAAATGTTCTTGACGATAATCATCTTTTGAAATGAGGTCATGCAAAGATATGCGAAGAGAAGGTATTTGGATTTCAAGAGGCAAGACAAACTCAGATCCAAAGATGAGAGAAAAGGGTATAGCACTAGTAGGGGTTCAGATGCTAGTATGATATGCCCATAGGGCAAAGGGGATGTGCAAGTGCCAATCTCAACTTGAAGCATTGACCATTTTGGTAAGTATGTTGTTAAGGGTTTTGTTAGAGGCTTTGGCTTGTCCATTTGCTTGTGGGAAATAAGGTGATGAAAAGATAAGCTTAATACCAAATACGTCACAAATGCCTTAAACTTGTTTGTTTTTGAAGGATTTGCCGTTGTCGATGATGATCTTATGGGGAACACCAAAATGGTAGATGATATGGTGGGTGATGAATTTGATAATATTTTTAGATTTTGTCAAGATAATGGGAATAGTTCTACCCATTTGGTGAAATATTCGATTGTGGTAATGATAGAATGATGTCATTGTGAAGAGTGGGGGTTGATTTTATCGATAAGGTCTAGACCCCATTGTGAAAAGGGCCAAAAGTATATATAAATGCAAAGATTATTGCTAGGTGCATTATGTAAATTAGCATGTTGTTGACATTTGACATATTTTTTCACATAATCACAACAATATTGGTTAAGGATGGGCCAATAATAACCCAATGAAGGATATGCTTGGCCACAGTGAGGCCACTAAAGTGACCCCCACAGATACCATCATGTGTCTCTTTGATGGTGTGAAAGGCTTCTAAACCATAGGGGCAATGGAATAGGAGGTCATCCAAGCCTCATTTGTAAATAATTCTTCCCATAATGGTATAATGAGAGGTGCTTTGAACAAATGCTCGATGGGCATTCCTAGAGAGGCCAGCAAGAATTATGCCAAGGTGAAGGTAGTCTAAGGTTTACTGATACCAAAGATCAGGCAAAATTTTCTCCACACTAAATATGGTTGGAGTGTCTAATTTGGTGTAGGAAGGTTGGATGAGGCAATGGATAATGACTAATAGTTTGAAGTTTGAGGGTGTTGATGAGATCTGAGAGGCAAGAGAAGCCATGGTATCAACAAACTTGTTGGTAGACCGAGGGGTGGTTTGGATATGGTAGTGTTTGAATGAGGCTAAGAGTTTTGTGATGAGTTGTCTATATAGTTGCATCATTTCATTCTTACACTGGTAAATTCCAATGACTTGGTTGACCAAAAGCTGAGAGTATCCAAAGATATTGATTATTCTAACTCCTAAGGCTAAGATAGTCTAGAGATCTATTACAATGGATTCATACTCAACCACATTATTTGTGCATTTGAAGTAAAGTTTAAAGGATAAAGGAAGTGGATCAATGATAAGGGGGACAAGGAAAATAATAGCTCCCCTACCATGCTAACATTTGGAACCATCAAAAAGCATGGTTCCCTGATTAGTGGAATCTACTTGAGATAAGCTTGTGATTGACTCATCTAAGAACTCTAGGGGGAATTTGATTGTTTACTAGGGGTGCCTTGACTAATTGGTCAACAATTACTTATCCTTTAATTGATTCATGCTAGAGGAACTTGAGGTCAAACTCATCTAAAAACATGAGCCACTTAGCCATATGTTGGATTTGGTATGGTTTTGAGTGCATGTATTTGAGGGGGTTGGTATTGGTTATGGTAAAAGTTTTATAGTTAAGAAGGTAGTGATGAAGTTTTGTGGCCATGAATACTAAGGCCAAAAAGATTTTCTTGGTATGTGTGTACTAAGTTTTGTATTTGACAAGTGTGCAGCTAATGTAATAGATGGCTTGCTCCTTGTATTGTTCATCTTGATGGGCAAGCATCACCCCTAGGGAGTGGTCTATGGTAGAGATATATAGGTAGAAAGGTTGGCCATCTTTAGGAGGTGTAAGGATAGGTGGAGATAGCAGGTACTCTTTTAGTGCATTAAAATCCTTTTGACAATCAACATTCCACTTGAAAGAGATGTCTTTTTTCAAGAGGTGGTAGAAGGGTTGACACCGATTGGAGAGTTGGGAGATGAAGTGACAAATGGATTAAAGTTTCCCCTGCAAGCTATGGAATTGTTTATGGTTGGTTGGAGGTAGCATCTCGAGGATGGCTTTAATTTTGGTTGAATCAACTTTGATTCCTTGAAGGGAAATGATAAAGCCAAGAAGTTTGAGTGACAAGACCCTTTTCTTGGGATTTAGGCAGATGTGATAATGGATAAGTCACTCAAAGATAATCTTGAGAATGGCTAAATGGTCTCTATGAAGCTTGAACTTCCTGAGAAGGTCATCCACATAGTCTTCGATGATTGTATGGATAAGGTCATGAAAAATATAGGTCATGACACATTGGTAGGTTGTGATATCATTCTTAAGACCAAAGGGAATAAATCTATAATAAGAAGTACCCCATGGAGTGATAAAGGTAGTTTTATGCTGATCTTCAGGGGTAACCAAAATCTGATTATAACTTGAGAATCCATCCATGAGTGACAACATCTCATGGCCTGTTAGAAGATCAACAAGTTGGTCAATGATAGGTAGAGAAAAGTCATAAATTCCACATAGATATGTAGTCCCCCTATGGCTTTAGTGATAGGTATGATTTTTGAAACCCATTGGGGAAAATCAATGGGTTGAATAAATTTGACAAAAATGAGGCATTGAAGTTCTTATTTGACAACTAGGTCTATGTGAGGGTGCATTCAACAAAGTTTATATTTGACAGCATTGGTGTCATGATTGGTTACAATGTTGTGCGTGATGATGGTTACGTCAATATTGAGCATGTCATCATATGACCAGGTGAATTCAATATTGTAGTCTTGGAGGAAGGTAGAAAAGTCATGTAGTTCCTCAAAGGTGAGAGTTTGTCCAAGTTTGATGATATGGAGGTTGTCCAACATGCCTATGTCAATGTCCATGGTAGATTAATTCAACATGGTTAAGATTTTTGGAAATAAATATTTGTGGATGGAGGAATCTGATGCACCAAGGTAGGTGAGAATATCATCATCATCTTGACACTAAATAGTGTTAATGATAAGAGAGTCTTCTTCCATGAGTTCAAGATGGTTCAAAAGGATGGATATGGTGCCCCTTCCTTTTGATAAGTTAGGGGTCCAAGGGTAATCATGTTGATGAAAAAAATTGGGTGGGATGATGTCCTCATCCTCACCCATAGGTGGAGGGGCATCGGTGAGGAAGGGGTTTCTTCTTCAATAATGGTAGGGGTAGTTTGTTTAGATTTATTATTATTGGGTAGAATTAAGTTGAGGTCATGCTTCTCATGAGACTTTTAGGTCTCAATCAAGGTCAATGTGTGTGGGCCATGTTCATATTATCCTAAACTAAATCCCTACTAGGCACACCTCTGAAGGAATAATTTGGTGAAGTCTAGGTTGCCCAAATAAGAGAAGCTAGAGGTGAATGGTTGAGGTGGAGAGGGAGTGATGGAAACATTAAGTGGCTTGTAAATTCCCCCATAGATAAAGTGGGTTTGATAGCTCAAAGGCCCCAAAGGGTTAATGGCTCCAATGTTGGGGTCATAACCTAGTTGGTGGTTGAGTTTCCCATATTCTTGGGGGGTAAGGAGGGCATCAAGGATGAGGAGATGATATTCTCCAAGGGTGAGGTGTTGGAAGGTAGGTTCTAAAGGATCAATGATGGGTATCTAGTTTATGGGGATAGATGAGTTGGTGGATACCTCAGTGGAAGAGGAGGAAGTAGTGGCTTCAACCTCCATGGGTGAGGGCTTGATGATGGTTTCTTTGGATGAAGGCAGAAGAACATCATTAGGTTGGTAGGTCATATTACATGCTACAAAAGGGATAGGGTTAGCTTGTGTCATAATAAATTGACCTTCATGTTCAAACTTGACACAATAATGGAGGGTAGAAGGTACACATCCCATGGCCTAAATCCAAGGTCTCCCTAGTAAGACATTATACTAGAATTTATCGTTGACTACATAGAAGAGTTTGGGGAACATGTAAGGTCCTAGCTAAATATGAAGGACGATGATCCCCAAGGTAGTGGTCATAGTGTTGTTAAAAGATATAAGGATGGTTGAAGTTTTGGACATGACATTGTTCGATAGCTTGAGTTTCTCATAGGCATGGGAAGAGATGATGTTTATAATGGCCCCACCATCGATCATAATCCATTTGATGAGATTTTGGTTGATGTGGGATATAATAAAAAGAGGGGGATCAAGGTCTTCGAGCTGGATAGAAGGGATCTCTGAGTCATTGAAGGTAATAAGGGTGGAGAGTTAGAGAGTACCAACAGAGGCCTATATGGGTTGGGAATCCCCTGGTTCAACTTCAATGGCTTGCATAACCTTAATCATGGCATGACGTTTATGAGGTGAGGTAAAAATGAGATCGCAGAGGCTCATTTTAGTGGGGGTTTGGTGGAGTTGTTTGAGGATGATTCTCTTGATGGATTCAAAGGGGTTAGCCTCTGATATGCCTAAGATAGTGACTTTGGGCTTAGCTATAGACATAGAGGTTTGGATCTGGTTTGGTATAGGGTGAGTTGGTGGGTATGTCCATGGAATAGATGCTTTGGCCTTTCCTTTATCCTTTTGTTGTTATCGTGTGACCACAATAATGGTATGGATAATGGGGGAAGGTGTGATGGGCGGTTGGATAGATTCTTCATCACTCTAAGGTTAGAGTGGGCGATTAAGTACATGTTGGTGGTCAATTATTGGTTTTAATGGTAGAGAAATTAATGGAAGGTCATCTACCAAAAGATCATCTTCATCATAGAGGTGGTAGATAATGGCTTGGAGGGATTTATAATTCTCTGTGTCATGCCTAGGTGTCTTGTGATAGGAGTAGATTTGATGGTCATTGTACCAGGTTGGCTTCAAACCAAGAGGATCGAAAGAACCGATAGGAGGTAATGTGAAGAAGGAGGCTTGCACTAATATTTGAAGAATGGTCACGTTGGATTTTGCTAGAGGTAATAAATGTTTAGGTATCATGGTTTTGGTTGATAAATGGGTGTGTTGGTGGTAATAGGTGTGATGAGATATAGTTTGGGTAAGGTGGTGTTTCTAGTTGATGGTTTTGCTCTGGGTATGTCCATAGTTGGGGTGGCTGAATTTGGTGGTCTAACTGGTTGTCATCTGGGAAGGATCAACACGTCAGCTAATAAATTTGTAAGTGTAATCAATGGTAGGAGGAAATATATGTTGAAAGGGGTTTGATTTTTAGGCAAAGTAGAAGGATGAGGCCCTAAGATAGAGGGTAAGGTAGAGGGCGATAGAGGCTTAGTCATGTGTCCTTTCAATTCTTTTGTCCTCTTGGTTGGTGTGGGTCTAAACCTGGGTACAAGCTTAGGTGAATTTAAGTCTACTTTCAAGGATGGGTGAACCAAACTTTGAGTAGGGAATGCACCAAGAGTTTTGAAAGGTTTGGTTGGTGAGGTGGTGGTTGCTTTGGTTGACTGAGAAGTTAGGGGGTTGTTAGAGGTTTGGATTGGTTTAAGAGGTGGTGGAGAGATGATGGATTAATTGGTTAGAGGTATGATATAAGTTTCATGTTTTTTAATGGATGGAAGCCCTAACTATTGCCAAAAAGTGGTTTGATCCATGTTTGGGTTTAAGGTGAATTCTAATTTTTATACTAATGTGGATAAAGGTTTATATGTTGGCCCTGATTCATGGGTAGTGGATGCAATAGATAGACTTGTATCTTGGGTAAGATGCTTGGTAGGTTGGTTGATCTCTTGAGGTGAGGAAGGTAGGGTAGGGATAGATAGCTCCTCCATTAGAGGTGTTGGTGGAACCACTTCTCCTCTAGGGATGATGTCCATAGTTGTGGTAGTTTGTTTAGTAGTTGTCAAAGGTGGTGAATTAGGAATGTTGATTTATCCAAATGTGCTAGTTGAGGTAGTATGTGATGATTCTAAGACTTATATGAGGGTAGATAGGGTGAAAGGAACCTCTTTGGTTTGGCTATCTAAAGGAGGGTAAAGTGATTCCATTACCTTGGTAAGTGAAGGGGAGGGAGGAATGGGTAGATTGATTGATTGGGTCCTCATGGATACGTGTATCATAAACCATGTTGACTGTGTGGGCATTATGAGAGCATTTGGCATGTGTATCCTTAGTTTTGATAGGGGCATGGTTAGGAAAAGGTTTCTTGAAGATGTCAAGGTCTTGATTTTGAAGGGCATTAGGATTATCCAACATGAGTTCCCCTTTATCGATAAGACTCTGTACAATATTCTTGAAATTATTACATCAGCTAACGTCATGTCCAATTATGCAATGAAAATCACATAGGTCATTCTCATTGTACCAAGCAGGTGTTGGATAAGAATAATAAAATTATTAGGGAGGTTTGATAGGTGGAAGTTTTATAAGGTTATCTTTTAGTAGCTTCTCCAGAACTGAGGTGTAAAATTCTCCAAGTGGAGTGAATTGTTTTGGGTTGCTTTGGTTCAGGTTCCTTGTATTTTGATTGGAGGTAATGCGAGAATTTTGTTGATTTATATTGGGTGGAAGGGTAGTTTTAACAATGATGGCATTCACATTTCCCCTTGTCTTAGTTTTAGTATTGGCTTAGTTACTGGGTTTGGAGGAAGAGGTTTCATTAGTCTTGAAGGTAGAGTTCTTGTTTCGTAACTTCAATTTACCCTCATCTATGGCTTGATTTTCTAGCTTACGTGCCATGGTAAAAGCCTCATCAAAGGTTCTGAAGCTCTAGAAACATAGTGTAGAAGATATATGCTTGGCATAAGCTCCAAAAAAAGTTTTATAAGTTCAGGCTAACGTAAGGAAAATGAAAGCTGATTAATCAAGCTTCTCAAATGAGTGACAAAATTGGCAATGGACTCATCATCGAATTGCCTAACATAAAGATGTATGTGATAAAGACCTTCTTGGAAACATTAATGGAAAAGTGATCCAAGAAGACTTGTGCTAGTTGGGTGAAATAAAAGATGGAATGCTTGGTAAGGGCATTATACCAGTTAAGTGCTAGACCGAATAAAGACATGGGGAAGGTTCAGAGGAGAAGGACATCATCATAAACAATCATATAGCATGCATGCCTAAAATCCCTAAAGTATTGTTGGGGGACCTCATTGTTTTGAAATTTGGTAAATTTGGGAAGCTCCCACTAAGGAGGGTAATGTCTGATGGGGATAGAAGGATGAATAGGTTCATTACAAATCTAATCATAGGACAAGATGTTATGAGCTCCTAAAATGGATGACTCAATTTTGGTCATCTTGTCCATGAGCATTTTCATTAGGTCAATTTGAGGTGGTGTACCAAAGTTATTTTAACGTTGATATTGTGGTTGAGGTTGGGCAATATATTGGTAATTGCTTGGCAGTTGAGAGGTTACCACATATTGGAATGTGGATGCTAGAGGCTAGGTAGGGTAGGTAGATGATGGTGGTTGGGTAGTTGGTACATAACCTTGTGGGTTAAGGATGTATCCTAGATTAGGTGCAATGGGTAACTACTGAGAAGTCCCTACGGATTAGGCATGGGTAGTAGTTGGGTTGGTGATAAGAGGGGAGGTAGTGACCTTTGTGCTAATGGGTGGTGAGGTAGAAGGGATAAATACCCCTAAGCTTGGTAAAGGGGTATTAATCGATGGGTTAGGTTTGACAGAGGGAAGGTTGGTAACATCGGTGGTGAGTGCTCCAATTATAAATGGGGTATGATGGGTCAATGTTTGGGTTGTCCCTAAGGTAGAGGAGTTATTAGTAGGGGTGAAAGGTGTGAGGGTAACAGTTAGTTAGATAGGTTGGTTCTCAGTCATAACATCAAAGGGGTTAGTAGATAAAGAACCCTGGGTGGTCAAAGGTTGGGTGGTGATCACGGTAATATGGATTCCCTTCATAAGGTGGGATGGCATGCCATAAGGGGGATCTTAAGGTGGGGTTGAGATCAAGATATGGTGAGGAGAGGTGTTAAGATAGTGTTGCAGGGCCACTGGGTTATTCTCTAAAAAGGTGGTAAATCCATGTCTCCTTGGGGAAATACCTGAGGGAAGTAGGGCTTTCCATTGGATGAGGTGAATCTTATACCTTGTAAAAGTATTCCAAAGATGAGGAAGAAGAAGAGATTGATATAAGTGATAGGTTTTGTTCCACTAGGTCTCTTCGCTATTGAAAAGTGAGAACCATACAAGAAAAAAGGGGAGAGAAAACAAGAATAAACTCACCACTCAAACAAGAAGATAAGAAATTGATCAAGGTAATTTAGACACACACTATGAAGTACATTAATCCTGGAGGTTAGTTTTAATCTCACTTTTGGCTTATGCCTTAGTTTATGAGAATGTGTGATATAAGTTGGCTTGTAAATCAGGTACTATAGAATCGGTCTATGGTTGGTTTTGGGTTGTTTAGGTGCTCAAAATAATTTGTATTGGAATCAATATGTGGCTTGGTATTGGGGCCTACCTCCTCAATTCACAATCTTACAGTGATAAGGGTATCGAGTGCTTAGCTAATATATATTGATGTCTAGAGTTTATACTCAACCAGAGAGCTGAGTTGGTTCTCCTCTTGGTAATGACCTCTAAGTATGATTGTTGGGAATGGGTAAGGTGACCGCTAGGTGATGAAATCCCAGTTGGGCCTTGTCTTAAATTATTTTGATGTTTGATAGATGAAAGTGGTTTGGCTAGTGTGTACAACAAGAGTGGTGCTACGATAAGATTAATGTGCTTTAATTTGAAGTGAACTAATGTTAAAAACAAGTAATGGATGCAGTTGATTTTAAGTCCAAAAGAAATTTTAGTTTCAATTATGAGCACAAATAGGGATAAGAGCATACAAATGCAAAAAAAATATGAGTAAAGACTCTAGGTTCCTCTCGGCGTGTTAGAATGTTTCATGTAAAATTTCACTTAAGTTTTAAAGAAAGAGAGATAAGAAACTCAATATGGGTTATGGTAGGAATATGTATTTGTTTGCATGTGTGTTGAATCAGAATATTGTGAGAGCTCCTCTTTGGCTTGGGAAGTGTAGATAAGAAAGCACTAAAGCAAATTTGTTTGTTAAATAGACAGTTGGGTAGATTTCCTAGTGGGAGCTAAACCTCAAAAGTGAGAGCTTCCTTAAGGGTTGTCAATCCACCTATTTTAAACAATCAAGTTGGTAAAATTGAAAATAAAATACTTGAATCAATAACATAAGATTATTGAAAATGAATACAAGAAAATCTTATTCAGAAAAGAGACTAGAAATGATCTAATTATTAATAAAATGATTAGTACTAGTGCTAATGGGTTGGGGTATGTCTCAAAAAATAAAAAAGGAGCCTATGAATAGATACAGACACAAAAGAGTGAATTTGGTTGGGTGTAAGAGGGTCAAATTATCTTATTAGTTTTTAGTGCCACAGGTGACCATCGTGAGTCATGCAACTATCACCGATCAAGGGTAACCATCATCGGTTAGGTAACCATCACCAGTTGCTTATCAGTAAATCTAGAAATAAAACTAGAGTTTGTGTTTGCCAATTGATGGGATCTGGAAAGTGGATTTTGGGAGATAGCTTAGGCTTGGGATGAAAACCTAGTAAAAGAATACAAGAAAATGAATACTTGTCTTATCAAAAATTAGTTGGTGGGTGGTTGATGTGGATTTACCTGTTGGTAGAATCTAGATTAATTCAAGCAACTTAACAGTACTTAGGAGCTTAACAAAGGGTCAACGGCAAGTAGGCTCCCTATATGACGGATGATAGCACTTGATAATGTGGATTAGCTTGATTGACCTATAAAAAGAGATTTTGGATAAAAAGAGCTCTTGATAGCTATTGCAGATGGTTTGACCTCTGAGGCCTCTCTCTTATATAGGCACAAGAAAGAGGTGGAAGTGGTTGTCCAAACTAGACTTGAAGAAGGATTTTAAATATAAGTCATCCATGCAGAGGGATCGTAACTAGATTTAGACTACCATATTTAGAAAAGTAAGGTAGTGGTTTGCATATAGGTTGTATGATAAGTCTAGGTTATCCAACCTGACCATCACCGGTTCGAGTGACCATCTCCGGTCACCCTGACCATCACTGGTTGAGGACCTAGGAAAAAGATAGGTTAAAATGGGTGAAAAGGTGAGTTAATCTAGACAAGTGACTAACTCGACTCTAGATTAGGTAAGTAGGTTACACTAGGTAGGTTTGTTGAACTTATAGGTGTAGTCGATAGAGGTTCAAGAGAAACTAAAGGTATTGTGATGACTAGGACCATATGTGTGGTTTTCTAGTGTCTACAATAATGACTAGTCATGAGAGATAGAGTGATACACATGAGTGAGTTGTAGGCTTAGGTTAAAGGAAGCTAAGTGACCAAAGACAAGACTAACTAGAACACTTAGGATTAACAATGAATCAACATGTTATCTTAAGTCTCAACCATGTATATGCTTAGTTTGTGAAAGGGGAATAAAAGGGAATAAAGGATATCCAAAGTGGACCGATGAAAGGAGATTATAATGAGATTAATTGTTTACTAACTGATCACATGGTAAATAAGGAATGACTAAAGGGAACAAGGATTTTATAACCAAGTCACAATGGCAATTATCTATGTATATAGATATAAGAAAGCAAACAAACATGAAAAGATAACAAGGGAATTTTTGTAAGCTTAGGATAAAGGAAGCTAAGTGACCAAAGACAAGACTAACTACAACACTTAGGATTAATAATGAACCAGCATGTTATCTTAAGTCTCAACCATGTATATGCTTAGTTTGTGAAAGGGGAATAAAAGGGAATAAAGGATAACCAAAGTGGACCGATGAAAGGAGATTATAATGAGATTAATTGTTTACTAACTGATCACATGGTAAATAAGGAATGACTAAAGGGAACAAGGATTTTATAACCAAGTCACAATGACAATTATCTATGTATATAGATATAAGAAAGCAAACAAACATGAAAAGATAACAAGGGAATTTTTAAGAAAGAAACTCAAGAAATAAAAATAAAGAAATGATAAAGAATACATTCATAGGCAAATACAAATGGCATTATAAGCTATATAAAGTGTGAGAAGTTACCATGTTGGATAAATAAGAATTTGACACAATGTCAAATGATATAACAAATTAAAAAAGATAAGATTGGAGCACACGTCCAAATCAAATGAAAATGTAAGAACACCATGCATATGCTTATAAGTACTAATAGATTTACCCACACACATTATCAAGAACATCTGATAAGTCTTTATGAAGCTAGATGTGAAATCCAGCTAATATCTCATCTATCTTTAGTGAAAATTGAGAAAATACTTCAAGTCTAATCTCCTTAATATAAAATGTATGAATGCTTAAAGGATCATGCTGAGGAGGGCTATCAGGTAAGGTATGTTCAGAATAATGCATGGGATTAGAATCTATAGGAGATTAAGGGATCACCACTAGGGAATTATCCATACGTGAGGGACTCACTAGTGGAGAAGGATCCACAGGTGAGGGAAGGTCCATGGGTGAAGGATTCACAGGTGGAGGAATAGGAGGTGAAAAAGGGACTATAAGAAGGGAAAGAACCATAAGAGGTGGAACCATGGGAGAATAAGGGGGATCCTTCTTGTGATAATGACCTATGGGAGGAATGGTAGAAGGTACATGAATAGTTAAGATATGATCTTTAAGGTGATACTGAAGGATGCAACAATGATCAGTGTGATGGGTGCCACATTAGTGACAAAGACAATAAACCTTTCCATACTTATAAATATTTTTAGCAAGTACCTTCAGGGGAGGTATAGAATTATCTAAAGATTTAAGGGTAGAAGGATGCAAAGTGTTAGTATATTATCACAGCTTGTGATAATGTGTGGATAAATGATTGTCTATGTCATGGAAGCAATAGATATGCCTATGAGTAGGCTTAGTATAAGTACTCATAGGAAGAGGTGTAACAAAAATATAAGGAGTTTGGGAAGGCTCGTCAACCCATTTGGTGGGTAATGGACCCATCCGTGGTAAATGAATCAAACCATCACCAAGAGAAGGTGGTGGTGGGAAAGGGACTAGACTAGTCTTGACAAAAGAAGTAATGGGATCAAAATCAAGGATATACTCAAATAAATTAGGAGTAGGAATGGGATCTAAAGTAGGATATACTGAGGGAGGGGTAGCGTCTATAGAAGTCCAAACGATAATTGCATACATCTTAGGGATAAACATGTTATAGGGGTCTGAGTACTTAGTGAAGTGATAGGGCCCAGTCATTACATGATCTATAAGCATACTCCTACAAGGTTCTTCAGAAACTAGATGTGTTTGCACCATATATACCCTATGATAAAAAGGAAAAATGATAAAATTAGGAATAATATATGAAGGAAAATGGGAAGATACACTAAAATACTGAAGCAAATAAGAAAGATAACAAATAATCTCACAATCATGGGCCTAAACAAAACTACCTAATAATAGATCATCTAAGGTATAACCATCATCATAATCAAGTGTATGAAGATTAATGATGAAGGTAGGGCTAACACTATCATTTGATGAGGTGTGATGAATGGAATTCCAAGTCTTAGTCAAGATAACGAGGATGTCATCACAAGGTGGTTTGTGAGAATGAGGTTACAAAGAAGCAAGAAGCTGAGAGATGAGATGAGGTGAGAGATCAAAAATTTTAATCTTGTTATTGATCTAATCAAGATCATCATCATCAAAATATAAGAGATTAGGGGGAATATTACTAATGAGTTCAGAATAAGCACTGTAGCCTTGAATGGAATTGATGAGAAAGTTGAATTGTTGAGACTCATAAAATGGAATACTGGGCAAAGGTTCAAGAGTAGGAATCTTGAAGACACCATAGTCTTGAAATTATTTGAAATTTTAAGGGTTAGTGTCACCCTAAATCTTATAAATGGATCCATTATTAAAGAATTTAATGCATTGGTATGTGGAAGAAGTAACTACTCTCATACGATGAGTCCATGGCCTCCCAAGCAAGATGTTTTAAGATAGAGGAAGTTAAATATCAACACCATCACATGAAAAATGACAAGTGGGATGGTAATGGGAAGCCATACACAACCCAAAGGAGGTATTTTCCTTTGATCATAACCTTGACATGTGTTGTGTGTGGATTTGAGATTGAATTCAAAATATCTTAGGGTTTTGATAAAATTGAGAGGTAACACAAGTGTTGTAACCCTCATCAATCAAGGCATGCTTGACTTGGATATCATCAATTTGGACACTAATGAATAGAGGAGGATGATCCTCACAAATCAAAATCTCATCAAGAATCATATAAGTGATGGGAAACTTGAGGGAAAAAGAACTGTCCATTGTTTCATCAACATGGATGGACGGACATCTCTTCATATTATTACAATATGCTATCTTCAGATCTAGATAGGTTACTTTACATCCTGCTAAGGGAGGATGAGGGATCTTCATTTTGAACAAATTACATGAGATGGTTTTGATGATGTGGAGAGGTCCTCATAAGATTAAGGAATGGAATTTAGGATGGGAGATTAGTGAGTTCCATGATAGGATCCCACTCATCATAACCCATGAGAAGATGGTAAGAAATAGGTGCATAATGTTGAAGGAAGTCCTTAGAAGGAGGAGGTAAAATAAATTGGAATTTGTATTGATAAGAGGTAGAAGGTTTAGAATAAGGTTGTAAATTATGTTGATAAGTTGAAGTAGTTGGTGCAGTTTAGTGTTAAAAATCGTTAAAAGTGTTGATAGAATCTTAATTATTATTGGTGTTAGGTAAATAAGATGGATGGATGGTAGAAATAGAATGGGAAGTGTTATCCAAGGGAGGAGTTGGAATTGGTTCATCAAAATTTACAAGTCCATCTTGACCTAACTTATTTAAGTGAGTTGGAAAATAATCTTGGATAACACAAAATGTGCAAGATAATGGAGGGGTGTAGATAGGTTAAGGATCAATGAAATCAACCACCCATCTCATATTAACCAGATTCTTTTCTTGATTTGGGTCAATAAGACTATCTACATTGTTAGTGGAAGTGGTGGGCTTATCTTTGTTATCATAGTGATTTGGAAGAGGGTCTTTATAAATGGCCAAATGAGCATTAGCTTGATTTAAAGCTTGATATTTAGTATTAGTTTATTGGGCTTTGAAATCAATTTCATATAATTGTTGGTATTTTGAATCATAGAATCATGGTCAAAATTAGGACCAAGAAGAAAATCCATATCCAAATTAAGAAGCTTCTTACATGTCTCATGATAATGACCCCAACTAGCATGAAACCAACAAAACTTGTTGGGATTATACCAAGATTTCATAGGATGACTGGGATTAATTTCCTGAGGAAGAGGCCTAGGTAGACATTTGAGTAATTTAGCTGAGGATAAATGTTTGTGAACATTAATGTTATTTGGTGAAGATAAATGAGGATTGGTGAATTATTAAAAAGGGGGAGTTGGTTCTAAAGATTGGTTAGGAACAACAACTTGAATAGTATGAATGGTGTCATAAGAGTCTATGACACCATCATTGGTAACATGATGATTCATGTTCTTGAGTAAGATATGAGTACCCGTAGAAGGTTAGTTTGGCTCTATTTGACACATAAATAAATATTAACATTTAGCTTGATCAATGACCTCCTCTAAGGTATGTGGAGAGAGAGTGCAGACCTAATATTACAACTTGGGAAAAAAAGCATTGGTAATAAGATGTAAAAGGTTATCATTGGCCATGTTATGTTCAAATTTGTTGGACAATGTTTTCCACCTTTTAAAAAAAGCTTGGGCAATTTCATCTTCAAGTTATTTACAATTCATAAAATGGGCCAAGGTATTCTTAGGAAGATCACTAGTTTGGAACTCTAGAGCTAGAGCATTTAGTAAATCTTCCAAACTAGTAATAGAATGATTAACCCAATATTTATATAGATTTATAAATGTTTTTAGATGAAGAGTAGGATCAGTTAACCTATTGTAAGAAATGGTAGGGGTGATACCTCTTATATCGATATTAGCAATTTGAGATTTAAGAGGCTCATTTTGAAGATGCTTAATTATCTTGTTGATAAGAGGAGGTTAAGGGATAAGATTACCATGGGCATCCCAAAGAGGAGGTGGTGGAAATTTTTGATTATGTGTGCCCCATGGCATTTTTTGAAGGTGGATTTGAAGATGGATAAGGTGGTTTTGCAATCTCAACATTTGATTCGTATTATGAGCTTGAAAAACATTCATTTGATTAAGGGTTTGTAATAAAAGTTGATGGGTTTAAGTTGCATTGTTGGCATTATTTGTAGCATTATAATTGGAAGTAGTGGCTTGGGTACCACTATTGGAGTTTTTAGGAGCTTGAAAAGAGTTGTTAGAATTTGAAGCACTAGTGAAAAAAAATTCTTGTGTGGCAAAAGATGGACTAGTGAAGGGATGATAAGAGGAAGCACTAGAAGCATGATTACATTGGGTAGAAAATGATTCACTAGTGGAAGAGTTAAAGAGAGTGGGTCTTATTAGATGCATACTAGATGTAGAACCTACCATGTTATTGGAGATACTAGGCATGGAGGTAGAAGAAGTTAAATAAGAAGTCATGGTATGAGAAGGGGTCAAAATAAAGGGAAGAGGCTGAGAATAAAAGAAACTAATATCCCCAAATCCATATGAGAATGTGGGAGAGGGTGAATGAGGCTCTTTAACTTAACCAATAATCATGAGATGGTAAATGGTAGAAGTATCATTTCCTTGATGTTGAGGAAATTCAGAGATAAAATAGAGAATTTCAGGGATATACTCTAATTTAGGTTGATCTTCATGTGAGAAGAGACGGTTACGAAGTGAAGAGGAATGAGGAGGGGTCCCATAGTTTGTTGTGCAAGTGGATATATAAACATTAATCTCATCTAGGAGAGGAGCCCTAAGCTACTTATGGGAGACCCTATTAGGGTTCATAAGACTCATAATATCTATTGAATTCAACTCAGTGTTGCCTTCAAATAGGAAGTTCATGATGAAGGAGAAGGACTAATTAAGGTAAAAGTGATGTGAAAGCAAAGAAATAAGAAGTGCCATAAAATTTTATAGAGTCAATTGGGTCAACCAGTACATAAAATAGGGTCTAAAAAAGTGTACAGAGTCGACAAGGTTGACCTAGTACTAAAAACATAAGCTAAAAAAATGTACAGAGTCAGCATGGCTGATCTAGTATGACATGCATGAAAAATAGATAGCCTATAAGATACTATGTCGAGCAGATTGACTATATACTGACATAGGAAAAATTTTACAATTACTTTTGAAAGCAAGAAATAAAATAAAACACACAATCAACTGGGTCAATGAGGTTGATCTAATTGAGGCACACAACACAAAACCTTGCACCACCACTGGCTAATGCAAGTTTTTGAAATACATCATACGATTTAGAAAAAATAAAGAAGTCAACTTGGAAAGTGAAAGCTAACTAAGTGATTATCCTGGGTATTGTTATATTATTATAATATATTTTTAAGTATGATAGGAAGTTGAATGTAAGCAAGGAACTAGAAAGCAATCTATGGATGGTTTTAAGATGTTTAAGCCTAAATGGATATGTATTGGCAATTGTACTAGCTTGGTATTGGGGCATACCCACTTACTTCACACACTGTAGTGATAAGGGTGTTGAGTGCTTAGTAAATATATACGATTAACCACGTGTTTATACTTAGCCAAAAAACTAAGTCGGCTTCCCACTTAGTGATGAAATCCAAGTAGGTAGGCCTTGGGTAGACAGTTGTTTAAAATGCATTTTAAGATTATGTAATTTGTTGCTGTGCACATAAAAGAGAAAAATAGTGCAACTAAATGGTTTATTGAAAAACCACTTAATTAAACTATGTGATCTATTTTAAGCATGCAAGTAATAAGAAAAGAAATTACTAACATATAAGTGTTAATTTCAGCTTTGAAATATAGTATAGTGTCATTTTAAATGTCAATGTATGCAAAGATATAGAACAAATTTGATAGGTCGCTACTGTACTGTGAAAGCAAGGCTCTAAAAAATAAATACATTGATAGTATCAGCCTAGTTTTCTAGATATAATACATAACTATGTCAACAGGTTTGACCTAGTTAATTGTATAGGGGTAGTTTTAAAGACTACAAACTATAAAAGACAAAATTGTAATGACTAACATAAATGACAAAGAAGGATAGGAAGGAACCTTATTGGGTTGGAGGATGCAGAGGAAAATGAGATTAATGTGGAAGTACCCTTATTTATACTTGTAAATTCTACCAACTAGGTAGACCTAGTTTTGTAGTTCTCTTTTTTTTATGAAAACTTGTAAAATGTACTGTGTCGACAAGGTTGACCTAGTATGTTTTTTGAAAGTCTAAAAATATAATGTGTCAACAGTGTCGACCTAGTAGCCTAATCTAAAAGTTTGAAAGTGTATTGTGTCGACAGGGTCGACCTAGTAGCCTAATTTAGAATTCTGAAAGTGTAATGTGTCAATAGAGCCGACCTAGTAGCATATACCTAATGAAATACCTACACAAACAAAATAAAATTGTATTGATGTGACTGTGTGTTAAACTTGTGCATAGAAGTTAGAGATATATCAACACTATCGACCCAATATCACAAATATAAAAAAATAAAATGGTAAAATAATGAAAAACATGAGATAAAATCTATAAGAGTTAGATTCAAATTGAGTTCACTAGAATGTATGTAATCAAAAATGCATCATGTCTATAAATTAATCTTAAATAGGTGAAGATAGATCATACCATACACTTTCGATTAGGGACACATTAGATAATTAGGAACATGACCAATATGGGCATTTGTATACCCAATTAGGGGATCTTTTACCACATTACACTATGTTAGGGAGGGTTATAAAGCCTCCAATCAAGCACAATCATGTAATAACCCTAAGGAAATCTTATGTTTTATATTCACTAAACTAACAAGTAAATTAAATTCAAATTTAGTGCTCACCAAAGCTTATGGCACAAAGTGGTGGTAAGAAACAAAAAAAGTAAACATGCATAGAAGACATATACTCACATCAATGTATACAAAATATTAATACAAGGAAGAGAAGTAAAAATTCATATCTATCTACTCTTACAAAGGAAGAAAAAAGTTAGGAATACTTACCTTTAAATATGAACCCACCGAGCCTCAATATCTTCCTTGGCCAAGTTGTTTCGCAAGAGATTGTTGTGGTATGTAAGGATAATAAAGATAAATCAACTCTAAGATACACAATCTATCAATGCATCCAAAATATTTCTCCACAATACAAGATCCATATCTCCAAAGAAAGTATGAAACCCTAAGCTCGCTCCTCAAGTAGAATGGTGGATTATCAAATGCACAATAACTCTTACTTCTTCTTCTCTTCTATAAATAATGGCAAAATGAACTTGTATATATAGGCAGATTTAACCCTAAGCCCTTCTGAAAAATTTAATCGACAGGGTTGACCCAATCGACCTAGCATAATTTTGGATAAGAATTCACTAGGTCATGGGCTAGGTCAGCCAAGATCCAATGTAGACCCTAAGTGAATTTCACCCAAAATTGTACAGGGTCAACCTAGTCGACCTAGTACAGTAAACATTCAAAAAAAGGTTAAGGTTAGGAAAAGGGTGACAAAATGTAGTAAATGACTGAGGAGTGTGAAATAGATAATAACAAGCTTACGTATAATGTTTTTAGGAGATAAGTATGTAGATAACAAGTTAAAAAAGGGACAACAATCTTACAAAACAATAATGGTTTGTCCACGCTTTTCTTGGTGCACCCCTTAGGACATGTATTCAGAGAGATTGAGACTCGATGAGTTCTTCCAAGATACAAAGTGTCAGTAAGTGATAAAATTTTAAAAATATTATATGTATGCAATATTTACATAGTCAATACTCCAAAAGAGGGCCTCATACTCATGCAGTTCTTCCCTACAAGTTAGCTTGTGTGTGAATAATATAATATGTGCAAAATAAGTACAATAATGACCTACCTTATAACTTGGAAAATTGGGCTTTTAGGCTACTCCTTTAGTATTTTAGACCTATAAATGCATTGTACTTATGACTAGTATATAAATATGGAGCTTTATTCAATTGAATGCTTGATAGAGTGCTTTTGATAATTTACCTTGGTATCTTTGGTCTTTTTCCAAATGTATCTAGGTAAGGAATGATTGAGGGTTGATTTTATATTTATATCAATCTATTTGGAGTAATAACTCACATTAAAACACTTAGATTGACCATTAGGATACATTTCATTTGTAAATTAGATGATTTTAGGGCACTGAACATTTACGTCAAAATAGGACAATAATGTTGATGCTATAGTTTATCCTAGACTTAATGTCTAGGGAGCAGTAAAGTAGGTACAAGTTCAAAACTTGTAAAAATGGAAGATAAGTACACGTTAAGAATTTTAGGTAAAGATAAAAAAACTTGAGTCATCAATATAAGATTGATCAGACTAAGAGATATAAGCCAAGGGGCACAAGATAAAGTAGATGTGAGACATGCTAAAGTGGGAAAGGTATAAAACTGAGATAAACAACTAAGGTCTAAGTTTTTCAAGTGTACAAGACTAAGGTGATATACAATCATAAAATATTGTCTACACCAAGCCAAAAATATAGGTTTTTGAATTCAAGTAAAACATAACACATATTCATTCCTTTCACATTGCACTAAAAAGTAGAAAATATCTATTGGAAGGGGTTTCTACTTTTTTTGTGCAATTTGAAAGGAACACGTACATGTTATAATGTCTATGTGTTACTTTCACATTTCATAAAAAATGGAAAATCTATATTACAAGGGCTAGATATATTATTACTTTTCTATTCCTTATATTTTAAATTTGTTCTAGTATATGTAATAAATTAGGGTCAGTCTCATATGATAGAGTTAGTCTTATTAATCATGAAATATACTTAGAGGGGGGGGTGAATTAGTATACTATATATATTTTAATTAATCTGATTTCTTTTCTTTAACCACTTAATCACACATTCAAGATATGCAATAAAACTGAAACAATAACATGCACCACATAAGAGAGAAAGAGAGACACTAAATTTTTACGTGGAAACCCAATGTGGGAAAAACCACGGAGAACAATCTCAAGTATATGAATGAGCACCAACTCAAATTACAAAGTTCTCAAGCACCAACTTGCAAGAGCACCAACCCCTTGCAAAGATTTGTGAGCACTAACCCACAGGAGCACCAATGCCTCTTGTGTATAAAACACAACTATCTCTCAATGTTGCTTACTCAACAAATGATAGAACTCTACAATATCTCTTACTTTTCTCTCCTCTTTTCTTATATAAAACAATTACAAAACCATGCACTCTCTTGCTTATAAAAAATGGCTTCTCAAGCCTTTATTTATAGCTTTCCAGATGGCCTTTGGCATTCACCCTTTGTGACCCTTCAATCCTTATGAAAAATGGCACCAAACTTGCATGACCCTATATATCTTTTCATTTGAAAAGTCACATGGTGACCCTTCATAAGAAAATGCATCCTTTCCTCTTTTGTCATTATCTTGGTGACATTTTTTATTCCTCAAAGTGTCCCTTCATGGAAAAATTCACCATGCCCTCTTTTGTTTTCACATGGTGACTCTTGGAATTCCTCAAGATGACTCTTCATGAGAAAATGCATCCCATTCCTCTTTTATCTTTATCCCGTGACTCTTTGAATTCTCCGTGGGCCCTCTTTTAACTTATATGCAACCAAAAATATATTTGTTAATATTAAATAAATATTAACACACATTAGCCAAGATATGAATATTAAAAACACCATTAAATACTATGAGGCATTTATCACCAATGTTAGACCTTTGACATCAATGACAATATTTCCAACAAGTCTCATAGTTGCACACCTTACAATGTGGGAGATATTATTTCAAAATCCAATCTATCAAGTGCTTAGACATTTCATAGTTTTGGTATCAAACCTAGGGATTTTAGGGCATAAAGTTTGTAATTGATGTCTATTTTGCGTAAACATATAGTCATTTTTTAGGTTTTTGTGCCTTCTAGATTACTTGATAACATTTCTAAAAGTCTTGGGTTTGTCAAAATTGAAGTTTATAAACCACTCAATTTGAATTCAATTCAAAGTGGTGTGATTGAAAAAAACTTGGGTCACATTGATGACAAGTGCACATCAAACAACTACTTTGTGTTCATTTCAATCTTCATTCCTCTCTCATCCCGAATCACTTCCTCCTCATCCCTCATCATCCTAATCACTCTCTCTTTATTTATCATTCTCCCTAATAACTCTCTCATTGATTATCACTATCTTTCATCATCTCTAATCACTCTCTCATCATCCCTAATCCTTCCCTCATTGACTCTCACTATCCTTCATCATCCCTAACCACTTCATCATCTCTAGATGGGTCGATGCACAAAGTTGAAGGACAAAAAAGGTGACACAATGAAAAATACAAAACATTTTATATAAAGGGTGTGCACCCTTTTAAAAAAACAACCAATGCATATTCCATAAGGGTTTATCTTTACCCTAAATGGCATACACCCTTTAGACTCCAAAGGGCGTATGCCCTTTGTAATCCAAAGGGTATACACCCTTTATAATCCAAAAGGTGTATGCCCTTTGACCTATGTTTTTGTTTGGTGTGTGTTTAACCTTTTTTGTTTGTTTGTGTTTTTGTAATTTATGGGGTTATATTTTTGTTACAATGATATATTTAGTAAAATAAATATAATAATTTTACATTTAATTTTATATTACATTTGATATTCTTATACTTTAAATTTATTTTATTAAATATCACAAACTAGGCCCACTCTACATCTTCTGAAATTGATTACAAAGTTGTAGGAGTTACTATTTAGAAGTTAGTTTTTTTAAAATCCATTATAGTCAATACTTAGTATTTAAAATTTTAAGATTAGAAAATAGAATGATAAACGAGGTTTTAAATCATGTTATGCATGTAATAGATCTATACCATTGAATATTACATGTCTAGTTTACCTAATTGAGTGTTTTTTGCCTACTTCATCTACTTGAGTATGTCCTACCTAATTGAATAATTGATCCATATCTTGATCTTTACTATTCCCTATTGGTGTCAAAGTGCTCCATTTACTCAACCTGGTCTACTTCAAGGTTGTTGGGTTTTATTCTCTTAATCATGTTTTCTTTAGGTATTAAAGAGTATCCCCAACAAGTTTGCATGTTGGCCTTTCACACAAGACTAAGGTCTTATGTACTCACCCGAAGCATGAATCAAGAGATCAGTTTCCCTGGGTTATGTTGCTCAGTAACACACTAGTCATATACTTGAGTTCATTCATATATTTGATTAAAAATTACATATAAAAATAAATACATGACTGGAGACCATGACTCATTAATCACAAAAACCAAGAAAACAAAGACAAATACCAAGAAGTTCAAAGGGTTGTCTACGTAAACTTGTATAATGCATATTTTATGAATCTCATAATGAATGATAAGCAACAAATTAATCATGCAACCCAATGTTTATGCTCAACTATCAATTTATCAAAAACACATAACACCCAAACTAATTGTAATATTTACAAGTCTATATTATATAGTCACTATATGTTATCCATTATCAGTCACCTTGCATGATTCCACACAAGGGTATTTATACTTATTTTTTCTTGATCAAGTAGTTACACAATAAATGACATATACGTGATTGGTCAATGATCTTTTAGTAGACTGAGAGTCGTGGTAGTCTTTAAATTATTCTCTCTTAAGGACCTGGGACTTTTCACCCCTTAGATTATTGTTTGATGTTAGATCTTTGTTGTTAGATTTCCTCCTTTTGTAGACTAGTGCAAACCTCATGATAATTAAAGTCTAGATGGTCCTTGATAATTGCTCCTCAATCGTATCCCACTTCCCTCATGCTCTCTAAGTCTTTTGATGGTATTCCAAGTCATATGATCTTGGGTTCTTCATAGTTATATTCCATCTTTGACTGGATCTTTTTATGCTAATAACTTCTATGCCTTTATCCTCTCATGTCTCATTGGTTCTATGCCATGGCATTCATGCACCATGCTAGTTCCATGCCATGGTCTTATTGCACCATGTTCCTCTCACACTGTGTTGGTTTCGTGCCAAAAATCCAAAATACTTGGTCAAAATTTGGGGTCCAACATCACCCCACACTATGCTCTTAGTCCATCCTAGATAAGTCTTGGCCTTGGCTTCAGCCAAAAACTTAGGCCCAATTTATTTAATCTTCTTCCTGACACTATCCTAATGTGATAAAGTGTCAAACAACTTAGACGTTATTTTTTTATGGCTGCCTTTAACTTCTTCATCTCCTCAGGTTGGTTAGGACATTCATTGGCCTTATTAACCAATTGATCAAGCGATGTACTAGCATCCTTCTGAACCTCTTCATGTGTAGTGACCTCAATGACAACATGTCCTTGAAGAGCTACAAAATTATAATTAATTTGTTACAGATGTGTGTTTATTATTTCCTTTATAGATTTAACATATTTAAATGCCTTTGCATGCGTGGTGTAATTTTTTATCACGAGGGCAAAATTTGACAACTATTGTCATTGAGACTCCTCTGCATTGAGCTAAGCCTCCAAAATTTAATTAGGTCATGCCAGTTTTTTAAAAATCTCATCCAAGATGGTGATTACTTCCTCAACTCTTTTGAGGGCATGCTTGTAGACTTATATAGACTTGGTAAACTATTCAACCTCCCACAATGCTTCATTTCTTAGTGTGGGATATTCCTTGCAACATTTTAAAAGGATATTTACAAGGGTCTCCAACTTATCCATAGCTTCTCCATCTATAAGTACTCCATATGCCAATGTTGGTTCTTGGCTCAAAATAGATTTACACAAATTTAAAGTTTGTACTTTGGTCTTTGTAGCTTCTTTATTTTTTTGCTTTAGTGCAGCCACTTCTTCTTCAAGTGCCTTCCAAGCAATAACTTCTTTCTCATACATTACCACTATTTGATCATGTTTATTCTCTACATTATGTGCATCAAAATCTAAAAGTATATTCTATCACATGACTTCAAAGGCCATTTTCAAAAATGTGGCACTAACTTATAGAGGAGAGACCTTCTGGGGATCAACCTAAAGTGGAGTTGTAGCATCTGTTATCGATGATCTAACATGAGGATATCTAGAGGGATTTCAAATTGGTGCTTTTCATTATACACGTTCAAAAAAGACATTTATCATCTTGTATCGATGGTTGTATCTTGGGGAAGTAAATGCAGCCATAAATAGAGCATCCTAGATCGAAGATGCATTTTTTATATTGAGTGTTCAAGTTAGTGGATGCATCGTTCAAAGGTAGTTATACTTAAAAAATGGTCAGATCCTTTCCTTTATTAGGGTTACACTCAAGGATTTCAACCTCTATATCTGTATCTAAAGAAGTGTTACTGATGTCTATTCCACTTATCTAGTGAGTATCAAAACCATCCCCCTCTTCACTAAATAAACTCCCAATGTCCAATTTCATGTCATCAAAGGTGTTATTCTCCTCTCATACTGGGGAAGGTGTCTTTTAGAGTTAGATTCCTCTATTTATTCTTTATGGCCTTTAGGTTCTTCCTGCACTATTTTTTAGGGGGTTATGATGCTGACCCCTTAGGTTCTTTATTTGGTGTATCTTACAAGATATTCTTTGATTGTGAAACCCTTGGTGTCAATTCCCTTGGTGGAGAAACTTTTGGATGTGAAGCCTTAGGTAGAGAAGCCTATGGAGGTAAAGCTCTAGGTGGTGAAGCTTGTGGAGGTGAAGCCCTTGGTGTCAAAGCTCTAGGTGGTGGCTCTCAGATAGTAATTTACCACTTTAAAGGTTATGATCATGAATTTATGATGGAATTATGCCCATCCCACTTCTTAATCTCAAGATGTGGTATAGGCAGAAGTTTTTCTCTTGCATACTCCACACTTTTTCAAGATTTCTTTTTGGGATACAACATGTAAAATAGAGTGTGCATAGTTTATTCAACCATGGTTTACTTCACCTTAATGTCATTATTATCAATCTCATTCTTCTCCATGTATGCCTTCTTTCCAGGATAGAAATACAACTTCCAGAGAGTTTGAATCTCTAAGTCAATTTAGTCTGCTTCTAGGGTAAGAAGTTGTGCATTGAAAATGAGGCTCATCGAATTCATAAAGTATCGCATCATGAAAGTATAAGGTATATTTAACCACAGTTAGAATTCTCTAGATGGGGCCATTTTGATATATATTAGAAAGATATTTTATTTTAATACAAAATGGGTTTGCTCACCAACCTAGATGGACAAGTCTTAAGAAATGTGTCATTCATTCCCAAAGGCCTCCTTCAAGCTGTCATACCATGACTTCATCTTATTTTTGTATGTTGGGGTGATATGATCAGGGTATGTGAATGTCTTATAGTGCTTTATGGGGGGATTTTATTCTGGTAGGTATGCCCACTTTAATTCACTAGAGGTGTAGTTTGGTACACCAATCTCATCAAATACCATTAACAATAAAAATACTCCCCATGAAAACCTATGGCCTAGTATTTGATAGATTTTATCGACATCCTCTATGATTTTATGGGTAAAATACATTGCCTAATTATACTTTAGGCCCTCAATAACTCGGTGGGTGATGTAGAGGCAAGCCATATCCATCTCTTTCCAATGATCAGTGCCACCGATCTTGGTCAAGATGATGCATGCAACTACACAAAGGGTAGGATCTTGCAAGTTCTTGATGTGCATGGCATTGTCTTATTTTTAGTATATGAGCATCATTGTTGTTTGATCTATCTCTTCTAAATATTCCAAGTCAAACTCTACATCCATGATGGATAATTGTAGTCCTGAAAATTTGCTTATTGTCTTAGGTATAATCTTCATGTTGTGCCCATAAAAGTAGATGTAGTCCTCATGGACATGCAAGAGTAGAAATTTTACTACTTCCATTAGTTTTCCAAAGTATGGTAGATTGAACAACTAGAATAGCCATGTAGAGTCTAAGGTATTGAAAATTTTAAGGTCATCCATAAATTGATTTTTGGTGTCTTAGCATTCAACCTGGTAATCATTCTAAAAATCAACCTCATTCCCTGATTGACGATGGTTGTAATCAAATATGATACATGAGGGTATTTTTGATACCCAGTTTTCCGTGCAAAACACCATTTCTGGGTTTTACATCTCTTTTATCATCAATGGTGAGGGTGGAAGTGCTTGTGCCTTCTTTACCTAGTGTGTCATTCTAGAGTCTCTACATTCCGCATGCTACCCTTATTTTTCACATGTTTTTTCTCTAATTAGTACTGCTTCCCCCCAACAATTGGTACTTCCTCTTCTAGTATGGTTGATAGTGGATTATTTTTTAAGGCCTTCTTAGGATGCATCACCCTCCATAGATCCCGAAGGTTAAGGCATGGCCATATAATGTTCCCAAAGGAATATGTGTTTGTGGTATAAATAACTTAGATTTTTCTACTTTGTCACCCTCTAATGGCAAATATATACCTATACAACCTATAACTACCAGTTCTCTCTATCGTAAGTCATGTTTTAAGGCTAGCTTGTGCTTGATTACTTAATTAACAACCTTCTCAATAGCTATGCATGGGATTTTTATGTTCTGAACTTGCACTTGCTCTAGAATCACCTGGATTCAGTTCACTCTTTAGCTCTATAAAACTCAATTGAAAGCAAAGGTAAAGGTTAAAATGAGCTCTTAATTCCTTTTTATAGGCTTGAGGGGATAACTTGCATTTACTACCCCCTTCTTTTCGACCATCACTTCACATAATAAATACATTGGTAACAACCACCGTTCTTTGACCATCGCTTCTCACCATAAATGCATTTAACAGTATTATCTTGTCATGATGTTGGCACACTTATCACAACTACTACTTCTTTCATATTAATGACACATCTTGTCCTACACTTTTATTTAGAATGGAAGCCAGTTATTCAATTGTTTGAGTATTCAAACTATTTGTCAAGAATCTCTTACCCTAGGACTTTTTAATTGAGCGTGCATCCTCAACATGAATACATGTATTACCTCTTACCCCACACTAAAAGTGTGTCGTGGTCCTCCACTAAATTATAAGTACAAAATTAAAATAACCATGTATAAAAGAAACATTGTGTGCAACTAAAGCAATGCTTTATTGAAAATAAAAAATAGTAAACTAATGACATAAGCCTTATTTTTATAAAAAAATATACTTTTAAGTAGAGAAATACGATCATATCTAGCTACCATTGTAATGTCCAGGAAAAAATTGGTCATCTAATATTTGTAAATAGAAAGCATCGATGGGGTGAATGATATGAATAACAAAAAGATTGTCCCAGTGAATATGAAGTTTTCTAGAATGACATGTGAACTTAGAGTTGTAGAGTAAGAATTTCATTACAAGAATAAATGGCATGTGCTTAATGTGGCAATCATGCCATGCCTTTTATCTGCATTTATCCACATCTTGACTCCAATAAGCAAGAAAATTGGCTTCATCCAACTGTAATAAAGTATCCAAATGATATTTTAATGATGAATCCTCATCTAATTGTCCAAATCACATAATATTAAGAGATGGTACCAAGAATTCAACTAAAAGAATTGTTTCTATTCCATACACCAAATTGAATGGTGTGTTCTTGTTAAGGCACTTATAGGTTGTTCGGTAACCCCAAAGTATTGTAGATACTCTATCATCCCAATCAATATAGCCAATATTACAAATATTTTCAAGTGTTGTGCAAAAAATTTTATTGAATGTCTCGGTAGTACCATTAGCCTGGGGATGATACAATGTTGTTTTGTGGTGGGAAATCATGAACTCAGCAAGTAGGACGCAGATAGTTTCATTGAGAAAATGTGTATCATGATCACTAGTAAAATTTAATGGGAAAACAAAATGGGTTATGATATGTTCCCATATGAATCATGTGGTAGTGGTAGAAATATAATCCCTTGTTAGCATGACCTCAACCCAACACATGAGATAATCAGTTGTTGTAATGATATAACAAGAACATGTACATCATCCAGATGGATTGATGGAACTGATAAAATCAATGTCCCACTTTTCAAATGGTTCTTGAGAGATAATAAGACTAATGGCATGGTATCTTAGTGATTTGGTTTTCCAATGTACTGACAAATATCACACATTTTATAACATGCATTTTGTCATCTTGAAAAAGGGTAGGCCACCATAGTCTAGCTAGTAGTATCTTACATGCATTAGCTTCCCCAACATAGTGTTCACCCACAATGCCTTCGTGAACTTCTTGGATCACTTCAGAGCCCTCATATTTCATGACACAGCATCAAATAATTTCATTTTGGTCAAACTTATAGAGGTCCCTTTTAATGAACTAAAATGGTATAGTACAGACTAAAAGTTACTTATTAGCTTATGGAGTTATATAATTAGGTGTTGAGCCAGTAGTTAAGAAAGCTACAATATATTCTAACTCGTCAGGAACATGAGAAACATGAAATAGTTGTACATCATGTAGGTCATCTTCAATGACATGGGGTGGTTCTCCATAATCAATTTGAGAAAGATGGTTAGGACCACAATTAGTTTTTCTTGGTTTAACCATGATAGAGAATTGAAATTATTGAAATAATAATATCCAAAAATAGACGCAACTATGAAACACATGTTTATTTACTTGATATTTGAAGCTCTATGGTCTATATAGAATACAAAGGAGTAGCCAAAAGGTATTGTCAAAATTTATACAAAGTATAAACCGTTAAAAGTGTTTTGTGTTTTACAGTGATGTAATTCCTCTCAGTTGGAGTAAGTTTTCCACTAATAAAATAGATAGGGTGATCAAGGTGACCTTCATCCGATTATGCCAGGATAGTACCAATAGCCATTCCAGAGGCATCAACATGGACATGGAATGGTTTTACCCAATCTAAGAACTGGAGAATTAGAGCAGTGACTAGTTTATATTTTAAGGCTTCTTGGCAAGAGTGGGTCTAGATGAAGTGTTCATTATATTTTAAGAGTTTTTCCAAATGCACGATAATATTTGCATATCCTCAAATGAATTTTTGATAATACCCAGTATGTCCTAGAAAGGTATAAATTGCACATTGAGATGTTGGCATTGGGAGATGAAGGATGATAGTTACCTTTGTTGGGTCTACCAAAAGTCCATCTTTGTAAATAATATGACATAGAAGAACACCAAAAGGTGTAGCAAAAGACACTTCTTTAAATTTAATGATATTTGAAGTACTCAACAACACTCAAGCATGAGTCATTGATTTAACTTTTTTGAGAATAATAGAGTTTTATTCTTATTTTAGGTAAGGGTTTGTATTAATAAATTAGTATGAAATATAGCAATAATTACAGTCTTGATTTGTATTACTATTTATCTTTTTCACTTCTCTAAAAATAGAAATAAATAGGAAGAAATATAACTTAGCTAAAAATAAACTAAGATAGCTAATACAAAGGCCGAAAAATGGTCATGTAGGACTAGGAAGGTGTCATAAAACATGAATCTAGATTTTGCTTAGTGAAAGGATAGGAGCACTAAAAAGTGGATGCTTTGGTGTCTGATGTTGTTGTTTGTTCTTGTCATTATTGTCAAACTGATCATAGAGACCTGAAACTTTTTGGGTAGTTGTGTTATGCCTATGTGAGCATACCTATGAAAAATTGAGTGCTAATTATTGATGGAAACCATTATAGAACTAATTTTGTCTTCAAACCCTAACCCTTCATCATGATTGATAAAATCATACTTGAGTCACTTGAAAAAGAGGGGGGGTGGTAGTGTGTAAGATGTACTAAATGTGCAGTCCACACCCCTTGTGTGAGCACACTGCCTACATACCAATGGGGTCAAGCCATATGTAGTTCTTCCACCTAATGTGTTTTGTGAAATAGTGTGATGCAAATGCAAAATGTCAATTTGATAATGTTTGAGGTGGCTAGGGACTAGTATGAATATTTGATTATGTTTGTAGTTATGTTGGGTGACTGTATGCAGAGAATAGAGAAATTTGCCTTAGTTCTTTGTTTGTATTCTCACTTGTGTTTTAAGTTTGGTCACCTCACTTGTAAATGAGCTTTTAGTGGGATTTTATAGGGAATAATTGGTCATGGGTTAGATGTATTTGCATTAAGCTGACATGATTAAGGGTAGGGACCAGATGAAAATGACCATTAGGGCTCAAAGTGAAAATGGATAGGATCATTAAAAATGGGACACCTTAGGGTTCGGCGCTATAGTCCAAATGTGACGCTGGAATGATCATTTTGAAGGTTTGACATGACTAGTAATGATCAAGAAGGTGTCTAGAAGGGTCTCAAGAGCATGCAAAAAAGAGTTATAGATAGGGTGCCACAAGCCACACTCAAACTACCAATTTGGATATTTAATATGATTACATTTGTCCCCCCTTTACTCTAGTGATGGAGCAAAGTGAAATATTAGGATAAAAGAAAAATAAAAATCATACCTGAACTTACCTATAAGGGTAAATCCCATAAAGATGTGTGATGCTAAGTGTGCATAGAGAGAGAACAGTGTGAAGCATAAATCTATTGTGATGTTGAGTGATGTTGAATGATGTTGAGTGATACTAGGTATGCATTGTACTAAGAGTAATATCACGAATAGAGCTAAGTGCTCAATTCCTTGAGGGTGGCTCAAAAATACAAAATTTATCCCTTCAGATCCATCATCACCCACTAAGTGAAGCTATGTGATCATGTGTGTGTTAATCAATGTTTGGACTGTATGTCTAATCCCTCTGAGTAGGTGGTTCAAGAATGTAAAGGCT
Organism: Torreya grandis; assembly: GCA_037957365.1. Classification (NCBI taxonomy): domain Eukaryota; kingdom Viridiplantae; phylum Streptophyta; class Pinopsida; order Cupressales; family Taxaceae; genus Torreya; species Torreya grandis. The sequence goes on along the minus strand of JARHVA010000605.1, from coordinate 2,701,503 downwards.
AACTAGTTTTTTGGCTCCATCATTGCCCACTACGTGAAGCTATGAACTGATACCAGTATGAATGTGTGTTATATGAGATGGCTCATGAAGCCCATGAATGCTCTGTAATATGATATTGTGGCATGGATAGCCTAATATGTACTAAGAACTAGGCCAATATTGGTCAATCTGAAAGATGGAGATTAGGCTTATATGAAATATACTATGAAGTTGAGAACTAGGCTTATATGAAAGCCACTTCAAAATGATGCCAACCACCTACAAATAGAATAAGGCATACAACTATTAATAATGCCTAGATAATACAATAAATTGAAAAGAAAAGAAAGAAAATGTGTCGTGCACATTGCCTCCAATCACTAGTGTCTGTAACATGGATTCTGATCCGAAAGTTATACCAACTACCCAATTTGAAACTAGAAGTGAAAGCCATCATGTCATACATGATAACCCCTATATCTAGATAATATGAGTGAAATCATCCTAAAACTACCCAATCTAAACTAAACTATAGTAGACAAAACTATATTTGACCTTATTTTTCTGTCTATTTCCAAAAAAATTGGGCTTTTGGTTGTTTGGATAAGAACATCAAAAAGTAGACACTTTGGTGTTTGACATTGTTGTCCAATTTTGGTACTCTTATTATTTACTATTTTTGATGACTTTTATATATATGTCACTATTTTTTATAGTTTGTTTTGCATATTTTGAACTTTGATTGTTGTTCTAAGTGTTTTAAAAACTAATTTTTGATCGGTAGAAGGCTTTGATCTATATGACAAAACCCCTATTTGTTTCCTCTTCTTTTGAGGGTAGGAATGAAGACCCTGTAATGACTGCCCTCAAAATAAAGATCCCTATAAGTGTGTTATGCTTTGAAATACATGATATAACAATGATGATTGAAAAGATGTCTCAAAATATAGCATACTTTGTATTAGAGATTATTAGATCAATAGGGGTATGTCTAGATAGATGTAATAATGTAATAGCATGTGTAGTTTACTAAATTGAAACTAAAAATAAGGTTAGTTTTTAAGGAGGGATGGATCATGATCTCCATCATGGCATCCAAGAAGGAAAAATAATACATGATGTGGATCATGGCATTGTAAATAATGAGAAGCAAACAAGCACACAATGAAAGAAGTAAGAAGCATAAAAAAGAGGCCAAGGGGCCAAGCAAACAAGGGACATGGGCACATATCACTCAAATTGGGAAAATAAATCATACAAGGCATGTTCAAATGCCCACATATGCATACCATTGTAAACAAGCAAGTTTGGCATGAGGGTCATAAGCACATACAAGAGTAAAAACAAAGGACATTGGCAAATGTTCTAAGGCACACACAAGCAACAAAACAAGAACTAAGAAATGCAATCATATCTAGCTACTCAAAGAAAGAAAGGAAGGCATTTAAATTCTATAAATAGTATCACATCTAACTGATCAAAGAAATAAATAAAAGTATACAAAAATGTAGTACAAGACTAGGTAAATGCTAAGAAATACACAAGTACTATATACTAGTGAGTGTTGATAGAATAATTTATGTAAGCTAGTAATTAATGTACATCATCATGATAAAAAGAATGTGTGGTGTAGGAATGACATAACCTGGATGGTTTAGTCATGTAGAATATGCCCTTGATGTGTAGGTATGTCAATGCATGTCTCAAATGTAAAAGTAAGATGCCCTCTCAATGGATAGAGTGAAGCAATCAAGGATCTGGGTGTCACCGTACACACTCAAATCAAATAAAATGAAGCATGGTAATGTAGATAAATTGATAAACAATAGAATATAATAGGAAAATATAAGTCTAGCATGGTAGTTGAAATGTAAATCATGAATAATGCATATAGTTGAAAGGTGTTTTTGATGTTTTGAGTTATTTGAATGTTTTTATATTTTGACATGTTATATTATTTATGGTATTTTTAAATATTATATTGTTTTTTGGTATTTTTAAATAAGCTATGTATAAATAATCATAAGGAAACTATGTACAAGTAAGCATAAGGAAACTATGTATAAGTAAGCTAAGAAATTATGTACAAATAAGCTGAGAAAAAATGATACTAACCGATGAGTCTTACAAGAGACTCCCTATCATGGTGTCTTATACAAAACAAAATAATCATGAATGATTATGAAGCAAGAGGGAATGGCTGTGAATATGACTCTGAATATTCAGATTCAGTATCGATATCTTGGAAATCATAATAACTTGTATTGTTCCACTCATCATTATCATCTTGATTTTGAACCAATGGAATGTTAGTGTTGACGTTTGTTGTATCTAGATATTTTTCTTTGATAAATTGTGTTTGTGAATGATTTTCCTTAGGAAGTTCAATAAATACCAAACATTGGTGACAAATATTATCAACTACTAGAATAGGAGTAGTGATGTCTTGAGCATGCTTGCCTAGCCCATGACCTTGATAATCAAACTATTGTAGATATTTTTGACCAAACTCATACTAATTTGAAATTTGAGCCTCCTTTTAGAGAGGTAAATTTTAATTTTTTTGTACTTTACCTGTGCTTGTGGTACTATTTAATACTTTTTGATCTTTTTGTTGTTCTGAGTTATGCTTTGGTAACCACTTTTGTATTGTTTCTGAATTTGACCCTTTGTGAATGTGTTCTTGTGTCACCATGGATTGCTTGACTGATTTACCTTATATAAGATCCTCATTTGAAATTATCTATTGTATATATTTTTTCAATGCCAAACATGAATCTATGTGATGCCCATGCATTCTATGATATGCACAATAATATTTGGATCTTCTCACTAGATGTAGAGGAGGTAGTTTGATCAAATTAGATTTAATCATATCCCTTAGTACCTCACTTGAACTCTTATTTGATCTTTGAATGTTTTTTGAATCACCAGTTATAGAGCTACTTTGTTGTGATTTTTTTTTTTGATATGTAACATTGCTTGCAACCAATTGACTAGGTGAAGGTGCATATATATGTTTGGCACTAAGGTGCCTTTGAGGCTTTTGTATTATAATCTGATTTTCCATTTTTGTGATATTTTCATGTAATAGTTGATTCTGCATTTGTAAATCTAAAATTAACTTGATCATACTGGTGATTTGATCCCTTAGAGTCTCACAAGTGAAAACCCTAGTTGCTTCTGATTGAACATGTAAGCACATATATTAAAGAGGGTTTGAATAAGCTATAGGTTGAATATATGCATTAGGAATAATAGTATAGGTTGCCTCACCTTTTTAATGGGTGATAGCATGGACCTAGTTAGATGGAAAGTAGTTATCACCCTCGTAGGGGAGAGGAGGAGAAGGAAATTATTTTTTGTGCATAAGATATGGCATTGAAACTTGACAGGTGGTTGTTAGCTTATACATTGGATCCTCTAAGTATGTAAGTATTTTATTCTTAATTGAATTACACATAATAGAGAGATAGCATGTTAAATAAGTAATGAAATATGACATATATTTGAATTGGTCTTAAAATAGCATGTACATATGTATTTATGTCATTTTTGAATTCATGTCAAATGAAAAGAAATAAGCATGCAAGAGAATCTAGAAAACTTTGCATAAGTAAATCATGATTAATAAAATTGAAATATTCAACCCAATGTGCAAAAATCAAAATTTTAATTTCAAAATCCTAGGCTAGGGTTTGAAAATATTGGGACCTAGTATAGGCAACTAGGATTTGAAAGAAATATTTTTTTTAAATTACTATGGTAAATTTTAAAAATTAAATGTGAACTTGATTTATATATGCAGAAAAAAATAAAAAAAATATTGCTAAATTAGTAAAAAAAAATTCTAGGGTTTCTAGGGTTTTTGTGCATAAACAAAGTAAGTCAAGTTCCCAAATTATTTAACTTTTTTGAGAATAATGGAGTTTTATTCATATTTTAGTTAAGGGTCTGGATTAATAAATAAGTACAAAATATATCAATAATTATAGTCTTAATTTGTATTATTATTTATCTTTTTCACCTTTCTAAAAATAATAATAAATAAAAATATATATAACTTAGCTACAAACATACTGAGACTGCTAATATAGAGGCTAAAAATGCTATGCAAGATTGGGAAGGTGTCATAAACCTAAATCTAACTTTCATTTGGCAAAAATATAGGAGCACCAAAAAGTGGATGCTTTGGTGTCTAACAATGTTGTTTGTTCTTTCTATTATTGTCTAAACTGATCATAGAGATCTAAAACTTTTTAGGTGCTTGTGTTGTGCTTATGTGAGCCTACCTATGAAAAATTGAGCACTGGTTGTCGACAGAACTCCTTGTGTAGCTAATTTTATCTTCAAACCCTAACCCTCCATCATGATTGATAAAATGATATTTGAGTCATTTGAGAAAAAAGGAGGTTACTGTGTAAGATATACTGAATGTTCAATCCATACCCCTTGTGTGTGCACCCTGTCTACATACTAATACTCCAAAGAGGGATCAAGCCATATGTAGTTCACCCACCTAGTGTGTTTTGTGCAATAGTGTGATGCAAATGAAAAATACTAACTTGATAGTATTTAAGGTGGCTAAGGACTGGTATGAAGATTTGAATATATTTGTAGCTATGTTGGGTGACTGTTTATAGAGAATAGGTAAATTTTCCTTAGTGCTTTGTTTGTATTCTTGATTTTTTTGTAAGTTTGGTCACCTCATTTGTAAATGAGCTTTGAGTGGGATTTTATAGGAAAAAATTGGTCATGGGTCAGATGTATTCACATTAAGCTAACATGATTAAGGGTAGGGACCAAATGAAAATAACCATTGAGGCTCAAAGTGCAAATAGATAGGATCACTAAAAATGGGACACCCAAGGGTCCAACATTATAGCCTAAATAGGTTTCTCATGTCCTATAGGATCAATACTTGGGAGAACAAGATTGGCCTAGGAAATACAGTCTGGCTAAAGTGGAATGATTGTTATGAAGGTTTAGGATGACTAGTAATGAGAAAGAAGGTGTCTATAAGGGTCATAAGAGCATGCAAAAAGGAGCTATAGATAGGGTGTCACAATCCACACTTAAACTATAGATTTAGACATTTTATATGACTACAATCATAGATTAGAGTAACGGTCCTTTATCAAGACATAGACTATCCACTCATCCAAGTAAACTTGAAGGAATTTATGGATGAAATCTTTAAAGGCCTCAATGGCTATACGATAAAATACAATAGGTATATTCTTCAACCTAAAAGGCACGATGGTATATGTGATGGATCCCCATTCGATGAAAAATGTAGTCTTAGGTTGATCCTCCTTAGCGATCTAGACCTAATGGTACCCAAAAAATCCATCTATGAAATTGTAAATTTCACACTTGGTGATGCCTTGAAGGATTTATTCTATGAATGGTGTTAGGAAAGGATTAGTAACACAAGATGCATTAAGTATGCGATAATTAATGTAAATCCTAATGCACCCATCTTTTTTATACTTATAACCATGGGACTGACCCACTCAGACTTGTAAATTAGGGTTATCACTCCAACGTGCAACATACTATCAATTTATTCCTTCATGCACACACGTAAATTTGGATTAATTCTATATGGCCTTTTCTTGACTCATTGAGCACCATCAACTAGTTTGATATGCATTTTACCTAGTGACATATGAACACCTTTTATCTCACTATAACTTCTTGGAAAGACATCTTGGTATTCATTTAACAATTTAAATATTTTTTAAATCTTTGTGTCAGTCCAATAGTTACCTATGATAGCGGTTCTTCCTCTATGCCAATGTTCCATTAGATAGTTTGAAGAGGTTTTAAGTATGGGTGATCTACATCATGACCAATATCATAAATAGTTTGGGCACCATAATTTATAGGTATATGTAAATGATTTACCAATGGGTCAAGTGGTTCAGACCCTTCACCTTCATCCACCTGAAACACTAGTTTTTGATTCCCTAGGTAAATCTATTCATGATGTCCTTGATCAAGGAAAGGATTTGGCATGGTTATGAGTTGTTCAGATGGATCAATAAATAAAACTAAACCTTCTTCTAGGACATCATGTATACATCATAGGTGATCTTTCATGGAACTAGGGTGACTAAAAACTACTTCATGCATAGCTTGGAGTGTGAGTCATAAATCCATTCTTAGAGATGAGTAATATAACATCGATTTTATGATTTCTTTTAACATATGCCAAAAATGGGTACCCATATGTCATTATTCATGAACATACCATTCTCTATCCCAAGTTCATAAAGTTCCATAAAAAGCATGTACCTATAAGTACTCTAGCAAAAAAGACTCTTTAGCCCTCCATATGGATTCACATGCTTCTATGTATGGTTTTGGGGCTCATACTCTAATATAGCTAATTTTACCCCAAACTTGGTTGTTATGATGAAACTAGTGATGTAAATTAAAGCATACTTGATCCCAATAGAGAAGTCACTCATTATGGGTTGGCCACTACCTCACTATTGTGCCATTAAAAAGGTAAACTAATGAATGTATATGATCATTATCATAGTTATAGAAATCTTCAAGTTATTGGATAAAGTCATGGATTTCATTTGTCCATGAAATTGAGGAGCTTCATCAAGTCTTTGTAATAGTGCATCCATAACTGGTCTTTGCATGATTTGTCTAGTAACAAGGAGAATAAACCTATGACAATTATGATACTAGTGTGGAATGTTCTCATAACTACCAATGGCATCATACACTCTTCTAATGAGGTCATAGTCACCATGTGCCAAATAATTACAAGAATTACTTGTAGTATTAAAAAAAAACTAAGTATCCATTCAACAAAGGATGCCATCAGGAGTGGCATCATGATGTTCACCATCTTTGACTGTGATATTATATATGTGGTTAATATACTATTTTTCATTAACAAGTTTTACATATGGGGGCCCGTGCGTTTGATCCAATGGAATAACAATACGTTGATCAGTATTCTCAAACTTGAAGCAATGCTTTTTTAAACTTAAGTCTGCATTGTTTGCATAACACCAAAGTCACCCCAATAGAGCTAGAAAATCATCTACCTCAACTAACTTGAAAACTTCAAAATCAGCTTTGAAAGGAACTTCAAGGATATTGATCGTTACATTATTAAGGATGTCAATTGGTAGAGCACAAGTTGTATTATCCATAAATAACACATATAACAATAGTTGCAATGCTGAACTAGCCATTTTTCACCATGCATCCTTTGTGAGGACATTAAACTTAGTACCAATGTCAACTAAGATATCTTGAATTACCCAACCATCGATGGCAACATTCACTAGTATTTCCTTGTCCTCTTGAGGGCTAGGAGGAACATGAGTATCTTGTTGTCAAGCATCATTCAATCGATGATCTTTAGTTAGACAAATCAAATGAGGTTGAGCATTAGTTGATGTTTATCCCTGATTCTTAAGTTAATTACTTAATTTTGGGATAATTTCCTCATCTAACATATGTTTTCAAAGCTCTTGTAAATTATCTCGCACCACATTTTGAGATTCTATGGTCTTTTATAGATCAGCATATTGTGTTACTTCTTGATTTTTAAGAAACTAAATTTCTCCTTCTATTTCTCGTACCAACTTCATAGTATCCTAGAGTACATCCTTATATTAATGGGCATCAGGATACTTTCTTGCATGAATCTCTTCAAACTATATCTTCTCAATAGGAGGAATGGATGTATACTGAGATTGTCCACCATTATGCATGGTGATATTAACCTGTTGAGCTGTTGGGTTGCTAGAGTGTAGATGGCAGTGAAGTTTTTCAATGCAAATCATACCAACACCTTTTTCATTTTTTTCCTTAGTTATGGACATCTATAGGTCAGGACATTCTTCCAATCGATGCTCTTTTTTACAAAAAGCCTATGTTGGATAGACCAGATAATCTCGCTAATAGTGATCTAGAGACCCACACTTATAACATGTTCTTGGTGGGAAATGACCACCTCTTCATCCTCATCCATGATATCCACTATTCTCTTGATTGTTGGAAATGGAGGTATGGTAGGTACCACACATGTGTGCTTCATCTATATCACTAATTAGCTAGTAATCATTTGTGTTATGGGTGTAAGCATCACATATTTTGTAGCATTCAGACACTTTAGAATGTGAATCCCATTATAAGAGAGGACAAGAGTGTACATCATGCTCTTCATGGAAAATTTCACACAAATTCTTCAATACAACATGAATGTTTATGTGTGGGTAGTTTATTCTATTATGACCTTTAGACTTGCATTCGGTACACCAAAGACCATTATGATTATTGTACATATTGTTTGCAATCAAATTCTCCAACTATGATGCCATTGAAGCTATTTGATCTTCCATAAAAGGATTGATTCTAATGTCAATGCTTCTAACAACTTTCACATGGAGGGCAGCTTCCAAGGCTTCACATGGGATAATAAAGGTACTTTGAGACAACATTCATTGAAAGGGAAGCAGAAAACCTCCCATAAACCATTGTACATGCTAAAAAACATTAATTTTGAAGGAAAGCTTGGACAAAAGTGTTTTGAACCATGCATAATACTCCTATACACTCTCAGCGAGTTCTTGTTTCATATCTTTCAACATGGAAATACTTTATTGCTCAAACTCAGAAATATCAAATTTATAAAGAAATGTCATCTTGAGTTGATCATAGTCAATTAATACTTGTTAAGGGTTGAACTTATTATACCACTTATTTACTCTTTCCAAAAGTATGGTTGTGAATTGTGTGGCCTTTCACTCAAAATAAGTTATGCCCCGCACCTTCCAAATGAGTTCATACTTATGAACATGTTCAGTAGCATTCTCCATGCCCTGATATTTAGGTAGATGAAGTGTCATTTCATAATATACCATAGGTAATTGAGGTGCTTATGTCGGTGGGTATTAAGGACCCCCTAATTCTGTTCCTTGAGGGGGAAGACCACCACTTCCTCCTATGCCACCTCTAGCACCTCTAGTAGCAACACCCATGATATGGGGTGTGATAGCTAATTGATTAATGATACTTGGACCTGTACTCTACCCACTATAAATGTTAGGCCCACTAAGCAAACCAGATTGGGCCATAAAATTCCCTTGAAGAGGAAAATAAAGTGTTAATTTAGTATGAGTTAAAATTGACTCATCTACAATTTGTATTATAGGATCAATTTCTGACTCTACACTATTTGTATCCTAATTATGTATAAGTAGTTTATCTAATTTAAAAGCATAAACATGCACTATGGTCGGATAGCTTGATTGGTTCAAACTCGGTTCTTTAGTCTCTTCTATTTGGTTAGTTTCTTCTTCATATGATAAAATTGACATGGGGCATGATTTGAAAGTGATGGAGTCCTCCTTGTGTCATCCTACTTCCCTACGAATCTTAACATCACTCCCTGAGTTCTTCTATTCCCTTCCTATGATGCTTCCATTTATAATCTTCTATTGGGCTTCATCATATTTTTGCTTTGGCAATACCCGCTGACTAGTTACCACTTCAAACCTAAAAATTCTTTACCAACACCTCTATATTACCCTTCCAATTATGCGGCTCATGCAAGGATGGGTTTAGCCCTCCATTGGCAGATTTTTGAGTCCACAATCAATAAATAACTTATTTACTTCTAGTGGGAAATTTTTAATATACCAACCACATGGTTCTCTAAGAAACTAGAACTTAGCTTCTTCAAGACAAGAGTAAGTGGTTACAACATATTCCAATATGTAGTTGTTCAACACTCATCTCCACCAAATATTAATATCCCATGTCCATGATGTTCTTAGTCGTGCCAAAGCCCTTTGGCATTATAACATCCAAGTTTGTCCTCTCCTAAAATTTTGTGATTGACATTGAGTATAAGCAGAGAGCCAAGCATGTAAATGAATAGGGACTATTGTAGCCTAGAATTATATCCTTGTGGGAGAGTTTTTCAAGCTCTCCCACTTCCAGCTACAATATTGGAACAACCTTAGGTTGTGGGTATCCTATAATGAGGTTGAACCTCTAGGGTTTTTAATGAGACTAGCTCCTCAGATACTTCACTTCAGCTTGTTTTCCACACTAAAATCTACTATTGACTAAGGAAAAAGGAAATAAAGATAACATGAAAGGGAAATCTAAGCTAAGGATGGTGATGCACCAAATATGGAATGATCCACTTTCAACCTGGAAACTGTAACAACTACTAATGAACCTAACCAAGACATAGACTAATCTAATCCTATCTCAAGGCCACATACATAAGTATTTTGTGTGGAGGTCAAAGAAAAACTCTGCAATTTGAAAGACAGAAAGAAATAGGTTTGTATGAGACACTATAAACTTGTGACACTTCAAGAAAGGCACCATTATCTAACACTTCACATAACCTACAAGGAAGCAAAATAATTAAAGCAAGATACGTAGAGAATCTACAAATGATGAAAAGAGACATATATCTACAAGATAAGCTCCAATAATGTACACTTGACTTCAAACTAGAATCAAAAAAGTTTATCTTATTGCTTCAAGAGAGTGTTTACAAGGCGATTTTGATAGATTAACTCTATCATCAGTCGAGGGATCTCTTTTTAGGCTCAGAAGCCTATATATATAGCAAAAAAGGATGAAAAAAGAGGGGGTTTATGTGAGAAAATAGAGAGAGGGGTCATAAATGGCTACAACCACCACTATATCCTTGAACTCTTTTGTATTTAGAGCGTGCAACTACCTTGACCATGAAATAAACTGTCTAAGATCACTACAAATCTCCTCAAGCCCTTCATTGATTAGCAAACATGTTAGAAGACAAGAACTTCTTTAAGAACATCTTTAATGTTTAATCTACCTTTTCTAATCACCTGATCTTCACCTCTCATTCCCATGCCATCTCTCACTTATCTTGCATGTATAAGGACAAAACCCCCATAACTCTAAATCTGGATATAGCCATGCTACTTCTACATTGAATGATGGCCATGTTGAAGGATGAAGACCTCTCCATTAATTTCACCTACCAACTCATACCTTGAAACCTAGACCAGATCTTTCCTATAAATGAAAAACCAATGTAAGGACATTGGTTTTCTTGTACCAATTTATGTTGAAGTAAGTCCATACAAATCCAAATGGCTACTTGCAGGGGTTTAGATTTTGACGTTTGTGGGCTTGTCATGGGATATTTAAATCCCAATGGCTATTTCTTCATATTATTTGTTTCCCTTTTTTCTATGAACTTATTCTCACCTGAAGGAATTCCTTCAACATTTTGAAAATGGACTTTTCTTTCAGATAATTTATCCATGGTTTATTACTTCGGCATTTTCGTCTTCAAAAAATATATTCGGACTTTTCTCTCGAAATAAATTCTTTGACTTTTTACCTTGAACAATTCTTTTGGACTTTTATTTGAATGTTGACCTTCATATTTAGAAGAGTGCCCCTTTTTCTACTTGAAATGTCCTTTTTGAAAGGAAATTACCCTTTAGCTCTCTTGAAAATGACCCCATTTTCCATGAAGTGCCCTTTGGCATTTTTACAATAAACCCTTAGGCTTTCTTGAAAATGATCTTTCAAAAACTCTGCTTAGGCCCACTTCTTGAAAGAAAAGTACCCTTCAAAAACCTTAAAGTGGACCATTTTCCTGATAAAATACCCTTAAGGAGTTTTGAAAAGACCAATTCCTTCAGAACTTTTAAGTGGACCATTTCTCAAGAAAAAAAATTTTCATGGAAATTGTTTGGGGCATATTCCTATAGAATTCCTTTAGGAATTTTGAAAAGGACCATTTCTTGAAGAGTTACCCTTCGATAAAATTATCTTGGACAATTTTCTTGAAATAAAAGGTCTTTACCTTTCACTTCAGACATTTTGTCTGAAAGAATTATCCTTTCAAAACCCTTGTCTCAGACAACTTATCTGAAATAATTGAACACTTAGCCAAAAAAAGTCCCAAAGGAAAAGAAACACTTAGTCCCCACAAAGTTCAAAATAAAGAACAAGTAAAGACTTAGTTGAATAATATATTTTGCACTTAGCTTTTGGCTTGCAGGTTTATCCTTAAACACTACTCTTGGATCCTTGAAAACCTGCTAGGATCCTTTTCCAAGCCTTTGATCCACTGCTTCATGAAACCATGAAAGAACTTTATAAGTGGGCCAAAAATGGCCAACATGGACTTCAACAAAGAAGGTTTCATATAATGAGTTTCAGATATGTTGTTTCACCCATTCACATGTATAAATTCCTAGTTTAAGATAAGGAACTAAAAATTTATCCTTGACTTCAGTAATCCATTATTGAATAATTTCAAGGGATATACATTCAAGTATATTCCATTATTATGAAACAAGCATTATGTGTCCTGGTAATAGAACCAAAATGTTGGGTTTTATTCTCTTAATCACATTTTTTTAGGTGCTAAAGAGTATCCCCAACAAGCTTGCATATTGGCCTTTCACGTAAGACTAAGATCTTATACACTCACCTAAAGCATGTAGCAAGAGATCGGTTCCTATGACTTTTGTTTTCAGTAACATACTTGTCATATACTTGATTTTATTCATATATCTGATTAGAAATTACATAGAAAAATAAATAGATGATTAGAGACCTTGAATCACTAATCACAACAACCAGGAACATAAAGACAAATTCCATGAAGTTTAAAGGGTCATCTATGCAAACTCGTATAATGCATGTTCTATGAATCTCATAATGAATGATAAATAACAAATTAGTCAATGAAACCCATTATTCATGCTCAATTATAAATTTATCAAAAACACACAACACCTGAACTGATTGTAATATCCACAAGTCTATATTATATAGTCACTATATGCTTTCCATTATCATTCACCTTAAATGATTCCACACAAGGGTATTTATAATTATTTTTCCTTTAAGTAGTTACATAATAAATGACATATGGGTGATAGGACAATGATCTCTTAGTAGACTAAGAGTCTTGGCAGTGTTTCAATTATTCTCTCCTAAGGACTCGGGCCTTTGTGCCCCCCTATATTCCTATTTGATGCTAGATCCTTGCTATCAGATGTCCTCATTTTCACGGGCCAGTGCAAAAATCATGATGATTAAAGCCTAGATGGTCCTTTAGAATCGATCATCAATCATCTCTCACTTCCTTCGTGCTCCCCAAGTCTTTCATTGTTATTTTAAGTCCTATGCTCTTGGGTTCTTTGTAATTATGTTTCATCCTTGACTAGGTCTTCTCATGCTGATAACTTCTACACCTTTGTCCTATTGCACCTTGTTGGTTCTATGTCATGGTCTTCCTATACCATATTAGTTCTATATCATGGTATTCATATGCCATGTTCCTCTCATGTCATGTCAGTTATGTGCCAAAAAGCTAAAATACTTTGTCAAAATTTAGGGTCCAGTAAAGGTCTTATAGAAAATTGCTTGCAATTAGGTTTCTTCTTAACCATAAACTATCTCTTGGTATATCACAAAAGGTCTTATAAGTATTGGTATTGAAAGACTAACACCCTTATTCTTTAGTATTATCTCTTGACTTTTTAGCCTATGTATTCAGATCAAAAGACACTTTTAATGAATTGAAATAGGGTACTTAGTCCCAAGACAATAATCTACCTTTAATCAAAACCCTTATTTGAATCCTAAAGAACTCAATTGTACATCCTCACTTATTTGAACAAGACTATGAGGGATTCACCAATTATTTGACTCAAGCTTCTTAGTGCATGAATAAATTTAACTCAAAACTCATATGACAACTCTACCCTTTATAAGCCTATTAGGCCAAATTCTACCTCTTAAGGAATTGGTACAAAGAGGTATACAACTACCTTGTTTTATGGACTCATTCACTTCAAAAACTCAATGAAATTCTCAAGACAATGATAAAAGACTCATAGGTGTCTTTACACAAGCTCAAAATACCAATTAGATCACCAAAGTGCCCAAAAAGTTGACTAAGTCCTAAGAACTATTACAATATTATGTATAGGCATGTTTGGTATTCAAAAGGTGTTATTAATATAAGCTCATAAAAGGATTCTTATAAATATTTGTTGATATGTTTGGAGACTATCTTTAAGGTTGAGAAACCAATTTCCTTTATTTGTTTCTTAAGAATTGGACTTCAATGGCAACTATGTTCTTTAGGTCCAGATGGGCTAATCTACCTACTTGGAAGGATATTGACTTAACTTAACTACCAAATTCTTTGAATCACTTTAATTAAGAATTATACAGTGTTTACACAATAACACTTGAAGTTTCTCTAGACTGAGATTTATTGTGACTATCTATAGGTACATCAAAAAATAGTCATCTATATTTGTAAGCGCAATGTGAGTTTTAGCATATTACCCATTATAATACCTTATAAACATTCTCTAACAACTTCCCTATGAGTTTGAGGAGATTCCACTAGTTCATATGAAATTTATGGTTCTTTTTTATTATTAAAAATCATATTTTGAGGTTTGACTATGCACACAGAACCTGATAGCTTAAAATTGATTGTTCATACAACTTACAGACTATTTTGAAGAACAAACAGTTGGAACAGATTATTTACTACCTCTCTCAACTTCTCCAATCTTCTAAATAAACTCATACAACTTTTTCTATATGATACAAGAGACTGCAAGTGACTATAGACATAAAAAAAAGGCTTTAGAAGGTTTCAATGACATGAACCTTGGATCAAGTATAATTTATCTTCAAATGAAGTTGGATTTCATTCAGACATTCAAGAAATTTTTGAATACAATAAATTAAGTAATAACACACCTTTTATTCATAATAAAATGATTCTTGTGACTACATAGACCCATGTTTTGTCTTGGCAGATTATCAACTCTACTTGCAGTCATGATGTTTTTCACCTTTTAAGCTTGTTTTGACCTTTAATTCCTTCTTTTTTGTAAGTTTGAAGTTGATCAAGTTTTTGGATATGTACTATATTTGGAGTTTGTTGTCTTTGCCTTGAAATATTCTTAACAACCTTGTGCTCAACTAAGAAATTGAACTTTAATTAATGGGTCTATCAATATGCATAAATGAATATCCTATCATATGCAACCTAGAGCATATATAGTAATGATAAATTCATTCATACATTACATATACCACATACATAATACTACATGTAGGTATGTGGTCACTCATACATGACATCTTCCTATAGTCATGATACAGTCATTCATATTAGACATGAATGCAACTAATCACCCCTAGTACACTCCATTTCCACCTAAACCATTAATCCCAAACCCCAAACCTTAAACACTAAACCTTAAATCCTAAACATTGAAACCTAAACCCTAAAACCCAAACCCTAAGCCATAAACCATAAACCATGAATAATAAATAATATAACTAAACCCTAAGCCCTAAACCTTGAACCATTAACCCTAATACATTATCCTTAAACCCAAAATAGTAATCCATAAACCCTAAACTTTAGACCCTAAACATAGAACCTTAAAATATTAAACCCTGGATCTTATACCCTAGACCCTAAACCCTAAAACCTAAAACCTAAATATAAACCCTTAACCCTAAACCCCAAACCATAAACCTAAAATCCTAAATCCTAAACACTAAACCATTAACCATTAACCTTATACCCTCAATTTTGAACACTAAACCCTAAAAAAAATTCAATATAAATAATGTTAAACCCTAAACACTGAACCCTAAACCTTGACCCCTAAACACTAATCTTGAAACCCTAAGCACTAAACCCCAAAACTTTAAAGTTTAACCCTAAACCATAAAACCATAACCATAAAACATCAAACTCAAAACCATTAACCCTAAATCCTAAAACCACAAACCTTAAAATATAAATCCCATAACCCAAACAACCAACCCCAAAAACTAAAATATAAATCTTGAAACCTAAATCCTTCACCCCAAACCCTATAAAATGAACCTTAAATCATGAGCATTAAACTTAAACACTAAACCCTAAACCTTAAAACCTAAATCCTAAACTTTAAGCCCTGATCCATTAAACCTTAAACACTAAAACTTGACACCAAACCCAAAACCCTAAATCATTATATGTAAACCGTAAACCCCGAATAATAAACCCTAAATCATAATATGTAAACCCCAAACCTTGAATAATGAACCCTAAATCATGAACATTAAACCTAAACACTAAACACTAAACCTTGAATCCTAAACCTTAAAACCTAAATCCCAATTCCTAAACTTTAAGCCCTAATCCATTAAACCCTAAACACTAAAACTTGATACCAAACCTAAAACCCTAAATTATAATATGTAAACCCCAAACCCTAAATAATAAATCCTAAATTAAAAACCTAGGCCCTACACCTCAAACCCTCATCTCCAAACCCTAAACTGTAAACCCCTAACCTTAAACTAAAAACCCTAATAACTAAGACCTAAACGTTTAACCCTTAACCATAAATGCCAAAATACAATCCCTAAACTTTAAATTATAAATCATTAACCCTAAACTCTTAATCCCAAGCCCAAAACTATAAACCATAAGTCATAAACCCTAAACATGAACTCCTAAACCAAAAATTCTAAACCCAAACCAAAAACCTTAAACACTAAACCTAAATCCATAAACCCTTAACCCTAAACCTAAAACCATAAATCCCAAACTATAAATTTTAAATCATAAACATTAAACCCCAAATCATAAAGCCTATGCCCTAATCCCCAAATGATAAATCTTAAACCCTGAATACTAAACACTAAGCTCCAAACATCAAACCCTTAACCAAACCCTTAAAACCAATACCCTGAATCTTACAACCTAAACCCTAAACCTTAAGTGTGAAACCAAAAACCCCAAACCCTAAAATCTAAACCCTTGGTACCTTGATCCATAAATTGTAAATCCTAAACCTTTAAGCATAAAATATAAATCCTAATCCCTAAGCCATCACACTAAAACTTGAACCCTAAATGCTAATCCCTATACCCTAAACCTTAAATTGTGAATCTTGAACCATCAACCATAAACCTTAAACCCTAAATTTATAAATCCTAAACCTTTAACCATAAACTATAATCTTGAGTTATCACCTATATAGAGAAAGGAGAGGGGGCATTCTCACCTATATAGAGAAAGGAGTTACTAGGGACATTCATGTAAAAGGCTTAAAGGTGGATTCAATATAAATTCTTAATTATTTTTTGGGTTTTTTAATCAATGGTTTTATAAATATGCATAAATGACTAGCATGTAGCATACAACCTATAACATACATATAACTATAATGATACGGTCATTCCTACCTCACATCCACCCCATACCTAGTACTACATGTGGGTATGTTGTCACTCGTACATGACATATTCATATAATCATGATATAGTCACTCAACTAGACACAAATGTAGCTAATCAGCCTAATACACTCCATCTCCACCTAAACCATTAACCCTAAAACCCAAACCCTAAACCATGAACACTAAATCATATACCTAAACCCTAAATTACATAAACCTTGAATGCTTAACCCTAATACATGCCCTAAACCCAAAATAATAATAACTAAACCCTAAAACTTAGGCACTAAGCATAGAACCTTAAAACCTTAAATTGTAGACTTTATACCCTAGACCTTAAGCCCTAAAACCTAAACTTTAAGCCGTTAACCCTAAAGCCCAAACCATAAGACTAAAATCCTAAATCCTAAACACTAAACCATAAAACCTTAACCTTATACCCTCAATATTAAACACTAAATCCTAAACATAAAATTTAAAATCATTAACCTTAGCCCCTAAACACTGAACCCAAAACCCTAAACATTGACCCCTAAACTCTTAACTCTAAACTCTAATCCTAAAACCCTAAGAATTAAACCCTAAACTTTTAAATTTGAACCTTAAACCACAAACCCAAAACCATAAAACCTCAAACCCAAAACCATAGACCCTAAATCCTAAAACTAGATAAACCCTAAACCTTAAAACCTAAATTTTAAAACCCAAACAAACAACCCTAAACACTAAACTATAAACTTTGAACCTTAAACCCTTGACCCAAAATACTAAAAAATAAACCTAAATAAAAATACTAAACCTAAATGACAAACACTAAACATACATTGTGGAGACCAAACCATATAGGAATGATGCAAACATTGCTAGTTTTGCTCAACCCCCTCTCCACTTTCCTATCATAATTTTTACACAAGCATAAATATTTCAATACAAGGAGAAGACATAAGAAATTTAATGGCACAAATGTTAATAGTTTATACTCATGACCCACATAAATCTTTGAGAATAACTCACAAACATGAAAAGATCCAAAATGCTCTAGCCCTTTCACTCAATATTTGTAACCCAAATAGAAAACAAATAACTATGTCCAAAATAAGGATTTCACCTCATCATCAAAATTTGAATACCAATGAGGAACCAACACAAGTACTACACTCATCAACATCTATAGAGCAGAGGTGACAAGGGGGTGATATCTAATAATTTTAAAGGTCAAATCTGTGAAACCATCAGGAAATGTCAAAACACATGTCATTAAGCCTATTACTAAGTGGGTGAGTTGGGAATAGGGTATCAACAATGCTTACACTGGCCTGAGGTTAAAGCTCAAACTGATTTGAATAACCCAAACATGATATTTTTAGAGTAATAAGAGATCTAAGATGGAATAAATGATGATACACAAATCCAAGGCAAAAATAAAATTCAAGCCAAAATTCAATCTTACATTAAAGAGGAAACATATTTTCCTTCATACATTTACTATTTATTTCTAAACTTGAGTATACATGTATTACAACATTGGTTTCATATCAATGGGGAATTACAAATTTTCCTTTGTTGTAACTTATTTTCCCACATAGGAATTCAAAGAACATCCTCCTCCCATAGTAGTTATATTTTAAAATCCATGTCATGATTCGTAGAAGCATCCCATGATAATCATGCTTATTTTTAAAAAAGCATCCTTTTAATGAAACTCATGATCCTAATGCAACTTGGGCTCCTAATGCAATTTGGGTTCTCAATGCAACTTGAGCTGGAAATACAACTTGGGCACGCAATACAAATCAAGCTCACAATGAAACTTAGGATGGAAATGCAACTCAACTCCCAATGCAACTTGGGACTTAAATACAACTTGGGATCCTAATGCAACTCATGATCAAAATGCAACTTGGGCTGGAAATGCAAATCGGGCTTGCAATGCAACTTGGGCTCATAATGCAATGTGGGCTCATAATCCAACTCAGGCACAAAATGCAACTTAGGCTCACAGTGTAACCCATTTTCACTTACCAACATTGTATCAATTTAGCATTGAATAGGAATATAGTTTGCATCATATTAAATTTTTTCTAAGCCACACGTATATCCCCACATCCAAAGAGCATACCAACATCATCTTTTTACACTAAAGAGGAAACATAGTTTCCTTTTTTATAACTCATTTTCCAAATCAGAGTATAAAAAGTAGGCACAAAGAGGAAATTTTTGATCTATCATCATCCCTCATTGTTCAAAATGAATTTCCACCATGCAAGTGCAATGAACATATTATCTTATTTTTACAATGGAAATAATTCAACAATCTCCCTAGAGTAATCCATCATGGCCCTACCTAATCTACCAAACATGAATGAGAATAATCACCCTATTACACTCCAATCAAAACAAAAGGAATCAAAACACCATTCAAAATTCATCTAAAAAAGATATTCTTTGGTCTAAAATAAATTTCTATTGACTACTGGATTAGAACACACTCTACTAGATGAGGGAGAGACTAGGGATGATGAGAGAGTAATTAGGTACAATGAGGGCCAATGAGGGAATGGTTAGGGACAATGAGGGATGAGGATGAAGAGGAGGGAGTGATGAGGGATGATGAAGGATGATGAGATTTGATGAGGGAGTGATTATGGATGATGAAGGACAATGAAAGATGATGAAAGATTGACTAGGGATGATACAAAATGATGATAGTTTATGAGAGAGTTATTAGGGATGATGGGGGATGATGAGAGTGTGACTAGGGATGTTGAGGGATGATGAGAGAGTGATTACATATGATTAGAGATGATTAGGGTTGATGAGGGAGTGTTTAGAGATGATCAAGGACAATGAGGGATGATTAGAGATAATGGAGTGACTAGGGATGATGAGGGTTAATGAGGGAGTGATTAACTATAATGAGGGAGGATAATAGCCAATGAGGGAGTGATTAGGGCTAATGAGAGACAATGAAAATTGATGAGGGAGTGACTAGGGTTGATGAGAGAGTGATTATCGATAATGAGGGATGATGATAGCCAATGAGGGAGTGATTAGGGAGAATGAGAAACAATGAAAACCAATGAGGGAGTAACTAAAGATAAGAAGAGAATACAAGGGTTGATGAGGGAGTGATTAAGGATGATGAGGGTCAATGAGGGAGTGTCTTATGTGAATTCAGAGTGATAGAATATGAATTTATTCTATGTGACTTTGGAATAATGCATGAGATTGGAACTAAATAATGCACAGATTGACCATCTTTCTAACATTTGTTTTAGAGTGAATGGTATCTTTTTAGAATTACTTTTTAAAGATGTTTCAATTCATTATATTCTAAATGTATTCTATTAGGGTGACTAAGTACATTCATGTTTGGTATAAGTTATTGTATCACGACTATAGGTAGATGTCATGTATGAGTGACTGTATACATACATATTGTAATAGGCATGAGGTAGATGTCATGTATGAGTGACTATATCATGATTATAGGTATATTACAAGTTACATGCTATAGGGTGATCATTTATGAATATTGATAGACCCATTGATTGATAATCCCACAAATTATTTAGGAATCCACAATCAAGCTCAGGTATTCAATCGGGTAAGACATACTCAAGTAGGTAAAGTAGGTAGGGCATACTCAATTAGGTGAAATAGGGGACATAATCAATGGTATAGATCTATTACATATGTAATATGATTTGATACCTCATTTTTCATTCTATCTTCTAATCTTAAAATTCTAAAAACTAAGTGTTGACCATTTTTTGCCCAACAGGCCAAAAATCGGTCCCCTTCTTCCCCTATTGTTGTAGGCCTTTTCTTTTTTTCTTTTTTTGATTTTGCATGAATCTGTCCATTTCTATGGACTATACAGGTCCATTTCTATGGAATCTACAGGTCCATTTCTACGGACTCTATAGAGCTTGGATTTCTATAGACTCTGTAGGTACATTTCTACGGACTCTGTAGGTTTTCTACAGACTTCACAGGGACTTCTACGAACTCTACAGGGGAGGTCTTTGGCGCATGAAGAATCAGTTCAAAAAGTGTTGGGTTTTACAAGGATTCTTTGGGCTATTGTCTGAAGAAATTCACAAGGAAGGTTGGCATCCTTGAACCATTGAATCGGTTCAATGCCTTGGTTCAACGCCTTGGTTCAATCAGCAGGTTCATTGCTCAAATTCAATGCCTTGGTTCAATCAGCCTTGGTTCATCGCTTGGTTCAACCACTACGTTCAATGCCTTGGTTCAATCAGCCTAGGTTCAACACTTGGTTCAATCGGCAAGTTCATTGGCTTGGTTCAATGCATTGGTTCAATGCCTTAGTTCAATCACTCGGTTCATCAGATGGTTCAACGAGCTTGGTTCAACACTCAATTCAAAGGCTCGGTGTGCAGTGTTGAAGTGTTGAAACGTTGAACCATTTTTGGTTCAATGGCTTGGTTTAATGGCTTGGTTCAAGGGGGCGTCCCAAACCTGAAGGACAAGTGCCCTTGCAGAGGGCAGTTTTGAGTTCAAAATCCCTTGCGGAGGGCAAGAAGCACTTTAAAGGAAAGATAGCCACAAAAGGTAAGTTTTTCAGATTTTTGTTTAGTCGTGAATTCTTTCAAACTTTTTGTTCGAAGAAATTCCTTCAAACCAAAAGTCTGAAGAAATTCAGAAAAGAGCTGCGACACAAAACCCAAGAAAATACTTTAAAGGAAAGGAAGTGAGCATGAGATCATTCTTGCAGACATTTTGTCTACGGGAAAAGAGGTTGAAAGAAAAGCTCGACCAAGGAGGACAAAAGCTTGTAAAGCAGAAGAACCGAAGAAGGAAGAGACCCGACAGAATTTGCCAAGGATGGTGACGTCCTGGAATCCATCAATTTTAAGGAGACGGACTAGCCATTGGGTATTCAATTTCAAGGTGACGGCTGCGTGAACATCAATTTTAAGACAATGAAATAGCCGTATGCTTTTGAATTGCCTGAGTGCCAACCATGAAAAGAGATCCCAAAGAACACAGTGACCCACCAGAAGATCACCCCTAAGGGCTGAAAGAACAGAAAGAGACAAAACTAGGATGAGATAAGGTGTTGAAGGAGACAAAGCAGTTCAAGTGGCAAAGAGGAGGCGAGTTATTGCCAGATGAGCGACGTGGCCTATTTTTTCTAATTGGCATTTATGAGGGGACAAACCACAGTCTGTTTGTAGGAAAGAGGCATGGCCATATTTTTACATTAATGTGGAATTCCAAAGTCAAAGCAGGAGCTGACAATCAGATGGCTTCCTCTTCCCAAGGTTCAGAACGCACATGGGCCACTTGCAAAAAGAGCGCCAAAATCTTTCCCAAGAAGCACCAAGTTCTCTTCCTCTTCCTCTTCCTATATATTGTAAAATTCTCATTTGGAGAAGGATCCATTCTCTCAGCCTTAAGGCAAAACTCTGCCCAAAAATCTCTCGGGGCTTGTAAGGCAGAGCTCTGTCAGTTTTTTACCTTGAATCAGGACTTAGCATTTTTAACTCTATCTGGATTTTCACTTTAAAGTATATGTATGTTTTCTTCTTTTGTGTTAAGTCATTGTCTTTCATGCTTTTCACAGACTGATTATAGCATGCCCAGTGCATTGTGAAGTCTCCTTTCTGCAGGTCTGCCAGAAGTGTCTACAGGAAAAATATAGGTGCCTGTGAGTAGTCTGCCATAAGTGTGTCTAAGGATGCCTCTAGTAGTTTCTTCCTCCCTGTGTTTTCACGGACCCCTAGCTGACTGTTGCAGAAGATTTTCCCACTTTAGATGAAGTGTATGGGCATTTCTTCCTAGTGAAAAGTGTATATTCGGGCTGCATGGGTCATCACTTTTTTGGTGTATCACCTTTTATTTTTTTAGGTTTAGGTTCTATTTTCAACATCTCTCTCTCCCTTTTCACACCCCCCTTTTTCCATTTTATTTGTTAGTAGTAGAAGAAACCAGGGCCTAAAAGATACATCAGAGGGAGCTAGCCCTCATCTAGAGACTCTCCCCTCCAGCTTCGTCAGTCCCACAGGCGAGAGAGGAGTTTCCATTTTAATGTGTGGAAGGCAGGAGCTCGGCCTCCTGCCCTAAGTGCAATCCACTGCGTCAACACTAAATATTTACCATATTGGATTTTAAAAAACTAACTTCTAAATGGTAACTCTTACAGCTCTGGAATTGATTTTATAAGATATAAAGTGGCCCTAATATGTTATATTTAGTAAAAGAAATTTAAATTATAAGAATATAAATTAAATATAAACTTATAAATTAACTGTAAACTTATTACATTTATTTAATTTATAAGTTTATATTTAATTTATATTACATTTTATATTCTTATACTTTAAATTCATTTTACTAAATATATCGTTGCACACATAAACACAACAAAAACAACCTAGCTCAAACTACACATACAAATAAAAACCATATACATGTCTTTAAATGCAAAAACAACAAGTGAAAATTGTGCAAAACAAAAAATATATACATGTATATAAAAGGGTGCACGCCCTTTCAACATTTCAATTATTTAATTTTGCATTTTCCTTCCAAATTTGCCTTGGGTACAAGCTTGGGGAGGTCCAAACCTAGCCTGAAACTAGCCATGGAACAACCCACTTGGTTTCTAAAAAATTTAAGAGTTTTTTTCATCTTTGTCAACACATCTGATTAGATAGATTTTATTATTTAAAAAACATTATATGAATTTGTAGAGGGGAAAGCATAGTTTTAGAATATATTTTTTTTTAATGTTAGAATATTATTTATAATTATTACTTGATTTCTACATAACATATCTCATTATGGACTATATACATATTGTCACAAATTTAATTATATTTTTTTAAATATTAATCAAAATTTTATAAAACTTATATCTTAACAATCTACACATTGTCAACTATGCTTTAAGAAAATCATGAAGTTCAAAAAATTGGGTTTGCATACTTGCAATTTCAATTTCCCAGATGTCTTGACTTGTAAAATTAATTAAAAACTATATATATGATAAAAAAATTAATAAAAAATATTCTCAACAATATTCAACATTTCACTTATCTAAATATGAAGTTTCATACAAAAATCCATTCGTTTACTCAAAAAAATGTGTTCATATACATGCAATCTCCTTATCTTTTCACAAAAAATGACCAACCTATTGTCATAAATGCATCTATTTTTCACCCTTTTATCATATGGGTATTGAAAAAAAATATTTGTTTATAAAGTACACTCAAAATTTCATAATTCATGTTCTTGTGTCATTTTAAAATTCTTTTTTAAAGTGTCTCTAACATTCTCTCCAAGTTCAGCTATTGTTATTTGGTCTAAAAAAGTGTTGCTTTATTCCCCCTTTGTCCCCCATTATCTTACATCTACCCAATCACTCTATCATCCCTCATCATCCCTAATAACTCTATTTTCTCTCGTCATCCCTAATCACTCCCTTCTCATCCCTAATAATCTCCAATCACTCCCTCATTGACCTTTACCATTCTTTATCATTCCTAATCACTCCCTCATTAACCCTTACCTTCCCTAATAATCCCTAATCACTTCCTCCTCATCCCTCATAATTCCTAATCATTCCCTCATCATCCCCATTGACCCTCACCATCCCTCATCATCCCTAATCATTATCTCATTGACCCTCACCATCCCTCATCATCCCTAATGATTTAATCATCATCCCTATTCACTCCATCCTCACCCCTCCTCTTCCCTAATCAATCCCTCTAATACCTTAATATTACCTTAAACCATAATTCTATTAATGAGACCATTGTTTATATACATTCACATGAAAATCAAATATCCTTATTCTTGATCAAACCAGAATACTTACAATCATATTTCTCAAAATTACATGATTCATGGGAATCAGTGGTTTCCAACAGCGTTATTGGACATCTTCACACCTTCTTGTCTACACATGCAATCTCCACTTTCCCCATTGCGTTCTTACATGCTTTGATCTTCTGGTTCACCTCTCTGTCTTTCTTACCGTGAATGAGAGATCCTCTCTCTGTCTCTCCCCTCTCTACCTTATTCTTTTTGAATGAGATCCTATTTACTTATATCACTCCTTTTGAAATATACTCCTCTTTTCTACACCCAACATGGGCTCTAAAACCAACAAGAAATATTTACACTCTAACCAATATGATAATATGGAGAAGATTTATCTCAACTAACATTCTAATGTTGAAATATTATTTAACAATAAATACCCTATGGTTGGAGGATTTCAACCACCTCCCTTGATTTACTCCACAAGCTTCTAACGTGGGATTCTTAACTAACTTTTACCTTTTCCACTCTTTTTACTTTTAACAATTATAATTACTCCTCCTTCGACAACATTTTGGAGGAAAAATACAATAATTTAAATTTGAATTCAAACATGACTAGAGCTTGCATTCCTAGTGAATATTAATCCCAACTTAACCATGTCTTGCATGAAGATGTGTGTAGATGCTCCTGTATCAAGTAAGGTAATGACATTTGAATGGTTTACCATAGTCATGCAACTAAATAGAGAAGTGTGTATAAAGCTTATGTATTGTGAATATGGAAAAAAAATTGTAGACAAACACATTGGGTAATCTATCCATAATTGTGGATTTCCTTGAGAACACAACTAATAGAGAAAAATTGTTCCAAACTTAGAACCAATAGTGGTGCATAAATTTTCTATTAGTCTTTAGCTATATTTTTTCAAAATACATGGTTTTATCCTTCAATATACACTTTTTTAGCTAGTTTTTTAATGAATTCTTGTAAGAGCAAAATGATAAAGAATGAAAAATTGAATGGCTTACCATAGCCATGTAACTGAGTAGAGTAGTATATAGACAACTTGGGTATGGTGGGGATGACAATGAAATCTATAGATAAATACATCGATTAAGTTATGTATAATTACAATGTTGTTTGAGAACACAACTAATAGGGTTAAAAATGTTCCAAACTTAGATATTGTTGCTATTTTCACGTCCTAATTCTTTTAAGAATCAGGCAACCTATTTATTTTTTCATGGTTGGTCAATATTGGTTTGCATGCTATATTGAATCCTTGTAATACTTTTACTAGATAGAATAAGCTCAAATGATGAATTTTCATGTATATCACTTGGTCTAAAAATGCTTCCTTGGCCATTTATTTATTAGTCAGAACCCCTCCTGATAAACCCTTCCTCATGAAACAAACATTTCATTATCATTTTGAAAATATTTTTTTTGTGTTTTTCTCCCATGTGAATGTCTTGGTCATGTCTCAAAATAATATTTGGGGTTTAATTCAATCTAGATTTTGATAGTTCTTTTTACCATGAATTTTTTATCATGTGAGAAATGATATGTAACATTAGAAATCCTTTGCATTTCCCTTTCACATTAATATAAAAATCCTTAGTTGGGCCCTCAAATCTTAATTGTAGACGGAGTCCCTCATTGACATCATCGAGATCCATGTGGCTTTATCTCACTTTTATGCATTATTTTTTTGGCTTGCCTTTACTTACATCATATGTCAGGGACACATGTTCATTTATCACTTCATCACCTACAGATCTAATGTTCATGAGATGATGCCACATGGAAAAATCCTAGCTCTTCAGGGCTTTCATGATTAAAGTGTCATAATCATGGGACCCTGGTATTTTATGCATTATGTTGATCCCCACACTCTTGATATGTCACCACATTGCATCATCTCAGACCTTCAAGTTGCAGTGGTTTTCAATCCCTCCTGCAGTCATCAGCTCCCCTGATGGTGCCACATGGTAGCATCATGGGCTCTTGGGGGTTTGACTGCTCTATCAATCTGTGGATGCCCATCAATTTTTGGGTTTCCATAATGTTACCACATGTCATCATCATAATCCTTTGGATCTTAGAGGCTTAATTGAATTTTTCCAAGTCTTGGATTCCCATGATGTCCCCATATAGCCTCATCATGGGCTTTCAAGATTTGGATGTGTTATGTTGTGCAATCGAGATTATGTGAGAGTGACCTTTATCACAATCATGAGGATTAGGGATATTTTACACTTAATTTATTAGTAAAAAACCATCAAATTTAGGCTCGTACACAGTTGACATCATCAGGCTCCACTTGGCCTTCTCTCACTTTCCTATATTATTTTTCAACTTGCATTTGCTTACATCATCTACTAGGGCCACATGTCTATTTATCACTTCATCAACTATGAATCTAAACCTCACAAGATGATGCCATGTGGTATCATCTTGAATCTTCTGATATTTTGTGATTGAATGCAATCATGCCACTTGGCATAATCATGGGACTCTAGTATTTTATGCATTCTATCGAGCCCCATGCTCTCAAGATGTCTCCATGTGGCATCATCTTGAACCTTCCAGTTGCAACATTTTTCACTCCCTTCCATAGTCATCAACTCTAATAATGGTTCCATATGGCATCATCATGGGCTCATAGGGGCTTTGACTGATATATCCATCCGTAGATGCCAATTGAGTCTTGAGCTTCCATGATGTTGCCATGTATTGTCATTATAGACCTTCAGGGCTTAAAGGATTTATTAAATTTTGGCAAGTCTCAGGGTTTTATGATATCACTACATGGATTCATCATGGGCCTTTGAGCCTTGAAGAGATTATCCTATGTTTATCGAGCCCAGGCTTATGTGGGAGTGACACTCATCATAATTGAGGGAACCTAGGATCTTTTGGACTTAGTCGATGCATAAACGGATGTCAACTTTAGGTCCTACATAGTTGATGTCATCAGGATCCACATGACCTTATCTCACTTTTTTACATTATTTTCTTGACTTGCCTTTACTTATGTCATCTATTGGGGCCACATGTACATTTCTTGCTTTATCATCTACAGATTCAAGCTTCACAAGATGATGCCACCCAACTCTTCATGTCTTTTGTGATTGAATGTGATCTTGCCACTTGGTATGATCCTGAGACTCCAATATTTTATGCATTTTATCGAGCCCTACACTCCCAATATATCACCAAGTGGCATCATCTTAGGCCTTTGGGTTGTGTCGTCTTTCACTCCCTCCCACAATTATTAATTCTTGTGAGGTGCCACATGGAATCATCATGGGCTCATATGGGCTTTGACTATTCTATGCATCTGTAGATGCATGTTGAGTCTCGATCTTTCATGATGCCACCACATGTCATCACTGCATGCTTTTAGGGCTCAAAGGCTTTATTGAATTTTGGTAAGTCTTGGGCTTATGTGATGCTACCACATGGCTTCATCATGGGCTTTTGAGCCTCAAAGGTGTTATCTTGTGATGATCAGGACTGACCTTCTATGTGTAGATGATATTTTGTGATTATGTACCACCTTAGTCTTTTAAACTTGTAAAACTCAAACCTTGGTTATTTCTCTTTAGTTATACACTCTTCATGTTTCCACAAACTTTGCATTTGCTCTATCTTGTACCCCTTGGCCTATCTCTTAGTCTGACCAATATTATATTGATGACACATACATTTGATCATGCTTATAATACTTAAAATGTACTTATCTTACACCTTTGTAAGTTTTGAGTGTGTGCCTGCTCTTCTTCTCCTTATAAACTAATGTATGAGATAGACAATAGTGTCAATGTTATTATTCTAACTCGATGCATGTGTCTAGTACCCTAAAGTCACTTAATTTTCAAATAAAACATATCATAATGGTTAGCCTAAGTGCTTAAATGTAATTTATATTCTAATAGGATTGGTATAAATACAATATCAACCCTCATTCATTCACCACCTAGCAATCAGATCAAAAGAGCACTCAAAAAGCACTTAAGTTACCAAAAAATTTTCTATTCTGCCCTATTCTGATATCAACCAAAGGAAAAACCCAAATACATATATGAATTATTAAAGGCACATTTATAAAGTCATATTTTTCAAGTTACAAGCTAAGTCACTATTGTACTTGATTTACACACATTTCATGATTCATACACAAGCCAACACATAGAGGATATCTACATGAGTCTGAGTCCCTCTTCTTGAGTATTTGTTATTTAAACAACACCCTTTGATAGTGGATTCATTATTGGTCATATTGACATTGTGTTCCCACTAACCCATTTTCCCCCAAGGTCACATTAAATATGGAAAGCTAGGGTATGGTCATTTCATTAGGAGCGACAGTCCATGACCTAGATCTGAATACTCCAGGGTGAAGTTGAATCCAAACCCAAAAGTATTCAAGTGGTTGCATCTTATTTGAGAATATAATATGTATAGAACACGAGCATCAAACTTCAACACTAGCATAGATGTAATTGTCTCAGGTTGATGCAAGTGTCTAAAGAGCCAGAGGCACCATATCCAAAATCTGAAGATTGATCCAGAACTATCTTCCTTTCTAATTTCTACCTGTACAAGATCTAGCACTATGTTAACATCAGAAATAGCTTACTCTCTTTTATGTCATTTATATATTTAGCATATTTATACTTTCTATTAATAATCTATCTTAATTTTATAAATTTAGTATATGGTACATCTAGGTTTAACACATTAATTGGTATGTTGTAGATCTGATATTCAACCTTGTGCCCTATCATTTCTATATTCTTAACCCTTTTTACCCAAGTAGGATTCATCAATACAAATAAGAGTTAAACATTTGGTGAACATGATCTTTGAACATCAAACCTTAGGCCACTTAGGTTTTTTTTTTTTTTTTATTGTTGCATTGTGTTTAAAAAATTTGTGAAGCAATAGGAAATGTTAGTGCAAAAGCATGATTCCAAATGGAAGATGAAGAAGCATTGATTGTTCATCTCAACAATAATAAGGGCTTAATATATGCATTTTTGTATGTTATAAGAGATGAAATAAGTAAACAAGATAAAATCAAGGTTGCCTCACCTAATAATGGTAAATCTTTAACAGCTACTATAGCTCAACCCACACTTATTAATCCACGTACATCTATTGAAGGCACAGATTATGTGTTCCAACCTTTATTCTCTAAAATTATTATTGATATGTCTATTATTAACTTACCCATTATTTCAACACAAATACCAGTTTCAATGCCTATTACTACTCAAAACATGTTTCCATCCCCTTTGGTGACTACTCAAATTATTAATCAAAATCCCATTGGGCCTACAATTCAATCACTCTTTCAAGTCATAAAGACCTTATAGGATAAGGTTACAAACATTCAACAAAAAGATTCAATGTCTTCACATGCCATAGATTCGTAAGATGTGTTGCATAACCCTCTTAAACTTGAGATATATTTACACATTTTTCTAACTGGATTTATTGCACCTAAGTTCACATTTTATGTTGAGAAGGGTGATCCTGAACATCTTTGAACCTTCTATGTGACATGCCTTGATTATACTTCAAATAATAAACTTTTGACCAAAATATTTCTAAGGAGCCTCAAGGACTATGCTTTGAGGTGGTTTTCTGACTTGCCTCTTGAATTCATGAAAGCATTCAAAGCTCTTGCAGACCAATTTTTGACACACTTTTCTATCAACATTATTGAAAAAGTTTCATATGCTCAAATTATAAAGATCAAACAAGGAACCAATGAACCAATCAGTGAATATGTCTTGAGATATAAGACAATGCTAGCTAAAATAACCAATCATATGGTAGATAAAGAGTTGCAAGACATATTCAAGCAAAGTGTGTTTGCTCCTTTACATGAGTCTATTGTTTTAAAAAAATTCAATCTTTTGATGACTTATGTCATGTTGTATGCGACTATGAAATGAAGCTTATGTCATTGGATAAGCTTAAGTATGTAGCAAACACACCAACTGCATTTACATCTAGTACAAAATTTACAATTAAACAAGTTATAAGGTAAAACCTCCTGAGCTTAAAAAAGAAACAACCACCATAGTTAACACATTTGCACAACAACCTAATTAGCTTGTCCTATCTAATGCATCAAGGATATAATTCACATGGTTACCTAAGCCTCCTACTTCATTACTCTCGTGGTTGCTAAAGTGTCATCCTATATCTCTCAATCCTCCTACATAGGTTGATGTAAATAGACTTTTACCCAAAGAATATGATGTAAATGCTTATTGTAACTATCACCAAGGCCCTGCACATTATACAAACATAAGTTTTACCTTGAAACATAAGATCCAAGACCTCATTGATGACCAAAAAATTAAATTTGATGATCCTCCAAAAGAATTTGATTCACAACCTAGTGATCACCACAAAGAAAAAATATTTAATAATATTTTTCAAGACCATTCCAATAAATAACCAAAAGTTCAAATGGCATATAATGCACATGCTCCTCCATCATATTATGGACACCCACTAGATGGAGTCAGTGGTACTTACACATGACTTATACCTCCTATGGTTCAAAAACCTACCATTTCCTTTGATGATAGTGAAATTAAGGATGATGACTCTGATGTTCATTCTCTATTCATTCGAGCATACCTTGATAAGCACCTCATACATAGTGTTATGATTGATAATGGTGCAAGAAAAAATGTTTCACCATGACATTGCTTATGCATTTGGGTTATACTCATCATGATTTATACCCCTCTACTAGATCAGTTAGAGAATTCAATGGGACCTCCCAAAAGGTTATTGGTGAGATTGATCTACCTTTACAAGTTTGCCCTGCACATGTGGTTACTACTTTCTTAGTTATATCTTATACATGTGTCTTTGACATGTTATTGGCACAACCTTCAATACACACTCTTCAAGTAGTATTTTTTATAGTGCATGGGTGTATTAAGTACATTCATGCCAATCAAGTAATTATAATTTTTGGTATTCCATATGAGCATCCTCTTAAACAAGATAATTCATACCCAGGCAGTTAATTATCAAACCTGTTAAAGTTAATACACCACAAAAAGGTAAGCAACAAAAAATCCCCTTTACTAAACGACCAATACTTGAGATACCTTTACATCAGAGATAGACAGTGGGTTTCATGGAATCCTCATCTTCTATGCACCATATTCAAATATCCAGAGCACCTAAACATGTTCCTACTATTCTATTCCAAAGAAACCACAAAGCACACATAGATGAGTTCCAAGAACCCTTATTCCTTCTATCGATACTTCATGACCCCAGAGTACTATTATACATATGTCGAGCATCAAAAATACTATAGTGACAAATATTTCACCTATACATGTTATTTGGTTATACCACCAGTTTCTTGCACCAGGTTCTGAGTGGGGAGATACCTATGATCACCCTTTGGATGAGTTCATATGATGATCTTGTCTCCTCCAAAAATACCAAAAAAAATAAAAAACCCTTCAAAAATACAAAAACAATTTTGACACCTACATGTTCTATTGTCTCCTTGGCATATATGTGTTAGATCTATGTTGGGACTAACATACCATTTACTCCTACATACACATACACAAGGATACACAGATACATGATACACTTATGAGTTTTGGGCTTTCATTCCACTCACGTCACCAAGATGTTGGGGGCATCCATCTTCTATGATATTGACACTCAGATAATATGATTGAATGATCACTTTACACTATCATGTTTGAGCTTACATTTGTACTTACACATACCTATTATCCATGGTTATACATTAGACATGGTACTTGATATGTTATATACTTGACATTTTTTACTAACACAGTAGATCCATGGGCCATTATGACATGTGTATGTTGGTTGAATATGATTTTCCTTTACACACTTGAGTGTTTTGCCTTGCTATTGTCTTACTTTTTCAAGCATTTGAATATGCTCCATTGTATGTGGCCCTTGTGCCCATGTTTACTTTATTGAACATTTGAATATGTCACCGCTTATTTTATAAACATTTGAATATGTCATTCCTTGATTTTATGGGCATTTGACTAAGTCATGTCCATTCGATTTTGTGGCATTTGAATGTACCCCTTGTTTGCATTCTCTTTGGACCATTGTTTTATGGCATCTTTTTTAGTGCACTTGTTTGCTTGTTGAGCTTGTATTATTACTGTCTAGACATTGTCATGATCTTCATCATGCATCTTAGGCCTACATGTGATCATATTAATTCTATGTGCTTTAATGATACATTTATTTAGACATTTATATATATGTTTTATATGGTTACATTCACAAATTTTACAGTTGTTTTACCCTTTTGAGGTGAGGTAACTTTCAAGTACTATTTTTCCCTCACATTAAAGGGAGGAATATTAGTGGGGGAATGCTTTGGAAGCATGTTCTCCATACTTTATATTGGTTCTCAGATTCAGTGGGGGCATGTCATATGGACATGGCTTCCACACATTCACAGTTTTCAGATTATAGTGGGGGCATGCTTTGGAAGCATATTTTTCATATTTATTACATATTCGGTACTTATACCAGTTTGTAGATTCAGTGGGGGCATGTAATATGGACATGGATTCCACACATTCATAGTTTCAGATTTAGTGGGGGCATGTTTGAGAAGCATGTTCTCCACATTCATTCAATATGGTACTTACAATTCATAGATTCAGTGGGGGCATGCTTTGGAAGCTGTTTTCCACACCTACTTAGTATTTAATATCTGTAGTTTATAATGGGGAAATGTTTTGGAGACATTTCCTCCACATTGTTAATTTTATCAGTTTTAAATTTCTCTATATATAGTGAGGGCATACTTTGAAAGCATATCCTCCAGACTTAACATAGTTTTCCAAATTGGCCAAAGCACACAGTTATATGATTCCATACACATATGTGATAGAATTATATACATGGTACCATTGTTTTATAGTTGCAGCATGAGACATATCTAAGGTGCATATGCTATGAAACATGTGCATAGTATTGCAAAATCTAAATCAAGCTCAAATTCTAAAACTATTACACAATTGACACCCTGCAAACTTTTATAAACTTTTATGAGCTAATCTAATATAGTAATTGGTTCACCTTTTGGTATGTTGGGGTGATTAAATCACTCAATCTTGTCTAGGTTTCAATTTGGAATTGATCATTCAAAATCACCAAGTTGTAAGTATCATTGGGTTGCTCAGTTAAGCTAATCTCAATTGTCATGTGGCAACTCACTTTTACTCCAAGTTAGGGGCATGTGCCTTCTTACCTCTCTCTCTATATATATATATCTCCTTGGATATATGCACTTAAAAAAATATCTATCTATATTTATCCTAATCTTCATTTTAGAGTCTTATAATGATACATATTTAACAAAAATAACTTGCCAATAGGCAAGGCTATTACATCGACACATAAGTGTACTCCTAAACCTTGCTCTTCTGATTTCAATTTATTTCAAGTACTTTTGACCCAAATTATATGCATTGATTATACATTGTAACATGCTCTTGGTTGCAAGTCAGACACCAGCAAAGCACTCAAATTCAATTCAAGCAAAGACAAGGTGTGCATACACACCCAAGTACTTATTCCTTTCTTTTAAACTAGTAATTGTATTACTAGATTAAAGGGGGATAATGTTGATGATATTTTGTAATTATGTAGTACCTCAGTCTTGTACACTTGGCAAAGTCAGACCTTGGTTGTTCCTCTTAGTTTTACACTATGCTTTCTCTATTTTGTGCCCCTTGACCTATCTCTTAGTTTGATTAGTCTTATATTGATGGCATATACATTTTATCTTGCCCAAAATACTTGAAATGTACTTATCTTACACCTCTACAAGTTATGAGCCTGTGCCTGCTCTCCTTCTCCCTAGACACTAACGTCTGAGACAAGCAATAACATCGAAGTTACTGTCTTGACCCGATACAAGTGTCTAGTGTCCTAAAATGATCAAATGAAACAAATCACAATGGTTGGCCTAAGTGCTAATTCATTCACCACCTAATAATCAGAGCAAAAAAGCATTCAAGAAACCCTCAAAAAGTTTCTTATTTTTCCCTATTCTAATATCAGTCAAAGGAATAACCAAACTATAGGTATGAAGTACTAAAGGAGAAATCATAAGATCATATTTGCTAAGCCACAAGCTAGGTCATTATTGTACTTGATTTACACACATTGCATGATTCACACATAAGCCAACATGTAGGGGAGAACTACATGAATTTAAGGGCCTCTTCTAGAGTTTAGCTATGTAGGCAACACTTTTTGACAATAGTGTCATTGCAGGTCAACTCGACATCATGTGCCCATTAACCTATTTTCCTCTAAGGTCATATTCAAGATGGAAATCTAGGGTTTTGTCATTTCACTAGGAGTGATTGTCTATGGCCCATATCTGCATGTACTGGAGTGAAGGTGAAGCCAAACCTAAATGCATCTAGGTGGTCACAATCCTATTTGAGCAAATATTTCATACAAGACACTAGCATCGAACTCAAACATTAGTGTCAACACAATTGTCCCAAGTTGACACGAGTGTCTAGAGAGTCAAAGGCCCCAGATGTAGAATATAACAATTGATATAAAGTTATCTTCCAACCTACTTTTTTCTTATACCATATCTGACACTGTGTTAACATAAAAATCAACTAAGTATTCTCTTTAATGCCATTTATATATCTAGTATAGTTGTACTATCCATTAATATCCCATATTAGTTTTATAAATTCATCATATGGTACATCTGAGTTTAGCACATCAATTGGCCTACTGTAGATATGATATTCACCTCGTGCCCTGTCATTTCTATATCCTTAACCCTTTTTACCCACGTAGGATTCCACAATCCAAACTAGTGTTAAACATCATGGGAGTGACACTTGTCTCAATCACAGGGATCAGAGATCTTTTGGACTTAGTTGATATGTAAACAACCATCAAAATTATGCCCATACATAGTTGACACCATCGGCCTCCACATGGCTTCCTCTCATTTTTTTACATTATTTCCTTGGCTTGCCTTTGCTTATATCATTTGTTGGGACCACTTGTTTATTTCTTGCTTCATCACTTGCAGATCTAAGCTTCATGGGATGATGCCATATGGCATCTTCCTATCTCTGCAGGTATTTCATGATTGAATGTGATCATGCCACTTGGCATGATCACAGGACTCTAATCTTTTATGCATTTTACCAAGCCCCAAAAAGTCATCACATGGCACCATCTTAGGCCTTTGGGTTGCGGTGACTTTCACTCCCTCCTACAGTCATTGGCTCCCACAACTATTCCATATGGCATCATTGTGGGCTCACGGGGGATTTGATTGCTTTATCAATCCATGGATGCCAATCGAACCCTTGGCTTCATGATGTTGCCACATGGCAGCACTATGGGCCTTCAAGGTTTAGAGGCTTTATTAAATTCAGCCAAGTCCTGGGCTCCCTCAATGCCACCATGTGGTGTCATCATAGGCTTATGGGACTTGGAGGTGTTATGTTATGCCAATTGAGTTTGGGATTTTGTAGGAGTGACACTTGTCATAATCACGAGGACCATGTATCTTTCAGCACTGGGCTTCCACATGAGTGACACTTGTCATAATTATGGGGAATAGGGATATTTTGTAATTAATCAATTGATAAATGATCATCAAATTTAGGCCCATATACAATTGATGTTATCAAACTCCATGTGGCCTTCTTTGGCTTTCTCGCATTATTTTTTCAGTTTGTTTTTGCTTACATCATCTACTAGGGCCACGTGTCTCTCACTTCATCGTCTACAGATCTAACCTCCACAGGGTGATGCCACATGGTGTCATTGCATGCCTTCAAGGCTCTAAGACTTTATTGAATTCTACTAAGCCCTGGGCTTTCATGATGCCATCACGTGGCATGATCGTGGGCCTTCGGGCCTCAGAGGCTTTATGTTGTGTCGATCGAGCTCGGGCTTTCATGGGAGTGTCACTTGTCATAATCATGAGGATCATAGATCTTTTAGACTTAGTCAAATTTGCAAAGTGTTGAAACACTTAAAAGCCATGATGGAACACAATGAAGCCACGTGTCAGTTTAGTGTTAAATCTTCGATCAAAGAAGCCTTTTAATTTACATTTATTTACAAACATATATCTAAGAATATTTTCACCATATTCGTTCGTCGGATCCCTATGACCAACTACAAACACATCCGACAAAATTTATGGTGAAGTTAAATTTACAGTGCATAAGACACTAGACGACCATTGTAGTGAGCAAGCTCCAATTCTCAATATACGTAAAATTAATAGTATAATTAAAATTTTCGTTATCCTCTACCTCAACCTACGTGAAGGCACCTATATCATGTAAAATTTTAAACCAATAAAAATTTAATAAAATAAATTTTTTCACATATTCTATTAAACAAAATGTAATTTTTTAGATTAAGCATTGAAATATTTTCCAACACATAAAATTATACCATTTAACTTGCAAATGCAAAACAAAAATTAAATTGGTCCCATTTGATTAACCTGCAAAAGATTAATTCCAAGTTAGAACAAAAGGGTATGTATAATTACGGTGGCGACTAAGAATTGAATTAGTTGGCAACTCCATTCAAAACTCTTGATAGATAAATTGAATTGTAAAGGAAACACTAACCTAACCTAACTTAACCTACCCATACCCACTAAGAAGGCCACTAAGTATCGAGTGTCAGAATCCCATCTACTAAATGCTAAAAGTGTAGAAGACTCTAGACTTGTCGGCCAACTAAGTTGGTGCGTTAAAGACGAGCCCGTGAGCTTCCCGATTGGTGGGAAGGATACTCAGGCGGCGGGCATCCATTATCGGATAGCCCAACGGATCCAATGGGAACGAAGCGTAACAGATTTAGCGGACCACAATACCCACGTTGCCCGCTGACTCCTCACACGTGACCGCACGGGCGCACTGTTCGTTAGCACGTGTTCATCTCTCAACAAAGCCGATTCCACTTGACACGCAAGCAAATACCCCTGTCCTGTCAAGACCTCCGAATCTTTACAACAGTCGGAAAAGGGTTGTTTTTAAAGCCATGAACGCAGTGCCACGGTGCCACCTTTTCCTGCAACAAGAGCAAGCCGTGGAATGCATGTGCTTTATTGTTTTGTCTGCATTTGGGCACAACATGTAACTGCGGGGCTTATAAATGCAAATGCAGGTTCGATACTTTTTGTTCTTGTTCATGCAGCTTCAAAGGGAAGAAAAATTGCAGACTCCTTTGGTAAGCATTATTTTGTTATTTGTTTCCTTATAATCTAAACGTGCAGTTCTCGTGATGATTTGAGAACTATGAAGCTCTGGATCTTGAAACTAATAGTTTTTTTTATGGGTGGGCTTTTTCTTGTTTGTGTTTTTTTGGGTAATGTTTTCAATGCACTTAATGGGTATCTGTTTAGTTGCAGGGGAGTGAGGAAGTGGTGAAGATGGAATCAGCAGCTGCAGTGTTGTTGGTGACAGATTCAGTGAGTCTGTCGGGGAGGGTGGTCACATGGGCCATTCAGGCATTCCAAGACAAGGCTGATGGGGGCAGCAAATTGTGTGTACTAACACAGGCCAATCTGCTAAGTAAATATTAGCTTCATATACTCTGCATTTGCATTTGTGAACAATTGTCTATATTTTTTAACCTGTGGTGCAGCTCTTGTGATATTTTGTTGAATGGTTCCACATGAACTGATGTCTTGATTTCGAGTTTTTTTTAAATGTGCTCTAAGATCATCATAAGATCTAATGACCTGAAAATGGGTCTAGAATTTAGACCCATAAGATCAGAAATAAATATGCTAGCATAGTTGATTCCAGATAAAACAAAGAGAAAATGTTTACATTTGGAAATCTCGAAGATTTTAGATATCCTTTTTTTTTTTTGGCCGGTAAATGAATGATTAGGGCCGTCCCCTGGGTGCTAGTTTTATTGGGTCAATTTTGTGACTTGAATCTGTGACCCAGCTTTAATAAGCCCTATTTGCCTACGGGCCATTGCCCTCAAGCAGATATCCTTTGTTACTAATCGTTTTAACCTCTGGAAGCCTTAGCACATGGATTATATATTCTGTTTCTTCATGTAGCTTACTGATAGCTATGCCTGAACCTCTTCTATTAGAATGCTTGCGAAGAAGTAGAACACTTAATATACCTTTCTATTAGAATGCTTGTGAAGAAGTAGAAGACTTAATATACCTTTCTATTAGCTGCTTTTCTATGTCTCAGTCAGGCCTACTATTTGCAAACAGCTCTCATAGTTACAAATCTTCCAGGAAAACCACAACATATCTAGTGGTAGAGGGTGGTTAAATCTGGTAGAAGATGTCCAAGCCTGGCACATTTTCCCACCTCTGAGCCAACATTCCTAAAGTAGGCTGAGGGCCTTTAGGGCATTGATACCTCCTCTCGGTGCATAAAGGATTGGGAGAGATTGCATGCACTTCTGATATGGAAGGAACAGTTTGTCACAACGTATTCTTCTGTCTAGGGGGTTTCTCATAGTCCTTTCTTACTAGTGGTCAAGTTTGTTTTTTCCTTATGATGGTTGGATTGGCAAGATCTGGTTCATTCCCAAGCTTGGTCACTGAGGTCCAAACCCAAGGGGTACAATTTTTGAAAAATATGTAAGAAATGGAATAAAATCCTCTTATGGGCCTTTCACAACGAGGTTTCATATGCCATAAATGGTGTTTGGCTTAGCCGTGACCTATGGAAATAACCTTTACCCTTACCTTGTCATTGGTTTCTCTACGTTCTGTGGTTTCTACAATACTCTGTCTGGATTTTAGTAGTTATCAGGTTATTTATGTTGTGTGCCTATTGTGCCTCATTTTGAGACGCCGAGTTTTTTCAACTCTGCTTTGTCTTTGTATTTTGGAATAGCAGTGGAGGGTTGATGATAGTTTCCCCAAGCCAACAAACTAGGCCGTTTAACAAAAAGCAAAAGTAGTCAGGATTTAACGTTTATTTTTCATAAAACAACATAGGCTACAGCTAGTTGTATGTAGGAGGAAGGCTCTAACAGCTAGTAAATCCAGTCAAGGAGCCTGCAATCTTTCACTTGTATTTTAAGTTAACCTTCTATCAATGAATCTCTTTTGCTTCCTTATACAGAGTTGCTTAGGCATTCCTCTCAATGCCATGGCTATTAACTAAGTTTATAGTTTATTCTTGTAGATGATTTTTTCATACTGGAATCACCCAATTTCTTAAGTCCCCGATGTTTCCTTACACCTTGAGCCGCAATTCAATTATTTTACGTTTAGGCACAATTGGCTCTCAATTAAACTTATAATTCTAATTCTAATTCAGTTTTAACACTCTTAAATAAACCAGTTTTTATTTCTTAGACTGAAGTTTTATCACTCGTTGCAATCCAATCCTATGTTTGCAGGCTTACTGTACTTTTAGTCCCTTTCATCTATTTTGATCATTCAGAGGCATTAATATAATATCTTTGTTATGATTTGTTTCTTGCAGAGGAAAAATTACAGTTCAATTCTTCGTCCTTGGATGTTTTGGTTTTCATCTCAGAGACGAGTGAATTTGATAAATTGAATTGGGCAGTGGAGTTGGCGAGAATTGCAAAGCCAGGAGGTGTTGTGTTCATACAGACTCCTGTTGCTAAGGAAGATGTAAGTTATTGAACTCCCATTTCATTTCAAACCCAAAGTGTAGTTCAGGATGCTTTATTCCATAGAACAAATTTCATTGCATAGGACCTTAGGTTGGGATTTAAGTTTCATTCATTGAGAAATATTTTTGTTTGTGTGTCTTTTGAACAGCAAGTAACAAAAATGCATGCCAGCCTGGAACGTGATCTTCTGCTGGCAGGTTTTGTAGCACCAGAGATTGCCAGTTCTGTGGACGGAATATGCTTACCTGATGGGCTTCAGTCATTCACGGTGTGCTGATATGATTGAAATCTATATAATAATGTTTTTTATGGATTGAATTTTTACAATGACAGTGAACACTTGCCCCTTTCATTAACATTTGCAGATAAAAGCACAAAAACCCACATGGG
The DNA here is from genome assembly GCA_037957365.1 of Torreya grandis. Classification (NCBI taxonomy): domain Eukaryota; kingdom Viridiplantae; phylum Streptophyta; class Pinopsida; order Cupressales; family Taxaceae; genus Torreya; species Torreya grandis. The sequence continues at coordinate 2,660,338 of JARHVA010000605.1, read as the reverse complement.
AGGCAGGGTCATCCTTTTCCCTAAAGAAAAGATCTGTGATAGAACCACACAGTTTACCAAGATCTGATATAACAAGTCTAAGGTTGGACACGAATGATGATTTGGAGGATCTGATAGATGAGGACAGTCTTCTGTCTGAAGAAGACTTGAAAAGGCCTGTTTTGCCCACTGGTTAGTCACAGGGATGGATGATTTTTCCTTTTGCCATTAACATACACTGTGATAAGTATACGATCTGGAGGGTTAACCATTTCAGCATCGAAGTTTTCAATCCATTGTTTGTATTTTGTTTTGTTGTACAGTTGGTGACTGTGAAGTTGGTACAAAGAGGAAAGCATGCAAAAATTGTACATGCGGTCGAGCTGAGATGGAAGAGAAACAAGAGAATTCAGGCCTGACTGCAGTTCAGTTGAACAACCCACAATCTGCCTGTGGAAGTGTATGTCCATTTGTATTATTATTTTTTTCGCTTTTTCCCCATTGAATTCCTTACTTTGAAGAAGTTTTGCCTAGCCCCATTTTGGCAGGCACTGGTATATTCCTTGTCATAGCACTCCTCATTTTAGATTCAACTTGCTCTTTTACAAATATAATTGCTCTCCGGAGAACAACAAATCTTGTTAAATATCAGTAAGCAAACTTTGGCTTTACTGTCTACAAGCCGACTCAAAATCACGCAGGGCAAACTTTCTTGGGAGTTATGCAGGGGTTAGACCATTGGCATTTACTGTTTGCAACTTTTGAGTGATTTGTCCTGCAATTAGGTTTATTCCCTGGGTCACTGAGATCACAGGCCTCTGGCATGTGTACCTATTGCTGAAGAAAAATTTCACAGCTGAAATTTGAACATGAGCATCTTGATAAGCATGAACTGCAATTAGGTTTATTCCCTGGGTCACTGAGATCACCGGTCTCTGGCATGTGTACCTATTGCTGAAGAAAAATTTCACAGCTGAAATTTGAACATTGGCATCTTGATAAGCATGAATCAGTGTTTGAGCCTTGAGTCTCACCAGCTTAAAATCAAAAAACAAATCTCTGCATATACACAATTATATGTACAAACAAACAAATTGAGCAAACGCACATCTAATAAAAAACCAGTAGTTTGCAGAAAAAGATACAGCAGGGCGCAAATCTAACAAATTCATAGTTAATTTTCAACTACTTTATCAATGCCATAGCCACTCTTCTTCAACTGCATTAATGGAAGAGGGAGGCATAGATAAATCAGAAGAACGCTTTGAACAGGGTCGGGAGTGATCTCACCACCCATTAACATGCTTTGGCTAGAAAGGTCAAGTAATAATCATACAATGTTGTGGATCCTGACTTCCTGGAATGGTCCTGGAAGAACTAAAATCTTTCTGCAATGGCCAACCATCTTCATCATTCTGCTTTTAATTTTAGCTTTTTGAAGCTTGATATTGGCTCTTAGATCCTACAGATTATAAATCTCCCTCATTGCAACCAGTTAACCTAGTAGCAGAATGTAGAAATCAAAACAAAACATTTCTATAATATTCATTTTTCTCACATGATGTTTATGTTATTTTAGTGCGGACTTGGAGATGCATTTCGCTGTGGTAGCTGCCCATACAAAGGACTTCCACCTTTCAGGCTTGGAGAGAAGGTATGCATACTAGGGACAAACCTTCTTCCATCTACTTATGATTCCGTGTAACAGATTCAATTCCCCAAATTTCATTGACCAATTTTCAAAATTTGCAGGTATCTCTTCCTGGCACACTCCTGACTGCTGATGTGTGAGCAAAGCAAGGCTGGAAGGAATCGATAATCAATTATAAGCTACCATTCATTCCCTGACTTACGCATGCCTGTTTTGGTCTGCTTAGTATCATAGCTGACTAGTGCAGTCTTGTTTCTCTATCTTGATTCCTAATAGAATATGCACCACTACTAGAATCTGGTGTTAAAGTGTTACGTGTTTTATATGCCACGGTATGTGGTGTGATGAAACTATAAATGGAAGGAATTTGAAAATCCAACATTTCAACATTGTTTCATTGTAGAATGACAAATTGAAAAGATCAAGGATATCTCAAAAGCCATCATTGCACTTTGCATTTTGCTTGGTCACTTTAGAAATGGTTTCCTGTCAAGATTATAATCATTTAAGTAATTTTCAGTACCGTTCGACTGGTATTCGTGTTCATGTAATAAATAATGTTAAACAAGCCGTTGAAGAAAAGCACTGAATGGTGCATAGCAGGTGAAAATTGTTCTTGCAATTGTAATAAGCCTCATTTTATCACTCTTGAAACTGTGATCAGAGTCGCATGACTTGAACTTGGAAATTTCTCACACTAAACTCAGCGAATTTATTAAACAGTTTCTGTTTTCAAAATCTATCAAAAAAAAATATATTCTCATACCTTAAAAGCTTACTTAATATATCAAAGTGAATAAACATATGTATTAATAGACAAACATCGTTGTAATAGGATAAATTGTTAATGTAAAGGCATATGCCTACTTAACACGTTATTATGTTGAATCTTTATTTTGATGTCTATGAAGTGTGGTAACTGTTCATACAACCTGAATCTGAGAAGACTTTCAACAAGTTGCAGACTGACAGACTGCAGTAGACATGGCTACAGGCAAAAAATAGTGCAAGTAAACTAGTGCAGGGTTGGTTTTTCCAAGAGAGTAGACTCTAACTTGTAAATACTTGGCCATTGGGACAGTTTTTTATGGACTATGACCGTGATTGATCTCATATCATCCTTATGGAATTCTCATATTTATTTTAGTTATGATGCTTGCAGATGCCTTGCTTTTTTTGAAAAATCAATTCTAAAGAATCACAGTCCTGTCCTTTACCTCCCTTGTTTTGGGTGTGATATTGGGATTGCAATGGATTAGTTTCTTTGGTTAGTAACCAAATTGATGATTATAGTTTTTCAACTTGCATTTATAGCTTCATCACACAACACGCCCTAGTATATAAAATACGGAACCACTTCAACATCAGAATCTCGTAGTGGTTCATACCCTATTAGGACTCAGGGTAGAGAAACAAGACTGCACTAGTCAGCTATGATACTAAGCGACCAAAACAGGCATGTATAAGTTCTCCATGCTAAACATACCATGTGTGCAGGGAACTGCATACTCTTCAGGAAGTCTACCTGTTTGACAATTTAAAGGATTTAATGAAGATAATAAGAGAATCTCTCGGCCAACCTTTGTGATGTTAAATGGAAATCATCAATTGTAAGTTCCCTGGTTCAACCGAGCAGTGTACGAAGAAACCAAGCTGTGCAAGAAGAAAATAAGTAGAACAACAATTATGGCGGATAGGATGTCTCTGTCACATGAACAGTTTGGGGGACAGGATGATATTTAAGATTTTCTCTCAATGGTGGCATGGTGGTTGTGATTGCTTAGCCTTTAATGGATGTGTTGAGATTCTGTCATGTGGTGCCCCTTTTTTTATCATGAGGAGCACTTTCATAACATTCATTTATCTTAAAGAGTAATTAAGCATTAAGCCACAATGTTCAAGAATGGATCATTACAAGCCTTCAATTTCTGATTTTGTCAGATAGGAGATCTTAGGGGTGGAGATTTGATTTGAATGCCATTTTGGAGGGCTACTTTTGCGTTCTATTGTTCATCATTATTTCCAAAGCCAAAACTTCTTCATTATTTTTAATTTTATTCGTACTTTTATGAGGATTGAAATCAAATCCCTAAGTATATGAAGAAGATGTTGTCATCATGTTTAAGGTTTTCCTTTTGTTTCAGTTTTGTGTTTGCTTTCATCAACTCTGAATCAAATTTGATCATAACCTCTCACATGATGAGTGTATATGCCAATTATGTTTTCTAGAATCTGAAAATGGAGCATTTTATATCCAATTACCTTATCTACTATGAGATTTGTGGAAGATACCAGTGTTTTTTGAGAGATTTCCATGGATCCTAAAGAGTGTTATTCAGTATGAGGACTAGAAATGTTTGCCTTGTTTATGCCAAAAAAGTATTTATTCAAATATTTACCTTGTTTATTTGCGAAACACTTCAACTTCGACAAAGAACCTTCAAATTGATGTCTTTACACAGATAATTCTAGGAATATCAGTGTTTTCTTCCAAATAGCAGATTTAAAGAACCTCAAGAGATCACATGTCTAGACAACTTGGTCCATATTTGTAACGCATCACACATTTTACTATCAAATAGTAGAATTGTTGTTTCTCGTTAATTTTGTTTCGCTTTTTGTAACTTTTGGAGTTGCTTTTGGCACTCTCTTAATGTACTGGATTCATGTAATATGTTTTTCAATCCCATTGACCATTTTTAGCTCTTGTGGACATTAATATCCAAATTAAATTAAATCAAACAAAAGGTAAACATGGAAAACCATCAACATAATACAAGCCAAAAGGTACCACAAAAGACAACATGGCTAAAACATGTTGATGGTAACCGTTGAAAACTATAATAAAGTTATATCATAAATTTAATCAATCACTTAGGGCTTCTCACCCTTAGCCTCTTTCCTCATTGGCAAAGATTTAATGTCTTATAGGTCACCTTGTCTCATATTGGTGGGATTTTAACCCACTTATATATTTGTATTGGGTAGTTGAAGGCTTTCACGGGCAATAATAATATCTCTAGATCCCAATAATTAAGTTCATAAACGAGTATTTAACCAAGTATTTGGTCTAAAAATATCCCTAGATCCTCTGCATCTACCTCACACAAAAATGACACAAGTCATTTAATACTTTCAAAGAGGTGATGTAAGAGTATTTAGGTCAGCAAGTAATCTTGCATCAACTAAAAATACGAATCAATGTTTGTGTGTTTATAGACGATTTATCGATCGACAATGTCAACATCATTGCATGTGTTGAAGAATACTTAGAGCTAGTCCAAGAAATTTTGTTAGAACTCCAACACTCTGTGAACATCATGTGGATCAAGGATCACACAAAGGCCAAATTGACCCCTTTTGGACAAATGATGAAACCACTAGTTTGCATTAATAGGGGGTTACATACCCCCTTATATGCAGTAACCAATGGTTTTTCTGTGGTGAAAGAAAATGTAAAGTAAATGCTCAAACATTGTCAACTTGCATTAACTGGGATTACATAATCACATGTTTGTATTATTTGGTGGTTTTCCCTATGGTGAAATAAAAGGTAAATTAATTGAAGAATAAAATTGGACATGTGGATTGTTTTCTAGGGGAACTCAGAGTTACGACAAGACCCAGAGGTAGTCAAGGGAGATTCAAATTATTTTTCAAGTGTCATGGAGATTCAGTTGGGAGTATGATATAGACATGAATGAATGGGCCAAGTGAATTGTCGACTTACTCCCCAACAGGGGTTACATTCACTTTCTCAAGGACATGCATAGAGATAAGAACTTACAATGGAAACCAAAACACTCTTTATTGAAATATCAAAAGTGTTACAAACGTTCACATACACATACACACACCCTTCCCCTACTGAGTATGAAGAAGACATTACACTCAATGAAATGATTTTTTTTTTAAACATACATCACTCGTACAAGGTCTAGGCTTTGCTTCTCTCTCTTTCATGTGCTAAAATTAGTTCTCTGCTTTGCTCTCTTGGAGGTGGAACTCTCTCTCTCCTTAACTTGCTTGATCTTTTCCAATTGACAACCAACTCTTCTCTAAAACTGATATGAATCTTGGCTCCTTGACATTAAAATTCTATTGGCCTCTTCGAGCTCCCTTTGTCTTGGAAAACGATTCACATGCCATGTTTTTCAGTTATTGGAAGTTACTTTACCCATGCTTTTACTGCAAATCAATGGCTATGTAACTACCAGTTAATGTCGACTAATGATTTTGGAACCATTGCATGAATTAAGTGGTGATTTCATCATCGTCACAAAAATGGTTCTTTTGACCTCTGGGAGATGATTGAAACTCTCGTCATCCATTCTTTGGCATGTTGGATTGTTAACGATGTTCACTAGATTCTTATTGATCTTCCTCCACGTGCAAGATAGTCGTCATAGTCAACAAGTCACACAAACACAAAAGCATGTGCACAAGAATCCAATCCCATGTTTTTTTGGTTAATGCAAGATTGTTCTTGACCCTAGATGCCCTTATGGTAAATGAAATCTCCCATGATCTCCCACTCATGAACCTCTCATGATCTCATCAATGGTTATTCCATACTTGGAAACTTTGGATGCACTCGTCTAAGTTGCGTCTTTGATTGCTCTATTATTTCACTTAATCAAACACTCTTTTCTATTATTTCACTTAATCGAACACTCTTTGTACTCACTGCCTCTCCTCTTCTCATTGATTATTGTATCCAATATTTCCTCTACTTCCTCTCTTGCTTTCTTAGGGAATTATTATATCCAATCTACACATGAATAATTTGAATTTGATTCTTATCTGGCAAGCATTAGAGACAACTTTCATGTTAATATTTATTAGTCCTATGTGACATAATCAAGCAAGCCTATTCTTTAATATGATAAGATATGCAAACCAAGATATAGGTATTCCTCTAGCAATATACATAGTTACATAATGTAGAGGATCATACACAGTATCCACCCTCCTCTACTCTTCTCATCCATTTCATCACAACTACAAAACATATTGAATTTTTCAGTAGTCAAAAGAGTTTTAGGAATGATAATAGTAAATAAATAACCCATGTCCCTGTAATGTCTTCAACTTGTAATCAAATGGCATGGCTTCACCAAATGCAATGACAAATTGGGAATTTCACTTTTTCCATCATTCTCTTATCCTATGCCAAAATTCCTAAGCAGTAAAAACCTTCATTCTCACATTATGGAGTGTAAAAGTCTTAAATCTTTAATTGCTAATCAATATTTCATTCATTGACTTTCCACATAAAATACATACAAACCATATAATTTGTGTCCACGAACTGTTAAAATCAATTTTGTATTAATTTGTGGGCATATGATTGCACCAATCAAATAATGGGAGTTTAGTTTTCTAACCTATGGTATGAGCTAACTCAATTGCATCAGGTTTTGTGTTAGAAATTTGACTTTGAATTTTTGGAGAAAGTCATCAAAAAATGTAGGAAATTTTTTTATCACATTTTACGTCAATCTTCATTTTTTGACATTGATACTATCAACGCCTTAGCCAATCATGTTATTCACTTGCTAACGCATTAGTCAGAGATTCTAGGGGATAACACCTTCAAGTTGAGGACACTGGAGGGGAGGAGAATTACACAACTAATAAATGGAAAGTACCTAAAACATTACTTTCAGGCCACCCCATCTAAACATCTTTGATCTTTCCCGATAAAAAAGTCTTCTTTATTTCTTTGTTGTTTGTCTATCTTTGTTGGTGGTGTGTTTCTTATTTTTATTCTACTTATTATTTTCTTACAATTGTCATTTTTTTTGGGTCTAGGTTTCCATTCAATAACTGGGTTCTTCCCCATATGTTCATTAGGTTATAAAATATCCTTAAAACTACCATTGCCAAGAGAAGAGTCTTGAACATGAGTAATTGAATGAGATAACTGAAATGGTGAGAAAGGATTTTATAAATAGTCTTAGAATAAAGAGTCAAGTTTAGAGAACCAAGTTTAAAATCACCAACCCTATAAAAGCTAAGATAAGGTAGATCCAAGTGAATGTCACGAACAATTATTTATTTTCTTGAGATCCTATGAGAGAGAGAGAGAAGTGAGATAATAAACAAGTCAAGGAGGCCAACTGATGAAGGAAAATCTAATAGCTTATTAAACCCATATTCATTAAAGTGATTCCAAACCTCTTGAAATATCTTCATCAATCTCAATTTCTCATATATATGTATATGATTTGGTAAAGATGTAATTTAGGTAATCTCTACCAAGGATATAGATGTCTAGCTAGTAGTGGAACTATGCACAATTAGACAGGGAATCTGTTTACCAAAAAATAAATCTATATTCCTTTTGCCTACAACCTAAGCTATGAAGTATCTTATTCTTGGCTAAAACTCAAACCAAAGTCATATGGGCTTCCAAATAGCACTTGGTTAGCTCACATGGGATTGGTTCACCCTGTCTGCTTAGTTTATAACCACCCAAAAACTTTCCAACATGTTTTTTGGTTTTGCAAGCATGCCCGATTAGCCTAGATTTGGTTCATGCCCTTACATCCATCAATGTTCACTGGAATATGATGATTTTATGGGACTCAATCATGATTCCTATAAAATTTACAAAAGTTTGGCATATTTTCCAAACTTAGATTATCTTTCAATTATAGAAAAATAAGAATGATGCTATTTTTTCTCACGCTACTCTTGAATACTATTTCCCTACTTATAACAAGGTTAATTTTATTTCTAAAGTAATGCTTTAGATTCAAGTGTAAGTGGAATAAAGGGCATCTAGAGGTGCAACACCTTCAGACTCATTTGGATCATTAGGAAAGTAACCAATGTTTTTTAGTCAAGTCCCTCGTGAGTCTCCTAGTCTTCTGTCACCCCCATAAGATCATGATTTTAGACAATAGGTGAGAACCCATTCCTAGAGCAGACGCCATAAAATCTCCCCTTGGGGACATTTTCATACAATATCGATGAGTCTGCCTATTGGTGGTGGACAAGGGTGGTCAACACCCTTACAAGGGAAGTTCCGTCGATTGGCTTGATATCTCACCCCTCAGGAAGGATGTTGATGTTGACAAAGATAAAGAGAAATAAAATTATGGTTTGGATCCCATACCTTATATCGCAAACCAACCATTGGAAGTGGATTGGGGAGGTTTGGAAATAATTTGGATGACCCACTACACCATCTATCATCACTTATGTTTGTTCATATTGCTTAATGCTCTTTTGATTGTTATTGCATTTATATGGATCTATTTTTTTGTGTTTACATTTTTTGGTTGAAAATGCTTTTCTAAAATAACTTGTTTTATGCTTCTCAACCTAGGCCAATGTGACTCTAAAAATGTGATCTTTCCACTCACTTTTTAGTATGATTAGATTTGTAACATAATGTTTTATTAATATATGGGGAAAATATTTTCAATCAAAAAATAGGTTCATAGATAAATTTAATATCTTAAAGTTATATATTATTATTCGATAAATGATTAACAAAATGAATGATGTTCATTTTATTCTCCTTCCTTTTTTTAGTAGGTTAGTTCATTCACACTGAAGTGCAAAACCACATATTCTAGATAATATTTCCCTAATGAACCATCATTCATTGTCAACAATAAAACAAAGTTTTGAAGAGAACTTGGGGCCATTGATTTTGATTCCTCAAAGTGAAAAGATAATTATTTTTTAACCTTAGGATAAAATTTAATATTTTTGGCTCTGCTAGGAGAAAGAAGAATATTGTGAATAAGACTTCTCTCCAGTCATAGAAGAAATTAAACAAACCCCTTTTTCAAATAATCTGAGTCCTGAAGAACAAAACATTTTTTAAGATCTATGTGTAGAATTCCCATATCTATTTGTTTCAGGTGAAGAGCTTGGCTTACCTCTACCCCCAACTTACATACAAGATCAATCGCCTTCCTTGGTTGAGGAAGTCCTAGAAGTCAACATCGGGATCAAAGAAGATCCCAAAATAATCAAAGTAGGAGTTAATCTCACCCCTGAAGAACAGAAAGTCCTCATTGAGCTTCTCAGGGAGTTTATAAATAAATTTTCTTGGTGTTATGCGAACATGCCCGGATTAGACCCCGCTTGAGTGGTGCATCATTTAGTAGTCCATCCCAATGCAAAACCAATAAAATAGAAGCTTTGAAAAATGCACCCTAAAGTGGCATTATTGGTCAAAAAACAATTGAAAAAGTTATTGGAAGCTGGATTTATCTATCCCATTGACTATTATGAGTGGATTTCTAACATTATCCCTATTGGACCCTATTGGAAAACCGCAAGGAGGTAATCTGCATTTGCATTGACTTCTGAGACATCAATAAGGCATGTTCAATAGATGAATTTCCTTTGCCCAATATAACAACATGATATGAAATGCTCTCCCTTATGGATGGTTTTTCAGGATACAATCAAATAAAAATTGCTCTAGAAGATCAACACAAACCGCTTTCATTACTCCATGGAGGACTTTTTGTTATCAAGTAATGCCCTTTGGACTAAAAAATGTTGGAGCCACCTACCAAAGGGCCATGATAGTTATTTTCCACAACATAATTCATGACATCTTAGAATATTATGTTGATGATATCTTAGGAAAGTCCAAAACAAGAGCGGAACATCCAGTGGCCTTAAGGAGAATCTTTGAGAGACTTAGAGAATATAAAGTTTGATTAAATCCCAAGAAATGTGTATTTGGTGTTAATTCAAAGAAACTTTTGGGTTTTATTGCGTCATAAAGAGGCATTGAAGTATATCCTACCAAAGTCAAAGCCATTAATAAAATGCCTCCACCTAAAAATCTAAAACAATTACGCAGCCTTCAAAGAAAGTTACAGGGCATTTGTCGATTTATTTCACAATCAACAGATAAATGTCATCCCTTTACTCATTTATTAAAGAAAGGAGCTCACTTCGAAGGGAATGCAAGATGTTAAAAGTCCTTTGATGATCTCAAGTGATACCTTTTGAGGCCACCAGTCTCAGCACCTCCAACTTTGGGAAGGCCTCTACTTTTGTGTATATCAGCTACTCAGTGTCTTATAGGAGCCTTTTTAGCACAACATGATGATAATGGAAAAGAACGAGCCATCTAATACTTAAGTAGAACACTTGTATCCTATGAGCTTAACTATACACCAATAGAAAAAACATGTCTTGTTGTTTTTGCTTCCCAAAAACTTAGGCATTATATGCTAAATAATCAAGTCAAGATCATAGCTAAGATTGATCCACTCAAATACATGTTATCAAAGTCTATCCTAACAAGAAGAATGGATAATTGGATCATGTTTTTGAGTGAATACGACATTGAATATGTAAACCAAAAATCCATCAAAGGACAAATAATTGCGGATCAACTATCAGCAGCTCCAATGGAAGACACAACCATTAGTGGCTTTCTTCCTGGATGAGTCTATTTTAACAGTTGATGAATCATAGGCCTAGAAGCTTTACTTTGATGGATCCTTCACCACACATGGATAAGGAGTTGGATCCTTTTGGTAACACCTTAAGGAGACCTAATTCCAAAAACTTTTAAACCATATTTTCCATGCACAAACAATATCATCGAGTATGAAACGCTAGTTGTAGGACTCCAAATGGCCTTTTATTGGAATGTTCAACAACTTCAAGTCTTGGGTGATTCTCAATTGATCATTAAATAGGTTACTGACGAGTTGCAAACAAAGGATGATAAGTTACTTCCTTATAAGCAAATGGTTGATCAATTAAAAGGGAGCTTTCAATCTATAACATTCGAACAAATACCAAGAGGAAGTAACAAATTAATTAACACAATGGTTACTATCATAATTTTGTTGGACTTGCCACTAGATGCCCTTTAAGGCCATTTTTTAGTATAACACTTGTTATTACTTTTACATGAGGCCTTGGCTTCCCATCAAATATGTGTAATCACTAATCCCAATCAGCCTTGGTACCAAGATATCTACCCTTACCTCCATAACAACACCTTTCCACCTAACCTAAACCATCACCAACAAAAATCCCTTGTCCAACACGCCTCCCACTACACTGTCCTTAGAAGCACACTCTATCGGCGAGGCTATGATGGGACCTTGTTAAGATACCTGAACTCAAAGGAGGCTCTTCTATCAATCAAGGAGGTCTATGACAACATATGTGGAGGCTGTGTCAGTGGAATGGCCATAGCCAAGAAGTTGCTCAAGGTTGGATATTATTGGCCAATAATGGATCATGACGCATGTCAATATGTACAAAAATGTGTGGTTTGTCAAAAACATGGAGATCTTATCCATGCTCCTGCTCTGGTCCTATAGCCCATCATGAGTCCTTGGCCCTTCTTGATGTGGGGATTATACCTCATTGGTAAAATCAATCCCGTTTCATCAAATGGCCATAAATTTATCATAATAGCTACAAAATACTTCACTAAGTGGGTGGAAGCTATGCCAATAATATACCACTAGTCATCATATATCCAAGTTCATTTTGAACCATATCATATGTCACTTCAGAATTCCTTCCATGATTATCTTTGATAATGGAAAATCTTTCAAGAACCAGGAAGTTGAAGCCTTGTGCAATCAATATAAAATTGAACAATATTTTTCATCCCCTTATTATCCACAAGGCAATGGTCAAGCAAAAGCCACAAATAAAACACTTATCAAGATCCTTAAAAAGCTTATCAATGGTGATGAAAGGAACTAACATTTGCAACTATACCCAACATTATGGTCTTATAGAACTAGTGTGTGCATGCCAACTGGGGCCACTCTGTATTCTTTGGTTTATGAAACTGAATCCATTGTACCAATTGAGGTCAAACTCCCTTGTTTGCGCATATCATTAAAGGACATGATGACAAACAATGTTTATAGGATTGAACGAATATAGGAACTGGAGTTGTTAGATGAAAATTGTCAGAAGGCTTGCGTCATCTAAGAGCATATCAATAAATAAAATGCCAATATCATAAGAAAAATCGATCCTAATAATTTGAAGTTAGTGATCTAGTCCTCAAGAAAAATCAAAATAATACCAACGCTGAACAAGGCAAGAAGGGCAAATTTGAACCCAATTGGTTGGGGCCTTATATTATTATTGCCAAGTATGGATCTAGGGCATATCATCTAGCCACATTGGAAGGACATGAATTAGACAAGCCACTAAATACAATGCATCTCAAAAGATTTTATACCTAAAAGATCTAATATGCTCATCTTAAGATGTGTACATTTTGTATATAGTCAAAAGAATTTGTGTCCTCGTCTATAATCATCCTATTTCCAATTCCCGCTTATACTTGGGGACATTTCCTCTGTATTCCATCACCGCCATCCCACACTTTCCATGCCACCCATTCATTTTCCTATGACCTTGGTCCCAATGGTGAAAATATCATGATTGCATGCTAGGAAGGTAAGTGCACAAGAAGTGTATATAAGGATTGCGTGTTTGGGGAAATTAATCATAGAAAACTATGAGAGAAGATCCATTGAAAAGTCATCTAGAGATTTTTAATTCCACTCTTTCCCTAAGTATTATCAACCACTTTTCGTATCCCAGTCACAAACAGTTGAACTTGACTCTCTTGGATGGATTTTCTTTATTAGCCTCAACATTCGTGTTAACATGTCTCACCTTTTTCATCACCAACTGGTGTATTTATCTCATGTTATCCTAACTACCTTATCATTGGTTGAAAAAGTTCGTTCACATATAATTATCACCTCCTCCAGGATAAATATCACATTTATCGGGTTCAATTGAATCCAAAGCTACTCACCTTGTCCCTAATGGAATATAGTGCACGAGACTCTTATCTCATTAAAAATAATTGTCATATATTGTTACTTCTTGATCTTTGTTTGTAATTGATTGTTGTTATTGTATATATTGTCTTTGTCCAATGTTAGATTGGTAATCATAATGTGTTGTGTCTCTTTTGACTTGGGTAAAGGGAATGAGGATGGTATAATAACCTCTCATTATCTCTTAACATGCTTGTGGGATGTGCTCTGCGAAGTTCCCTCTTATCCCATCTTTTTGGCAAATTGGTTCTCTTACGTCTCGGGTACCTAAGGGAGCAAAGATGATATAATAACTTCCCATTAAGTCCTTATTTAATACTTTTGGGATGTTCCATGTTAAGTTCCCTCTAGTCCCTTTGAGCATCTATGTACTACAATAAAACATCACCCTGACTATCTAAATGTCGCAGGGCATCCTATCTGGTGCAATATTAAAATGGATTGTAAACATTCATATGACTTCAAGACGTCATATTCCTCCCATTTACTAACTCACTTTACGCCTAAATTCATTCTCCACATCATCTATCGCTCGACTTTCCTGCCATTGTTATTGCCTTAAACTTCACATACTCTAGCATTAAGCCCTTCTTATCCAACTATTACCTTATTATGTCACATCTTCATCATTCCCTAATAATTTATTTTTCTTTCGTCCGCATCAAATTACTAACTACTCACACTAGGTATCAATGGTTTGCAGTCCACGAGCACAAGTTTTCTCTAGGCAAAGCCATTTCCTCCTTTATTCTTACCACCCTAACCCCTGTTTAACCCTCACTAATCCCCATCACCATTTCACTTCATTTTATCCACCTTATCTAAATTATCTTATCCATTTACTCGCATCCTTAATAACAATAAATTTAATCATTTTAACGGCCATCATCATCTTTGGGACATGTGTCCTTGCTCTAACACTTGTTTCATCCTCCTGGTACATATATCCTTGCTCAGGGTATAGTCTGTCTCCCTCCATAATCACTTTCATCATCATTTGTTACTAAGGGCATAGCCCTTCATGTTTTTGCTTCCCATCTAACATCATTTGTATACTCTGAGAGTCGAAACTACATTGGCCTGAGGTCTCTTTAGAATATGTAGGCAACACTTGGCCACTTTTCAGTGCCCAAGGGTAGCTTGACCACCCATTTCTCATCATTTACAATCACCCTAAGGTCACTTGAATTCATCTCTTTAATCATTTTGAGCTACACTTTTATCCGTATCCATCGTATCATTATTTTATATCATATCATTATTCTATAGTCTTTGCTTGGGATATGTCGAAAGCTCATGGCCTTATATGTCTTGGTTTACACATACCTTAATATGTCTTTATCTAGGGATTACTCGTCTTCTCTGTCAAACCCACTTGCCTCTTTCTTCGGCATTCGTCTTTACCTAGGAATCATATTAAGAGGCTAATCATTGTTGCTATGGTGTGTTCCCCCTTGGGACTAGTCTTACACCTGCAACATTGCTCGTATTTATTCCCTTGCATCCCCACTTGGGGCATCATATCATTTGTAGCTCAATCATCATATTGGGCATCCCAACCCCTAATCATCTTGACCATTTGCCCACCCCTTGTCTCTTTTCGAGTGGCCATCCGATCCATTCCTCCTCGCATGACCCCTCGAGGGGGCATCATGCAACCCCACTTTTACTAACTCTTCGGTATTGGTTTTTCTTTGAAAGATCATTTATTCTTTCACTTTGTCCACATGCAATGCCCTTTCAAAGAGGGGGAAAATGTAAGCATGTTAATTTGCTTGCCTTCTTCAGCTTAGTAATTTTATCCTTAAACCCATCTAATTCCATCCAAATCCCCTAATTAACCACCTTCCTAGTCATTTTCTAACATCACCTTTATTCTTCTTATCATCCACTAACATTATAATTCCCATATCTAATTAATCCTCCTTTATTAAATCCCACTTATCACTTAACACCTACTTATTCATCATATTTGTGAATTTTAATTTCACAATCCACCTACCACCCTATTCATAGGTTTTCATACAGACCCAATCCCTATTCCTCACCTAACCCTCTTACTAGTCCCATATAATCCCCTATCTAATCTTCATTAACTTCTAATGAAGTCTAGAGTTCCTTAACTCTAGAAAGTTCCTCCAACTTCTCTTATCTATCTAAAACCCTTTAATTTAGAAGATTTTTAGGAATTTTAAATTTCCTCTACCACCCTTATAAATAGCCATACCACCCTTATGGCTATTTATACAACTATAGTTGTATCTTTATGGTTGTATTTATAATTATACAACTATAAAGATTGTACAACTATAATTTTTTTATTCCCTCTACCACCCTTATAAATAGCCATACAAAACTCTTGGTTAAACTAATTGGAAAATCCATAAGCTTGCATAGCCTTCGTGCTCTCTTAGTCACTATCATTACTTGTATATCCTTTTACTTGCATCCATAGCCAATTATCCATTTGCATCCATTTCAAGTATTGAAGCCACTTTTTCTTGTAAACCAAATTGTCTTGGAGAAACATCAATAATTTTGGAGGGAAGACTTATGGAGAGAAAATGATGGTAAGATTATTCTAATTACAAGTTGATTGCTTCCTCATTCTCTTTTTTTATAGTTTTTGTAAATTTTAAATTGATTTAACTTATTTTGTGTGTTTAAATCTATTATTAATTTCAAATAACACAACAATTTAAATTATTTTTTCTTTGGATAAGTCAAAAATGAATTTAAAATGTTATTATTGCCTTGTGTGAATGTTTTACATTCACATTTTATGCTTATATTGAAAAGACAAAATAATAAAATAATAAAAAGTGACTTATCTTGTTGTTTGAAGGTCTTTCCACAACTTGAAGAATGGGATTAAGGTTCAAATGCCTCGTTAGAGAGCTCTGCGTGCTTCTATGAGCATGCATATGTGAGATATTATTGCCACGCAGCCAAATATTTAGTCATACGCCTTTTTTTTGGTCTCCATGCAGACTCATCTAGTAAAAAACAACCAAACTCCTCCCTAATTAGTCAAACAACAGTTGATTTTGAATGATACGCAGTCTCCAGACGAAAAAGATCTTATACAGCCATGTAGCACCATAAAATGAGCCAACATGCCTTCCTAATCAGGTAGTATACAGCTCCACGCAGTCCACAAAAACAACATACACAGCGAAAAACACCTTTATCTCAGCTGATAAACTGATAGAACACAAAATAAAACGCCTTGAAAAGGCTCCACGTAGGTTTGGACACTTGTTTTTAAGCAATACGCAGTCCAAAAACATCCTCAATACTGCCAAATTTTGATTTATAACTGCAAATACGCCTCATACAAATATAAAACGCCCTAGGAAAATTAGAATCTGAGCAATTATGCCCTACAACAGCCAATACGTAGACTTGGATATTAGAATACTAAAAGTTAAAGAGATTTATTGGCTAGGAATAAAAAATGGAGAATGGAGGATGAAAGAATGATCTATAGAAACCTGAGCTCTAATATCAATGTTAGGTTAGGATGGATGATAAGTTTTGGTGCAAACCAAAGAATTGTAAATTGCACTAATTCAAATGAATGAAAGATTATAATATTATAGTTAAACTTGTGACTATTCATTTCATATTTAAGATGGCTTTTCATCTATCTACAAAGACTCTCTAGCTTCTATTACGAGACAAAATCTCTCCTATAATTACTCTTAAGATTTAAAATATTATATTACAATAATATTACAAAAATTAACAAGAAGCTCACTTAAAAATTCATGCATTAGAACCATGTCATGGAAATTGCACCATGGAGTGTGAGGTAGACTTAATAATGGCAAAAGATCATCCAACCACATTACCTACCAAAAACCTAGAAAATGACAAAAGTATGGTATAAAAGTAGATATTGTGACAACAATGGCTCTACGTAGGGACAACATGATTTATGTAATGTTGAGAATCCCAAAACTAACTACGTCTCCAACAAGACTTACAAGATACGGTAGAGAGATGCTACATATGATTGGACTAATGGCAGTGAGAAACGTGAAAACACAATACTCAAAAGACTAACAACCTCCTATGTACAACCTTGAATTACAAGGTGAGGCAAAGCCTCCTAGTTGAATAATTTCTTCAAATGTTTCCCATTAATGAGCAGTTTCAATTGAACTCCTTCAAAATCAGCAAGCTAGTAAGTGTTGGAGCTAGCCACTACAAAGATCCTAAAAAGTCCCAACCACAAACTATCAAATTTCCCGTGGTCTCCCTTGTTCTCATGCCTCTCATGCCACACAAGGACAAGGTCACCTATGCTAAAAATACTCCTTATAGCATGTTGGTCAAGCGTTCTTCTTACCTTCAAATGATTGATCATAAACTTGTTACGAGTCTTTCTTCGTTCTTCATCAAGTTCTACGAGCTGACTAATCCTTGCTTCATATACTTTGGGTCGTACAAAGTGTCTCAAAGGAACTTGTACACAGGTAACTCAAGGTTAGATGTAAGAATTGCATACATACTATATACAAGCTCAAAAAGACTTTTACATATTGATTTCTTTGTTGTGACACAATTAACACACAACACATATTTCAAGAGCCCATCCCATTGTCTTTTCTTCTCATCCAAGGTTTTTTTAAGAATATGAATGAGGTTTTTGTTCGATCATTTAGTGAGGCCATTACCTTGAGGATAGTAATTGGTTCAATGTGATATCTCCAATCCATAGCTATCGCAAAAATTAACCATCTCAATTAATCTAAAGGCCCATGCATTGTCAATTACCAACTTCAAAAGGACACCAAATCTTGTTATAATATTATTCTTTATGAATTTACTCGTTGTAGTTGTTGATGTCTTGGTGGGTATGGATTCAACCCATCTTATGAAATAGTTGATGGCTGCCACAATCCAAGAATACCAAGCACTAGATTTCTCTTTGAATTGTCAAATAAGGTCTAAACCCCACATCATGAAAGGACCATTAACAACAATTGGCTGGAGTGGTAAGGCAGTCAGTCTTTCTCTTGCTTCAAAAGTTTGACAAGCAAAACAAGACCTGACATTTTGGTGCATATTTAAGAATAAAGTGGGCCAATAGCAACCAACACGTAGGACCTTGTGAGTTGTTTTTGTAATGAAATGTCCACCACAAAAGGCATTGTGATGATCATGAATCCACTTCTCTACTTCATCTTTATTCACACATCTTACCAAGACATCATTATGACTTTTCCAAAAATGCTTGTGTAATACAATACTTGGTAGGCTTTAATTTCAAAGATCTCTTTTCAGATTTGCTTTTATTTTCAAAACAATTCAAATTTTACAAGTAAGAAATAAATGTTCTACAAAGCATCCAACACTGAAACAGAACCGAAATGCAATATGGGACATGATTGAAGACTTTTTGGCCTTCAATATTATTGTTGTTTCAAGAGAGGACAACCAAGAAATTGATGAAATGGCAGTGTTTGCTTCTTATGTCAAACTATGCCCATTTGTACCTTAATACAAGCGTAAAATAGAAATAGTTTGTATGCCTTTTATCCCTAATAACATCAATCATTGAAGAGTTTTTGAAGATGATAAGCATATTGGAAGATTTTTCAAATCAAATGACAAATTCCATAATCAGAAAATCGATTACAGCAGTCAGAAGGAATCTAAAAATCAGTCAAATCAGGACCGCAATGCCCCTTTCTTTGTGCATGGTATTGATTGGATCAATGCCAATTGCCAAACCAATTTCAAGAAAGAATACATTATCTAGCTGAAGATAAACAAGCTTCCTAAATGACTGGTTGATCTCGAAAACATAATTGACAAGAATGATTTGAGTGAAGAGTAGTCCCAAGCAAACTGCAAATACTTCAACCTTGGCATGAAGGATGATCCCGAAATGGTAAGACTCTCTAAAGGCTGCTCTCTTGAAGGAAATGAAAATTTTAAAAAGTTGTTTGTTGAATTCAAAGATGTTTTCGCTTGGAGTTATGATGAATCTAAAACGTAGAACACTGAGATCATAATCCATGCAATTCCCCTTAAACCTAATGCCAAGCCTTTTAGGCAAAAGCAAAGGCTAATCAAACCATCCATTGCACCTACAATTGAGAAATTAGTGCAAGGTGGAATAATAGAGAAAAATAGGTATTCTTTTTTGGGTAGCAAGCTCGTTGCCAATGAGAACGAAAAATGGAGAAATCATGTTTTAGTTAAACCAAGTGATAGATATAAAACAGGTTTCACCATTCCTTGGGGCACATTCACATACATACATATGGAATCAACATAAATGAAATGAAATAATTTTACTTACAACCATGAGACCTAATGCTCTATTAGACCACACATTGTTACATTTGCCGCAACCACCCAAAGATGTTGAGAATATGCTAAGAATGTGGGTCAAATTATTTCTTTAAAAACAATATTTCTCCTCTTAATTCGAGTTATCAATTCCACTAACACTTTTACCTCACCTAATCAAATAGCTCCAACATGAAGTCAACTCTCAATGCTTTAGTGTAATTGACTCAAATGTCCCTGTAGATTGAGCATTCAAAGATGAAATACTTCTCGACTCATCTTCTCTTCCCATTCTTCCTTAGGAGTCTCCCATGTGCATGTCTCACATATGAGCCTATGGGAACTAATCCTTATTTGATTTACGAGTATATTCTCCCTCCATTTGATTCCAGCCCCTATGTATGCATTTTCATAATGCTCATTGGTCGAGTTGAATTTTATAAAATAGTATTGTTATTTACTACCTATTTTCTTTCTCCACATGATAATCCTAAACATTTCATTCACATAGGTTTTTACGTCGTTTATATTGGGAGGATGGCAACAAAGATTCGTCTGCGGATCTTTTGGTGCCATTCCCATCACTTCCGACAATTGTCATCCACTTTAGCAGTTACAAAGTGACCGCATTATTTTTTGTGGGTAGGGATCAATATATGGATGCATGGATCAATTATCTGGAATACATAAATCAAACATGTCTGCAATGATGCAGCCATAGTCAAAAAATTGATCAAAAACTAGATGCATGAAAAACATTTTCCTCTAAAAATAAAATCGTTACACCAGTAGCACCCTTGTGACACAAATGGACCCTTTCAGCTAAAGGGCCATGCCCAAGAAAAGTTTCCTCAAAGTTTGCACCCAAACATTTCAGGTGATGTTATGCCTATTCACCCAACAACATACCAGTGTAGAAGCAAACCTGATGAACTTTGATTTCAAGTCGTACAACAGTTAATTTAACATTTATCGAGCCCTTTAAATAACTCAGTTTCAGAACCACCTATTCTAATTTTAAAGATATTGGCGGATGTCTAATATATTAATTTTTAAACAACTCGAAACCTCAACCGAATCATCAACACAAAATAGCCCAGAAAAAAATTTACTAACCTGAAGCAAATGCCCATTATCATGTTAAACCATAGACTACCATAAAAGAGATTGTAAATTTACTCACAAGATAACAAAAGTAGATTTTGAGTCACTGATCGTGGAAACTAAAAAAACAAAACACTATTACCTCACATTCAAGTAGCTTATTTCATGATTCCAAATATTTTGACAGGCTCACTAGAATTATTGAATTTTGCAACTTCCTTTTAAACTTACATTATTATATAAGGGTCCAACCTGAAGATTATGGACGGCAGAAGTAATGGCTTTAAAAAAAAGAATTCGAGTAGTCTTAATGGCCAACAACTCATAGGCGACCCAACCACAGCATTGCCTATATTTAATTTGTGAATGGCCGTTTTGCCCTTTAGTTCAGGAATCGTCAAGAAGACAAGAGGATCTTATCTTAAATGGAAAATTGTTATCGCTGACATGCAACTATTTGTTACAATTGATAAATTTGCACCCCTTCAAATTGTTCAATCATTGTAAAATCATTAATACTAATTGATTAATGTGGGATTTACAACAAAAGGGTGGTTCTTATCAACAAGGGAGCGGAGCTCCAAGTCCCTGCGGGCAGGCTGCACTGAGTAATATCAAATGTTATTTGTTCGCTGGAAATGGTACTATTTGTTTAGCAGCAATGTCGCCAAATATATAAGAGCAAATACGAAGGTTATAAATACAGATTTATTTCTTACCAATATGCTTTTAATGATGTGCATTTTCAATACCTATAGAAACAAGGATTGCAGAGAAGTTGTGCATGGGAAAAGACTAAAAACTCTTGAAAAGCCTAGGCGTGTTCTTGCTTCCTGTGTTCCGTCAATCCCCTACAAAAATCAAGATTAGATTTTTGATTGCTACAACTGACAGCATTAAAAGAAAGTTATCATGTCGCAGGTGTCAGCGTGGCCCATGCCCTCGAAAGAAGAAACATCACCATTGTCAGGGTTAAAATCAGGGTATTATTAGTGAGTAGTTATGACAGAGCAAAACGAAAGCAAGTGCCATGTCCCAGGGTTTTTGTCAAACATTCTATAAATTAGTGGATAATATTCATGCCATCAATTTTTTCATCTTCTGATGATGTTGGAGTGCACAGATCTACAAATCTGCCCCAAATTCAATTCACAGTCACTCCAAAATTTAATATAATTACACTCCGCTGAGGCGTTCTGGTTTGGACAATAAACTAATTTACCCTGAGGATTATCATTCAGACTTATTATATCATACTGATTTCTCATGATTCAATCATATAATAAATCTCTCTTATCATTTTCCATCATTGATGGTGAAATCTATAATACAACAAATTCGTGCATAAAATGAGTTTTTTAATATAGAAAAAAGTTAAACACTCTGTTGTGCAGAGCTAAGAATAGCAAAATTCTGAGATTAGTGAAAACTTATATAAACCTGAGTTTAAATAGTAAGTGTTTGCTTGATATTATAATTTAAAAGAGTTTTCTCTATTTTATTCCGTACTCATAAAACCATAAGCATTCTAAAATAAAATTAGAAACAACAAACAGTTTATAACCTGCTTATTTAGCAGCAATCCTTAACATAAAAGATAAAAGATGGAAAACTTGCATACAACCAAGAATCATATATGCTAGAATGATAAGATCAGTCATGATAACCCACAAAATTTACTGCATCTACTCTCTAAAAAGACAGTGCATTTGCACCGGCCTAACAATAAAAAACGAAGATAATTTAAAAAGGGAGGGGCAGGCATAGTAGCCTACAAAATTTACAAGATTGTTCTTTACAAAAATGGTAAATCTGCACAGTTTCAACCAATGAATCATCATCTGCATAACAATTTTGAAGAAAAAAAAAAACTCAAACTCTGTTGCTGCTGCCTAAAATAACCGTTCTCATATACCTGTTGAGAACCCTGTTTCTGCAATTGGTCAATCTCCTCCATTAACAACATATTCATAGTAGTGAGCTTCTTGTTTACTGTTTGAAGCCATGAGGCCTCTTTTCTCTACTTCTACACAGTTTTGTGCAAAAATATTTCACTCTACGATATTTAAAATAAAAAAACTTTATGAATTGCCTACTCTTATTCTTGCGACTACGACCCCCTAATTGGAATGGCTAAAAGTTTAGAGGGGGTTGTTCATAGTTAGTTATACCTTACAGCGAAGAGAGCAGAACTGGAATGTATCCAAAAGGCTTCTTTCACATATATCATAGGGATTAGTGATGCCCTTCCCCCACCTGGGTTGCAGTCTCTCGTTAAGAAAAACAACCCTGGCACTGTTGATAATATATGTGTGTATGCTTGTGATAACCAGGTTCTTAATTTCAGACAACCTGATTACATAATGATAGGAAGATCTTCATATCTATTCATAACAGGAAAACACTTTGAAAATGAAAACAACTGTACAACGATAAACAAATCATTAGATTAAGAATGTTACACATCATAATTTTTATAAT
The DNA here is from genome assembly GCA_037957365.1 of Torreya grandis. Classification (NCBI taxonomy): domain Eukaryota; kingdom Viridiplantae; phylum Streptophyta; class Pinopsida; order Cupressales; family Taxaceae; genus Torreya; species Torreya grandis. The sequence goes on along the minus strand of JARHVA010000605.1, from coordinate 2,636,995 downwards.
TGGGAGTTTTATATGGAAGGAACTAAAATTCCCATTTTTCAAACTTAAATGCTTTTGTGCAGTGAATATTGTACCTAAACAATCTGATGATTCGTGTGGTGTTCGAGGCAATAGGTGCACAATCCGCCTGGCATGCAATCAAGGCAATACATGTTGCACTCACCTCTGTTGGAGTCTCCATGGATTTTGCAGGGAATGAAGAAGCTTCCCTACAGCAGAGGCTTCAACCATGGAGGCCCAATTTCATTTTCATGTGAAGGCAGCATCAATCAAACTTGCACAGTATGTTATGAAGAAAATTTAGAAAATAGAAACAAATGGCAGCCTATCAGGCTGTAGAGAAACAAGTTACAATTATAGAGTGCCCAAAACCAATCATAAATTATACTAACCAACTAAATGTGGGTCTCCCTCTATCCTTCCCGTCAATTCACAATAACGTAAAATCAAATATGCATCGGCCAACGTGTAATGAAACTCGTGACGGAATCGAAGAAAGTCGCTTTCACGATATAATTTTTAAATGCAGGAAACAAACGTGAAGCAGCTCACACTCCCAGAAAGAAAGATGCCCACAGTACGTATACATTATATATATGTCATGTCCATATATGGAGATGAATGCATATTTGTAGTCTGATGAAAGCACAGAGGGGCTTTCTAAGTCCGTTGAAATCCTTGACTGAAATGGAATGTGGTTTCGCTTGAGCTGAAACAACGAAGATAAAAGAATGGTGGCGGTGTTGCTCTTGGGCTGAGTTAAAGAAAAGAAAAGCATAGAACCTGATATGCAACCACGTTAATGATGTTGGACGAAAACATTGCTTCGGGAGATTCGAACCCTGGATGTGGTGATAATAAGGATTGCGTGAAGGCAATGAAGAAGGCCAAGATCAACGTCACGATGCAAAAGAGGCAGCCGCAAAGAGGCCTTGGAGTGGCGCAACTTGAAACATTGAGATTGCAAGAGCATAAACGCAAAGAAGCAATAAACCCACCATTGTAGGGGCAACATAAATTTAAAATTGCAGAGAGTTGGACAATGGCGGTGGTGGAATTGCAAGGCGAGGAGATGACTCTGGTCCAGGGGAAGGAACGTGTTCCTTAGGAGAGAGAGAATCCGTAGGACACTAGACAAGTAGCGCGTGCATGAGATGGCATCATTGTGGTCTGCGCTCATCTGCTGCTAGCAGATGCACTGCCTTCCCTTTCTCACCAAAAATTGCCACCATTAGGTATTGTGCAGACCGCAGGAGGACCTACAACTGCATTAAATTTGAATTATTATCACTGTCACCACCTAGCAGCAAAACCAACCGATTGCATTGAATGACTCGAAACAGGTAATAACATCAAAAGTTATTACCAACCAATCAACATACAATAAAAACAGTATTATATTGGATAGGTTAAAGAACTTGCATGTTACTCTAATTAAAATTTCACATATTGCTGAACATAGGGATTAATGTATTCTGATTGGTCAAAAGCAGAGGGAGTAATTCCCAGTTAAAGCACAGTGTGAAGGCAATAGATCCCTTCGAGCCTAACAAGATGAGTAGATACAACAATGTTTTTTCAGCAAACAGATATTCAATTTTATTTCCCTACCAATAAGAGGGCATTAAAATCTATCCCCATATTGATAGGCCCTAATGTAAATAGGTAATCAGGTTTATTTAATTAAAAGATTCAATTATATTTGACATATTTATTGAATATTATTTGATTATTAATTATGTTTGAAATTTCACTTATCAAATATTAGATCATTGTGAGTTTTAAAGGTTTGTGAGTTGAAGTATACTATAGCTTAGATAAGGACAACGATTACTTATCGAGATCTTTGATTTTATTTTTGTTATATAATTGAACTCTAATCCAAATTAATCTCGTCACTATTCGCCAAGGTCTAGTCAATTGGTGTCGATTGTGTCTCCTTCGATTACAATTTGTTAGTAGGGCACACATCAATATCATTCTATATCTCTATGACCTAATTAACGCCATCTTCTTTCTTTATCTTTATAATACATTACAATATTATAGATATATAATATGTTATAATTATATAATATATTATATCATATAATGTAATTATTATTATAAAATAATATATTATAATAATTAGTATATCATATAAATATATAGTATATAATACTAACAATAATTTTTATATTAAAAAAATATATAATCATATAATATATATTAATAATAATATATAATACATGTACTAATATATATACACACTATATTGCATTATATATTAATTTCTTATTTTATTTTATTTTTTCTAGGTAAAGGGGGTTGGAGGGTCCCTCACCCGTTTTATTAACAATAAAAAGAAATTACAAGCCCATAACACAGTGGGGACATACAAGTCCAAGAATGCCCAAAAGACACCTTGAGGAGCAAAACAGTGACAAAACAAAACCAACCAAGGATTCACCACCACCAACTGATAAAAAACCAACCACTACCCCAACAACACACCACAAACCATAGCCACTCAACACCACTAACTTACGATGAACCCCCAGCCACCAACGCACCATAGTCACACCCCTCACCTCTACTCACAAAAAGACCCCTAGTCACCAAAGTATCCATAGAAATAATTGTTCGTCCCTCGCCATCAACCAAAGCTTCCCCGTCAGGGCCCCATGGCACCATTTGTTTCCACCTCCTTCTTGCCTTACACATTTCATGCTAAAGTGACCCCCCAGACCAGGAGCAACACTCATACACGCCAATCAATCCCCAATGGGTGTCAAGGCTACTCATCATTTGGTAAGAGGCCCTCCCCCCACGAACACTATAGCCAGTTATGGGAGTGGAGAATGCGCTCCAAAGAGCCTTGCAAGCAGCTTCACCGTCGGAACCAAACTAACCACCACCAACATCAATGGGTTACGAAGGGCCCCCAAATCCAGCAATAGCACCTGAAAACTAGAGGGACCAAGGTTCTGAAGGTGCTTTTACAAATCCTTCGAGTGGACCACAGGGTTGTCATATTTGTCTTCCAAATCCTTCAAGTCCCTCAAAGGAACCATTCCACTACCCACCTACTTAGAGAATACCCAAGACTCTTTATTCTCCAACACAAAATCCTCCACAACGACTTCTAACCCATCACCACAATCAGCTCCTTGTCCATGGATGCCTAAAGAAAGTTCCCCACGAAAGTTAACACCACCAAGGAGTTCATCGTGACCCTCTTATTCGTTTCTAGAAAACCCTGTCCAATAACCTCCTTAATGGCATGCAACGCATTCCCAGCTTGGATGATGAAGACACGCTTCAATGTAGAATCCAAGACTCGCACCTCGAAGGCCATCTCACATTTGCTCACCACTACATGTAAGAGGAGCTCACTGAGGGCCACTTGTAATGTGTGTTTCATTATTTTCCCTAGCCACCTTCAATCTCTTGCATCAGCGTCTACACACAAATGTTGAAAACTGTTCCTCTTGGTAATAAACCCATTGGCCATTGTATCTGCTTGGTTGAAGAGACATAAGAGGTCATCACTCAGTGTAGGAAAGACATTTCCCATGCTTTGATCGTCACCATCCATAAACACTCTTTGGCCCAAGATCCCCAGACACAGTAGAATCATGAGGGGGCATTCAAATCCCACGTCTCCCAATCATTATCACAAATTAAATCCTCAAATTGATTGATGTCTTTATTTGCCAACTCATCTGCCACCTTATTTGCTTTGCGAAAGAAATGATTGCCTTCCCAATCATTTAAGAGCACTAGAAACTCTGAGGGTCGGCTCAGGATGTTTTCTTGATTCCAAGAACCTACCTTGCCATTCCTCAAACCCTGAATGATGACCATCAAATCACCCTCAATGGTGACTCTATCAATCCTGCACTAGCACACAAGCTCAAGTCCCAATACTAGGACTTGGGCCTTAGCTTTGTTATTTGTCCCATCCACCAACTTTTTTGAGGCCACTCTAATGAGTGACCCTGCACGATCCCAAATGACACAACATGCCCTAGATGCCCCTGGGTTCCCCCGAGTGGCACCATCGAAGTTAAGTTTAAACATCTCCAAAGGGGGCAGTATCCAATCCATTCTCCTATAGCTTAACAACCCTTGACAACATAACCGATCCATTAATGGGAATATTAATATATTATTTTATTATTATAATATATTATTTTATTATTGTATATAATATAATAATATAATAATAATATTATTATTAACATACATTAGTATTTACGAGTTTCTTGTTGCTGATTTGGAACAAATTTTTCCTTGTTTACTCTTTGTTATACCTTTATTGTTTTTGTTGCAGATATGGAGATTTTTTTAGGTTGTAATGTCATTGCCCTCACCATAACCCCCCAACTCACCTTGAAAACTTTCATTGCTTCCATGTTCTCTATAGTGTTTCCCTTCTCCACCACTTTGCCATTGTGGAAGCAGACTATCAAACATAATGTCTCATTCCAGCACAACTCATTGCCACACCGTATTAAGAAACACACAATGTTATTTTCCACTATATATCCATTACAAATATCTAATTATTGTCACCACACTTTATGAACATAATGTGGGACAAGGTCAACATTCATGGGTTTCAAGTTAAGTGCGACTCTCGATTTACATTCTTTAATTTTACAAAACCCCGCTTTACTAAAACATAAAATTGCATCCCTTCCACATGACATCTCTTCACACAACACATTGCCACATCATATAAAATAGTACACCACCTCCTTTTTCACCATCATGAGTTTTTATGATGATACAATTGCTAACTTACCTTGTTTTGATATACAAAATCCCAATTTACCAACAAACAACAAATTACATCCCTTCTATTAGATTCAAATTAGAAGTTGATAAATAAAACAGCTGTCAAATATGTTTCAAAATACATGTACATGGATAGTGGTGAAAACGTTGTGTTCGCAGGAGGGAGGTCACGGTGTTGAGATGCAAACAAATGCAGGGAGTGGTTCGACAACATATTTTTGGTCGATGATAATCAACCATGGGCAAATTACTTAATCGTATGGTTTTACAATATGTTTTTTATTAAAAGATTACTAAAATTTTAATGTAGAATTATATATAATATAATATAATAATATATTATAAAATATAATATATTAATAATAAATATAAATATAAAAAAAATTGTGAAGCAAATGAGTGTAAGTTGGTAGTCATGCCTCACTCAAAACCCATCACCACTAATCCCATCTCGCCTTTTGTGCATGAAGCATTAAGAAAAATAATTTTATATTTCTAGTGAAGGTGGCGGTAGAAAATGAGGTTGCATGTTCCTTTTAATGGTGTGATAATGATATCCTACACTAGAACCAGCTTCAGGGCAGCTTTTGGATTTAAATAACTTGCACCCATTGAAAAGAGGTATGCAATTTGAAGGATGACAGGTTCTTTGGTTGGATGTTTGTTATTGTCAATGTTAGACCCCAATTCCTCGCTAAGCAAACTATTTGATTATTCATGAATATTTATAGTGGACAAATTTGATTGGACTAAGCTTTGAGATATATGATGTTACGAAACAGTTGGATATTGTTTAGGTTACATGATTACATTGCTATGAGTTAGATGTAGTGTATATGTTTACATTATGATCATGATGATTTGTTATTTTAACTATATTTTATGATGTATGTATATCATGTTGTTATGGTTTGATTGCCTACTTGTGAGTTTGACGCAAAAAAACTCAACCCTCAGAGCGTAATAGAGGGAGAACATCATCAGAGAGAGTGACATAGATGAAAATGTTGAAAAAAGACAAAGAAAACAGCTAGAACCCTACACACACCACATTATTTAGGACATGTTAGTTGCAAAGCTTAAAGATTTACATAGTGCATTTTAATTTCGTTTGCATTTAAGTAATATTTACACATGATTAGCTTAGTGTAACGATGATGTGGAGTTAATTCTATGTGTTTATAATTGTAGTATTTTTTTTTAATTATTTGGTAAACTTTAGTATTAAATAGTCATTTATTATTAAGATCATTTGAAGAATATAAATATACGAAATGAAATAAATAAAATCAGAATTAGGAATAGGATGGAAAAGAGGAAAAGTTTAAATTTAGATAAAAAGCAAAAAGATAAAGTCCTCGCATAAAATAAATAAAAGGATAGTTTTAAATGAAAGAAAAAAGAAAACAAGAAAAGACGAGCTTTAAAATAAATCTCAGGATTTATGCAAAAAGAGGATAAAAAGCAGGCGCAAGAGGAAAAGAGGAGGGGGGAAGAGAAAAGCAAGAAGGCAACGCTTCAACGAAGGGAATTCAACAGTTTGTTCCATTTCAGCATTAGATATATTACGAGGTAGATGGAGTAATTGAATTATTATGTATAAATTGACAAAAACTCTGTGTAAATTAAATTACGAACTGTTGTATTAAATTTAGGACTGTGTATAAGGAATTAGGTTGTTTGGGGAAGAACGATCTGTCGGAGGGCGATTCAAATTCTTTAAACAGTGAACAAAATAATGTAAACATAGGAATAATAAAAGTCCATACACAACCACTGTGTCTTTCAATTCACAGTCTATTTGATCATCGTAGGTGACTAATGAGATGAGCTTTGCTTTTGATTATAAATATAAAGAAAATAATAAATAAAAGTTAGCAGACATTACATCTGAGTGAAACGCCTACTTTAATCTATTGTTAATTTCTTTTACCTGCGGTGATGTCTACTATACATTTGAACTGATAGTAAAAACAACGATTCATATTTTATTAATTATCAAACAACGATTTATGAATTGGATATACAACTATTTTATTATTATACCTGATTGAGTTAACTATATTGATATGCAATAATTTATATGTAGTGATTTCATTTGCCATATAACATCCAACGCGTTGTAGAATGTATATTACATAAAGAACAATAGCTACTCATTACTAAAATGTTCTATAGCGCTATAGTGCTATGCATTACAGTGTATTATGGTGTTCTAAAGTGTATTACTATAGTGTATTACAGTGTTCTACAACGCTTTGCATCAGATTAAATATTCATAGCTGCTCCTATGTTTCAATTTTTCAGGATGACATAGATTTTGGTAATCCAAATTAGCTGCTCCTAAGTTTCCAGATTAGGTTTGTTGGTTGAATATTTTGTCGATCAGCGTACTGATAAACAAAATAGGTCTGATCAGCCAAAGTAAGAAGATTAGTCGTCCAAATGTGTAGGTTTACCACATCAAAAGGGGACTGATCTCTCCTCTCGTCAAGGGGAGGTTCCCTATAGATATGCTATATATATATATATATAAACAGAAAATAATACTCAAGGGTAGGATAAACCATCCATCTCTCTTTCTTCAGAGATGATGTGTGCAAATCAAAGGAAAAACTCAAGGGAAATGACAGAAATCACTCTTCTTTCGGAAGTACTATTCAACAAGCCACAAGAAAACTCCTGATAATAAATGCAAAAATGTAACCAAGGACGTAGTAACTAGCAAATCGAGATGCAGCACAAAGTCTCCACCTGAATTGCTCAAGAGTGAGATACGAAGGACAATGAGGGCACAAAGTCGTCCCAAGGTTCTTTACACAGAAATGAAAAGAAAGCACACTGAAAGGCAATTATGGGGGCACAAAGTCTCTCCACAGTTGACTTCAGGACACCTTCCTGACTAATTTCACTAATCCTGCTTGTTGAATTAAAGGAATAGAAAATATATTAAGGAAAAAGACATAAAAACAGTTTCCCCAACAACAAAGATATCACAGCACAAAGTCTGAAAAGTCGCTTTCTTATTCCAATAACAAAATACGATCAACAATCTGAGCTCAAAGTCTCAGTAATGCCTTTCAATTTGGGCAAAGTTTCGTTCTGATTGTCAAAAAGAGATCGATTTACAATAAAAGAGTCCCTTATATAGCCTCTTCAAGAAGGACTCGGGAACAATAACACATCATGTTGCATTGAAATTTGTTAAGACAGGCTGGAATTTAGGGGTATCTACCCATTTGTTTTTTTCAATGCAGAGGAACAAGTTGCGCTATTGAAAGTTTGCAACTTTCAATGTCCACCTGGCGATCTGATCCTTCTTCATCGTTCCTCCTTTTCCGGTTAATTGAATCGGGTCCTTGATTCAATCTGATACTCTGTTCTTTAATCGCTTTCTACTGATCTCGGCCTTAAAGCCTTTGAATGCATTCGGAACCGTAGATTTAAATCTACAAGGATCAACGGCTATTTTATGAGCTTTGAAATTGACGTTCACGCACCCATCAATACGCTTTCAACGGCTAGTTCGCTATTCTGGAATTTGAGGTCTTCGAGCACGTCACCCCTTGGTCTTTCTTTGGCTTTCCTGTTTTGCATCCTCCCGAAGGGAAGGTGACCCTTCGGCTTTGGGAAGTGTCTTTTAATTTGGCAGCTGAGAGTCCCCCGCAAGGGCACCTGCCCTTCGGGGTCCTTCGGCGGCCTTTTCTTTGGAGTCTCTCGCAGCCATTCCTACAGACTTTTTCCCCAGACTTTCTCCACGGGCATTTTCCCCAGGCTTTTTCCGCTGGCATTTTCCCACGGACAAAAAGTCTGTAGAATTGTTCCGATTGATGTCTCTTTGGAAATTTCTTCAGGCTTTCTGCCCGCAGCTTCTTTCTTGAATTCCTTCGGACAAAAAGTTTGACAGAATTGTGCCTTAGTCTTTTTCAACTGCCTTAAACAAAAATTCGAAAGAATTTACTTTTTGAGGCTTCTTTGAAAACGACCCTTCCGAAGGGTGCTTCTGTCGACCAAGTGCCCTCCGCAAGGGCACTTGTCCTTCGAGAGGCTCTCTTGAACTTTTGCGTTGAACCGCTCCTTTGAACCAACCTTTGAACCAAGCTTTGAACCAAAATGGTTCAAGCCGTTGAACCCTTTGATTGAACCGACTGAGTGAACCGAAGCATTGAACCGCTTGGTTGAACCAACTGAGTGAACCGAAGCATTGAACCGCTTAGTTGAACCAACCGTTGAACCGTTTGATTGAACCCGTCTTTGAACCGTTTGATTGAACCAAGCCGTTGAACCAAAGTGGTTCAATGGTTCATTGGTTCAATGGGTTCATTCTCTTTAATTTGACTAAGTCCTTTTGATCCTTGTTGAACCAAACACGCTGAACCTATTAAACCTTGAACCCGTTGAACCTTCGAACCAAAGTGGTTCAATGGTTCAAGCCTTCTTTGCTTAGATGCTTGCCGATGGACATTTTTGATTGAACCAAAGTGCTGAACCAATCTCGAAAATGACTAAGTATTGGAAATTGATTTTTTTGATTGAACCCGCTTGCAGAAGCCTTTGAACTTGCCTGCAGAGTCCGTAGAAACCAAGTCTGTAGTTTGCTCTAATCTTGAAAGAGTCCGTAGAAATCACCCTGTGAAGCCCATTGAACCTTGACTTGCAGAGTCCGTAGATTTTCCCTTCCTGCAGAGTCCATAGATTCAAGCCTGCAGAGTCCATAGATTCTAGCCTGCAGAGTTCGTAGATTTCTAAGAAACTTAAAAAATGAGGAATTTGAATGCCCAGGCCAAATTTTGAAAAGGGAAGAGACAATTTTGGTCTATAAGACCAAAATAGTTCAAATGTTGTCCCAAAAATGAGTGATATTTTTGGGGGACAACAGCGGGCTCCAGTTGGAGAACTCCTATCAATTGTTAAAAGAATTGAAGGGAGTAAAATCTAGAATCTCCAGTGCCTTGAAGTATGCCATTGGACTATGGAGTCATGCTACCCAGAAATTGAAGGCATCAAAAAAAAGGAAACAAACAAAACAAAACAGAATTAAAAACTATACAAATATACATATATACATATGCAATAATCTGATACTTCAAGAGTTGAAGTGCTTCAGATGTTGCTTCCTGAGAGGCAGTGAAAATAGTGTGCCATCTTGGTAAACCAGCAGAAAAATGTTTTGCCCCCAGAAACGGTGACAAGCGAATGGAGCTCTACCAAGAAACCAATTTTTTGCGTCTTTCCCTTGGCTTTTTCTTCTTTTTGCTCCATGGTAGGACGTGGTCTTCAAACTGAAAACCATAACTCTTTGCTCTCCCTGCGAAGAGTTCCTTTTGCTGACTTTGGAATACAGCAGTATGGTCCACCACCATAGCTTGCTGTTCTGCTAGTCCAGTCCAGCGCATGCTTTGATTGTCAGCATCAGACCCTTGACAAACCATCAGCTCAGCACCTCCTTTGGTGTGAAGGAGTTTGATCTCTTCATCTTGAGCAATCTTCAATCCGAACAACAGAGATTCACATCCAACTGTGTTATTGGTGTTGCTGATTCGCAAATTGCATGAAGGAAGAATCTCCTTGAGGAGATATCGACACAGTGCCGACTCCATCGGATTCCAGGATCCAAACATTATCAGACGCTAATCTTCTATCAAATTTTTCTTCATCGGAGATGGAAGATTCTTCTTGATTTGTACTGCGCCCTACTAATTCTTCTGATGCCTTGTTTGGATCAAAACCTGGATTGCCAGCTACAGGACTTTCATCAGCGGAGACATGAGCATCCTCTGTGGTCAAGAAGTAATTACCCCTATCTGAAGGCTCAAACAGAATTTGAGCTGTAGGGGCTAACGTTTGGGTAACCACAATTTTTGCCTCAAACAGGGCCACACTTGGTTCTCCACCAATGTTTAATTGCTCAAGATTGGCTTGCAGGGATTCAAACTCAATCATCTAAATTTTGGATTTCTTGACATAATCAATCATGGCAAATGACTGAGATGAACTTGGAAGAGAGGATGGGAGTTCATTCTTTTGATTTTTGGGAGGGGGAGGACTGATCTGCAAATTTGAAGTAGAAAGTGCAGAGATGTTCGATGTACTTACTTCTTTGGCAATCACCGGGTCCTTTGACTGAAAAGGAAGAGGGGTTCTCTGCTCAGCAATTGAAATTGCTGGTTGGGGTGGCTCCTCTGTCTTCTCTTTGTCAGCGTGCTGGGCTGACTGATTCTCGGACCTAGTGATTACTGTGTATGATCCTTTGACTGCTTCACCTTCACTTCTGGGTTCATCCTGGTAATTCAGGAAACCAATGTGGGAGTCACCCGCTGATTCTTCTTGATCCTCCCTGAAGAGATCAGCGTCATTTTCTTGCTCAAACTCAGATTGGAAATAAGAAACATGCTCTGTTTTCAGATATCCAACTACTGAGTTGGTTGGAGGTGCTTCAAGGGCAAGGTTCCTCTGTGGGGGAGGAAGACGATTTGGTTGCCCTTGACTTTAGGCAGCATTGCCTTGATATGGCTGATTAGGAAATGTCCTCCTTGGTATATCTTTATATAGAGGAGCAGAAGACATACCTTGTGCCATTTGCTTTTTCAAGGCTAGCAATTCATTTTTCAGTTTTTGTACCATTGGGTCAGTGGTGACTGTGGGTGAGTATTCAGAAGATGAAGAGGGTTTGCCTCTGTTTGGATCTCTCCTTATCTTTCGTGTCAAGATAAGGTCATCTTCTACCTCTGTAGCCAAAAGTTGAGCTGCAGCAAGATCTATTTGACCAGCACGTCTCAGCAGAAAACTCACTTCCGGCAATTGTGAGTTGATGAAGAAGCATTTGAGGTTCTAAGGTGTCGGCTAGGCGACCATGGGAATCCTGTGCCTCAGCGTGTCGAACCTGGCAATAAAATCCCTCATAGGCTCATGAGGCTCTTTCTTCATCTGAGTGAGCTAGGTCAACAAGGTATGTGCATCTTCTGCAGGCTTGAACCTTGCTTCGAACTTGGCTTTGAGTGTATCCCAGTCAGTCACTGATCCAGCTTGCAGATAGTAGAACCAGTCTGCAGCAGCACCTTGTAGTGTCTCCACAAAAACCCAGACTACCACGTCTTCAAATTCCACCCTTATAACACCACAGGCTATGCTGAAGGCTGCAATGTGTTCATCAGGGTGAACTATCCCATCACCAAAGAATTTGGAGAAATTCTTTTTTGAACTACGTGGGAGTTCATGCAGAGGTGGAGTCAAGTTAAGTGGGCCAAAAGAGTTACCCCAGGAGCCTCGAACTGCCATGATTTAATTAAGAAAAACAGAGGTAACAAATCTGGACGGAGTGGCCAGATTACAAAACAAAAATGAAAAAAGACTGGCTCAGCTTCAGCTTGAGGCTTGAGGCTTCAAACTGCGCACTCTTTTCCAGCAGCTGGTTTTTGCAGACCAGATAAAATAACGAAGGTGGAGGAAGATGGTAAGGCTATAAATGGATAATGGGTAAGACATGAAACAGGGTCGCCAGAGTCTGTAATGGATAAGGGTTATAATGATAATGGGTAAGACACAAGTGATGTTTCAATCTGAAACTTAAGGTTCCAAATTGCAAAAAATTATTTATATCCCTAGCAAAGTCGCCAAAAACTGTTGGTTGAATATTTTGTCGATCAGCGTACTGATAAACAAAATAGGTCTGATCAACCAAAGTAAAAATATTAGTCGTCCAAATGTGTAGGTTTACCACATCAAAAGGGGACTGATCTCTCATCTCGTCAAGGGGAGGTTCCCTATAGATATGCTATATATATATATATATATATATATATAAACAAAAAATAATACTCAAGGGTAGGATAAACCATCCATCTTTCTTTCCTCAGAGATGATGTGTGCAAATCAAAGGAAAAACTCAAGGGAAAGCACTCTTCTTTCAGAAGTACTATTCAGCAAGCCACAAAAATAAATCTGGTAGTAAATGCAAAATGTAACCAAGGACGTAGTAACCAGCAAATTGAGATGCAGCACAAAGTCTCCACCTAAATTGCCCAAGAGCGAGATACGAAGGACAATGAGGGTACAAAGTCATCCCAAGGTCCTTTACACAAAAATGAAAAGAAAACACACTGAAAGGCAATTATGGGGGCACAAAATCTCTCCACAGTTGACTTCAGGACACCTTCCTGACTAATTTCACTAATCCTGCTTGTTGAATTAAAGGAACAAAAAATATATTAAGAAAAAAGACATAAGAACAGTTTCCCCAACAACAAAGATATCACAACACAAAGTCTGAAATGTCACTCGCTTTCTTATTCCAATAACAAAATATGTTCAACAATCTGAGCTCAAAATCTCAGTAATGCCTTTCAATTTGGGCAAAGTTTCGTTTTGATTATCAAAAAGAGATCGATTTACAATAAAAGAGAGTCCCTTATATAGCCTCTTCAAGAAGGATTCGGGAACAGTAACACATCATGTTGCATTGAAATTTGTTAAGAAGACAGGTTGGAATTTAAGGGCATCTACCCATTTGTTTTTTTCAATGCAGAGAAACAAGTCGCGCTATTGAAAGTTTGCAACTTTCAATGTCCACCTGGCGATCTGATCCTTCTTCATCGTTCCTCCTTTTCTGGTTAATTGAATCGAGTCCTTGATTCAATCTGATATTCTGTTCTTTAAATGCTTCCTGTTGATCTCGGCCTTAAAGCCTTTGAATGCATTCGGGACCGTAGATTTAAATCTACAAGGATCAACGACTATTTTATGAGCTTTGAAATTGACAATCACACACCCATCAATATGCTTTCAACGGCTAGTTCGCTGTTCTGGAATTTGACGTCTTCGGGGACGTCACCCCTTGGTCTTTCTTTGGCTTTTCTGTTTTGCATTCTCCCAAAGGAAAGGTGACCCTTCGGCTTTGGGAAGTGTCTTTTAATTTGGCAGCCGAGAGTCCCCCGCAAGGGCACCTGCCCTTCGGCGGCCTTTTCTTTGGAGTCTCTCGCAGCCATTCCTGCGGACTTTTTCCCCAGACTTTCTCCGCGGGCATTTTCCCGCGGACAAAAAGTCCACAAAATTGTTTCGACTGATTTGTCTCTTTGGAAATTTCTTCGGGCTTTCTGCCCGCAGCTTCTTTCTTGAATTCCTTCGGACTTTTTGTCTGAAGGAATTCCTTCAGACAAAAAGTCTGACGGAATTGTGCCTTAGTCTTTTTCAACTGCCTTAAACAAAAATTTGAAAGAATTTACTTTTTGAGGCTTCTTTGAAAACGACCCTTCCGAAGGGTGCTTTTGTCGACCAAGTGCCCTCTGCAAGGGCACTTGTCCTTCAGGAGGCTCTTTTGAACTTTTGCGTTGAATCGCTCCTTTGAACCAAGCTTTGAACCAAAATGGTTCAAGCCGATGAACCCCTTGGTTGAACCAACTAAGTGAACTGAAGCATTGAACCGCTTGGTTGAACCAACTGTTGAACCATTTGATTGAACCCGCCTTTGAACCATTTGATTGAACCAAGCCATTGAACCAAAGTGTTTCAATGGTTCATCGATTCAATGGGTTCATTCTCTTTAATTTGGCTAAGTCCTTTTGATCCTTGTTGAACCAAACGCGTTGAACCTGTTGAACCTTGAACCAAAGTGGTTCAATGGTTCAACGGTTCAATGGTTCAAGCCTTCTTTGCTTAGATGCTTGCCGATGGACATTTTTTATTGAACCAAGGTGCCGAACCAATCTCGAAAATGACTAAGTGTTGGAAACTGATTCTTTTGATTGAACCCGCCTGCAGAAGCCTTTGAACCTATAGAAATGAACCTACCTGCAGAGTCCGTAGAAACCAGTACCTTGAAAGAGTCCGTAGAAATCAACCTGTGAAGCCTGTTGAACCTTGACCTGCAGAATCCGTAGATTTTTCCTTCTTGCAGAGTCCGTAGATTCAAGCCTGCAGAGTCCGTAGATTTAACCTTGCAGAGTCCATAGATTCTAGCCTGCAGAGTCCATAGATTCTAGCCTGCAGAGTCCGTAGATTTCTGAGAAGCTTGAAAAATGAGGAATTTGAATGCTCAGGGCAAATTTTGAAAAGGGAAGAGACAATTTTGGTCTGTAAGACCAAAATAGTTCAAATGTTGTCCCAAAAATGAGTGATATTTTTGGGGGACAACAAGGTTATCTACTCTGAGTGTAATATACATTACTTTTTATATTGGCATGTAGTACTTCGTGAGTGTATAGTTGATATTTAATAACATAGCTCTATGTAGTTACTATTCACTCAACTTTGCAATATGTTACTATACATTAGTTGTTTTGCTCTATAATAGTTCATAATCCTAAGTACTAGTTAATGCTAATGTGGTAGCTAATGTATATATGATGTGGCAATAAGCAATATAATTTGAAAGAACGCTTTGATACAATCATTGGTTCGTATTCAATGTGATTCTAAGACATTAATGTATAAGCTTGGTACCCATAATCGCTTATATGAATGACCACGATTCAGCGAATTATAATTTTATGTGCCATTGTTCCAGCCTAGTTAACTATTATTACAAGTATTATAGATTAGCTAATTCATTGTACATATCACAGTATATCTATAAGTATGTTACCTTGATGTTACATGCATTAGATGTTAGAGCTCACATTAATTAGAGCTAATTTGCAAATGTCATAGCTAAGTAATATATACGGAGGATATAGTTGTCTAATACGGCCATAGCAATGTTGACCAATTTTGCCCGTAGGCAAAATCTCGGTCAACTTCTCCCCTGCTGTCTTAATGCCAGTCATTTTCGGGTTCAACAAGTTCAATATGTTTGGTTCATGGCCTGGTTAAAGTGTTTCGGCAGCTTCTGGTTCAAAGAGTTCAACGGCTTGGTTCAAGGAGGCCGCACTTCAAAGGAAAAGTGCCCGACTAGGCGCTAAGGTGCAGCAGCCGCAGAAAAGCTAGCAGGCCCAATGACGTCCTGGAGGACGTCAAGTTTGACCAAAAGAAATAGCCGTTTGCTTTCAATCGAAAGAGCGCTAGCATGAAAAAGGAGGAGCCAGAATGCAGTGATCCACTAAGTGTTCGCCCCTGGCCGCTGACAAGCCAGAAGAGACAAAACTGAGAAAAGACAAAACAACAAAGTGACAGACAAGGAGAATGACATGGCGCAGAAGTGACAAGGCAGCCCAAGTGGCATAGACAAAAGGCATTTACTGCCTGGTGGCGTAAAGAACAATTGTACAGAGCGATAAGTAAAGAATGAGTGAGCAGTTAAGTCCAAATGGCGCAGATTGAAGAAGCGACTTCGGCAGGGGAGATATGCCAGCAAATCGATCATTTGGGATAATAGCGGCCAGCATCAACAACCGATTTCTCCATTTGCATTAATTGAAAGGCAAGCCGTGTAAGTCACCTAAGCAGAAAGTGCAGGTCTCGAGCAGGCAAATGAACGGCTCATTAATATTTTGAGCGGCTTGTTTCTTTTCATGAACAGCGATTTGTAAAAAAGAGTGCCAAATGAGCCTCTTGGACTTTCCATATATATATGACACTTGTCATTTTGTAATCATCTTTTCACGGTTTTAGCCAGGCGCAGCCCTGCTAAAAATTTTCCCTGAATCAAATAAAATGCAGTTTTTACCTCCATTTGGATAGATTTTGCAAAGTATGCCTTGAATGTTGGTCTGTGTCCAGTCATTGTTTCTTGATGCTCTCACAGGTTCAACACCAACAGACCTGTTATCTACAAAGCGCCATTGTCTGCTGCTGACAGGAGAAGAGTTCCATTTGGGGTGCAGAAACAAAGGAGGTCACTTACAGTATGTATTTTCTAGCATCTTGGTGAGTCCCCTGTTCCTGTGTTTTCCATAAGAACCTCCCTATCATTTCCAGTAGCCTGGGCTTTCTGCCAAGTCTGAGTGTACGTATGTTGTTTTGTTTGATCATGAGTGTGGAGGTGGGAAGGTCATTTCATTTTTGGTGTATCACCTCTTTAGAGTAGGCTGTTTGTTTCCCTGTATTTTCTTCTCCCTTTTCATCCCCCCCAGTTTATATAGCTGTATATACCTGTGTTTTTGCCCTGCTGAAACAAACAACGATACATCAAAGGGCGTTAGCCCTTAACTAGAGACTCTCTCTTCCAGCTTCGCTGGTCCCACAGGGGAGAGGAGAGTTTCCATGTTGCGAGGAGAAGGCAAGAGCTAGGCCTCCTTGCCCCGGGTGCACTTTCCTACGTCAACAAGCAATAAAAATCCCCATAGTGTATACTCACATTTGTACAAAGAATATATATATTTGATTGGGTATTTAGATATTCCTATAAAGAAAATTATATTTATATATTGGGGTAGTGGAACGTGTGCCTATGTCTCTAGTTCTTTTTAACTGTTAAAAACTAAGTATAGTTACTCGAAGAATAATACACTGTGTTTATACGATCTCCTAAAAAAAAGCAAGTTGTTGATTGAAAGTTGATATTCTTGTGATAATTATGACTTCATCATTATGATCAGCTGTTGTAATTTAGTAGTGTTTATACGATCTCCTAAAAATAAGCAAGTTGTTAATTGAAAGGTGATATTCTTGTGCTAATTATGACTTCATTATGATCAGTTGTTGTAATTTAGTAGTGTATATATGAAAATGGTTGGAAGCACATAGGTTTCTCTTAGAAAAATGAAAAAAATGGTAGTATGAGAATTATGTATTAAGAACTTGTATTTTGTAATATATGTTATGCGGATGCATATATATAAAATATGTGTATAATGATAGTTCTTTTGTCGGTGCAAACTATATTATAGATTCTTGTAAAATAGGATCTTAGTTATACATGCATACAACCCTGAGAGTATAGTAAATGCTAGAATGAAATATTTTATATTTGTGTAAAGCGAGACTTTCTTTGTTATTTCTAGTTGCTTAAACAAAAGCTTATGTTTCCATTGATTTATACTATATTATGATTGGTTATGATATTTAGTAGCTATGCATAAAAACACTAGACTATGATAATATGGGTTATCATAGGGTGTAGTATATTTGGAAATCTATTTAGGTGGAGATAAAAACTATGAAAGAGTATAATAATCCATTATCTTATAAAGATCGCCGATATATTTTGTGAACAAGATATTATAACAATTGTTAAAAATCATATGGAGTTATTGACTTAAAAATATAGTTGACCATTGATATAATATTTATATATCATTTGTGCACTTATATACGATGCATATTATGTTGTACGATTATTCGTATATAGGAAACATATTCATTCATGGACTTATGCAACTATATGAAATTATTACATATATATGTGTATTGAGTCATATGCCTAAGCTTATAGTTAAATGGATGGTTATATTGAGTCAAAGTGTTCGAGGGACCGAAACTATAACTATATGAAAGCAGTCTCTTAAAAATAGAATTAATATTATGTTATAACTTAGTTATGAGTTATCTACTCTTTGAGAATAACATCACTGAATTGTTGATATATATTTTCATACAGTAATGAAAACCAATAAGCAGTACATATTGTGAGTAGATCTAAAATTACAAGTGTTTAGACATATATAGCATATATTAGTGCATCGTGATGTGTGCCTATAAGTTATATTTCTTCTGATTGCTAGTATGCAATTTAAACATAGAATATACTCGATTGGTATAAACTATACTTGCTTGCCTAATATTTAAGATTATAGCCATTTGATTCTTGAAATTATAAGACTAGGTGTTCGTGATTGAGTAGTGTGCTCATGTGCAATGAATTATAATATTTAGGGATGTCATAAAGGGTAGTTTATTTCAAAACTACATTCTAAACGTATGTTATACCCAAGTGGTACAAATTGTAATTATTATGTCTAGATTCATTTATACATTTGACGGACTCAATATATGCATATTGGACATTTCTAAGAATAGCATGTTTTATGACAATAATAGGGAGTTTTATATTGTGTCTGCTTACGAAACAAAGTGTGCACCCTGATATATATTATACTCGGGTGGTATAATCTGAACTTGTTTGCCTAAAATTTCTATTATGGGACAGATATATTTGTGAAATTCATTTATATGTTGATGGAATAAATTTATGTTTTTTTTTTTATTCTTCCTATGCTTAGCATGTTGTGTGATTGTTGGTGGGATGTAGTCTGTATGAAATTATTGGTTATGCTAGTTAACCACATCTCGCATTGGTGTTACTAAGTGGTGATACGGATTTCACTAACTCCCTAGCATCACAATGTCAGATGAAAGTAATATGATCAAGTGGTGTATATAAATTTTGACTGATCCATAATCATTTATTATTCGAAAACTTTTGTGAAAGTAGTGTTTAGTGAGACTATCATTTCATGAGTATGATTTACATGTTTGTCCGATATTTTGCAACAGAACGAATTTCTATGTTACAACGCATATTTAGTTTTAAAAATCATACAGCACATGGATACTAGCTTGTCTCTCTGGACTCCCACGCCATCACTATCGACTCATATGTAAATAGAGGGCCATTCCCTAATGGAATTAGTGCAGAGGATCGTTGGTCATTGATTGGTGTGGAAAAATGCTCAGATGATGTTTTCCCTCCCCATAGCAGCACTACATTTGAGACGACACTTGCGATTGCTACAGATACTAGAGTCAGGAGAACCATGCTCCGAGGAGCCAAGTATCTTTTATAATATATATTGTATTGTATTGTGTTTATTATTGAAAAATTATCATGGTACGTTGTAATTACTTATTTATTGTACATTGACAACAGTAGTTGTAGGCATGTCAACGATGGTTGGCTAATTGTAATTAATTTTTATATATGTGTTATGATGTCTTTCTTATGATGACAGTGATCAGTGTTGTATGATGTAGCATGCTTCATTTACAGTTATCACATTTTGAGTATTTTGTATGATCACTGATTAGATTCTCGTGGTGTAATTTATTTATAGTATTTTGTATTCTAGTTAGATCCCAACGGGGTTATTACAATCAAGGGTCGACAAGGACTATATGAAGTTGATTTGATTGCGAGAAGGCTCCACGTCCGATGTGCAATTCAAATCAATGTCAAGGCATTGAGTTTCCAGAGTCTATATTGTAGCTTATGTTCATCCATGCTGGAAATGTATTGACACCCAAATAAATTATATCAAGGTTAAGAATGCACAAAAACACCTTACTCATAACCATGGAAAAAAGGGCTAGGCCATACAAAACTTAAAAATTGTGAAAAAATTCACACTAAGTTGGGTGGTTATGATGAGGGGCAATCAAAAGGTATTTTAGGTGATACCGTACACTAGAGGGCCCATATCATATAGATGCCCCAAATTGAGCGCAGACACCAAGTGGTCAAAGATACATAAAGTCATGTCAGGGGCTCCTCCAACTGTCCCAAGCAATGGTAGTCATTGGAGAAACCAAAACCTTATTGCAAATCTGAATCTTTTATCTTCGTACATGGATAAAAGATTTGCAATCTTTTGTGAAGAAATCCTAGTGAGATACAAGAGTCTATCTTGTAGCTTATGTTCATCCATGTTGCGGATATATTAACATCTGGAGCAACTAAATTAAGCGTAACAACATATGAAAACACCAAAAGAACATGCAAGTGTTAAAATATTTCAACGTGTGTTGGGTGGTGACAGTGAATGGTGATGAAAGATTTGAAGTGTTGTTCTAAAATCAAATGACAACACCCCTAGATCGTTGTTGCATTAGTGACTTGGTTGCTCGTTATGTTATATCTCTTACAAAATTATTTTTTAGAATAGCTATATTAAATAATAATAAATATAATAATATTATATTATAATATTAATATAATATATAGCATACAAGATGTAACTTTCTGTTTAGGTAAAGTGTGATTTTGTAAAGTGTAAGAGGGTAAATCATTAGTCATACTATTATTTTTATAATAAATATTATATAATATTATACTATATAATATATATTATATTATTTTTATATATAAATCATAGTTATGTATATTATATTAGTATATTTTATATATTATTAATAGAGTAATATATATTGCATTAATCATGTGTTGGGTGATTGATATAGGTCTGTGTAAGCCACGGATTACATTGGTGGATGTCACATGTCGTAGAACTTTTTACATGTATCTATTTCGGATTCTTCAAGATCATCCCCTAAAATACCTTGTCATTGCCCTCACTATCACTATACCTTCTTTGAGGATAGTTCGAATGCACCATAGCCTCCACCAACCTATTGGCACTCTATGTCGTGGGATTGAGCACGATCAGCGTGTAAAGTAAGAGTGTAACAACACCACTGTATATAATATATAATAAGAAACACGTGGAAAAGAAATGCAATGCTACAAATGCATTATCAATTCCCAAAAGAAAAATGCAAGGGAGTACCAACACACACAACACAAAGCACAAACCTCCCCTGCTATTCTATCAACAATGCACTCTCATCAATCTCAAACATATTTTTATTTTATGGTTTTGTCTTGACTTACACTAATTTATTCTATATAATCCTCGAGTTGATCTAAAATGTGAATGACAACACCAACAAAGCATTGTTGCATTAGTGATTTAATTGCTCCTATCTGTTGCACATTTATTTTTCAGAATAACTATATTAAACAATAATAAATACAATAATATTAGGTAAACAATAATAATCATATATGTATGGTGCAAGTGATGGTACAGGAATGAGATTGTGTGTTCCTTCATACGACATGGCAATGAGCTATGTAAGGAGGAGACAATTTGTTTTCCAAAGAGCTTGAGCAATAGTGAAGTGGTGGGGAAAGGCTAGACAATACAAAACATGCAAGTAATGAAAGATTTCAAAGTGAGTTGGGTGGTGATGGTGAGGAGCAATGACAGTGTATTTCATGTGATATTAACCTCCACAATGCCCATATCATAAACTAGACCTGGATTTAAGAAAACTATTAGATTTACATGACTTTCACAAATTGCAAAGGGGTATGTACTCTGCAAGGTGCCAACATCTTTGATTGGTTGTTTTCTATTGTTAAGGGTCAATAAGGACATCATGAGCACTAATTTGATTGCAACAAGGCTCCACGTCCGATGACTGGCTCAAATTTGTATTACAACAATGTTTATATGTGGACAAGAAATTGAGGTACCAAAGTCTATCTTGTAGCTTATGTTCATCCATGCTGCGAATATATTAACACTAAACCCAAATTCAAGGTAGTGATTGGATTTGCATGACCTGCATTACCCATTCCAAAGGGGTCCATAGCTTGTAGGGTGGCAACATTTTTATTTTATTGTTTTCTATTGTTGAAAGTGGACGAGGATGTCATGAGCGTTGATTTGATTGAAATAAGGCTCAACATCTAATATGCAACTCAAATCAACAATGCAATGTCTTTAATGTGGAGACAAGCCATTGTGGTCCCAGAGTATATCTTGTTGTTTCCATTCGCCCATGTTGCTAATATATTGACACCTAAAAACAAAAAATTACATCCCTTCCAGCATTCCTTGCACCATCCCCTGAAACATCCATTGCCTTGCATTCTCTGTCATGCACATTTGTTGGAGAACTATCTGTCATGTTTATTCGGTGCCTTATTTTATCTGAAAATGCATCCGCATGATTCAATAATGGCAAAGTGGTGATTTTGCAACCAAACAGTTCCACCATCACTCCCACAACGGAAACCTTTACTCTTTGGTGATATTATTATTCAACCCTGTGCTCAAGGATTTTTCTTTGTGATTTGAGCCTTAGCTATAGACCTAGCGATCCTTCTTCGTAAAGGCCCTTGCTTGCGGGATTAATATCACATGTTAAGGGACCCATATTGTACATCAAACATGGATTCATGGTGGTGGTTGGATTTACATGACCTGCATCACCCATTGCAAAGGGGCCCATAGCTTGTAGGGTGGCGACATCTTTGATTTGTCATTTTCTAGTGTTGAAGGTGGACAAGGATGTTATGTGCGTTGATTTGATTGTAATAAAACTCCACGTCTGATGTGCAACTCAAATCACAATGCAATGTCACTAATGTGGGGACAAGACATTGACATCCCATAGTCTATCTTGTTTATGTTCATCAATGTTGCCAATATATTGACACCCAGAGACAAAAGCAATGTGCACAAAACCTGAAAGCAAGCGATTGAATGAAGAACTGCCTAGTGTCATAGTCCGCTCAACCGATTCGAACAAGAAAGAAAAGACAAGTTGGCCCAATACAAGGATATGTGTCGAAAGATTTCACCAGAAAGAAAGATAATATACCAATGACTAAGCAACCAAAGTCCACATAACAAATTAGACAGCAAAAGAGATCAAAAGACTAAATTCAGAAAAACAAAAAATTACATTCCCTACAGCTTTCCTTGCACCATCAGGGCAAATGCTAGTTTATTTCTTTGTTATGTTTTGGGCATTCATTAAAGCTAAATATCCCATCTACTCATCCATTTGTGGTTATGTTTCATCCATGTGCTCTCTCATGTGCAATTCTCCTTTACTTGCAGCCCTAAGCCACCTATCACTCTCCATGTTTTCTATTTTTTTCGAAAAGAATAGTTAGATTATCATAGTGGTTGCCTATAATGGAAAAGTGTATGTTTCTCTGAGGAGTGTTTCATAGGGGACTGAAGCCTTGATTTTGTTGTTATTATTAAGTATTTCTAGATCATTTCTGTTTGCCTCCATTTCAACCCTTAAGTGCCACTGGCCCATTACTCATACCCATAAGCACCACCAAGGTAACCTCTCTCTTCCGTTTTCCACCAAGGCACGTGGTGGATATAAAACTATGTAGTTATTTGGAAATTATTATTTTTTATATATGTCATAATTGTTCGTAAATGCTGAGCATTATCACAGTGAAGACCCAGGTTCAAATCACCATAGGAACAAGCTCGCATGGACCATGATATTGTGGGTCCCAAAGCACGTAGGTAGAGTTTAAAAACTCATGCCCGGAGACTGGACAATAAAACCCTTGTTGGTGTTTTTCTTTAAACCAACCAGACTTATACAACATAATCACTCTGTCATTCATATGGCTTTACGACCTCCACATTATCACATAACAATAACAGCTAAAACTTTCACACAAGAATGTTCTACTGCAACCGCAACATATTAATTTAAGTTTCTTGCTCAAGACATCACATAGTTGCTAACTATAATCTAACCGCATAAAGGAGTAGGAACAAATTTTTGGAAACAGAAACATCTTAAACTTCTAAAGCAACAAGAATTGTGTTGCACGATTTTTGCAGAAATAAGATTCATGAACGTCCAGGAATTGCCCCCGACTTCCTCGTTAAACAGTAACACTTTATGTGGCATCCATAAATTTTCCAGAAGTATTTTTGTCAGAACCACCTGCTGAAAAATGTTGGATTACAATAAAATAGCTGTCGTTGGAAATATCATAAAATATTAACTAGGACAGCAATTGCAAACACAAAGACCTGCATGTACATAAAGCTTCAGTAAAACATAGAGAGCATGCATAAATGCAGCAGTATAGGTTGTTACCCTCAAAAATAAGTTTTCCAATGCTCACTCGTCTCAAAACTCGGTAGCATAAAATTTAGTTGACATACTAAAAAACAAAAAAATTGCTACCAACTTATGATTATCTTTAGGGAAGACTTGCATTCACTCAGAAATATGAAGCGCACCTGCATGCAAAAGATGGCTCAACTACAAAAAAAACAACAGTTGGGAGGACCTGCACACGTAAAAGAAAATGATTGCACTTGCAAATCCAGAAAAACAATGGAGGAAATGCTTCTCCAACTAAATGTTGTTATTGATATGAAAATACATGGATCACAAAAAGGGTGATAGATCCCCAATTTATAAAAAATCACATACCTAAACCATGGTGGTATTCCAAAAATGGTATCATGAAAAGAGTAGTACTCACCTACCACTAATAACTAGAATATTCCAAGAAGTAGCTTGTGGAGCAAGCTACTCTAGCTAGAACCTAACATAATATAAATTATGAGCTTCATAGGAAAATAGCTCATTTACATTACATCTTAAAATATGTTGTCTCGGTATACGACAAAATTGGTATAAGTTTCACAAACCTTGTAATTTTAGCAAGCACAATTTCAAGAAATTTAAAACATCGCATGAGCATTTGATGAAAGCACCTTTGTTCTTAATCAGATCAGAAAATAATTCATTGATATGGTCATCAAAACAGTAAGACACGCCCACCTTTGAAGTTGAACATAAGCCTTTGAATTTTACAGAAAATCAAGGGTTGAAAAAGTTTGAACCATCCAAGCTTATAGCCACCAATACACCAATACCAGTGATTAGAGCAAGCCAAAATATTACAGAGCCTGCAAACATGTAAATTCGGAGAGTTATTTAAACACTAACTAATCAAATGGAAAACATTGTAAACTAAATCTTAATTACAACTGCTTGCATGTATATACACTATTTCACCACGAAATATAACTCCTAAAATTCCATTCACACTTCAAATATTGGGGAACAGACAATAGATGAGATCTCTCGGGCAATGTAAAAGTAACAAATCATGAAATCAAGTATCTTTTGAGACCGACGGGCTGGGAGCAAAGGCATTTATCTGTATTTATGTTCAGCGTTATAACTAGCCTAGTATCCTGCCTGCCAAATCATTATTCTCATTAAACAACATTCTGGCTTGACCACTTAGTAATACAGGTTGACTCCATGCCTATAATCTCGGCAGGCAGAGACTCAGGATTAGACTTCAATGTTTTTGTGAAAATAACAATTTTTTGGGGGGTTGGGGGTTCTTTTCTAAAGCAAAAGCATCAGATTTTTTTTTTAAATTTGGGGATGTCCCCTCCAACTCCCCAAGTCCCCAAAACTTTCGGGACATCACCAAAATCTAGGGGATGCATCCCCACGTAACACTGATTATTTATAGGATGATAGACTCTTAGCAGTAAAATGCACTTCTTTTCTCAGTAGATAAGTATAAAGCATCAAAGTGTTCAAATAATATTTTCTATCATACTGTCTGCTACAACACTAATTTCAGTTTCAGATGATCTCTTTGAAAGTGACTCTTGAGAGTGAAGTATCCCGCATCTTGCGAGTTGTATACAATCTAGGTCTGTAGGACATGGACCACTGGAAGGGATTGCATGACCCAATGAAGCCTCAATGTTATCAAAATTTGAGTGTCATGCTTGAAGTGAATTCCATCGCAAGAGTCATGAAGTTAGGTTCTTGCATCCTAATTTAGATGAGAAATGTAGCACATGAACTAGAGAACCAAGTGGCTAAGGAAGTTGTTCAACGATTTCTGGGCATCTATAAAGGCCCCAATGCAGTTATTGTTCATCTCAGATTTCAAAGTCTTTACAGTGATAAAAATTCTGATCATCTTGGGAAGAAAGAAGAAAAATTAAACTTTACAGTGATAAAAATTCTGATCATCTTAGGAAGAAGGAAAACATTCAAAAATTCCAAAACTTTCTTAACTGAGATGACATTAAGAAAAATCCGCATGGCATCATTAAGAAGATAATAGTTCTAAGATATATTCCTGATAAATCCACATTTACTATAATTTTTGAGTTTTGAATAATCCAACACCAAAACCTAGGTGGCTTTACTCATCTATAGCATGTTTAAAATCAGAAGATATAAACTTTATGTATGTTTAATATAATTTTTGATTTTTTAATAATGCAACACAAAAACTTAGATGGTTTTACTCATTTTGAGCATGTTTACAATCAAAAGATTCAATCTTTAAGTGTGTTTCCTATCATTTTTGAGTTTTGAATAATGCGACACCAAAATTTAACTGATTTTACTTGTTTCAAGCATGTTTACATTCAAAAGATTCAAGCTTTGTTTATATTTCCTGCTAAATCAAATTCCCGGGTCTTGAAGTTATCAAGAGCTTTGCTTATAAAAAAACCAATAGTGCTTAATTTAACAGACTTTATGAGACCTTTAGATTTTTCAGACTTTTATTTAACTTTTGATTCC
This sequence comes from Torreya grandis, assembly GCA_037957365.1. Taxonomy (NCBI): domain Eukaryota; kingdom Viridiplantae; phylum Streptophyta; class Pinopsida; order Cupressales; family Taxaceae; genus Torreya; species Torreya grandis. Next base: position 2,610,214 of record JARHVA010000605.1, on the reverse strand, counting down.
TCCTAATATATAGGTTTTAGCTATATCAGCTCAAAAAACATTGTAGCACACAATTCTATAACATATTTGATCCTTAGTTTTATCAGAGTTCTAGGAGTTGAAAATTTGTGAAATTACAAGAAGCACTATAGTCAAGAAACTACTAGAAAAACACAGCATGACAGAGGAAAGAAAGAAGAAATGAGGCAAGGAAGGAACGAAGAAATTATGGGGCCATAACTAAATCACTCTGGTCTTGATTAGTATACCATAAAAAATTTATAATAAGTCTAATGAGCATTTACCATTTAAATTTGCACAGATTTTTATTTCTAATGTGAAAAATTTGGTCAATATAAGCAAACACATGGTACTTAGGAACTCAAAAAAACTTTTTTTTCCAAACAAAGCCTTAAACAGAAGTTTAAACTGACAAGAGGTAGCTTGTTGACATCGATATGGGACTCACCAATCTTATGCTCAAGTTTCAAGGTAAATCCCTTCTTCATCTAACTCCACTTTACTGATACCATACTGCATTAATGGTATATTTAATGAAATCAAATATAGGTACCTATAATTGTTTTATGCATTAAACAATGCTAACCCAGCTGCCAAGTTGTGTCAGTCGGAAATACTAATAGAGTAATTAAATGTTCATAAATTTAGAATCTTTTATTATGATGTCATATAATGAGTTCATTAATAGGATGATGTTGTCATGATTAATGATAAAGTGATAATAATGAGGTCATTATGATAATGTCAGCACGTCTTATTGGTCTTTCTTGACTGGTTTGTAACAAGCTGTCCCATACTTGGTTAAAGACTACCCACCATGCTCTTAAGCATGAGATTCTGTTAAGTGAATGCCTAGTCTGGATTGTAACCATATTTATACCACTAATCCTGTGTTTTGTTCCTGCATCACATCAGCTAGACTGGCTCTATTTAAGAGCAAATTAACTAGGATTAGCTTGGCGAGCAAGCTCAGGTCTAACAACAGGTTAAGTGGCTGCTCCACATGTCATTCTCGTGTCTTCTAATCAAACCTAGGCATATCAGAATACCATCAATAAGATCATGGAATGTACGTTTATATGATGTATTCCTTATTCCAATATTTCGTCTCTAACATTCGGAGAGCTTTGCTCTTTTATCTTGATCATGAAATTTGTTTTATTTTCACACGTGACATGCAACAATATGTTTAGGCATGCAAAAACTTACAAAGAGAATCCGACTTAAAATTAATCATTTTATTTTCAAATAGCACAGTTTTAATTCAGCTAATTTCAATTCTACAAACAAAACTCCTATTTGCATCTGCCTTTGAAGTACATTACAAGATAAGGCATTCAATGTCACAGATACCATCAATAAGATCATGGAATGTACATTTATATGATGTATTCTGTATTCCGATATTTTGTCTTGAGCATTTAGAGAGCTTTGCTCTTTTATCTTGATCATGAAATTTGTTTTATTTTCAAACGTGACAGGGAAAAACATAGTTACCATGTTCGAAAAATTCGGTTTGTTCGGAAGGGGGAAAAAGTTCGGAAGTTCGGAATTATATATATATATGTGTGTGTGTGTGTGTGTGTGTGTGTGTGTGTGTGTGTGTGTGCAAAATATTTCAATCTACTAAGGAATGAACATTAATTTAAGTTTAACACTTGCAAAAATGAGAAATGCATAAGAATTTCAAACTTGAATTACATTAAAAGATAGCAAAATATTCATAGTTTAGAGCCTAAGCTCAAAATTGATATAGAACTTAAGTTTCAAACATTTGCAACATTAAACCCAGCTTCAAAATCAAAACTAGCACTAGCACTAGCACCATCGTTCATTCATTCATTCATTACTTCAAAGGCAAAATGTACATTCAAATCTAGAATAAATCATCTCGATTGCCCGCAAAATCATGAATGCCACTCCCATTATTTTTCAACTTTATCATTTACTGACACTTTCTCTCACAAGGGCTCATTGGTGCATTGAATCTCACAGAGTGCATGCCTTAAGGGGTGCACTGGGAATGGAGTGGGATCGGCTTGTGGCACTTTGCGAGAGATATTTTCATACTATTCTATCACGCATACATCCCTTCATGCAGCCTTCATACCTCCTATGATGTCTCCTTGAAATCTTGAAACCCTGAAATATGGCTAAGTTTGAAACCCTGAAACCCTGGAATCTGACTAACTCTGAAATATGATAGGATCCTCCAAAACCTAGAATTTGCATTATAGCTCCTAGCGGTCCGAAACCCCTCTCAAACATCCTGAAAGTATATAAATAAAATATAACTTAAAGTATAAGAAACTAGATGTCCACTTATACTTAAACATTTTTTTTATATACTGTTGGGTTCGGAAAAAAAAAAAGGTTATTCGGTCAAGTTCGACCGCACAAATTCGGTCCATGCCATTTGTTCGGTTCGAACCGAACATGAGCCATGTTCGGTCGAACATGGTAACTATGGGTAAAAATATGTTTACACATGTAAAAACCATAGTTACCAAGTTCAAAAATCTGGATCCATTCGGGAGGGCAAAAAAATCCGAAATCCATAATTCTTGAAAAAGTTTGGAAAAATCCGATCCGGAATATATACAGATATATATGTGAGCATAGTTTTAAAATATGCAAAATTGACAAATTCAATTAAAAACATTAATAAAATAATATAAAATGTTAATAATATATCATGTTTATGGTTTTTGGGCATTTTTTCGCACAGAAAACTTTAAAAAATTATTATAAAAAAAAATTGTAAAAAAAAGTTGGGCCGACCCGGACGAACTTATCCGGGCCAGCTAAAAAATTCAGATCCGGCTAAATTTTGTCCAGATCCGGCCAGATTTGGTAACTATGGCAAAAACTTATAAAGAGAATCCAACTTAAAATTGATCATTTTATTTTCATAAAGCACAGATTTAATTCAGCTAATTACAGTTCACAAAACGAAACTCTTATTTGCATCTGCTTTTAAAGTCCATTATAAGTGTCAGAGATAAGGTATTCGATGTCACAGGCATAGGGCCAGCATGATTTTATCTAATAATCAATAGGCAGCCCTGAAAGCAGTTGGCAAATGCTTATGTCTGTGAGCCGAGTGAATCAATTCTATGCTACAAAATGCACTACAATGGTGAAAGGAAGTAAAATCCATTTTGATATTCGTGCTCATCTCAATATAAATTACTACAGGAATTAAGGTTTAAAGTAGAATTCACATTTGAACAAAATTAATTTATTTACAAATTAATATACTCCTATAGACTCCACATTGAGAATCGAATAGGTTAACAGACAGAGAGATCTTATATCTCATGTAACTAAAGTGTCATAGGCCTTGAGTTTCTTGCTATGTTAAATAGCCGGGAACAATACCAAGATTAAATTAAAGTAAGAGGCAGAAGATGTAAATGGATCTGTTAATAAGACTACAAATGAAATTTAGAGTCTTCCCTGTAGATTCAGTTCTGCTCATTTGCATCTTTCAGAAAATTAAATAGTCTTATTAGTGATTCCCCTCTACTGCAAACAGTAATCTGTTATCAAGTTAATGCACAGATTATTGGATGGGAATGGGGTTGGGAGCCTAATGCATTTTTAACACATCAAATGTTGTCATAAAATCAAACAATAACAATAATTGTAAGTTTCTGTACTACATCCAATCTTACCTTCCTGTTCCTTTTTGTCATCCATCAACTGAGTAGTTGGGCTTTCACCCTCTGGGTTCGTATCTACCAACTGTGATGACTTGACTTCTTCAAAAATATCCATATCATCTGCTGCTTCGGATTCAAAGATTCCTTGAAATTCCTCACTTACAAGCAATGCCACAAACTTGTCCATAAAAGGCTCATTCTCAGTAGTATCTGATACATTGCTGCGAGTGGATGTCTTGGCACGACGTTTTTCTTCTGAAGTTGAAATCTCATCATCAGATATATCATCTTCTAGTGCCGTGTCTCCTGTTCCATCATCTTCTAGTGCCGTGTCTCCTGTTCCATCATCTTCTTCATCTTCCACATAAGCTTTATATGTAAGCCGAAGCAAAATCTCGCCAGTAAATCTCTTTCTGAATAGACCCCAACCACCTTTTAAAGTGACAACCCTATCAGTTGGAACTGTATCTTGTAGAGTACCAAGTTCAACCTGAAAAAGATAGTTTGCATTGAGATGGATATAATCAATAAACTAAAACAAAACAAGCTCAAGATTTGAAATCTCGTGTAATTTCAAAGATGATCATGATAAGCTATAATATAAATAGCCGATCCTGATACTGGCACAGATATGGATACAGGAATCAGATATGTGGATACGGCGATTTTTTAGGGGGCCTGGATACGTTTTTGGATACAGCTGTACAAAAATATATATAAAAAAAAAATTAAAATGAAAATATAGCCATATAAACAAAATTAACCACATAATATGCATAGAGGAAACAGAATAAGTTAAATAACCATCTCCTTGTGTCTCATGTCCTGTGCTTTACGTTGCATGATAATTTTTTAAATACTTTTAATATTAGAGGTACAATCCCTCTCTTGACATTGATGCTATGGTGAAATTGTTCTGGGCTTTGTCCCCATGGCTTTTCCATGAATTAGCCTTTCCCTGTTGAAATCTGTTTGGAAATTTTAACTCCTGTGAGTGACCTGCACGGCTGGAACTAAGGTGTTAGGCCCATCTTACAGCCTGCAAATACTTAAGAACATGCTGAGGCATACCTCTCCATATCAACTGGGCTTTCACTTCGCATTGGTTATCTGATATCAGGCTATCTATTGTAAAAGTTGATGTGTTGGAATTGAGCTATACTGTTTTGATGCACCTTGGATCTCTATTTTTATGGCTGTAGACTAACAGTGATTCCGGGGACTGTTTGATAACCTGAATCTTAGGGACCATCTTTGGGCATATATCACCTTGCATTCCTAAAGACTGGTCATAGGTCTATACAGGGAATGCAAGCTGATGGGACAGGGAAGAGCAAGTACAAGATCTCTACGAAGGGGTTTGCCAAAGGGAGGATGCACAACCCTTAATACCATAGTTCAAAATCTCATTCTCCGCAATTTCTTGGCAGGGCAAAATTTGAACTGGGACTCAGATCTTGGCAATTTCTTGACATTTTCTCTGCATTTCTTGACAAATTTATCGTTACTTTAAAAAATATATAAATTCATAAAAAATAATTAAATTAAATGTAAAACATTGTTAAATGACATGAGAAATGAATGTAGAGAATGCCATAAGTATGTTTCTATTAAGTTAAATGACATGATAAATTAATAACGCTTACCAACCTGCAGTATATAGAGTTAACAGTTCTTAGCATTTGATTTATCATCAGAATGTTTTAAAATTTATGTTAAGCCCAGGTTACCTGTTCACAGCAGATGTTAGAAGTCTTTTTAAGAATTTCCAGATTCATAATTTCATCTGTGGTTCCATTTTCCTAGACATATTTCAGTCTAATATTTGCATACATTTAAATTTCTTCTATAAGTTATAATTGTAATAATTCAGTTATAAGTTCAGATATGTCTTCGACTTTAGTGTTCTTTTTAGAGGTATAACTGCTCTTTTCAGTTAGTTAAATAGGGATGACCAGTTTAGGATCATAACAGTGGTGTGAGAGACATAAATTTCACTTTTGTCTGATGTTCAACTCTGATTTGAATACTTTAGATTTTAGATGTAGAGGTTTTCCAGCTATAACAGTATATTTCTTTCAAGTACATAATGACACAGACAACTTTTAAGGGGTTTTACAGGTGTAAGTTGTAAGTTGTAACAATCTAGTCAACAAGCATACTTTCCATGTTGCACCAAGAATTTTAAATCTGAAGTGATCAACTAGAAAAAAGACTGAACAGATCTTAGGAAATGGTAATGGCTACTGTCTAATGTTGGCCAGAAATTGTGACAACTGACAACCTAGGAAGAAATCTCAAGAAACATGGGACTTGGGGGCAAACAGGAAAGAAAACTACAGTGAAGCACTACTGAAAATCCCGGAAGCTCCTTGAAACTCAAACAAAACCCCTAGAAATCCTTGAAAACTTCAGACTTAACACAGTCAACCCTGCCCAGAAATTGCCTAGAAATGCCGAGAAATTGCAGAGAAATTGAAGGATCTCGTCTCAAGATAAAACCTACCATTTCTCATTTTGCATCTCGCGAGATTCTCCGAGATTTTGAACCATGCTTCATACAGTTCTTGTAAGAGTATTTTAACTGGCTGTATACAATTTCCTCAAAAGTAGACCCTTAAACGATCTAAGGGCTGAGTTATATTAAGAAGTTGGCATTAAGACATTGTCGTATCCAACCCTGATACTGGTATGGATACTGGAAGTTGCTTTTAGGATTTCCCCTATACTTTATTTTTATTTTTAATTGTTTTTTTAAGTCCATATTAAACTTTTTGTACAGTGAAATTGGAAAAAAAAAAAAAAAATCCTGCCTGCAGGATACACCCTGGATATGTCCAGGGTCCTGCAGGGGACCTGCAAAAACGCCCAGATACACCCAGGACATACCCGGGCGTGTCCACAGGTCTTTTTTTTTTTTTGAAGTCCATATTTGACTTTTCGAAAAGTGAAATTAATTAAAAAAAAAAAAAAGACTGCCTGCAGGATACGTCCAGGGTCCTGCATATCCAGGGAGTATCCTGCAGGGATCCGGATCCGATATGTTTCATATCAGGATCCGAGAACCTGCAGAGGAGTATCCGGCTACATAGCTATTAATACTATTAAACTCCTATACTCACAGAAATTGCGGAGTGTTTACAACTAGATACAGAAGTAATCAGCACAGACATTAAAATGGTAGATTCATTACAATCTGCTTTAACAGAACCCATTTGTGTTGCAATTAACAGATTGGTAACATGGCAGTTTGATGTTTAGGGATGATCCAGGTTGAATTCCCTCCAAGCGAAGTCTTGATAGATATTTGTAATGTAAGCGGTTACATACCCTCCACAGTAATTAAAAGGGGTTTTCCATTAAATTACAAATAAATAACAGTTTGCTGCATTGGAAGATCCCCATAGAGAAGTTGACTAATTAAATTTGTCATTCAATAACTGCCTGAAGGTTTATATTCAGAAAGTACTAAAATCTGTTCCCTGTTAGCCCCACCAAGAAACTGTCAGGCCCTGTCTGTTCTGTGAAGTCTCGTCATGGCAGTTAATGCATTTGTGACTCCTAGTATCTTTAAAATATGTACTCCTAAAATGTGGTTAGTTATTGCATCGCTCTCTGTTCCATAATAACAAAGAATTTCATGGTACATAAATCTCATCGCGTTTAAAAGAATCATGGATGGTACAAATAGGAAAAGTAAAAGAAGGGAGATAATCAATAGAAAATGAGTTAAGAGCAAAGGAATAATTCCAGCTTTTACAAGGTCCCCAATAAAGGGGTTGCCAAGAAAGTTAATCATGAGGGCATTTGAACTCCTCCCGAAGAGGGGCTGGTTTAAATTACCAACAGGACCTCAAGGGGGAATCCAGATCAGGCAGGGTAGTGGGGTTATATGAGACTATCAAGGCCAAGTGACCATTTGGTATTTGATTGAGTTGGGTACCCAATCTAATAACATTGCTGAAGCAGTTGGCATCCAACAAGGCTTATGGTGGACATAGCAATATAATCTCCGATCAGTGTGGGTGGAGACAGACTACATGATTATTGCCGACTACATTAAGGTGGGAGCTAGATCAAATCCAGAAAATTGGCACTGTCTGGGCTTGATTAGAGAACTTTGGCACCTTGAGCAGACATTCCTACATTTAAAAATGACTCGAGTTCCAAGGGAGCATAAAAAAGTTGCTGACCACCCAGCCAAGTAAGCTTCTACCTTGCTTGTGGGGGAAAAAGACACAAATAAGGATGCCCATACCCAGGACTTGGCTTTTTACACCTGCTTAGAGGGGATGCTCAATGAGGAAGCTAGTAACAGATAGGAGTCAGGGCCTCTTGCATGGAGTATAGGTACCAATAGCCTATCTTTGGCCTGCTTGACCTTGCACCTTGCCCCCTACACCTTGAATTTTCCTAGACCTAGTTTTATGAGCCTCCCTGTCTTCCCCTATCAATTTTCTCCCAACTCTAATTCCCATGATAATTCCTCTGTCCCTAGGCACCTCCTTTTGATAATTTCTCCCTTAATTGCTATTCCCAATGATGGGGTGTTTTACAGCCTCCCGATGAGGCTTACCCCTCAGCCCGCCTATCCTCCCACATGGGAGCAACAGTGGCTTTCTCAGCACTCAATGCCCTTCTGTTTTGATAATTACCAATTGCTTTGCTTATATCTTACCTCTGGTTCCACAACATTCTATGGACTTGTATTTTGTCCACAAATTTTAACAAGTTTTTTATAGGTCCCTAGATGTCAGCAGATGCCAAACCTTATTAAAATCTATTTGCTCAAAGATAGAGATGAAGATAGTGGAAGTCTTATCATAGTACCACTCTAATAGGGCCTATCCACTTTACAATATTCCTTGGGGTGAGGCCCACCAACTTAGCCAAACGACATACAAGTGGATTAATCACTAATACACCCTTTGCATCTACCTCCTTCTCTACACTCTAGCTGAATGTCAGAGTCGCTTTCATAACCCAAAACTGGGTCCTTTTGGGAATAATAATAATTTTCAACATCCTTTTGAGTTATATTGGTAGATGCTTCGTTGACTTGCAAAGGAAGATCACTCCACGTAGCACATTGTGTACACAAATGTGCTACCATCATTTATTTTCCCAGTAGTAACTTTCATGTTTTGACATGGAAGTAGGTATCCAGCTAGCTCCTGGGTACTAGTGAGGTGGCATTTACTGATTTTCCAAGGGACACAGTGCTCATGCATCTAGAATTTACAAGCATGTCCACCATTATACACATGTTTTGTGTCCAAGCATCATGATTTATAGGTAAAGAGACAAACCCTGCACAATTTACAAACACATTAAAAGGATGACCTGCTTTACATGCTTCATTTGTGAAACCTTCCATGATGACTTTACGAACTTCTTCCCTTTGCTATTGCAGTGGAGTCTTAAACTTCTTCAGATATCCAAATATTTCTTCCTATGTCTCCATGAGAGTTTTTACTTGACTTTAAGGCATTGTCAATTTTCCTTTTCTCTGGTTAATGCATCTGCTAATGCCTTGTCTTCACTTTTTACCCATTCCACCTCAAAATCTAGTTGTGAAAACTAGAGTTGCCAATTCAATAATCGACCTTTGGAAATGTTTATCAATTTTGGCATTGAGAAATTCTTTGAAATTTCTGCCCTCTGTCCTGATAGTAAACATTTTACTCAACAGATATAATTGATTTTTTTTTAATTCCTCTCTTAATGGCAAAGATCTACTCCTTCGAGACCGCTTCATGGCCCACAGGGACAAGCACACAGTACAAGTTTTCTCATTGCCAAAAGTGTTTCTTCGGCCTTGGATGTCAAGAGGGATTCTAAAAGGAGTGCTTTGCTTCCTCCTAGGATTACCCAACCCGGCCCCCGAAGCCCTAGACACTCCCTAATGAGCATTATCAGATCCTGCATTGACCCTTTCAAAATGATAGTTGATGACACACAGTACTAGGCATGGTCAGAGATGTTTGATGGGACTATTATCCAATCTTTCCAGATTTCATCAGCCCGTGCTCTTCGAGGGTTCTTGCTCCCCCCACATGGCTATTTGTATTGGTACCCTAACCACATGGGTTGGGGACTTTACTGCGTTGGGTTCACCCTCATTTATTTTAAGTGCTTTTGTTCTTTTATTTATTTAGTAGTCGATCCTAAGGTCTTTTACCCTAGCAATTTCTATTGTCATTGGTTGTATTCTCGAGTTCCAATGACCTACTTGATCATTCGTGGACATTAATATAATAGTATAATATAATTTCTTTCCTATATGGTAGGTTTTCTCCAACTTACTGGATTACTCTGATTTATATCTACAAATTTGTTCACTGTATTCAACTTGTTCATGCATAATTGCTGACCAAAATTCATCTGACGCATCTGTTTGTGGTATCATTCTACCATCACCAAGCCATTTTGATGCAGGCGGTTTTTAACAAATTTCTTTAATCATTCTGACCTGTTCTATGGCTGAATCAAACCATCCCAGATTATCTTTCTTCATATGTTTCCTGATCTCATTCGTTTTACTCGATATATAAGGAATATATTTATCCATATAATCAATCATTCTAAAAGTCTTTGTATTTGCGCCTTATATGCCACAACATCTAGAAATTCTGAAATATTTTCTAATACATGGGGCTGCATGACAATTTGATCATTTTTCATCTCAATTCCTAAAACTTGTTAGGACTTGTTCCAAAGTCTTAACCTTAGTTTAAGTTGTTAGGTGATAATAAAATGTAATTGGGCATGCATCTTTATTTATAAAGACACCCCCTTTAATAAATCATAGCCATTTACTTAGTTTGGTTTTATATAGTTTGAGTTAATAATAAAACTAACTTGCAAGTTGAATACCTGTGGGAGTTGGTTATTTGGTGAGTTGGTTTTCACCGGTCATAGGTGAAAACTATATATTCATGTTTGTGTGAGTAAAAGAGTTAACGACATATTGACAACCTTCTATGCACTTGTTTTTTTATAATTAATAAAATGCTTGTGGCCCTGTCTTAGTGGGCACAAGATTTACCCTAAGTGATTTTGTTGGTTGAAAGTAATTGGAGTGCTATTTTACTCGATATATAAGAAATATATTTATCCATATAATCAATCATTCTAAAAGTCTTTGTATTTGCGCCTTATATGCTACAACATCTAGAAATTCTGAAATATTTTCTAATACATGAGGTTGCATGACAATTTGATCATTTTTCATCTCAATTCCTAAAACTTGTTAGGACTTGTTCCAAAGTCTTAACCTTAGTTTAGGTTGTTAGGTGATAATAAAATGTAAAAGGGCATGCATCTTTACTTATAAAGAGACCCCCTTTAATAAATCATAGCCATTTACTTAGTTTGGTTTTATATAGTTTGAGTTAATAATAAAACTAACTTGCACGCTGAATTCCTGTGGGAGTTGGTTATTTGGTTAGTTGATTTTTACCAGTCATAGGTGAAAACTATATATTCATGTTTGTGCGAGTAAAAGAGTTAACGACATATTGACAACCTTCTATGCACTTGTTTTTTTATAATTAATAAAATGCTTGTGGCCCTGTCTTAGTGGGCACAAGATTTACCCAAAGTGATTTTGTTGGTTGAAAGTAATTGGAGTGCTATCATTGGTATTAGAGCATGGTAAAAGGAAGTGTGGCGATCTTTGGTAAACGAGGTGATTTTTATTCATATGCTTGGACAAGAAAGATTCACGTGAAGACAATCTAACAAATATAAGGTATGCCCTTTTTAAATAATTTGGAGTTAACATTTGAAAATATTTTCAGATATCAAATTTTTCAAATAATTTTTTTTCCAACCCTGTGATTGGAGGAATTTATACATTGAGGAAATTAATTTTGTATGGTTGGTCTGAGAAGCAACAAAATTAAATTTTCATCCTCCATTTTTTAAGCTTGATCCTCCCTTTTGAATCCTCTAGAATTTGTCTGTTCAAATCAATTCTTGGATTTCTATCCAAATGGACAAATCCAACCACTTTTATGGCTTTTTAAGGTTCAAAAACCCATGTACACATACGGGATGGCCTCCATGAATTTGTAAAAAAAATCTGAAATGAATCTGGATAAGTTTCCATCTATTTTAGAGCTTTTGTCTATCAAAAACCTGATTTAAAACATTCTTAAAAACATCTAAAGTCATTTTTTGAGCTTGTACAACCTCCATGAGCACTTGTACAGCTATCATGGCGTCCAAAATACTCCAGCCATCATTTGTTTTCTGAAAATCCTCAACAAGCATCCTGAAATTGCTCAAAATTGCTTAAAACCTCATTTGTATGGCCCTATACGGATTTGCACGGCCTAATTCAACTGGAAAAGAGTTTCAGAAATTTATTTTTGTAACCATGGCATCCTTCGCTGAAGCATGGCATTGGAAGGAAGCTAGAAAATTATAAAAAAATATTTGCCAAAGTTTGATTACAAATTTTAGGGTTTGGGGTCCCACAAATATCCAAACTTCTTACCTTTTTCAAAAAAAATTCATGGATGATTAATTTTTACTTGGGAAAGTATTTTTTTTTATATTCATAGAACCAAAAATATAATTTTTTTTACCTTATATGTCTTGTAAAGGCTCATAGAGCAATTGGAAAAGATAATTTTGTAACAACCTTGGAAGTTGGAGGTCTAGGATTCAAATCTCTCGTTTAGTGAAATTTTCTTTTTGGTGATTTGCTTGTTTGAGGAATATTCCCTTTTTTTGGAATCTTTTGCATGTTTTGAACATTGTAAAAGGCATAAATCTTGTAAAATAGTGAAATTTAGTGGGAGAAAAGCAATATTTATGTGTTTCTTTGGTGAAATAAGGGCGTAATTGGTGAAATAAGAGTGTAAATCTTTTATTTTTTGATGAGGTTAAGTGCAAAACCCTTCAAAAATCTCACTTTTGCTCTACGTGGAGGTTAAATGAGAAAACCTGTACAAGCATTGTTTTCACACTTACGTTCATTTCAAGATGCCGAAAATTCAAAATTTGCTTTCAGATAGTGATCGTTTAATGACTGTCAATTACACTGATTGAAAACGTTTGATGAAAGCTTCATTAATTTTTAACGAGTTATGGGATGTTGTGAAAAGTAAAAATCATGTATTGCCTACAAAACAGTATAAACTTGTCATTTTCAATATGCGTGATTCTAAGGCCCTAGCTTTAATCAAGTGTTATCGCACTAGAGATACTTATATTCATATTGAAACTCTCCTCATAGTTACACTGCATGGAAGACTTTATCTAACTTGAATGATAAAAAGCCCAAGCATAAAAAGATAGATATACACATGAAGTTGTTTACTTTGTCATTAGAGGAAGATGAGGATATAGGAGAGTACACGTCTAAGTTAAAGAATACTGCTACTGAGTATACTAAGGCTGGATTTGATAAATTAGATGATCTCATTATTACTACTGCAGTGAAAGGATTACTAGTGTCCTATAGAATCTTTGTGGAAATGTTACATGTCTCTAACAAGATCATAGGCATAACTTTTGATAAATTGGTTGAGTTACTTATTCAGCATGACCTCTCTCTAACCAAGAAATCCAAGAAAATCGAGGAAGCCCATGTTACTAAATCCAAGCCTAGTTCTTCTTCTTCCGGTTAACAAAACTATAGAGGGCAAGGTTATAGAGGAGGTAGAGGTTATAGAGGAGGCAGATTTCAAAACAGAGGTAGAGAATATAAGCAAAACAACTATTCAAATCAACAATTTAGCCATTCTCATTCAAATGAGATGAGTGATAAAGGACGTGGTAACAACTCTTATAAAGGCAAAAGTCGAGGTAAATCAGACATTTAGTGTCAGATGTGAAAAAATTGGTCACATTGCTTCTCATTGTAGGATTCCTTTTGACAAAATTCAAACGCTGCAAAAAGTGACAGTCTAACTCTGCTCAATATGTTGACCATGATTATGATGAGTCAGACAATGTTGTTCATGAATCTGCGTTCACTGCTTTAAGGAACATTGCTTATATGGAATATGAGACTAGAGATGAGTTCACAAATGTGTGGGTTTTAAATACAGGAGCAACAAAACACATGACCATAGTTCGCATACTCGTACTCGGAGAGTACTCACCCAGCTCCCTAAAAGTTTACTTGGCGATTATTCGACAACCACTCCCCATTATTTGACAAAATAAAAAATAATAATAATCAATTTTATTAAAAAACTTAAATTTTATAGAAATTACAGTTGTAAAAAGTATCAAATGAGTCTATAAAAACATTGGGGAAGTGTTTTCTATTAGATTTGAATACATAGGTGAACAAAGCAAATGTTCAATTGTTTGTAAAAAGGATTGAAGTGAGGAAATAGTATGCAGGATAGTTGTATGTTGTACTTGTTTTATATCTCATTGTACTCCGAATTTAACCAATAGAAGATAGATAGTAGAGCTATTGCATATTCTAACTGGTTTTTCCCAACACCTTGTGGAGTTTTCTAGGTCAAAAACATGTCATGTCTCTATTGATCTGCATTTTGTTTCAAGTTATTTGCATTCATAATTCAGTTCTTAAGTTCAATCTAATCTTCCAACAGCAAATTGCACTAATTTTATATCATTGTATGGATTAAGTTGTCATTTAGAGTAAATTCAGAATAGAACAAGTTGTGACTCTGTGAAATCTAAAAAGTTAGTAACGTAGATTTTATAGATTGTTAAGTCACTTGAGAACATTAATGCATATCCTTCTTTTATTCGCTGTCAGAACCAAAACACTTAAGCTTTGTGACTAAGTTCTTCATCTGATTATAGGCTTTATTTTGTACAAAAAATTGATGAATATACATAGTTATATTCAAAACAGAAGTCCTGACAATTTCTAATCACCTCATAGTGAGATGCTAGATTATGTTACACGACATATTAATGAGAAATGCAAATCGCCATTACAAAAGATGTCATACTAAATAGTACATGTTCAAAACTACATGTTTCATGAAAAAACTATCTCATTTAAAGAAGAAATAAAAATGATAGTTCAACCATATATAGTTCCATGTAGATTGTTCAAAAAGAGCAGAGGAAATGGAGGTTTGATTATTTTTTCCCTCAACTTGAATACCTTTGATCCTTCTGCAAAGTAAGTCTTTTTTCCACCAGCATTAATACGAGTCATAATAGTTGACGCTGAGTGTGCAAGGATATCCAGTTTAGCTTGTTGAAATTCATGTAAACTTGCAAGAGACTATACAATACTCGAGCCTTGGCGATAACTGGCACAGTGCTCACCGAGGCTCGAGTATTTGGGGGTGGCGAATATGAGCAGCGAATACTTGTTTTAAGTCCTGCTCGACGAGTACTCGCCCACTCGACAAGTAATCGCCGAGTCTGTATACTATACACGTGACATTCAAGCGAGACTTCTTTTGGACTTTCAAAGAAGCATCTCTCACTCCGGTATCCTTGACAGATAAATCTATGCATACTCCACAAGGACTTGGGTCTATTAGAATTCTACTTCCTAATGGTTCCATCAAATACTTGGAGAATGTTTGGTATGTTCCCACATTGCAAAAGCATCTTTCCTTGGTAACTATTCGTAAGGGTTATTAAATTGTGCTTGAAAATGGGCTCATTTATATTAACTCAGTAAAAGATAGAGACAAAACCATGTATACATGTTATGAGGATGGAAATTTGGTTCGTATTGTAAAGTGCTTCCTCCCACAGTGGAACTTGTGACAGTTGTTGATACAAGTACAGGGACTATGTCTACACAACGGTTGTGGCATCTCTGCTATGGACATTTGAATGTTCACTCTTTAGCGAACTTACAAAGATATGGTATGGTGAGTGGTTTGCCCACTTTTCGCAAAGATAGCATTCTTTGTGAATCATGTGTTTTGGGCAAAGAGAACAGAGAAAATTTTCATAAGAGTTCATGGCGAGCTAACAAATGTTTGAAGTTAGTTCATAGTGATGTTTGTGACATGAAGAAGTCATCCATTGGAGAGTGCAAATATTTTGTGTTGTTTACTGATGATTTTTCTAGGATGACTTGGGTGTTTTTTATGAAAAATAAATCAGAGGTTTTCACTAAGTTTGTTGATTGGTTACACTTAGTTGAAAAAGAAACAGGTTCACACTTAGCCACTCTTTGTTCAAATAATGGTGGTGAGTATCCTTCAAATGAATTTTCAAATTATTGTTGGGAACATGGAATCCATTCACAATATAGTAATGCTTATACTCCACAACAAGATGGAGTCTAAACGAATGAACATGACTTTAGAGGGCACAACTCCAGCTATGTTGCACTATAAACAACTTGATGATAAATTTTGGGCCGCAGCCATTGGTACTACAATGTATTTGAGAAACAGATCCCCTACAGCTGCACTTTTGGGTAAAACTCCATGTGAGGCTTGGTATGGGTTTAAACCAAAAGTTAAACACTTGAAAGTTTTTGGATGTCTTTGTTTTGCTTTGTTCCTACTAAACACAGAACTAAGTTGGAACCACAAAGTAGAAAATGCATCTTTCTTGGGTATTCTAAAACAAAAAGGAGTATCCTTTGCTTACAGGATACAGGCAAATTCATAGTGAGCAAGGATGTGATATTTGATAAATTTTGTACTATGAACAGTGCATAGATTGACTCCCAATTTGACAAATTAGAGAGGAAGATTCAAAAACGTGCTAAGGGATTGAATAATGAGGCTAACTCTCATAGGTTGTGGTATGAAACTAGTATCCCTTCCACTTCTAGTTCCTCGGGTATTTCACAAGATAATGACTTAGAAAATGTTGAAAATTCTCTAAGTCTTCCTTCAACTAGTGTACATGAAGAGAATTATGTTCCTAATCTTAACAAGTATCCAAAATGGGCTCAAAGTACTTTTTCTGACTTGAAAGCAGATGAAGTTGGTCTAACAAGTCCTAGGAGTTCTCATAAACAAGTGAATTATGTAATGGTTGTTACTACTTCTTCCACTAAGCCATCCACTTTTGAGGAGGCTTCTACTGAACAGGTTTAGCAAATTGCAATGAAAAGTGAGTATGATGACATTCTTAACAATAATACTTGGGTTTTGGTTGATCCTCCTCCACATGTTCAACCCATTGGATGCAAATGGGCTTATAGGATCAAGTATAAATCAAATGGCTCCATTGATAAACATAAGGCAAGACTTGTTGCGAAAGGTTATGTGCAACAAGAAGGTATTGATTATTTGAAAACGTTTGCACCAACTGCCAAATGGCACACTATTCATATGGTTCTTGCCTTAGCGACACAAAATAGTTGGGAAGTACATCAGATGGATCTCAAAAGTGCTTTTTTGAATGGTGATTTACAGAAAGAAGTGTTTATGAAATAGCTCCAAGGTTTTGAGAAAGTGTGTAAATTAATCAAAGCTCTCTATGGGCTCAAACAGGCACCCAGGACTTGGTATGAAAATATGGGTTCCTACTTGCAAAAAATTGGCTTTACACGTAGTGAATCAAATGATACTCTCTATATTTGGGTGCAGTGAAGGAAATTGGTAATGCTTGTTCTCTATGTCAATGACTTGTTTATCACTAGAAATGATGAAAACCATAACAAAGTCTGTGAATAAGGAACTAAAAGACGGATTTGAGATGACAAATCTTGGACTTCTTCACTATTACCTTGGCATAGAAGTTACTTAGAAAGATCAAAGTATTTTCATTTCACAAACTAAGTATATTTATGAGTTATTAAACAAGTTTGGCATGAATGATTGCAAACCAGCGCTCACTCCCATGGAAGTAACTTGAAATTATCTACGGATGATGGTAGTGCTCTTTTTGATGGCACCAAATACAAACAGTTAGTAGGAGGTTTGATATACTTGATGACTATCAAGCCCAATATATCATTTGCAGTTGGAATTTTGTCTAGGTTTACGCATGAGCCTAGAGAAATTCATTGGCATGTAGCAAAAAGAGTACTTCAAGAACTTCAAACTTGTTGGGTATTGTGATGCAGATTTTGACAGATGTGTGGATAACAATGTGTCCACAACAGGGTACACCATGCATATGAGTTCAGCTGCCATTGTGTGATGTTGTACGAAGCAGGGTACAGTGACAAATTCATCAGCAAAATCAGAATACATCGCAGCATGGGACACTTCTAGAGAAATTGTTTATTTACGGCACATTCTTGAAGATCTTCAGATTTCTCAAATTGTTCCTACACATTGATAATCAAAGCGCGATTAAAATGTCTAAAAATCCAGTATTTCATGCCAAAACAAAACATATGGATATCAAATATCACTATCTGCGAATGTTGGTGTCAAAGAAAGCACTTGATCCAATATATTGCCCAATTGCTAATCACACAACTGATATCTTCACAAAACCCCTTGACAAAATAAAATTTGAGAAATTCAGAAAAATGCTTGGCATGTGTCCAAAGAACTGAATTTGGATCATGGGGGGTTTGTTGGGACTTGATCCAACGCCTTAACCTTAATTTAGGTTGTTAGGTGATAATAAAATGTAAATGGGCATGCATCTTTATTTATGAAGACACCCTTTTAATAAATCAGTCATTTACTTAGTTTGGTTTTATATAGTTTGAGTTGATAATAAAATGAACTTACGGGTTGAATTCCCGTGGGAGTTGGTTATTTGATTGGTTTTTACCGGTCATAGATGAAAACTATATATTCATGTTTGTGTGAGTAAAAGGGTTAACGACATATTGACACCCTTCTATGTACTTGTTTTTTTCTAATTAATAAAATGCTTGTGGACCTGTCTCAGTGGGCACAAAATTTACCCTAAGTGATTTTGTTGGTTGAAAGTAATTGGAGTGCTATCAAAACATCTGTCTAGCTTGAACAACTTCATTTTCTTCTCTGATAAACATAGATCATACTGCTCAACTAAAGAAACAAATTTCTCCATATGGCCGAAATGTTCTTTGTTCTGAGAGAAACCCAAAATATCACCTATACAAACCACTATAAAGCCTAAATATGCACACCAAAAATCCATTCTTCTCTGAAAGAATGTTGGGGCATTGTGCAATCCAAAGGGCATCACATTCCATTCATTGAGGTTACCTGGCACCAAAAAAGCTATCTTGTGGCAATCTTCTCTAATTTTGATCTGATAATAGCCCGACTTACAATCGGAAACAACTTTAGCCAATCCCATCTTTTGGATTATCATATCCTTGTTTGGTGAAGGGTAGTTGAATGAAACAATTATTTTGTTGAGAGGCTTGTAGTTAATCACCATTCTTGCCTTTCTTCTTTTTATTTCTGCATGGTTCCTGACAAGACAGGCTGGGCAGGAATAATGTGATTTTCTTGGCCAGATCCATTGGGTTTGTAAAAGTTCATCAACTTACTTTTTCACCTCTTCTTTGTTTGTGGGAGTCAATGATATTGGCTTTGCATAGACTCCTCAAGCATGATAGGTTTGAATTTCCACCAATGGGATTTCTTTGTCCCAAAATTGCAAGAAAAGTTTTGAACAACAAGCCTTAAGTCTGTTGATAAACTGCTGTTTAAAAACCTATTGTGCCTCATTTGCAGCCCTCTGGCATCTTTGTTGCTCTTTTAGCAGTTCTCTTTCATCATAAAATTGAATAATTTCGTTAAAATTACCCTGATTTCCGGAGTTGGGTGTTCTTCCAGCCCTTTTGCCTTGCTCTTTGAGCTCTATTTCCTGCAATCTGGGCAGCACTACCTTCTCACCATCTATAGTACAAACTAGGCAATCACTGGACATGGTAACTGGACCAAACAGGTCCAAAAATGGCATTGACGATATTATTTGAGATGAATTGTCATAGAATTCAAAAGAAATGCTGTCACTTGCTTATTCCCCAAATTTATAGGAATACCAACCAGCACAATTTTCCCATTGAATGTTTGATTGTGTACAGGCTTGGGAAACTGCTTCCAATTAGCAACAATCTGGGGCCAGTCCATATTCAATATCTACAAATGCATTGAAAATGCTTCATATTTTGAGCAGTAGTTTTTGGCCAACACAACTTTTGTATCTGATGTTTAGTTTCAGATATTAAGTCAACAAAATAAATAGTATTCCAACTCTTTTTTGGTTGATCCTATTTCCTGCAGCACCAGATCTTCTATGTTGAACCAGAGAGTTGTGAAGAACTGGATCTTGGTTTTGATCAGGATTCAGAATGTGATGCAAACAAGAATTAGATACAAGCTTGATATATTCACAGGCATATGAATCATAGTTACAGACATCTATGAGCTTCATTTTAGCCAACTATACAGAGGCTTGAAGCTGTTCATCTCTTAGGCTAGGAATAAATTCATTTGTGATGGTGGCTTCTAGGACAGCTAGTCCTGCATTTCTGTCTTCATCTGTGACAGCTTCCCACCATCTTTGAACCATGCCAACCAATAACCATCTATCTAGAAGCTATATCTGTAATGTCCCAATTACTTAACCAAGCCACTTTTTGCATCATGCACAATGACCCAATCCAGAATTTTAGTGTGTCTTGAGGATCTGTGGAACAATCCAAATTCAACAAATATCCTTAGGGACCTTTTCTGTAAAAAAGATTTTGCTGCTGACAATTGATCACTTGTTTGTTTAGCAAAAGACTGTTTTTCGGCTGTGTTTAACTGTCCAGAACTACTGGGGACTGACTGTTTGGGAGGTGCACTTTGTTGTAATAAGGATGGGATACAGGGCATTTCTGTCATTTGGCTAGATGATTCTTCTATCTTACTTACTGCATTTTCATCCTTTTCAGACTCCGAATCATCAAGTGACAACTTGTGAGACCAGCTGTACAAGCTTTTCATAGAGCTATAGCTCTTTCTCTTCTGTTTTCTTTTAAAGTTTTTTCTTACCTTTTCAGCCTGAAAGGCAAAAGGAGCTTGCAAATTGTCATCAATAGCAAGCAACTGATGTTGAAATTTATCAATATTATGCTCTGCATGCTTTGTCCAATTAAAAAAAAATTGTACTTCCAAACGTTAATTTCTTGTTCAGCAAGATCTGCTGCACTCTTTTCCACAATATAAGAATGGTCTGCTTGCCATTCTAATTTCTCTTTAGAAGAGAATGTAGTACAAATGTTTCTCTTAGAAGGCCATTTTCTTCCTCCAATAAACTCTTTTCCATATACCATCCATGAATCTTCCTCTTCTTTTCTGCATAGGACAAAGATTTTTCTTTCACAATTTTCGAGTTATGTGTGGCAAAATGGTTTTTCTGGGGCAACAGAGGAATCATGAAAGTAGCTGAAGCTCCATACTCATCAGCTTTGGATTCGTCTTGGGACTTTGAAATTTCTCCTTGCTCCTGCACTCTCAGACAATCTCCCAGGTGGACTAATTGTAAAATGAATTTATTTATTTTTGAGGATGAGATTTCTGGACGTTTAAAACAATGCTGGAATGACACATGATCTGATGGGGAACTAGTTTCACCCAAGAAAAAAATTAAACACAGCTTTGTCTTGATCACTGATTGCTTATATCCCAGGACTCATTCATGAATATGGAGTTCCCGAATAACAGGACCATGAGCCTATATCTGACCAAAACTTGGTGTCTATCCTCTTAATCACAAATTGTCGAGCATGACTGTGAAATGTTTAATAATCTAAATGTACATGTTACTTTAATGGACAAATACTCAGACTTCATTTTCATGTTTAACCCTTGAAATCCTACTGGTAACATCCATGTTTGCAGCAGCCATTTCTCAGTAAGACTCCTGGAAAAGTCGGGAAAAATATCGATGCAGATTGAAGCTTGATTCAAAGGACAAATAGAAGACCGGAATTTTCTATCTTCAAATTTATTATGTCTATTGCTTGATAATGCGACGTAAGCAGAGCTGTTCAATCCTAACCTAAACAATGGAGTACGTGGCATACAATAAAAACCAAAATAAATGTAATTATACTTTCCTAAACTCCACAACTTATTGAATCCAGATTTTAAAAACAAAGGGAGAAGACAAACTTACACACCTTCATCTTGGATTTTCAGGTTGACCTCAGTCTTCCTGATAGATAGAGATATGTGTGCCATTACCTGGAACGGGTTCACTTTGTAGATCTCAGATAATTTAAACACTGGAGGAAGATTTGCAAATAAGAAGATGGCAAAGTGGGAAGGAAAACAGAAATTGAAGTATAGCCATGCTCACCTGAAGCATTTGAATAATTCGAACCACTTTGGTAAAGCTCCGCTGGAAGCTGACAGTGAACTGGAGTTGGAAGGGGTGGAATGGGAATACTTGGCAGATGATGGCACCACCATGGGGAGAAACAGTGTTTTCACTGTAGCCACTGTCATCAATGAGACTATCAAATTCATTTTCAGGGGCAAAAAAGGTTTTTTGGGTAGTTAAAATTGAAAGCCACCATGCTCTGATGGTGAAAACCATGGAGAGACTGAAGAATTTGATGGCAGAATGGAGTAAAAACAATCACATGCTGATGCTGGTGAAAGAATCCATGAGTAATAGCCTTCGTGACGAGCTGATTTGAAACCAGGCCTTCCCTACTTCGCAGACAACTTTTGCTAGTATCACGGACAAGGGTGAGTCATCTCCTTTCACTCCGAATCCTCATCAGCACAAAGGAGACTCGGTCCTGGCCTTGGAAAAAAGAATTTCCAGTTTCAAGAGGGAGAAAGCTGAGACTTATTAACTTGCAAGTTGCAGTCCCTCAAAGAGGAGAGGTCTTTGACATTGTCAGAGACTGGACCAGACAATTCATCCCTGATATCTTTGATGTTGTAAAACAAATTGTCACGAAAGGTACATGTCAACCGGGAGGAGCTGAGGACCAAATTTGCCAACTGAATGGCTCTTGCAGTTGGCAAGCCCCTCAATTGACCTCGTTTGTTTCTTCAGAGAGCCCTAACAGTGCTTTTGAGGATGCAAAATTGCAGTTTTTTGTTTACATGGATATCTCAGCATAGGGACCTCAAGATGGAGTGATGCCATTGGAGTATTAAATTGCGTGGATCGAAGGCTATACCTTTCATTCTGTTTTGTTACTTCACCACTCCAAGGCAGTGTTAGCTTCAATATTAGTAGGGGCCTTTTTTGTTTGAAATTTTACATTATTTTGATCTATGATGTTAATCGCTATATTGTAATCAGAAAATCTGACTACCATTATGGCTTTGATGGGGGGCTTGTACAGCCCATCTGATTATATTTTTTGATGCTACTGATCATGGCTTGCCATACCTGGAAAACTATCAGGTTGAGACATGAAATTACTGCTGCAATTATCGGTTTATTAATATAGTTTTTATCTTTTTAATTAAATTACAGTTTACTGGGGAAATCTACCAATTGGAATCGTTTATTGATTTTCCCAGCAAGTGTCTCTATCAATCCAAGAAGCAAGTTGTTTGAAAAAATATCATATTTTTTTTACCTATCACTCTATTACTTTGCCTTATCGTTGGGATGAAAATCAAAGTTGAATCATATGTGCCAGGACTGATTGCAGCCAGCAAGTCTAACAAAATAGCTGTTGCGATGGGAAAGATCATAATGGCCCACCATGAACCACTTAATGCCACCAGGGGAGATAAGGGTAACCTCCATGGGAATAGTTAAGAGAAGTTTGTGTTAGTAACATGAATCCGGAAAAAAATTCAAACATAATGTGATCTGTAATTGACTATTCTATTTCAAGTACTATAATGATTCTATAATTCCCAAATTTCTGTATAGGAAAATACAAATATATTGAACAAAAATCCATAACTTAATGTGCGTAGGAAAACAACTACAGAAAATAAAACATAAATAAAGAAAACATGCATCCACAGAAGATACATATATTTAGCCTTAACCCTCTTCGAGTAGAAAACTGCACGGAGAAAAATATGGAACTGCTTTTACTCCTTTTGAAACACTTTATGACAAGAGTTACAGAGATGTTGATTCAGTTTGGAACCACTACACTGTAATTACTCAATTGGAGAATTGCTACCATTGTCTCCTCTGTTTCTTTACTGATGTACTCGTCCTCCTCAAAGCGACCTTTGAGAATGATTGCATATTGATTATTTCTTACTCACTTGGTCAGTGATTGAAAGCTGAACATATTTTGCCAATTACAAAATCTTCTTGTCTTTGCCTACTTACAAAGTTACATAGCATTGATGGGGCACCCTAAATGGTGCCTTCAGTTACTTCAGGTTTCTTGGATCAAGAAGAATCATTAAATTGATCAAAACCAAATGATATTCAAAAAGAAGAAAAATCAGTTCCTATGCTCCAAGAATCCATTTAAGGAATTCTTGAAGATAGTGTTTGAGTTGAAATAGGTACTTCTATAAAAGAATCTAAATCGCATTAGTTTTAAATCATGGTAATAATAAGATCTAAAAAATTTAAACTATTTTGTACAATTGACATCAAATCACAACTGATAAATACAGTAAAAAAGCTAGTTATAAGTGATTTAAAGATGACATGATGATAAATACCTCACCCATGCCTACAGTGTAATTTGTGAGACCAAAATAATCTCTCACTTTGACACCCAGCTTTTGTTGCTGTGGGTCAACAACAAGCAACTGGAAATCCTGCATTGATAAACCAAACCTTGAACATATTTCAAAATTAAAAAAACAATGCTTGTGAACACACTTTCCTTCAAAACAAAGAAATTCAATATGACTAACACCTAAGATTGAATAACTACAATAAAACAATATAAATTCAGAACAATACTGGTGTATACTTACCTGATTCCATATAGGAGCACCAGGCGGACCAATAACAGTAGTCTGGCTATTTTTCTTACTTTGAATGACTTGATCGCCTAGAACAAGAACAACATAGGGATCTGTCTTCCCTGTCAAAGTATAATGTAATAATGTAAATGAATACCATTTTAAGCACCAGATCAATTCATTATTTTTCTACCAAATTCAAAGCATAGAGCACTGCGATCCCAAAAGGCAATGTGAATGGCACGGACGTGACGGAACCAAAGTTGCAACTGTTATAAGCATTGACTGCTTGTTTCAGTTATTGTACTATACAATTACAATTTAGCTATAAAAACGTGAGTTTCACATGTACAGATAAGATAAACCAATGGTATGATATTTGATACAGAAAAAATTTCAAAAGCCTTGGATACAATACGTCTGTATATATACAAATATACATAAAAAATAGAAATTACAAGTATTTTTTAAGGGTTAGGGCTACATCTTTTATAAGAAGTAACTGACTTTTGGGCTTAGGATTGCAGTATTTTTGTTTTTTTAGTAATTCCTTTTGATTGTTCAAAGGGATATGGTAAGATATTCATATTAGTCTGCATATCTGGATCCGGATATAGCAGGCAGTTATATCCACCGTATCTCAGCTGCACTGCACTTGCATACATACTAGATATGCACATACACATATCTTCCATGGGATGCATATCCAGAAACTTAGATGGTCCGCCTCCTTGTAACCCAACAGGTTTGACAGTAGATGGTAATGTACATGATCAATATTTGTTCCACATGTTTGAAGTGCCAATGCTAACAGTTGGATGTGGTCTTACCATTGACATGTAACATAAGCCTAAACATAAACGGTGTTGGCTAGTTTGCAACTTGGCATTTATATTAGTTTGATGGGAAGCTTACCATCGTTAGCAATTTTTGTATCTAGACAGATCTTTTGTCTGAAACTGGCACATCTCAATACTTTTTGCAAAGTTAAGTTTTCTTCTAGTCTTTGCTCTCATGTATCTTGTTGTTTAGTATTAATCAAAGTTGTTGTATATGCCCACCCTCATTCTAGATAGAAATCTACATATCCAGTAGAATAAGGGTACAATATGGAAAGGATACAGAGCAAATATGCCTGTCTGCCATTTCCAAATCCGGATATGGCTAGGATACAGTCAGGAGCTGTTTATATCCCACTTAAAAAACTAAAAAACCAAAAAGCATGTAACCCTAACACTAAAAAGAGACCTGTAATTTATACAATCTATGGTTTTAATAATACATATCATGGTGCAGATGCTCTCAAAGGAAAGTAATATGATAAATTGTTCTAATCCCTAACTACGATGTATTTCGAACCAATAAATCGTAATTTATAAACTATGGGTATTATGTGTATTTGTGTTTTTAATATTTTCTGTAAAGATGTCAATAAATCGTAATTTATAAACTATGGGTATTATGTGTATTTGTGTTTTTAATATTTTCTGTAAGGATGTCTCCTTGCCATTCCATATCTAGGGGTTCTTGGAAAAACAGCATTCCCTATACCCGTGGGCCGTAACAGGATCTGTTTGCTGGTGATTTAGGATTTTTTTTGCATATATGTGTGTTATAGTTGTATCCTATCCAAGGTTTTCTAAAAATGTCATTTGTATAAGATACCGTTCCTTTATAGGCTAGCATATCCATATCCATGCAAATTAATGGGCCATGCCAGACAAACAACTTTAAAACAGCATTCAAACATATGCCTATACAAATTATTATCATTAAAATTTCCATGGCCATGCTAGACAAACAACTTTAAAACAGCATTCAAGCATATGCCTATCCAAATTATTATCATTGAATTTCCACTTTTGAACTCTAGACCAACACCTTCATGGGCTACTATGGCCACATTAAACAAGGCACTCAAACATGGGAAGCATATGCAGTACCCTTATTAAAGTGGATTTTATATTTTTCAGTACAT
Organism: Torreya grandis; assembly: GCA_037957365.1. Classification (NCBI taxonomy): domain Eukaryota; kingdom Viridiplantae; phylum Streptophyta; class Pinopsida; order Cupressales; family Taxaceae; genus Torreya; species Torreya grandis. The sequence goes on along the minus strand of JARHVA010000605.1, from coordinate 2,583,833 downwards.
AAATAGAATCATGCATAACATATTATTTTCCAATATACTACTGCATATCACCCAAAACAATCCTAAAAGAAGAGAAATACCATAAGGAACATAGTTGAGCTTTCGAGCATCTACCAACATGACAGATAACTCTCCAGCAAAGTCTTTGTTCCCTTCCTGAATAACCCCAGTTTTGAAATCTTTTGAATCAGGACCTGTTGCTTGCCCCTTCTGAAAATTCAACACAATTTTTTTTGGACGAACAAAGAGAGAGGGTAGATCTTCGGTGAAAAGCTTAGTCAAAAACCTGAAATGAAAAAAGCCCCAAAATATGGTGGACAAAGAGAAATTGTGTTAAATAGTGTTTCAGCCAGTACTTTTATATTTAGTCAAATACATAACATAAGATTACGACATAGCCTCCCAGTAGAGTTATCAACAATGGTTCAGACAGCTATTTTCTTTAACAGGCATAAATTATTTTTGAAATCAGGCAGATAAGAAAAATACTCTTTAGAAAAGAAAACGGAGAAATTTTAAATCTTCATACAACAGATAACAGCTAATAAAAACTCTCCAAACATATAACTGCTTTGCAGAAACATGAAAAAAAAACATTTACAGCTTTATATTGATATTGTGAAGAAATAAGCAGAATGGATTTAAAGGTACTCACATTGAGAGAACTGGAATTGCTGGCAGATTATGACCCCGAGGCAGTGAACCCAAAACACAGATTGTCAAATTCAATGATTTAGTCTGGATTCTAGAGATTGGAAAAATATAAGAGTGCACTTTCAATTCACAGATATGATATATAGATCCCAACAAGTATTACTTCGTAAGAACGCGTAAAAAAGATAATGTTTTACAATTATTGGACAATGATAAATTACCAAATAAGCCTGTTCTTATGATTTAACCAGTGCCTAACAAATAAAGTAATTACCCACAAAACAAGAACCAAACAAATTGATATGAACTTTTAACTCGGTCAATTTAGTTAAAGTATAACTTGAATCTACAGGAAGTGCAAGGAGCATCCTGAAGGCCAGCAAATGCTTCGGCAATCTGAGAGTCGGGTCCTTAATAAAGGCCCAAATCAGAACTCTCATGCTTGATTTAATAAAATTTAGATAACATAGGATAATGTTGCTAGGAAGGTGGATGCTCAAATAAATTTCAAAAAATCTTATAAAGTTTGATTGTATTTTGATCTTTCTTCTTCCTCTATCTAGCAAGTCTTACTTCTAAGCCAATTTACAAAAACCAGATGGTATCCTTGGTATAAAGGACCCAATTTGTAAAAAATAATACAATTTGCAAAACATATTATGAAAAACATGGTCAGTCCAAAACTGATTACAACTACATAAATTCATGATGATTTGATAAACTTTTAACATCCCAAAGAAATACAACATCATTCAATTGAACACTTAACCTTTATTCTCGATTTCACTCCTAAATTTTTCATTTTATAAATTTATATGTTCCCCTCTTCCTATGCTTATTACAATGCTTTTTCTTGTCCGCTAAGTCATGCAGCAACTTCTACGGCGTGTCACTTTGCCGAGCATAGTGAATATTGTTACTGTAGCTGCTCCTTGTCTGTATATAGGGAGATATGGCTAATAATTCACCCTACCTTCTGGTAGAGATAAGTGCTATCCAGCTACTAAATGTCAAACCATTTAGTCAGTTCCCTTCTGATTTTGCTAAGGTACAAAATTCATTGAGTCCTTGAAGAGATTAGTGTGTTATATTTTATTATGTAAGAGAATTCAACCAAATCATGCATTAATCTGAAATCTCTAGAATTGTCAATTAATTAATCCAACTCTAGCATTGGAGGATATAAAAACCTAAAGTTGTGTAAGAATCTAGATAGCAAATCAAAATGTCTAGTAGAATACAGAAAAGCAATGAAATGACACCAAATGAGAACAAGCACCTAAGAGTAAAGTCTTGTATCTTTGCTCCTAGAACTGATATTGTAACTGTTTCATTCTGGAGCAATGATGGTATATGATGTCAGCAGAAACATTAAAGAAAAACATTTACAAATTTATATTGAGATTGAAGAAATGTTAGTTTTATCTTTACACATGTGGGGCAATCCTTTGAGAGTTGTGCAGATATTGTTTCCTAGGAATCTTGTTGTTGATTAAAAGTTTTCTAAGCTGAAAAATATATTATGGGCCAATGTTTCTGGTTGACAGCAGATGTAGGAAAAAATCTACTCTTAAGGTTACAAAGTGAGCTTTGAAGACCCTTGCTCAGGTGACAGGAAGACACTACCTTAAACAGGTGAGACGACTTGCTATTTGATTATGGGTGGTCCTTCAAAGCGCATCATGAAGATATGTTTCAGTCTGAATCAAATCTCAACAGGGTATCTTTTGTCGTAAAATAAATGTTAAATGGTGAGTGAATGTGTATGCCTTTGCATATCATGTTTCTGCATCTTGTTAAGTTCCAGGACATGGATTAAACATATTGTGTTCCTTTGTATGCATCTCGGTGAACTTTTACATAATTTGTGTTTCAGATATCATGGTAAAAGAATGCTAGAATTAGGTCGTTATATTGCTCTTAATTCTAACTGTAAGTTGCTTAAAAGATGAGAAACCAATAGATTTTTTACAGAATGCCAACAGATGAGCCCTAAATGTTTGTGATATAATTGTTGTGTCAACAATTATTGGGAAAGGTTCGCTAAACTAACTGCCATGAACAAGAAATTTGGCTATAGCAACACCCATTGAAGAACTATATAGTGGAAATTCTCCACATTATACCTTGAGACCTGCCTCCACATAGAATGTTTCTTTCATGCATTCCCATACTTTAAACAAACAACAGTGTATAAGGTTAGATTTTAGATAGGAGAAAGTACAAGCAGAGATACTAAGATTTTCCAATATGCTCCCAAAGAAAACAGTTTTGAGTGACGGACAAAACAACATAAGTTCAATATTTCCCTATGGGCATTGGATTTTGATTATTCTAGTACAGATAAACTACAAGTATACATACCCATTAGATTGAAATGGAGAAATGGAGCCAGATTAAGCTTGATCTTTGGTAGAGAGACGAAAGCCCAAGTTGCTGTCCCCACCCAGGGCTCTGAGGGAACCAGCCCCAACTTTACCCACAACTCTCCATCGACGTCTAAATCTCGCACCCCAACAGGAATCATTACAGGAATGAGCCAAAACTTTAATGAAAGCATCAATAACATACGAGCTCCGCCTGTATAACGAAGACCAATCTGATACCTAGATGCACACCAAAAGGAATATTAATTCCCTTGACTAATAAAGACATACATCATCCATTTTACAAGGGTTGTCATATATTATATGAAATATGATACATCAAAATAGACATTTCACTAAACATAAGCATGAAAAATCTTCATCAGTCTTAATCTAGGTTCAAACTTTTAGTGCTTCAGAGAGGGAACAGGGGTTAGGAAATAAAAGCAAAGTGCACGCCTCCCTGTTACAAAAGCACACACGATAATGATCATTGATAAGGATTCATCATACAATTTAACATTTATGGGGGAAAAAAAAACCAAGCAATTCAGCTAGGCTAAGCTAAGAAGCAATTCTCCTGTCTGAGAATACAAAGAGTTGCTTCACAATGCATGTTGCTTTGCAAAAGACAATTCTAGCTCTAGCACTGAGATTTGGAATGCAGCAAATAGAAAATCCCAAGCTTTCAAAAGAGAGAAATATTTGACTAGTTGATAAACAATGTTGTGATTGCAGCATTTCTCATTATCATAGTTTATGTATAGCATTTACGCGTAATTAAATGTAAAGATTTCAAAAAGAAAAGAAAAGGATACTTGCTGATTCCATTTCCATTAAAAACAGGCATAAAATGTGCAATATTTTAAGCATTTATCTAAGCTTATCCACATCTTTGTTGAATGCTTTTGCACAGTTTGAACTACAACTATCATAGCTAATGTGAAGATTGATGGAAGCTATGCACACAATAGATTTTAAATGCGCTTTCATTGTTATGATGTTTGAAGATTATGTTAATATTTCCAGTTGACAATGAAATGGATATTAATCCCCATTTCTGGGGAAAAGAAATCTTGAGTGCCATTTTAGGCAGTTAAAGAGGCTGAATTCAGGCAGATTATTGTGGGAATAGCTCCTTAAATATAGGAAGTTTTAAATGGCCTGCTTAGAGAGTCCTAATTTAGGCGGTCATCAAGTTCTAGTAAGGTGTTTTTAGGGGTACATAAAAGATACATTATCGATAAATTTAGAGATGATAAATGTAGAGGGTGAACACGGGATCAATTATTTATAACCCCCTGTGCACTTTATATAGGTAAAGCAATCCTAGGAGAATTCGTTTTTGTAAGTATCTATGGTAATGTATTATAGATTACGTTATTGGCCAAGTGCAGAACCCATATCACTCATGGAATACCTTAGGCCCACCTTGGGGTCCCTATCTTCTCAAACAATTCTGTTTTGTCTTATTATATGCACTATCTGAAATATAGCTTCCAAAGCAATAATTTATAAATATTACATTTAGATTTTTTCCCAGATATTCCAGTAGTGATCTTATTCTTTCCCAAACCTTGGTCTCTTTCAAAACTTGAGATTTCAATTTCAGGAAAATTCAGGTTTCAGATTTTTTTAGTGGATTCAAGATTTTCAAATCAATCATAGGCTTTTACGTTCAACAGATGATTTTTGGGTCAGGAACATAATAGTGGCATCAAAGCATTTTCAAGGCTTCTTGCAAGTATTCATTCCCAAGAACTCAAAAGGATTATAATTTGAAATCATAATTGCATTTCATTGGAAATAGAAATAACTAAATTATGTTAATGTCCACAAATGACTAAAGTAGGTCAATCGGACTCAAGAGTAAAGTCATTTACAATAGAAGTCAAAAATATATTAAGTGTTTGAACTTTGAATTTTCGTGACTAGCATAATAAACGAAGCAAGCATAAAGTTAAGAAATGAATATATCAAAGTTCTTTTTTGTTTGATAAAAATACAGATTGAACAAGAAAGAAACTGTATTAATGTTCACAAAAGACCACAATAGGTCAATGCTACTAAAAAGTACAGCAAGTTAAAATAGCAAATCACAAGTCCTATTTCAAAAGTACCAGAGGCATATACTCACTGCAGATCATTGGCCCGGCGAGAAGTCCGGCGCTCCACACTTCTGACCGAGATAGGCTCCTCCCCTAGAAAAAACTGTTTGATTTCCACCCTCTGTACATAATCAGGCTTCTTTATATTGTCTATGACAGGTTGAAGAAGCCCAACCATCCAGTTCTCCAGTCCAACCCGATAAACTTTCCACAACTTCCCAAGCACCATGTTCACCCATTCTACCGACTCCTTCCTCTGCAGATCCTGTTCGAGAAACTGGGAAATGCTTGTCGGCACTTGAGGCCTGATACCACTTTGAAACCCAGCAACCTGCTTATTATTCGTTTTCCTTGAGGTCCACACTTTGTCAAAGACAACTCCCACCAGAAAAAATAACCCGAACAGAGACACAACAGTCCGAGGGAGAGGAAGAAGAGTAGGTATAGGCGCACTGTGCAAGCCACCAAGCTGAGTACTCAATTTATACACAAATGGGTCATCCTGTACACTAGCGGTGAAGGAGAATGTGGCATGTTTCTGTTCTATGCCTTGCCTTCTCCCTAATGGGATTTGGGTTTGGGTTTTGGTTGGGGTTTGGGTTTGGGTTTCCCTGGGTAAACCAGGAAATTTTAATTCCTCTTGCGAACTTATCTCTGCCTCCTCTCTTGAAGCTTTGTTTGACAATGCCCGTGTACTTCTTTTTGTTGCATCTAGAATTTCCACATTGAATGCAGGCTTATCCTTATTACTGCTTTCAAGCGAGCAAGCAACTAGTCTCCATAGCCCAATATTATTACCTCGAAAACTATTGGATCCGTAAAAAAACCTAGTTCTAGGGTTTCTAAGTTTCCTGTACGGTTTTAACAGCGGAGAAAAGAGTAAAGGAGGATTTGCTGGCGCGACTGAGGCTGGTTGCAAAAACATTTAAAAGGACAATATAAATTTGCCCTAATTTCAGATTGGGCAAGAATGTTTTTATGGAATGCAATAATCATGGAAATAATCGAGCTCGAACTCTCTTTTATTGCAGAGAAGTTTCAGTACGGGCATGAATTTTTCAGGCATGAATTTTCCTCACACGAATTTTCCGTTTCTGTATCATAAAACAAATTTCTCCATGCGAAACAGCATTTACGAATTACATACTTATAGTTTGCTGAATATAAAATGCATACATTTCGGAATTACCTGATTCTTCCTGTAATTGAATTGGTTTGGAATTGAGAAATGCAAATATCCAATCTGCTTCTGTACATTTCATATTGTTTCGCCGCTATAATGATAAAAATTAAAAAGAATTTGAGCCTCTCACCGAAAACAATTCAATTCAAATGGGCGGCTCTTTGAACCCTGAAAACATGTATTTTTGTTCTGGTCAAATATCTACGGTTGAGGGTCGTTTATGGAAATCGCTCTTCAACATCGTCGCCGTTGAAGGCGCTACAAAATCTGTACAGTGTTGTTGGGATACATACCATTAGTACCGTTGGAAAAGTGGAAGGCGGGCGAGATGACACGTGGATGAAAAGCGCGTTTTGCGTTTGGTTCTTCCACTTGTTGATTTACACGTAGGATGTCGTGCCATCTTGGTTCGGATAAAGTCATTGTCTTGGGAAATTGCTGGCCCAGGAAGAAGAAAAAACCCTGGAATTTGATGGTTTTGGAGCGTTTTTACCTCTTTTACCCGTATTTTATACCTTTTCTATTGTTTTTGTTCTTTACATTATTAGGGATTTGTTTTTCAATCATATATTTTATTTTCTTCGTAATTACAGTTATTTCAAAAACTAATAATATTTAATTATAAAAATATTTAAAATTTTAGAATATTTATTATTCTTTTTTAAAATTATAATATAAATTATATTTTCTAAATGATTTTAATTGAAATAAATTAATACAAAATATAAAATTTAAAATATTTTTTATTCTTTTTAAAATAAAAATTTAAAAATATTTTAGGTCAATTTTTAAATATTAAATATTATAAATTAAATTTTATGAAATTCATAAAAATATATCATTTTCACAATAATTTTTTTTTCTCCTCTTAATTTTAAATTTAGGATTGAAAATTTGAAAAACATTTATAAATAATATAATTAAATTATTTTCATTTTTTTAAATATATTATATTATATCTTCTTTACTTTATTAAAACAATTTAGTCTCATTTAACAACATTTTGACTCTTCATTGAATCAGGAATGAAATACTTTTGTTGATTGTGGAGGCCAGGCATGAAATACTTTTGTTGATTTGTGGAGGCCACTTATTGCCATAGACAAATGATGTTCAATTATATAAAATATTTTTTAATGGTTCCCAAAAAATAAAAATCATGAGAAATGAAAACAATTGATTTAATATTAAAAATTAGGATAGTTTTTAATTTTTAATTTTATATTTTAAATAAATTTATTATTAAAATATTTTAGTATAATTATTATTAATCAAATGATAGTATATAAAAAGTTGTGTTGTAAAGCAGTGGATTGGTATGTATAGTATAGATTTCTTATCGGAGAAAAATGCTAGTTCAAAATACGACAACAAAATAACAAAGATAACATATTAATGTCGGAGAATTCACAACTTTACAAATATCTTATGTTGTAGATAATATTTATAAATTATATAGCACCTCAATCTTATATACTTGGCAAATTCATACTTTAGTTGTTCTTTTTACTTCTAGACTTTTGTCACTTCTACAAGTTTCACATTTGCTCTCTTATGTCCTTTGGCTTATCTCTTAGTCTGACCAATGTTATGTTGATGACCCAATTATTCTATCTTACCCATAATGCTTAAAACTTGATTATCTTATACATCTGCAAGTTATGAGCCCGTACCCATTTTTTTGCTCCCTAGACACTTGCGTCTCGAACAGACACCTACATCTATGCAGATGCCCTATTCTAATACAAGTATCTAGTGCCCTAAATTCATCTAGTTTACAAATGAAATGTATCCTCGTGGTTGGCCTAAGTGCTATTATGAAACATATTCTCTTGATAAGAGTTTAATATATGTGCAAACACTCCTCACTCTAAATTCGCCTAGCATGGACCTAACATTCATACCAAAGAGCATTCAAAGGACATTCAATTAAGCAAAAACTTTCATATTCTCTCATATTCCCATATTAGTCATAGGAACAACACACCTACAAGTCTGAAGTACTGAAGGAGAAGCCCAATAGCTATATTTGTCAAGTTACAATCTAGGTCACTGTTATACTTGTTTATCATATATTGCATGATTCACACATAAGCCAAAATGTATGGAAGAACTACATAATTTTGAGACCCTCTTTGCAATATTGACTATGTAGGCAACGCTTATTGATAGAGGGGTATTTGGGGCAGCACAACACTGTGTGTTCATTAACCCATTTTTTCCAAGGCATCATTCAAGGGCAAAGAAGAGTGAACCTAAGGATTTGATCAATAAATCAAGAGCGATAACGTATGCACATGATTTGAATACATCAATAAAAAGGTGAAAAAATTTAGAAAAACCCAACTGACAAATTTGAAAAAGGATTTATATTTTGGTTTGGACACTTTCATCAAGATCAGAATGTCCACGTAGATGCAAGTGTTTAAGGGTTAAAGACAGTCAAAACATAGAGCGAATAGAACCCAAACTTCTAATACAATCATGTGATGATCTGTGATCACTATCATATTACAAAAAAGAACATCAAACAAGATATGTTCTCTCTCATCCTTTAGTCATGTAATTATACAATCATTATTATATTTATTGCACATGCTTAAATGAATTATATTATCAAAATATTATATTACATTTATTATATCTAAATATTACATTAAAATAATTTTATTTACTTAAGTGTGTTCAAATAGCACAAAACATTTGATGAACCTATCCTCTGCTTTCAAAACCAAAACTATAATTTTCATGTTAGGGTTTTCTCCTTTAAAAGTTAACTTCATATCCTTGTATTTATTTTTTAGATCTGATTTTTGTTTTACAAGCATCAGTTAAGGTGTGTTTTTTTATCTTGTTTCTCTAGGCATTATGCTTGCTTTCTTTGTGATTGGGTGCAAAGTTATGAATGTCCTTATGCAAGGTCCCACAAAGCCCCATCCATGGCTAAGACAAAAAATACTGGAAAAAATAAAAACTTCAAAAATCCAAAAATGTTTTTAGCATTCACATGTTTTATTAGCTCCTTAGTATATATGTTGTTAGTTCCATGTTGGTAGATGGCATATTAGTATTTTCTATATGCACGTGTTTCACTTATATTTTGAGTGTGATTTAGGCATACACATATACATGATCTATGCACTTTTAGATGTTGGGCTTGCCCTCTACTCACATCACCAGAACATCGGTGCCATCCACGTCTATGATCACAATACATCCAGGTTATATTATTCTATGATCACTTTACATTATGATATTTGAGCTCATATATGTATTTACATATGCTTTTATTTATGCTTATATCTTTCGTAGATTACTTGATATGTTATATACTTAACATTTTTTGTTAACACATATATCCAAGGACTAGTATGTTATGTTTCTACTGGTTGTTTACACTTTTATTTATGCACTTCTTTGAGTGTTTTACTTTGCTATTATCTTGCTTGTTTGAGCATTTGAAGATGCTCCATTATTTATGGCATTTGTGTCTTTGTTTGCCTCTTTGACATTTAAATATGTCATTATTTGTTATATGTTGACATTTAAATATGTCATTTCTTGTTTTGTGGACATTTGTGTAAGGAAATTACTTAGATGATTCGCAACAATAGAATTATATATGGCAAAATTAAGATCATAATAAGTACATCCATAACAACAATTGGTGAAAGAGCAAAATACTTGACTATTATGACTGAGCCACTTCGAGGGGGCAACTTTCAAAACAATGCAATAAGAACGGAATTCACATTATGATAATAAGTGACTAACCACTACCTCCTATATATACTCTACTTAGTCTTGGTTATTCCATAGGTTGACCATACTAAGAACATCGAGAAATGCAAAAAGCTAATATGAAGATGTGTAAGCTATAAGTCGGCCATGCATATCCTTGGATGCACTATAAGTTAAGGGCATAACATGCCCCTCCCTTTCAAAACAATGCTTTCCTCAATGTTGAATCAAATTAGGATGTTTTTATATGAATGCTTCATCTTCCCATGTTGCATATTTAGAATACAAGTTCTTCCATTTTATCAAATAGTGTTTAATGGCTATGGTCCACAGTTGCTTAGTGGGCTTGTGAAGGATCTCATCAGGGTCTAGAATGACTCTGACTTCTTCATTTAATTCAAGTAACTCAATCTGAGTGGAAACTCTACGTCTAATTACTTTTTCAGGCAAGATACATGGAATACCATACGTATGCAAGTGGCTGGGGGTAATTCTAACTTGTAAGCCACACTACCAATTTTATGCAAGATATGGTAAGGGCCATAATACTTAGGTGATAGTTTGCTATCCTTTTTCTATTGCGTCAAAGACATCTGCTTATATGGCTACAAATGCACAAAGACCTGATCACCTATGTCAAAATACCACTCATTACAGTGTTGATCTGCTTGTTGCTTCATTTGATTTTGTGTCATTGCTAAATTTTTTTGCAAACTTACTAACACCACTTGTTGATGGTGAATGTGTTCCTCAACAACTCAAACCTTAGGATGCACTATTAAAACTAAAGTGATATATGGGAGGTGATACCCATAGAATGTCATAAAGAGAAGTGTGAAAAGAAGTGTTATACCACCATTCAACAAGTGGCATCTAATGAACCCATTTATCATGTTTGTTAAAAACAAAATAACAAAGATACCCTTTGAGACATTTGTTGACTACTTTTGTTTGTTCATCAAATTTAAGATGATAGGATGAGCTATAAGCCAACTACGTACCCAAACATTCAAATAATTTAGTCAAAAAATTACAAGTAAATATAGAATCTCAATTACTTACAATGATCTTTAGAGTGCCATGCAATGTTTGAAATGTATTAAAAAAAGTAGAAGCTACTGTTATGGAAACAAATGGTTGTGATAAGGAGAAAAAATGAGCATACTTGGGGAGTCAATCCACAACTACCATGATAACATTTTTACCCTCAGACCTTGGTAACCCCATGATGAAATATATGGAAACCTCTTCCCAACACTGGCTAGGGATGGATAAAGGCTACAAAAGACCTAGGGTCTTAATGATTTCATTGTTATTTTGTTGGCATACCATGCATTTAGCCACATATTTCTAAACATCCCCTTTGAGTCCTTTCCAAAATAAATTTTGCTTGATTCTATGATATGCTTTCAAAAATTATGTGTGTTCTCCAAGTGGAGAGGCATGAAGTTCCTGAAGAATTTTATGTTTGAGGAGAGAATGCTTCCAAAGGTATAATATATCTTTAAACCATAATGCGTTCCCCTTCCATGTAAATTTTTCATATTCGTTAGAACCCTGTTGAATATTTTGAATCAAATCCTTGGTAGCACTATAATTCTCCCATTCTGATCTTGTTTCTTCTATGCCATTTGCTTGTCACATGGTCATGGAGCATAACAATGCCTCAACTAATTCATCTCATTGAGAGAGGGCATTTGCCACCACATTCTCTTTTCCTTTCTTATATACCATTTTAAAATCATAGCCTAACATTTTAGTCATCCATTTTTTTTATTCTTCATATGACAAGCGTTGTTCTAAAAAATATTTGAGGCTATCATGATCAGTTTTTACCTAAAAGTGACGACCCATCAGATACATTTTCCATTGCTTCACTACATGCAGAATAGCCATCATATCTTTCTCATATATTGGTTTGAGACTATTTTTTCCCTTAAGTTGGAAAATTTAAAATGCCCGTGGTCTGCCTTCTTGCATGAGTACATCCCCTGTGCCATATTCTGATGCATCACGCTCCACAACAAAAGTTTTTAAAAAATTAAGAGTAGCCGAAATTGGAGTTGTGCACATAACCATTTTCAACTGTTCAAATGCCTTGGTAGCTAAACCAGTCCATTAGAAGGAGTCTTTCTTCAACAAAGAGGTGAGTGGGGTTGTAATGCTACCATAATTTTTGATAAACTTGTGATAGTAACTAGTTAACCTCAAAAATCTATGGAGGTTCTTGAGGGTCTTTAGAACCTACCACTCCATCATTGCTTGAATTTTTTTAGGATCAACTTTCACTCCTTGTGAAATAACATGACCCAAGTACTCCACATCTTGAACACTAAAAGCACATTTGGAAGGTTTGGCATAAAGTTGATGTTGTTCTAGAATTGAAATCACATCTTTCACTTGCTTCAAATGGTCTTTCCAATTTTTGTATTAGATGAGGATATCATCAAAAAACATTGATACAAACTTTCTCAAAAATGGCCTAAAAATAGTATTCATCAAACTCTGAAATGTAGTTGGTACATTTGTGAGGCTAAAAGGCATGACCATAAATTCATAATGACCTTCGTAAGTTTTAAAAGTTGTTTTAGGTATGTCTTCATTATGGATACGAATATGATGATATCTAAAGCAAAAATCTAACTTGGTAAAATAAATAGCACCATGTAATTCATCTAGCAAATCATCAATTACAGGAATATGAAACTTATCTTTGATGGTGTATTTGTTGAGTTCTTTGTAGTCTGGGCACATCCTCCAATTGTCATCATCCTTCTGCACCATGACCACCAGGGAGGAATATTTAATTTGACTCTTTTGGGCATATGGATACCTATAGGGTCTGATATTGGGTGGTGTACTTCCTGAAATGAATTTGATGACATGATCATGTACATGACTTGGAGTAAGTCCTTTTAGCAGTCACAAAAATAACATAATGGTCATCCAACACCTTTTATAAATTAGGATGTGTAGACTCCTTGGTTCATTGAACCTACATGAAAAATAAACGTGCCACAAAACCTTCTGCACCTTTTATGAGAATCTTCGTCATCTGATGGGAACTAACCAATTATGGAGATTTAACCCATAATCCATGTAGTTTAGAAGTCCTTATTTCTGAATTAAACCTCATGAATAATTCCTATAAATTCATCTCAATAGTGCTCAAAGTGGTGAGCCATTGCACTCCCAAAATAATGTCAACTCCTCCCGTGGGAATAACAAACATAGGGGAATCTAACAAATAGTCTCTCATAGCAAGCTTAATACTATGTCATTTTTTAGAATAATTAACTATACCACCATCTGCAATCATGACCTGAAAGTCTAAAGTTGGATAAATGAAACAATTCAAACGAGCAACCAACTTATTGTTGATGAAGTTATGTGTACTCCCAAAGTCAATTAACATAGTCACCTTTTGTTTCTTCAATAACCACACCATCTTAAGAGTTTGAGGAGTATTAATGCTTGAAAGTGCATGACAAGAAATAGTAGGTTGAGAATCTTCATATTCATCCTTAGGTTCTTCTAACCCTTCCCCTGAAGCCTCCTCATCTTCTTCTGTATCATTGGCACCATCAATATAATATAACTTATTTTCAGCACATCGATGCCTTTTTCTCCATTTGTTATTAGAGCTAAAACACTAACCTTTTGAATGCTTCTCTTCCACTTGTTGAGGTGTTAATCTAGTAGGTAGATGAAATGATGGTGCTATAAGGGTGCATTCATGAACATTGGTGAAAGGTCTTTATCTGATCAGCGCTTTTTGCTCAGCCATGCATGCCTTTGGTATGGCCTCAAATATAGTATTAAGATGAAACATGTAAACCTCCAATTGGATGCTATCTTTAAGGCCACCTAGAAATAGGTCAGTTAAATTTTCCTCAGTGTTGTTTGCCACATGTAAGAAGAGATTCTAAAATTGATGAATGTATTCCTTGGTAGTCCTAGTTTGATACAACTTGGCTTGGTGACTGAATAATTTTTAGAGACATTATTGTGATAGTGGAGTTGTAATTCTTTAGAAAATACTGACTATGAAACTGAGACACCCCTCTTTTTCTTTTGAGCACAAAACCAATGATACCAAATGAATGGCTGAGGATCCAGATAGAGGGAGGCCATAACCACTTTTTTTTAACAATGAGTTTGATGTAGATTAAATAGATTTTTAATTTGAGTGAGCCAAGTGAGTGGATCATTACCATCAAACTTATGCAAGTCCACTTTTGGAAACATTGACTTAGGACCATAATTGGTATTGGTATTATTTAGAGTAGGAGAACCAAACTAAAGTGGTGGAGGATTATTTTGCAATGGTTGAGCTGACAAGTTGGCCAATTGCCCATATATTTGTTGTAATTTATCCTTTATGTTATCCAAGTCCCCTCTCAAACCTATAATATCTCCTTGAACCATATCAAAATCATATTTTTTCACCATGCCCTACAAATCTGACTCAAGTTGATGCACTACCTTTGAAATATATGAATCAAAAGTTTTAAATTCCATGTTGTCTTTGTGATGATTTATTGAAGTTTCTTGCCCTTTCCCACATCTATAAGTATTTGGACCAGCCATGCACAAACCCTGAGAGGTTTTTAACTCTAAAAAAAATGTATCGATGGAATACACCATTGCAATCATCTCGTCAAGATGAATCTGTATGCAATCAAAAATGCATCATGTTTATAAATCAATCCTAACTCAAAGAAGATAGATCATATCATACACTTTCGATTGGGGACACATTTGTTAAGTAGGAACAAAACCAATATGGGGATCTGTTAGACTTGATCAGGGGATCTTTTATCATAATACATGACTTTAGGGAGGGTTCCAAAGCCTCCAATCAAACACAATCAGGCAATAGCCCTAAGGGAGTCTTGTGTTTTGATATCTCACTAAACTAATAACAAGTAAAGTAAATATAATCTAGTGCTCACCAAAGCTTGTGTCACAAAGTTGGGGTTATAAACAATAAAATTAAATATGCATATAAGACATATACTCACATCAATGTATACATAATCCTAATGCATGAAAGAGAAGTACAAATGCATATCTATCTACTCTTACAAATTAAGAACAAAGTTAGGAATACTTACCATCAAAGACGAACCTATTGAGCCTCAATCTCTCCCTTGGCTAAGGTGTTTTGCAAGAGGTTATTGTAGTATATAAGGATGACAAAGACAAATTAGCTCCAGACTACACAACCTATCAATGCATCCAAAAGACTTATCCACAAGACAAGATCCATATCTCCAAAGAAAGTATGGAACCCTAGGCTTGTTACTCAAGTAAAATGGTGGATAAATAAATATGCAATATATCTTACTTCTTCTTTTCTCACAATAATGGTGAAATAAACTTACATATATATATATATATATATATATATATATATATATATATATATATATATATATATATATATATATATATATATATATATATACAACTCTAACCCTAAACCCTTACACAAATTATGGCCGATAGGGTCGACTCATTTGACCTAGTATTATTTAACTCGTGCTGAAAATGAACTACATTGGCATTATGGGATGACGATAAACAATACAAGGTCGACACTGTCGGCATAGTTATAAAACCATTGAAAGAGGATTTAGGCTAGGAAAAGGTAAATGAAAGTGGCAAATGATTGGAAGAGGGTGCAATATAGAATAACAATCTTAGGGAAATGGTTTTTAGGAGACAAATGTGTAGATAACAAGTGGCAAAAGGGATAATAATCCTATGAAACACCAGTGGTCTGCCCACCCCTTTCTCAGTGCACCCCTAAAGGCGTGTGCTTAGAGAGATTGAGACTTGACGGGTTTTTACAAGATTCAAAGTATCAATAATCAATAAAAGTTTGAAATTATTATGTGTATACATAATCCAAGTATTGTTATTATGCACAAGGGTGAAACATTTCAACTCAAAAAAGTGTACCACTACAATATACTATTGTGATCATCTCATAGAGATGAATCCAATGACTACTAATTTGCACAAGGTAAAAAAAAAATTTAAAAATGTGCCGTAAAAATTTACCCAAATCATTGCTTTGATACCACTTGTAAGGAAATTACTTAGATGATTTGCAACAATATAATTATATATGGCAACATTAAGAGCAAAATAAGCATTTCACAACAATAATTGGTGAAAGAGCAAAATACTTGAATATTATGATTGAGCCACTTCGAGGGGGCAACCTCCACAACAATACAATAAAAACAAAATTCACAATATAATGATAAAAGACTAACCACTACCTCTTATCTATACTCTACTTAGCCATGGTTATTCCATAGGTTGACCATACTAAAAACATCAAAAAATACGAGCTAATATAAAGATGTGTAAGCCATAAGTCAGCCACACATATCCCTAGATGCATTATAGGTTAATGGCATAACAATTTGACTAAGTCGTGTCCCTTAAATTGTGGGGCATTTGAACATGCTCCATGTTTGTAGTCTCCTTGGACCTTTTGTCATTTGACTTGCTTTTGAGTTTTCTTATGTGTGTATTTGATTTGTTTATTGAGCTTGTATTTTTACTATCTAGACTTTGTCATGATTCACATCATACATCTTAGGAGTTGGTGTGATCATATTCTTCACACTTCAATGATACATATACCTAGACATGTTCATTTTATATGTTACAGGGTACATTCATAGATTACATGGTTATCTTATCCTTTTGAGATTAGGAGTTGTTATCTTCCCCCACCTCAAAATGGGGGGCATATTAGTGGGGGCATACCATAAAGGCATGACTTCCTCATTGGTCATGATTTTAGATATACAGTGGGGGCATGTTTTGGAGACATGCTCTCCATACTTTTTAGTATGTAGCATACCGAAATTACACTAGGGGCATGTTTTAAAAACATGTCTTCCACATTAACACTTATATTAGTTTTCAGTTTTAAATTATAGTGGAGGCATGCTTTGGAAACATGTTATATACACTTACATAGTTTTAAATTGGCCAAATTATGCAGTTGTATGATGTAAAACACATTTGTGTCAAAATTTTATACATTAGTATGATTGTGATACATAGTTTCAGCATGAGACATATCTAAGGTGCAAATGCTAAGAAATGTGTACCTAATATTACAAAATCAAACCCGTTTATGATTTTAGTGTTAGGATCTAGGAGCACAATTGATTACCTTGTATAAGCAACTAAACATGAAATTTAACCAGAAGTAATAAGTAACTAGAATAAAAAACAACACAAAATTTGAGAGACAATATATAATTGTATTCAACTCATCCAGAAGGAAATACAATGAAGAGATTACACTCTTCTCACACCTCTTGGGCATACTAGTAACTCTCCCTCAAGAGTTCTTTCTCTCACAACCAATTACAACCACAACTCAAACACAGAGTTGTACCTTCCACCAGTTAGTAACAATACTGCCAGTACACAAGCACTCAAAGTACTCCAAGTAGATCTCCCTAATCTTGCACGACCTGCAAATCAAATGATCTTACTTACCATGTAGATCTCTCCTGATCTTGCTATACCATAGATCAACCTAGTTTTGCACACCTGCAAACCTAGATCTTACAATCGAAAGGATCTCTTCCTTGTCCTTGATTACAATACAGCCCCATGAGTCTATTATATAGATCCCATGCAAACAATAATTAGACTTCTAATTACAATAATTAGAAATGCAGACTCAAGACTAAAATTAGTCTTTTACATGCAAACAAACTGTCTATCTAAAATAAGACCAATTTTGGAAGCGCATGCAAATGCATGCACACACAGGCTGCCAACGTCGGTGCCTATTTGATCGATGTCGACTGACCCATAACCGACGTCGATTACTGTGAACACTGAAGATGACCGACGTCGGTTGCGCTGTCGACGTTAGTTTCTCTGTAACTCAGCAACCTCCTCCATGTCTTCATCAGTGAAGCTTTTAGTTCCATAACTTAACAATCTCCCACTTGGAGATAAACAACTACATCTGTACCTATACCTGTACATCGTCTAATTTTGTTTATTGGCTTGTATCCCTCTTCAAGTTCAATCTTGAATACCAACCACCACACATCTTATGGTGCTATGCCTATCATCCAAGTCCCCTACCATATCTGATTCTACATACCCATGTAGAGAAGTGTTTGACGCTGCATCACATGTATACCTACTATTGGTCCCTCTCAGATACTTGAAAATCCACTGAACTACTTTTCAGTGCTTCTTTCTCAGATTGGCCACAAACTTGCTGACAACACCCACTACGTGGGCAACATCAGGTCTAGTACACATTTACTTAACCTCATCATGTGAATTGGGACACTGTTCTGTGAACTGTCCATCCATAGGTGTGTTAATTGGTTCTGCATCCTACATCTTGAACCTCTCTACTACCTTATTTACATAATCATCCTGAGACAACATCAACCTGTGATCTTCCCTGTCTCTAGAAATACTCATGCCAAATAATTTTGCTACTCTCAAATCCTTCATGGCATATCTTTGAACTAACTTTACCTTTAGCTCAGCAACTCCCTGCATGTGTGACCCTGCAACAAGCATACACACTACATACAGTAACAAGATAATGTAGCTAATATTATCCAACCTAGTAAAGGAAACATAATGGTTACATTGACATTGATTAAAGCCCTGCTTTGTCATACACCTGTCAAACCTCTATTGTCCTACAACTTGCTCAAGACCATATAACCTAACCTTCCATCTCACGTGTCCATTCTCTCTCTTCTTTAACCTAGGAATCCATTCATCTTTCAGTGCTTTCTTTCGGCTAGCAACTCTACCAAATCTCCCATTTGGTTCTCTTCCAAAGAATCAAATTCCTCATTCATGCCATGCTCCCACTATTTCTTGGATTCTACCTGCTCTGTCTCTTTATAACTTCTTGGTTCTTGACCATCAGTGAGCAACAAGTAGTGTAAAAAAGGGGAATAATGAATTTGAGGCTTACTTACTCTTTTAGTCCTCCTCATGGGCATTTGAGACTCCTTGACAGCTTGCTATTCACCCAAAATCCATTTTCTGGTCGACCCTGGTCTACCCCCGACCAATGTCGATCCCACCTGATCACCGATGCTGATTCCCTGACCGACGTCGTTGTCCAACTTGCCAACATTGATTCCCTGATCAACGTCAGTCTCCACCTACCCAACACCATCGACTCTGGTCTGCACATGATCGACATCGATAACTGTGTTTTCTTGTGAGTGATGACTTTTTACCCGTGAGCTTACTTTGAATGATACCCTTGTCCAAACTGCCCTGCTCATAATTATTCAACCCCTTGAGCTGATCTCTGTCCATCATCTTCTCCTTGAAAACCAAGGCTTTCCTATTCTTATCAAAAATATCAGTTTTCCTCTTTATGCATGTGTTTCAAGAAACCTCACTTTCTTCTGTTGCTTATAGAAATCTTGATCTATGCTCTCCAGATCTGAACTCTTACCTTTTGACTCAAGAACATGCATCCCCTTCTTACTTATGTGACCAAGCCTACGGAGCCACATCTTCACATCTACATCTGAAGTAGATAAACCAGAAGGATAATCAGTAATATAAGTAGATAGATAAAGAGTACCTACTTTCTTACCTCTTGCTAAAACAAGTGCACCCTTGGAAACTTTTCAAGAATCTACTGTGAGAGTTACTGTGCATTCCTCATCACTCAACTTTCCTACAAAAATCAAGTTTCACTTTAGGACTGAGACATGCATGACCTCCTTCAACACCCATGTGTTCCCTGTCTGCAATTTCAGCTGCACTTTCCCTTTGCCAACCATTTGACAAGGCTTACCATCCCCTAAATAAATCTCTCCAAAGTCTCCTTGGACATATTCATGAAAAAATTCTCTATTTGGGGTTGCATGGAAAGAGGCACCAGAATCTAAAACCCAAGATTCCACTTTATCCAAGGAACATACAAGAGCATCCTATGCAACAATATCTGCAACATCTGCTTCTTCATTTCCTTCATACTGATCTTCAACCAACCAATAATTTTTTTTTACATGCCCTGCCTTTCCACAATTCCAGTAGATTATTTTGCCATACCTGGATTTGGATCTCCTGCCTATCTTTGACCTTGATTTCTCTTGCTCGATCTTCTCTCTTTGCCTTCCCCTGCTTTTAACACTTAAAGCATTCCCTGATGATTCATCTGTGCTTTTCCTACGAATTTCTTCATTCAAGATTACATTAACAACATCATCAACTTTCAAGATATTTGAAGTAGATGCAATATTACTAACTGCCATTACCAAACTATCCCAACTTTCAGGTAATGAGCATAAGATTAAGAGAGCCTTAATTTCATCATCAAAAGCTATATTGACTGAATTTAACTGGTTTACCAAACCATGGAAATCACTAAGATGACTATGTACAGATCCACCTTCCAGCATTTGCAAATTAAACAATTGCTTCATAAGAAATGCCTTATTCGAAGCTGAGGGTTTTTCATATAAATTTGCCAAAGATCTCATTAACTCTACTGTTGTCTTAGCCTGTGATAAGTTGGAAATCACAGACAATGCCAGGCTCAACCTTATAGATCCCAGAGCTTTTCAATCAAGAACATTCCATTCTTCATCTTTCATATCCATGGGCTTGCATGCAACCCCACCCAACGGTAAGTACAAATCTTTCTGATACATATAATCTTCTATCTACATCCTCCATAATTGATAATTCTTGCTGTTGAATTTCTCCATTTTTAGCTTATTTTCTTCTGACTCCCACTCAATCAGAAACCCTTGAGAGTGACCTGTAATAGAACACTAACCTGCTCCGAACCAGGCTCTGTGAACCTACAACCCTAGCTCTGATACCACTTGATAGTGGTATCACTTGGTGAACTAGCAACCCAGCTCTGATACCACTTTGTTAGGATTAGGAGCACAATTGATTACCTTGTATAAGCAACTAAACATAGAATTTAACTAGAACTAACAAGTAACTAGAAATCAGAAACAACACAAAATTTGAGAGATAATAAACAATTGTATTCAACTCATCCAGAAGGAAATACAATGAAGAGATTACACTCTTTCCACACCTCTTGGGCGTACCAGTAACTCTCCCTCAAGAGTTCTTTCTCTCACAACCAATTACAACCACAACTCAAACACAGAGTTGTACCCTCCACTAGTCAGTAACAATACTACCAGTACACAAGTACTCAAAGTACTCCAAGTAGATCCTTGATCTTGCACAACCTGCAAATCAAATGATCTTACTTACCATGTAGATCTCCCTTGATCTTGCTATACCACATATCAACCTGGTTTTGCACACCTGCAAACCTAGATCTTAAAATCGGAAGGATCTTTTCCTTATCCTTGATTACAATACAGCCCCATGAGTCTCTTATATAAATCCCATAAAAACAATAATTAGACTTCTAATTACAATAATTAGAAATGCAGACTCAAGACTAAAATTAATCTTTTACATGCAAACAAACTGTCTATCTAAAATAAGACCAGTTTTGGAAGCGCATGCAAACGCATGCACACACAGGCTGCCAACGTCGGTGCCTGTCTGACCAATGTCGGCTGACCCATAACTGACGTCAGTTACTATGAACACTAAAGATGACTGACGTCGGTTGCGCTACCGACGTCGATTTCTTTATAACTCAGCAACCTCTTCCATGTTTACATCAGTGAAGCTTTTATTTTAGAGACTATCATCACCCATGAGGTTAGAATTTTATAGATTATATTGAGCCAATCTACTGCAGTAGTTGGTTCACTTTTGGGTATGGTTGAGGTGATTAAATCACTTAATCTTGCCAATTTTTTAGTTAGACTTGATTGCATCATCCAGCCTCACCAATTTGAAAGTGTGAGTTCAATTGGTTCACTCACACTCATTGGGTTATAATTATGATTGGGTTCCACAATTGAGCTAGTCTCAATTGCTAGGTGACAATCCACCTTTTCTTGAAGGTTGGGGGTATGGGCCCTCCTCTCTTTATCTCTTTCCCCTTAGATATATGCACTTTATAAATTTATATTTGTCTTAATATCATTTTTAGTGATTCATCATGATACATATTTCAAATGAAATTGCCAAAAGGCAATACGGTTACATCAATACACACGTGTACTCCTCAACCTTGCTCACTTTCAATTTCAATCATTTTAACTTCAGATTATATGTACTGATTATATACTATAACATGATCTTGGTTGTGCGTTTGTCACCAACAAAACACTCAAGTTGGACTCAAGCAAAGACAAGGTGTGTTATACACACCTATATACACATTCATTTTCCTTTAAACTAGTAATTTTGTTACTAAATTAAAGGGGGTAAATGTACATTTATGAATTATATACAACCTCACTCTTATACACTTGAAAAACTCAAACCTTCATTATTCCTCTTAGTTTTAGACTTTTCCCACTTTCGTAAGTATTACATTTTCTCTTTCTTATGCCCCTTGACCTATCTCTTAGTTTGACCAGTCTTATTTTGATGACTTAGGCCTTTTATCTTGCCCAAAATTCTTAAAACTTACTTATATTATGCCTCTGCAAGTTTTAAACTTGTACCTATTTTCCTGCTCCCTGAACGCTTGTATCTTGGATAGACACCTACGTTGATACATGTGTCATGTTTTGACATAAGTGTTCAATACACTAAAGTCATCTAATTTACAAATGAAATGTATACTAATGGTTGGCCTAAGTTATATTATATGATATATTCTCTTGATAGGAGTGATATATATGTACAATCACTCCTCACTCTAAACTCACCTAGATTATACCTACCATTCATTCCAAAGAGAATTCAATTGAACAAAAGATTTCTTAATTTACCTTATTCTCATATTAGTCATAAGAACAACATACCTACATGTGTGAAGTACTGAAGGAACAACCTAAGAGCTATATTTGCCAAGTTACAAGCTAGGTCATTATTGTCTTGTTGATCACATGTTGCATGATTCACATGTAAGCTAACATGTATGGGAGGATTACATAAGTATGAGGCCCTCTTTGGAGTATTGCCTATGTAAGCAGTGCAAGGAATTTTTGGGGTAGCTCGACACTGTGTGCCCATCAGCCCATTTTTTCTAAGACATCATTCAAGGGCAAAGAATAATGAACCTAGGGTTTTGATTAAAAACACAATAATCTATGCACATGATTTGAATATATCATGAGAAAGGTGACAAAAAAATTAGGAAAACTTAACCAATAGATTCAAAAAAGGATCTAATTTTTGGTCTAGACACCTTTGTCAAGATCAAAATACCTAGGTAAACATAAGAGTCTAAGGTTTAAAGAAAGTCAAAATATAGAGTGAGCATAACCTAGACTTTCAATACAATCCTATAACAATTCCTGATCGCTATCATATTCCAAAACCAAACATCAAACAAGATATGTTATCTCTCCCATCCTTTAGTTATATAGTTTTAGAATCATTATTATATTTATTGCACATGCTTAAATGAATTGTATTGTCAAAATATTATATTAAATTACTTAGATTTGAATATTATATTAAAATAGTTTTATTTGCTTAAGTGTGTTTGTGTAAAACCCAAAATAGCATAAAACACATGCACATATAATAAACTTGTGCATAGGTCATTACCCTAGAAGGAGGATGTGGAGGATCATCTATGGGTGTAAAAGTGATCCAAGAATAAGGTTCTGCCGAGGGAGGATCTAGGGCCACCCAACTATCCATGGGGTTTGGAGAATCCAAATAAATAATATCTCATCCATCAAGAAGCTACACCATAGTGACAAAAGGGCCAGCGGGTGACCCCTATTGGGAAGGACCAACATAGCATTTCCATGTGGTAGTGATCTCCATCCCCCTTATTGAGGGGAATGGATAATTGAATTTGGTTGTGAGATTGGCTCCAACGACATCTAGGTGTTGAAGGTGGCAGGCCCTATGGTAGATGGTTTAGGGGGACATAATTCACTATGGTTTAACCCTTTTTAGGATTAAGGGTTGGGGGAATAACCTATTTAATTATGGAATAAGCTATTTTAAAGCAAGGCAATTAAATAATTCATATTTGCAATATTCTAATAAATATATTAAATTTTAGGATATGTTAAATATAGAAAAGTACAATGACAAACAATATTTTAAAAGTATCAATGTAAATTAAAAATAACACATAGATTATGTAATGATGAACTTGTGGATATAATAGGCATAGGTGTGAAAGAGGACAATCTAATGATTCACCTTAATTCTTTAGATTTAGGAATTTAGCTCTTTGTCAATTGGGATGTTAGTGTTCAACTACAAACACTAACATCAACACTTATGCCATAATTTTGATGCTTATGTTTGGTTTAGAATAAATAGTTACACCTATTAGGGTTCATTGTTACCTTGCAGGTTATTAGTTCATATAGTGCACACAGGTTCTAGAATCATTCTTTGCTCAAAACCCTAGGTCCTTCAATTTTGGTATGTCACCTTGTAAAACAAGGGTCAATGGGCTCAAGTGAAGTTTAACTATCCTCAAATACCCTATGGAAATGATTTTTGGCTACATAACCATATACTTCGAAGAGGGCCTCAGACTGATGTAATTTTCCTCTTTATATGGGCTTGGGTGTGAAAAATTGTACAATATGTTACATGTGAGTACATATCATGATTTAGTATGTAACTTGACAAATACTACTCATGGGTTACTATTTGAATTCTTTGGGTCTATAAGAAGACTACTCTATGATTGATTTGGAAATAGGGAAGAATAAGGCATTATAGCTCAATTGTGCAAATAATTTTTAGTAGTGTAGTGTGAGCTTGATAGGTACTTGCTAAAATCATAATGAATGACCTTTGATTTGTATTTATACTACACCTTTTGAAATAATCTCACACGAGGGTTAAATAAGATAAATAGGTTGACCTATACTTATCAAGAGATTTACAATTTGATCATTTGGAAGGAAGGGATGCTAACATTAGATTTAGGACACTAGCATCAATGCTAATGTCCTAATCTAGAGGTTAGTGTCTTGGAGTGTGAAAATCTAATGAGGATTTATAACTATCTATAATCACTCAAAAATGGTATTTGAGTGCTAAAAATGCTAATTTAAACTACCTATCATTAGTTTAGCCCTATACCTATCTTAGAGCCTATTATCACACTTATCCAACCTTTATACGAGCCACAGGCATCCCTAGTCAGCCCTAAAGTAGTCTCAGACCCTCATTTGCTAATCCTGGCCCTTCATGCCTATTATTTTACTAGGTAGACACTAGAACCCTAATAACTACACTAACACTATCCCTAAAATGATGTTAATGTCCTTTGCCCTATCTTTTCTCAAACATATATCTTTTCAAAACTAAAGCTTCCTATGATCGACCTAGATGTTACATCCTGATTTCATCTTAAGTATTAGAACCTTTGAATCCATGGATTATTGTGGTTATCGTATTATTATTGCTTTGATTTGAACTTTATGATATATACCGAATATGGAATAATGATATGTTGGTTAGTTTACATAATGGATTAATTATGTAAAAGTTGTACTTTCTTATTTATGTATATTGTGGATGTATATTTGTTAGATATACAACATTAATATGATACATTTGATGACTTAGACTGACTACCTACTTTTCACTAGGTGGATACAATGTTGATACTACCTTCAGATCCTTACGAAGGGAGAGCATCATCAAAGAGGATGGCATAAATGAGATGATTGGTGGATGACAGAAGATCTGCTAGTAACTCAACACACACATCACAAATAGAATAACTCGTTTAACTCTTTATTTGATCTAGATAATTAGTTTGATTTGAGTAATTATATATTATGTTGTGATCATGTTTTGGTTAATGCTTATGATGATCTGAAGTGTGATTTCATGTATGTTTGTAGTGCATAGATATTATCATACAAATATTGTTTTATGATCATCTAGCCAATGCAATCACTAATTTGATTGCTTAACTCAATGACATGTTTAAATGATATTCGATAAATATCATCTTGATTTAATGTCTTTATGTATATTAAATAGTCAAGGCATAAATATAAGTCTTTGATTTAATGATTATATATGTATAATCCATTTACACAGGTACTTGATTAAAATAGTTATAATAATTGGAATTATTAATTATTTTAGTTTATCTTTTTTTAAGAGATAATTACCTATTATAAGTAAATTAAGGAAATTTAATTGTCCAGATAATGTTAACTTAGAATGTTAAATCCTTAACATGGAATTCATTGGGATTTGAAGACAACTAGTTCTTTTATTATGACTCAAGTGAACATAAGCCATTTATTAACTTGGCTTTAAATAGAAAATATTAGCATACATGATTTTTGAAATAAATCAATCTCAAAGTTAAGTAAATGTAATTAATTGTTAAACTAAAACAACAAAGTAGTGATTAATGCATGATTTAAAGAAATTAAATAAAGTTCCAACTTGGTCAAGTTAATTTATTTTAAACTAAAAAAAGTAGAGCGATGAATGGCGTGGAAATGTAATCTTTTAAAACACTACGCCTTTTCTATTAGAAGGGAGATTATAAAAATAAGAGGAATTCATAGAAAGAAGAGAGGCAGTGTAGAGCAAAAGGAAAGAGAGAGAAGTCAAGAAGGAGAAGAATATCACTATCATTACCAGGTAAGCAATGTACTTTAATATCTTGTATTAATATGTCCATCTAAATCTACTATAGTGTATTTATAGGTTGTATTTAAATCTGTTGTATAAAGAAATACAAACATATATATTAATTGAGGTCAAACTAAACACCCCGTGATATACAAACTTCTATTGAATTGAAATGTGAATCAAAAGAGTATATAGCTATTTAAATAGCTGATAACACAAAAATTATAGTGGATTTAATTAATGATATTTGAGATATTTATATTATTTAAATCACTGATAACAAAAAAAGAGGGTGTTAAAAATGTATATGTAGTGATCAAATTTAGCATGCAATGACCCTTAAATAATACAGTAGTGAAACAACTTAATTTTGACCGGAAGTAACTTATTTAGAAAAGGGTGATTCAAACTAGTAGTGCAATGATTCTGCAGTGAAAGACTTAAGTGCAGTGGCTCGAATAGAGAATAATGACTCATTTATATTATGCAACAATTTAATTATTCTTACACAACAAATGAAATAGAAAATGTACAAAGGAAACTATGTTTCCTTTTTAATGCAAGATCGAATGTTGGGTAAAACTTTATTTTTGCCTTTGATTTATGTATCACAATTTTTAGTCGGGTTACACTGCCAGCTGAGTTGTGCTGCCAGGCTGAGTTGCGTTGTCAACCCAAGCTGCATTTTGAGTTTGAGTTGCATTTTAATAATTAAGCATGATTATCAAGGGATCCTTATGAGAATAATAAATTCTTATGATTTTAACTTGCTTATTTTTAATTGCCATGAAATCAACGTTGGAATTCTCTGTGTATTCGAGTCAGAAAGAAATAGTATTTTTTTGTTTTTGTTTAAAAAAAAAATACGACAACTTAGATTTTGTACTATAGTAACTTATATTAATAAATATAGCGATTCTATTACTATGTCTATATGATCTAAATAGTGCAACAACTTGATTAATTATGTAGTGAAAAATAAATAAAGTACAACAATGTTATCATAATTACAATGAACTAAATATGGTTAAATTTATATTATTATATTGGATAATAATCAGTAATATAAATCATTTATTTAATTTAGTTTAAAGCTCTTTGCATTGATATGTGATGTTCGAGATATGGGGGAAAAAAATAAAATAAATATAATGAGTTGCATGTTAGCGTTGTATTATGGCTTATATTGATTTAGCACATTTCACTACTTAGTAGACAAATTCATCAATGAACATAAACTTATAGGTCCTTTATTTATATATATACGTTATTTTATATAAGTATATTTATACTTATAAATTTTATGCATCAATGAATAGACCAATAAATATAGTGAATCGTATGGCTTTATAGCCATAAGTATATATAAAAAGCCAAAAAGTTATTTACATGATGATCTTGCTTAGCTGAGAAAAGACATAAGTAATTAGAATGATTTACATAAGTGTATGCTAAGTAAAAGGTCGGTATTTCTATGCACTATGAAGTATCGACGTTAAATCGATACTATGTTAATAATCTTGTCCCAGGTGTAAACTAAGTGTAGAAAACCTAATACCATCTAAAGAATAAAATAAATTATCTATTATTGATAATATCCTAGATATAGGGACATAATATTAGTATTTTTTTAATATGTTCGTAGACTATATTGTTTAAATTTTTAGAGCTAACTAGATTATCTTGTCAGATAGCTAGATTATCTTCACATTCAACTAGATATTACATCTAGCGATGATACATGTGTATCAAAATAATGAAAATAGACTTTTCTATGGTAATGTTACTTTAATCTTGAATAACTAATGTTATGTCCATTAATGACAAAATATGGTCTAAATATATACATGAATTGTGAGGAGGCTAAATCTGTGCTTTGACTATATTTCAAACTCTAAATAGAGACTGAGTAAAATTATCTAAAACACAATAATGTTATACATAACATGTTGACAAAGTCAAACCTATAACATCATATATAGATGAAATACATAAAACTCTGTAGAATACAATCTTATAAAAAGAACTTTGTGAATGCCTTATATGGTGGTTTTGAGCTTGAGGTTGTTTTCTTCTATGTTGAGAATTAACAAAAAATCACGAGAATACAATATTGATGTCTAGAGAGGTCTAAATGACCATAGTACTTAGGTTATTTATTAAAGGTTCATAGAAGTACTGATTGTAAAAATCTTGTAAAAACTTGACTTGTGTCATAAATAATTGTTAGTATATATATGTTGATAGTATTGAAATTTTTTGTGTAGTACATATTGTGAAAGTATTAATATTTAAAGGTATTTAGACTTTTATAGCATAAAGTAGAGCACCCAGTTGTATGCCTAAAAATTATGTTTACTTTATTTACAGAAAAATCTAGGGTATATCGAGGTGGTATAATCTCGTACTTGCTTGATTAATATTTATAAGTGTTATATTTTTTGTTTGTGTTTGAGTAGGGTGCTCATGCACAAGATCTATGATATTATGGGATGCCATGAGTTTTACTGTATTAAAGAATGTTGTACTCAGATGGTACATACTATAATTATTATGTCTAGACCGACACTTGTGTAAATGTATGTGTGGTGAATAATATGTTTTAAAATAGTTAGTGGGGCATTATGTATGCATGCATACAATCTTTGAGTATGTAATGAATACTAGGTTAGACTTTTATGTGTCAGTGGAAACCATGACTTGCTTTGTTATATCTTGTTTCTTAAATTGAAGTTATGTTTTCATGTATTTAAGACTACTTTATATGACTAATTGTGGAAATCTAGTAGTTATATCTTAAAATACTAGACTATGATAATATGGGTTATCATGGAGTGTAGTTTGTTTGAAAATAATTTAAGATAGTTGAAATTAGGAGTGTATTTTATCCAAGTGGTATAAACTATAGTAATTATTTTTAGATTGGGATAGATAATAATGAAATATTTAATCATACCTTTGAAGGAATAAATGTATGCTTGGATTACTCCAATGTTTAGCATGTTATCTGATATGATTGCCAGTAGGATGTAAAATTATTGAATTATGGGGTTAAAATATGTTTAGTGAGATATTATCATTTTGTGAGTATGATTCACATGTTTTGATATCTTGCAACAGAATAGGTATTCTATGATACACTACATATTTAGTTTTAGAAATCATACATCACATGGGTACTAGTTTATTACTTTAGATTCCCACATCGTCACTATCTACTCATCCATGAAGGGAGGGCCATTCTCTGATGGGATTAGTGTGAACAATTATTGGTCTGTGGTTGGTAAGAAAAAGTGCTCAGATGATGCTCTTCCTCTCCACAATAGTACTACTTTTGAGACAACACTTGAGATTGCCATAAATATTAGATATGCTAGAAAACTCGTACTCTAGGGAGCATTGTATCTTATTTTTGTACACTGTGTTATATTGTATTCACTCTAAGAAACATTTCATGTAGAAATGTAATTGCCTATTTGCTGAGTATTGTACCAGCAGTGGCTGGATAATTATAATTACTTTCTATGATTATATTGTGATGTGTTTCATATATTGATAATGATAAGTGACTCTTTGATGTCCCATGCTTATTTATAGTTATCACTCTTAGAATTTTTTTATATGATCTACTTATTTTCTCGTGGTGTAATCTATTTATAGTTATTATGTTAAAAAAACTTTTATGTATTTTTTTGGTTAGAACCTAGTGGGGTTGTTACACTAGACCTCTTTTATCACCTGCACAAGCATTAAAACTACACACACACACACACACACACACACACACACACACACACATGAATTTTATCCCTCTAATCACTAGATGAAAATCAAATGTAAAATACATATTCAAACTCAAAACAAGTTGTGCACAATTAATGTTATCAATCCCTATTTTGTCTTCTGCATACTACCATATACAATAACCCTAAGCTCATATTACCAAGATTTTTACTCTAAAGCACATTCAAGTCACTCAAGGCCACTATTATACCAGCATCATTTGTAATTGCATCATCACTTAGGTGGGGAGAACTACATAAGGCTTGATCTCTCCTTATATTATTGGTAAGTAGGTAACTCTCTTCATAGCGGGGTGTTGAGGATGTCCAGCCTACCCTACTAATAAACACACTTTTCAACTCATGTCAAATAGATGCCTTAGATACATGAAGGATTAGGGTTTGATCATGAAATTAGTTATTATAGGTATAATATAGATTTTTAAGACTTGTGTGTGCAGGAACAGACCTCAGAGATCCAAATACAAGTGCACCCAAAAGCTTGAGATAATCCTGCACATAAGACATTACCATCAATATCATGACACTACCATCACTTTTCCAATATGGTGTTCCTATCCAATTATGACACTAGTGTCCAAGAGATGTTCTAACACTAGGATCTAATTTATAATACTTAGACCAACTTCCACCTCGATTTAAAACACCCAAATCATCTGTATTAGTTATTTTCTAGCTAAGTTCTTACTTGCACTATTTATTACTATTTTTAGAAAAGTAAAAACTAGTTAATTTTATAACAAATTAGTGGCTATATTTAATGCATATTATTTTCTTGATTTAATCTACTCAGTTTTTTAACAAACATAGGATTGCAACTTGCTTTTGGGTATAACTATGTGAAAAATTTTTGACCTCAACATTTTGGATCATCTCCCATGATCCTTCTTCAGGAGAAAGAGATTATGGGAGGTGATCCAAAATGTCAAGGTCAAAAATTCTTCACACAATTATAACCAAAATCAAGTTTCATTTACATGGACTGTGAAAGCATAAAATCTTTTAAACATAGGATTTAGAAATACTAAGTCCTAAAAAGTTAAAATATTTGGTGAACCCAACTTACTTCAAACATTACTCAAAACCCTAACCCTAGATAAACCTAGGGTTTACATTTTTCGCATTTAGATTTTAGATCCATACATTTTCTAATTTTATTTTATATAATCATGATAATAGTGACAAAATAATTGTAACACTTTTTATTTTAAAGTTTAATACTGTCATTTGCATATTTGTTCCCTTTAATTCAGAATGAACTAAAAAAAGACATAGACACATGTATACATGATACTTTATATTAATTAAAATGCTTGTCATGTTTCTTTGTTTATTTAACATGCTATCTTTCTATTATGTGGAATTTAATTAAGACTCAAATCTTTAATCACATAAAGAATACTTTGTTTCAAGATGTCGCCCTTGGTTTTTAGGTCAGCATGACGCTTTGGATTCATGACATGGTTTAACCACCTCCCATGGATTTGTTAACTTTGGACATTGTATCAAGCACTAAAAGGTCAATCTTTTAGTTCAACGATAACTAGTGGGCTAACAATTGGTATCAGAGCCAAAGGTCTCAAGTTTGAATCTTTGCTTGCACTAAGGGTGAGATTATTGTAAGGTATCTCCCTTGGTCTTCAGGTCAGCACGGTGCTCGAGATTCATGACATGGTTTAACCACCTCTCGTGGATCCGTTAACTTTGGTCATTGTATCAGGCACTAAAATGTCAATCTTTTGGTGCAATAACAACTGATGGACCAATATACTTTACATAAGATAACAACTACACTACCTAAAATTAATAAGTCTCTTTTAGATGTATTTTGCTCTTTGGTTCACTTTGATTACTTATCTATCACTCCTAGACATAAGGGAACATCAGTGGTCTTACTTATCCCTCCCCATTCTTGATCACACACATATAGCCACCATCTTGCCTCCACTACCAACTCTATGCTCTTAGTAGACCTTGCGGTCCAAGTTATGATGTCCACATGTGGTCCCAAAATTTGGCAGGTTAGCAACATCCATGGCTAAAGCTTTATTGACCAGAGTATTACTTCTTCCACTATAGTTTCCATTTTAGAGCTCATATATAATTCAAATACATATAAAGACATTTTTTATGTTGCACTCTATGATATTCAAATGCCATGAACATCTAAGCTAACTTATGTTACTTCCATAATTAATACTATGAAATGGACTAAAAAGCATATTTCAATTGAGAGGGAAGATATCCCACCTCAGCATATCATATATTTACACCTACCTCTCTACATTACATTATAAATTAATGAGGTAGGTTTCAAACGTGTTCTAGTCGATAATGATTCAAGGTTGAATATTTTCAATATCTCTTTTCTTCAACTTCTTAATATACATGTTAAGGATTTGTATCCTTCTGATATGAACATCCAAGGGTTTGATAATATTCCATGTAAAGTTTTGGGTCAAATCACACTAAACCTTACATCGAGGCCTATAATACTACCTACAACATGTCAAGTTCTGCCTAATGATCTTAATTACAATAGCTTGCTTGGAATACTATGGACTCATGATATGTACATAATTCCATCAACTTTACATGCATGCTTAAAGTTCAGCTACATAGGTCATATCTATGCATGCCCTATGGATAAATAACTATTCAAATATTGTCAACATACATAACATTCATGTAATTATATTCCTCACATGGATTCTACTATAATTCCACTCTAGTCTATTATTCAGAGCACGCGTATCACTCCACTAATTACTTCTAGAGCATAGGATAATAAGTTTGATTATCCTTTTGCATTGAGATAATTCCAAAAAATTGGTTACATAGGACAGGGCCTTGGCAAACATGAGCAAGGAATCCTTAATCCCATTGAGACATATGAGCAACAGGGTAAACAAGGACTTGGATATAGAGATAACACATCTAATGCCAAGTCCTCTCACCATACTTCTCAACATATCATGTTTTATCCACTTATTCGATGGGCAGATGATACGGTAAACCATGTTTCTATACTATTAGTTATTTACCCTAATATTATCAATGATACAACTTATCCAAATCTACCTACTTTAAATGACTTCATTAATGATGAGGTTGTCTTAGAATTCATGGGCAAATATGAGGATCTCCTTTCATTTTATCATAAAAATAGGTTTCCTCATTTCACAAGTGTCCAGGCATACTTTGGTGAGTGTTTAAATGACTTAGATGATATATTACCCAACACAAATGATACTATCCCTACAACACCATACCCTATGGATTGATCTACATTACTTTATGAAGAAATAGTAAAATCAAGTATGGCATAAATCTAATCCTCACATCATACTATTAGATGCTACCTTATATAAAATAAAAGATACAAATGTTCATCATATTTAAAATATTTTCCTAAAGTATTCACCTTGGCTTATTCTGATATGCCTGACATTGATCCCTCAATCACAATACACAGAATAACACTATATCCCGATGTCAAGCCAATTAAATAAAAGATTCAAAAAATGCACCCCAAAGTTGCTTTCTTAGTCAAAGATGAGATCCAATGACTCTTAGATGCCAATTTCATTCTACTAGTTGCTCATCCATAATGGGTTGCTAATATTGTCCCTGTTATAAAGCTCAACACCCAAATCCAATTTTGTTGTGATTCTAGAGACCTAAACAAATCATGTCCTTAGCTTGACTTTACCCACCATTGATATGATAGTCGACTCTATAGCAGGCTACAAGATACTCTCCTTTATGGATGGTTTCGCCAATTACAATAAAATTAAGATCATTGAAGAAAATGAAGAAAAAAATTCTTTTACAACAACATGGGGCAGTTTATGCCATATAGTCATGCCTTTTGGATTAAAAAATGCAGGCAAAACATACCAACAAATAATGACACATAATTTTCAAGATCACATTCATGAAATAGTCAAAGATTATGTCGATGCTTTACTTTAAAAATCAAAAGAGAGATAACATCATGCAATAGATTTGTGACAAATTTTTGAGAGACTCAAAAAATACAATGTATAACTCAATCCCAAGAAATGTGTATTTGGGGTTTTATTAGGTAAACTCTTGGGATTCATAATATCCCAATGTGGCATTGAAGTTGACCCCAAGAAAGTCAAATCAATCATGGATATGTCTCCTCTTACCAATTTAAAGTAACTTCACTCCCTCCAAGGCAAGATTTAGGCAATGCACTACTTTGTGGCACAACTCGCATATAAGACCCAATCATTCACCAAAATACTTAAAAAGGATGTAAATTTTGAATGGGACATCACATGTTAATATAAATTTGACACACTTAAACAATACTTGTTAAACCCACCTATCTGTACCATCAACACCTAGCAAGCCACTTCTACTTTACCTCTCAATCCCAGATCATGTACTTGGTGCACTCCTAACACAACACAATGATCAACATAAAGAGTGGGTTATTTACTACATCAATCATATACTTATTGATTATGAACAAAATTATCCAGTAATTAAAAAACTTTGTTTGGTACTTGTATTTACTACTCAAAATTTCTAACACTATATTATTAACAATGAGACACAAATCATTACAAAATTATATCCTTTAAAGTTTCTCATGTCAAAACTGCATCTTTTAGGCCATATTACAAAATGGGTTATGTTACTCACAAAATTTGACCTCAATATCATTTTATAAAAAATAGTAAAAGGCTAGATAATTTTAGATCAATTGGAAACAACCCCATTATTAGATATAAAACCTATTAATGATGATTTCAGAGAAGACTTCACTGCATATCATACCAAATATGTGGATAATGTTCTTTGATGGTTCTAGATTTGCATCTAGTGTTAGATCCAAAATTGTCTTCATCAACCCACTTGAGCAAATAGTACCCCTCTCTTATCGACTCAATTTTTCATGTACCAACAACATCAAAAAATATGAATCTCGTATCTTAAGCCTTCAAGTAGTTCAAGCTCTCTAGATCAAATCAATTAAAGTTTATGGGGATTCATAATTAATTTTCAATCAAGTTACAGATGTTGCATCCTGATTCCTCGCTAAGTAAACTATTTGACTATTTATAGATGGTTATAGTGGATGCACATGATATTTGTTATATTTCTAACTAAGCTTGAGATTTATGCTATTATGAGGTAGTAGAGTGTTGCTTGGTTGGATGATGATACATGATTGTTTACTATGAATTGGTTAATGAATGCATTTACATTTTAAGCATAATAATGTATTATTTCAATTATATTATTATTTTATGGTTTTCATGTGATATGATCTAATTACCTACATGTTGTAAGGTGGACACAAGATAATTCACCCCTCAAGTGTACCAAAGGGAAAGCATCATCGGAGAGGACGATGTAGATGGAGATGTTGACGGTCGACAAAGAGCTGGTAAAACCTTGTACACACCACAGTAGTTAGTCATGGTAGGAATGCATTTAATTACTTATGGTGTATTTAGTACTTTCTTGGAGTGTTATTTTCTATGATTTGCCTAAGTATGTAAAATTATAGAAGTGAATTCCTTTATGTGTTTAACATGTTCTGTCATTAATACATGTAGAAGCAATTTTGGTAAAGGTAAATTTAAAATATGGGTTATTTATGAATTTTAAATTTTGATATTTAAATTACTTAGATATATTTAGATGTTAATTTAGTTTAATTAATATATGAAATTGGCCATTTCATATTAAAATATAAAAAAAGGGAATTATCTTGAAAAAGAAAATAAAATAGGGAAAAACAATAAAATTAAAGGATTGAAATAATTAAAATAACTTAGAAAAATAAAAAAAGGATCAAAGATTTCAAATTTAGAAATAAAATTTAAAAATAAAACAAATAAAACAAAAACAAAAAAAATTTTGGAAAAAGAAAGCGATGCCTACCTATACATAAAGAAAGAGTTGAAATAAGATTTGGGGGATATATACATTGGAGAAAGAAAGGAAAAAGGGGCACACCATTGAGGAGGAAAGACACAAAAGATCAACATGCAAATTTATTTGGTAGGTGATGTCTTTAAATTTATATATTGTTGATCTTAGTATTTTCATGACAAGATTTTATGCTGGGATTATATAGGTATAAATGGATTTGTTTGGAATATCTATGTTTTAAGATTCTCTTATGGAAGTATCATGACACATACCTAATATGTAAATATAAAACAATAACAGATAGAGCAGTAGGTATGGTAGACCTTTATCTTGTTATTATTCTTACATCATGCACTTAGATTTTTAACGCAATAATATTTTTGACCTCCCTATTTGTATATCTGGCTGTAGATTATTTAAGAATTAAGATAAAAATGTAAACACAAATTGTCAACCCATGAAAATTAAATCTCAAATATTGTATAATATTACTGGAAACAACAAGCAGAATATTACGTCTATTGCTTCATACACCTAAGGCATCGCTTACCTTAATCTAAGCATGTTATGTTAAAAATCATAGGCATCTTATATGGTGAATCCAACATATTGAAATCAGTTTGATAATTACTTTTGATTACATCGCTTCACTTAGAATTTGACTTATGTTTTAAAAAAAATAAAACTGTAGTGGTTAATTGGGCATTGAAGCATTAGAATCATTATTGTGCCTCGTTTGGTTGTTTATTTTTAAAACAAAAATTAGTTTGTGAGGCATCAACTTATCCCCTAAGTCCCAATGTATTTTAATAAATTATTGTTATAAAAGCTCCAATCTGGGTGATTTAGATAGGCCTCATGGTTGTTTGAGAAAAGAAATTCTTTTGTTTAATCTAACATTGTCAATACGGTGTCATCTTATTCCAACCAAGCTAACTATTCCAGAATAACTACATATATCCTTATAATCCATTGTGATGCTCAATTAATTAGCCAAAATTTAAAAATCCATGCTATATTTGTTTAAAGCATCATATCGACGTTGGCTGGATATATAAAATAAGTATATAATAACAATTGAATCGCTAGAATTTTAATTTTGAGGTTTCAATAAGCATACTATGAATTTAGTTGAGAACAAAATGTTATTTTTTAATCTATAAAATGTTAGCTAAAGTGAAGGAAATATAATTAGTTAACAAAGCTGAATTATCCACAAATCATTATTATTTATTACATCATGAGGTATAAATCTTGAAAGTAGTCGATTAATGTCAGGTAAACATACCTCTTATAAAGGTGTCAGTCAATGCTAAGAGAAACTTTATAGAGGGAATTTATTAATTATTCATTTTTGAAGCGAACTTATATAAATTCTATTGGTTTGATTTATGTAGAGAAAATAAATTAAATCTGGGTTTTAATTTAAACTTCTCAAGTCTTGTACTAGATTTTTATTATAGCTACAATGAGATTAGTTTTATAATTGTTCAGTTGAGTATAAGTCTTGAAATTTATGACTATTGTATGGGAGTGGTAATGCAAGACCATCCAAGATCTTAGCCCTTATTGTGTAATTAACCGTAATAGTTGTATTTCCTAAACATAACAATGTGTATGTGGAGTTGAACGATTAAACATAGCTACCTTGTATCATAGGTTAAACCTTGTGGAGTTTTTTGATCTTTTATTATATGAAAAAAACCATCATATGGAATTTGACATTGTATCAAGTTATGTGTTTATGACTATTAGCATATTTAGAAACTTGAGACAGATTATTTTAGTTATTATTCTTAGGTGAAATATTAATTAAAAATTGAAATAATTGATTAAATTTAGCTTAGAAAAAGATTGCTTATAAACCCCTAAATATAAACCAATTGTTAGATTGGATTTCTTTTGTTTTGAGAAAATGAAGTTATGGATGTTTTAGCTGTTGTATGCAATGCGTGTTTCCATGTATTTATAACTACTTTATTAGTGTGTTTTTTATGCATAGTAGTTATGATTAAACATTGGACTATGGTAATATGGGTTGCCATATGGTGTAATTAACTAAAAAAAATTGTATTGTTTAGATTTTATAGTTAATTATGTGTTTACCTGAGGATATAATTGTAATCATTATTTCTAATATGAGATAGAATATAATGTAAGATTCATGCATGTGTTTGATGGATTAAATATATGATGTTATTGCTCCTATGTTTAACATGTCATGTGATGCCTTTGTTAGTAGGATGCAAGTTATTTTAATCTTGTGATTGAATTTTATTTGATCAATCTGCATTGCTAATGCAGAGTAAGGAGTGAAATGGCCTTCATTAGCTTATTAACATTGTAATGCCAGATGAAAGTAGTTTGATCAAGTGGTGTGTATGAATTTGATTGATTTATATATCACTTTTATATTACTATTTGTAAAGCTTTGGCCAAAGTATGTTTAGTGAGACATTATCATTTCATGAGTATGGTTTACATGTATATGCGATATCTTACAATAGATTGAGTTTTCTATGATACATTGCATGTTTAGTTAGTTATAAATCCTACAACACATAGGTAATTTCTTGTCTCTCTAGATTCCTATATTATTACTATCTACTCATCTATGAAGGGAGGGCCATTCCATGATGGGATTAGTGCGGGGGATCACTGGTCTGTCATTGGTGTGGAAAAATGCTCGGATGATGCTCTCCCTCTCCAAAATAGTACTATTTATTGAGATAAACTTTAAGATTGCCACAAATACTTGAAGTTCAAGAACTATGCTATAGGTAAGTTGAGTATCTTAATTATACATTGTATTATATTGTACTTGTTATTAAAATTTGTCATGAAGAGTTGTAATTATATATTGATGCACATCGACAATGGTGATTGTGTAATTAGGTCAATTAAGATTAAAATATTATAATTAATTTCTATATTGTGTTTATCATACTCTCATGATATTAAAGATTTGTAATTTGTGATGTAACATGAATTATTATCATGATTGCACATGAATACTTTTATTATCTTTGATAGACTCTCGGGATGTAGTCTATTTTTGTATATGTGTTTATTTAAAAAAAAATCTATACGCTTGTTTAGGTAGATCCCAGTGGGGATGTTACATGTGGTATCATAGCTATGGATCAAAATCTAGGACCTAATGAGTCCACTGACATTTTATATCCTTCTATTGACAAAAATAAGGATGATAAAAATTAGAGTTTTTGGAGAGGGTCCTTCAAATTCTAGTGACAACAACCCTCCATTTGATCCTAGTCAATTTGCTACTGAGCAGTCGATGAAGATGGACCAGATTCTCATCGTCATTAATGAGAGTAGAGATCATATTAAATTTTTTGAGAAGGTGGTTCATGGCCATGAAAAAGAGGAATAACATGATGAACCTAAAGAGCATCTGGCTAAGCAGGATAATCCCTAGGATGCTAGAGCATATGTTGCTATGGAGTTAGCTAGAGACATGAAGAAGGTGAACCCACCTAAATTTGATGGAACCATTTTGGGTGATGGAGCTAAGGCATGGTTGATATAAATGGATAAGTATTTAAAAATTCAAAATTACTCTAAGGTCACCAAGGCGGTTTGGGCATCATACTAGTTGGCTGGAGAGGTAGTTACATGGTAGGCTAACAAAAGGTTAGAAATGAATCTAAATTTGACCACCACAACTTGGGATTAGTTTTTAGATTTATTTAGATCATATTGGATCCCATAGATATATTTTGATCATAAGCTCACAAATTTTCAAAATCTAAAGTAGGGTGATATGTCAGTGAATGAATACTGGGAGTAGTGCATTAAATTGATGAATTATGTACCTAAATATCATGGAGATAAGCGGTTCAAGATTAGGAACTTTATCATGTGTTTGAGGCCCCATATTAGTGGAGAGGTATATGTTAATGAACCTTCCACCATGGACTAGGTCTTTGAAAAGGTGGTTAAATAGGAGCAAAATTTGAGGTCTCTTTCGTAGGCCCAGGATAAATTCAAGAAAAGGTTTGGAAATTATAAGTCAACCTTCAATAATAAGAATTAGAAATAAAGGATTGGAAACTCTAGGAAATAGTTTAAAAACCAAAATTATAAGTTCAACAATGGTTCAAGAAATAAGAAATTGGGTAATGAATCCAAATATGGTTTCAAGGGAAACCAACATAATGCCAAGAAAGGACCATCAGGAGGGTGTTTCATTTGCAGAGAGAATCATTATGCTCATGATTGTCCATAGGACAAGTCAATGGGTAAAGGCCCTAATCCTCAGTAGGGTAGTTTTCACCAGTGGATTCATGCAGTAGTTGATAATTGACAAATTGAATATCATGCATTACCCATTGAGCTATCAGGTACTTTGTTTGACCATCTATTTTCCATCTTGGTAGATACAAGAGCCACTAAATATTTTATAGCTCCTAGGATGATTAGTAAGTTTAATAGAAGACCTGGTGCAATGGAAAATGTATGGTCAGTACAATATAGGAATGATGCAAAAGTCATGGTAGATAGGTGTTTAGTCAAAGCAAAGATTAGGTTGCCTAAAATCACAACAGTTGTGGATTTGTATGTAGCACCTTTAGGATTATATGATGTGATCTTAGGAGTCAAATGGCTCACAAAACATAAAGCCAAGGTTGATTATTAATTGAATAAGGTTGAGTGTCTTGATGATTTTGAGAATTAGACAAGAAATCAACGTGAGAAGAGAGAGAGTTGAAGCTAAGGCATATTTTAGCTATGTAACTTAAGAAGGCTCAAGGAAAAGGGTACCAGGCATCTATCATCAAAATAAATGAAATGGAGGAACCTAAGGAACCATATCTCAAATATTACTCATTTCTTAGAGATTTTCATGATGTATTTCTAGAAGAGT
This sequence comes from Torreya grandis, assembly GCA_037957365.1. Lineage (NCBI taxonomy): Eukaryota > Viridiplantae > Streptophyta > Pinopsida > Cupressales > Taxaceae > Torreya > Torreya grandis. The sequence continues at coordinate 2,542,479 of JARHVA010000605.1, read as the reverse complement.
TATTGGGTTTGCCTCCTAGACGTGAGTTTGATTTTTTTATCGACATCATACCTAGTTTGGAACCACATTCTAAGGCATTGTACAGGATGACAAACACATAATTGGTTGAAATAAAGGCTCAACTTTAGGAGTTGTTGGCTAAGGGGTTTATTAGGCCAAACATGTCACCATGGGGTGCATTAGTTGTCTTTGTCAAGAAGAAAGATGGTACCTTTTGATTATGCATTGACTACATAATGTTGAATAAGGTAACCATCAAAAATAGGTATCTACTACCTTGTATAGATGATCTTTTCAATCAAATACAAGGAGTAATAGTATTTTTTAAGATTGATATTCAAGTGGGATACCATTAGTTGAGGATTTAGGATGAGGAATTTTAGAAAACAACATTTAGAACTTGGTACAAGCACTATGAGTTCATAATGTTATTATTTGAACTGACTAATGCTCCAACAATATTCATGAATCTCATGAACAATGTGTTTAGAGATTATCTTGACCACTTTGTATTAATTTTTTTGGATGACATTCTTATATATTCAAATAAAGAAGAGGATCACCTTCAACATTTGAAATTAGTTCTACAATGGTTGTGGAAGCACAAACTATATGGCAAGTTATCCAAGTGTGCAAAAAAGGGTATAGTATTTGGGACACATTATCTTTGCAAATGGTATGTCTATAGATCTAGGAAATATTAGAGCCATTATGGAATGGCTGGTACCAAAGAATGTGCATGAGTTTTAAAAGCTTCATGGGGTTGGCAGGCTACTATAAGAATTTCATTTCAAACTTTTCCAAAATAGCTAACCCAATTACTTATTTATAACAGAAGAACCACAAATTTGTTTGGTTAGAGAAGTGCGAACTAGTTTTCTAGGAGTTGAAGAGAAAGCTTATGTCTACACCAGTGTTGACAGTTCCAGACCCCAATGATCATTTCTCAGTAATCATGAATGTATCAGGGAATGGACTAGGTGGAGTCCTTACATAGGATAGAGTAGTAGTGGCTTATGAGTCATGAAAGCTTAAGCCATATGAGGTAAATTATGTCCCTCATGATTTAGAGCTTTTAGCATTTGTTCATGCTTTAAAAGTATGGTGGCATTATTTGTTGAGAAATTTTTTTGAACTCAAGATAGATAACTGAGGATACAAGTATATTTTCACCTAGCCTAATTTGAATGCTTGTTAGAGACAACTTGAGTTTTTATCTAACTATGATTTTGATATCAGTTACATCAAAGACAAAGAAAATAACGTAGTTGATGCCCTTAGTCGTTAAGGGTATATAAAAACTATAGCTACTATTAAGAATACCTTCAGGGATCAGGGGATTGAGTTTTATCCAAGAGACAAATTTTACTATCAATTCATAAAATCACTATTATATAATGCCCAAAATCCTTGGTACAAAGGATTTAGTTTGGAGAATGATGGTCTATTGCATTATAATGGATGGATGTATGTACTAAATTGAGATAATCTATAGATCATAATATATAGATAAGGAATTGCATGATGCCCCTTGTTTAAGACATCTAGGTGTAACCAAGCTCATGGTAGAGCTCAAACCACTATATTTCTTGAAAGGAATCAAGAAAGATGTATATGATTATGTGTCACATTATCTAGAGTGTTAGTGAATGAAAGCTGAGCATGTGCATCTGACTGGATTGTTATATCCACATGATATCTCAGAATGGAAATGGCAAGTGATCAGTTTAGACTTTGTCCAAGGATTACCGATGTCATAGAACATAAACGATATGAACTTGGTAGTGGTTGACAAACTAACTAAGGTGGATCACTTCATACTAAGTAATTTGATAGATGATGAACCTACCCTTGTAAAGAGATTCATAAAGGAGGTGTATAGGTTGCATAGTTTTCTATATAAGACCATTTTGGATCATGATTCAAAGATGATTTTGAGGTTTTAGATGACTCTGAATTTAGCTTTGGGTACATAACTTAATTCCATTATAACTTACCACCTAGAGATTGACAAACAAATTAAGAGAGTTAATTGGGTGCTTGAGGATCTTCTTTGAATGTATTACATGGACCAACAATATAAGTGGGAAGATTATCTTCCATTGGTTGAGTTTGTATATATTAACTCATACCAGTTAGCATTGAAGATGACACCATTTGAGACACTTTATGGGAGAAGGTGCAGAATACCCATTAGTTTGGACAAGTTAGAGGACAGAGTAGTCTTCAGACCCGACATGCTCTTAGAGATGGAATAATAAGTTAGACTAATCATACAAAGATTGGTTGAGGCCAATTATAGGAAGAAGAGTTATGTAGATCTATAGAGGATAGAAAGGCACTTTGTAGTTGGTGATAAAGTTTTTTTGTGGGTAAAACCACAAAAGAGATTGATTAAATTCAAAAAGTCTACAAAATTGTCATCAAGATATGTGGGACCCTTCAAGGTATTATAATTGGTCAATCCTATTATGTATAAGCTTGTGTTCCCACCAGCCCTAACTCTTTTGTATAATGTCTTCCTTGTTTCATATCTTAATAAATATATAGCTGATCTTATGCATGTGTTGATTAGAATGCTTTGTAGGTTTTTAATCTCAAGGTGGTCACGGTAGAACCAATTAGGGTAATTGACACACTCAAACTTCATTTGTGTAATAGAGAGATGTCATAGTGCAAGGTCCAGTGGGACTAATACTTTGAAGATAGTGCTACATGGGAGGACTATGATGAGTTCTTTAAGAGATTTCCACATTTATTTGCTTAATTAAATACTATTATATTATGTTATTTTCTATTGAACAATATTTTTATTTTAGAATATATATTTGAATAAGAGTCATCGAGAATGATGATTAACTTTAGGGGGAAAGGATTTTGCATCTCAATTCCTCACTAAGCAAACTATTTGACTATTTATAGATGGTTATAGTGGACACACATGATATTGGTTATATTTATGACTAAGCTTGAGATTTATGCTATTATGAGATAGTAGAGTGTTGCTTAGTTGGATGATGATAAATGAATGCTTACTATAAATTGGTTAATGAATGTATTTACATTTTAAGCATAATAATGTATTTTTTCAGTTATATTATTGCTTTATGGTTATCATGTGATATGATATAATTACCTAAATGTTGTGAGGTAGACGTAGAAAAATTCATCTCTCAAGCGTACTAGAGAGAGAGCATTATCAGAGAGGATGATGTAGGTGGAGACGTCAAAGGTTGACAGAGAGCTGGTGAAACCCTGCACACACCCTAGTAGTTAGTCATGGTAGAAATGTATTCAATTACTTATGGTGTGTTTGGTACTTATTTGGAGTGTTTTTTTATGTGATTTACTTGAGTAGGTAAAATTTTAGAAGTGAATTCTTTTGTTTATTTAGCATGTTGTGCCATTCATACACGTAGAGGCAATTTTAGTAAAGGTAAAATTAAAATATGGGTTATTTATGAATTTTAAAATTTGTTATTTAAAGTGCTTAGATATATTTAGATGTTAATTTGGTTTAATTAAAATATGGAATTGGTTATTTCATATTAAAATATAAAAAGAAGGGAATTATTTTGAAAAAGAAAAAGAAAATAGGGAAGAACAATAACATTAAAGGAATGAAGTAACTAAAAAACTTAGAAAAACAAAAAAAGGATTAAAGGTTTTAAATTTAGCAAAAAATAGAAAATAAAAACAAAAAATCTTGGAAAAAGAAAGTCACGCCTACCTCTACATAAAAAAAGAGTTGAAGGAAGATTTGGGGTATATGTATTGGAGAAAGAAAGGAAAAAGGGGTGCAACATTGAGGAGGAAAGGCATAACAGATCAAGATATATATTTATTTGGTAGGTGATGTCTTTAAATTCATACATTGTTGATCTTAGTATGTTCATAATAAGATTTTGTGCTAGAATTATATAGGTATAAATGGTTTTGTTTGGAATATCTATGTTTTAAGATTCCCTTATGGAAGTACCATGCCACATACCTAATATGTAAATATAGAACAATAATAGATAGAGAAATAGGTATGGTAGAGCTTTGTCTTGCTATTATTCTTTTAGCATGCACTTAGATTTTTAGCACAATAATATTCTTGACCTCCCTGTTTGTATATCTGGCTGTAGATTCTTTAATAATTAAGATAAAACCATAAACACAAATTATCAACCCATGAAAATTACATCTCAAATATTGTATAATATTACTGGAAACAACAAATAGAATATTAATTTTGTTGCATCATACACTTGAGGCGTCACTTACCTTAATCTACACATCTTATGTTTAAAAATTGTAGGCATCTTATATGGTGCATCCAACATACTAAAATCAATTTGATAATTACTTCTGATTGCATTGCTTCACTTAGAATTTGACTTATATTTAAAAAAAAAAGAACTGTAATGGTTAATTAGACGTTGAAGCATTGGATTCATTATTATGCTTGGATTAGCTATTTGCTTTTAAAATAGAACTTATTTTGTGAGGCATTGACTTACCCCCTAAATCCTAATGTATTTTAATAAATTATTGTCATAGAAACTCCAATATGGGTGATTTAGATAGGCCTCACAGTTGTTTGAAAAAATAATTCTTTTGTTTAATCTAACACTGTCAATAGGGTGTCGCCCTATTCCAAACAAGATGAGTATTCTAGAATATCTATATATATATCCATTGTGATGCTCAATTAATTAGCCAAAAGTTTAAAATACATGCTATATTTATTTAAAGCATCATAGCGACGTTGACCAAATATATAAAATAAGTATATAATAACTATTGAATCATTGGAATTTTAATTATGAGGTTTCAATAAGCATACTACGCACTTAACTGAGAATGGAATGCTATTTTTGTAAACTATAAAATGTTAGCTAAAGTGAATGAAATATAATTAGTTGACAAAGTTGAATTATTCGCAAATCATTATTATTTATTGAATCATGAGGTTTAAAAACTGAAAGTAGTTGATTAATATCAAGTAAACATACCTCTTATATAGGCATCAGTCAACGTTAATTGAAGCTTTATAAAGGAAATTTATTAATTATTCATCTTTTGAAGTAGAACTCAGATAGGTTATATTGGTTTGATTTAGGTAGAGAACAGAGATTACATTCGTTTTTTAATTTAAACTTCTCAAGTCTTGTACTAGATTTCCACTAAAGCTACAATGAGATTAGGTTTATAATTGCTTAGGTGAGCATAAGTCATGAAATTTTTGACTATTGGATGGGAGTGGTAATACAATACCATCCAATATCTTAGCCATTATTGCATAATTAACCATAATGATTGTATTTCCTAAACATAGCAATGTGTATGTGGAGTTGAATTGTTAAACATAGCTACCTCCTATCGTAGGTTAAACCTTGTGGAGCTTTTAGATATCTTATTATATGAAAAAAAGTTGTCACATGGAATTTGACATTGTATCCAGTTATGTGTTTATGACTATTAGCATATTGAGAAACCTGGGGTAAATTCTTTTAGTTATTATTCTTGGGTGAAATATTAACTAAAAATTGAAAGAATTGATTAAAGTTAGCTTAACAAATGATTGCATACAAACCCCTAAATATAAACCAATTATTATACTGGATTTCTTATGTTTCAGGAAAATGAAGTTATGGATGTTCTAGCTGTTGTATGCAATGTTTATTTCCATGTATTTATAACTACTTCAGTATTTTGTTTTCTATAGATAGTAGTTATAATTAAACACTAGACTGTGATAATATGGGTTACCACAGGGTGTAGTTAACTAAAAATAAATTGTATTATTTAAATTATGTGTTTACCTAAGGGTATACCTATAGTCATTGTTTATAATATGGGATATAACATTATGTAAGATTCATGCATATGTTCGATGAATTAAATGTATGTTGTTATTAGTTCTATATTTAACATGTCATGTGATGCATTTGCTAGTAGGATGTAAGTTATTTGAATCTTGTGTTAGAATTTTATTTGACTAAACTGCATTGCTAATGCAGAGTAAGTAGTGATATGGACTTCACTAGATTACTAGCATTGCAATGCCAGATGAAGGCAGTTTGATCAAGTGGTGTGTATGAATTTGATTGATCTATAAATCATTTTTATATTACTTTTTGTAAAATGTTGTCCAAAGTATGTTTAGTGAGACATTATCTTTTCATGAGTATGGTTTACATGTATGTGCGATATATTACAGTAGATTGAGTTTTCTATGATACACTGCATGTTTAGTTAGTTAGAAATCATACAACACATGGGTACTTGCTTGTCTCTCTGGATTCCTACACCATCATTATCTACTCATCTATGAAGGGATGACCATTCCTTGATGGGATTAGTGCGGGGGATTGTTGGTCCATGGTTGATGTGGAAAAGCACTTAATGATGCTCTCCCTCCCTACAATAGTACCACTTATCGAGATGACACTTGAGATTGCCATAAATACTTGAAGTTTGGGAACTATGCTCCAAGGAAGTTGAGTATCTTAATTTTACATTATATTATATTGTACTTGTTATTGAAAATTATCATGAAGAGTTGTAATTATATATTGATGCACATTGACAGTGGTTATTGTGTAATTAAATCAGCTGAGATTGAAATGTTATAATTACTTTCTCTATTGTGTTTGTCATACTCTCATGATATTAGAGATTCATAATTTGTGATGTAATATGAATTGTTGTCATGATTGCATATGAATAATTTTATGATCTCTGATAGACTCTCGAGATGTAGTCTATTTTTGATATGTATTTATTTAAAAGAAATTCTATACACTTTTTTAGGTAGATCCCAATGGGGATATTACAACAAATATCTGTTAGGGTGTGGAGCTAAAAGTTTCACCAAGGAGCACACTTTAACAGGTTCGGGTCTACACAGACACTGGCATCGGTCAGGAGTGACCAACGTCGGTCAGATGCAGTTGAAGAGACACCAGCGTCGGTAGTGGATCGACCGATGGCGGTCACAGACAAGCAGCAGGAACCGACGTCGGTTACCTGTGCATCCAAAAAGCTATTTCTGAGGACAGAAGTGAGTGTTTGCATGATGAGTTTAAGTTGTAGTCTTAAGCTCACGTCTCTATTATTAGTAATATTATTTTTAGAGCCCTTGTTCAAGTGGCTTAACTATTTGTTGTAAGTGCATGCTCAAGTCTCCTAATTCTATATGTAGAATTAGATCTTCCTAGCTTATTGTAAGTTGTAGAATTGGTATGTTGTAGAACAGTACAGAATTGAATCAATCCAGGTCTGTTGGAGTTGATTGTTCTTGAGAGAGAGAGCTCTTGAGGAATAGAGATCTAGTGAGAGATCCATACATCTAGGAGAGGTGTGGAAGAAAGAAGTTTTCTTCAATTGTATTCCTTTTGTAAAGAGTTTGTTAATACAAGTTTTCAGGGTGGTTTCTTGTATCTCTTATTCTTGCCATTTATCATTCTAGTTACTTGTCTATCTGATTTAATTCCGCGTTTATTGCTTTCATAAGTGTAATCTATTGTTGGTTGATCTCCAACAAGTGGTATCAGAGCCTTGGTTGTAGGTTCAAGAGCTGATACCAACAAGTGGTATTAGAGCTCGGGTTCACTAACAGGTGGTTCAGATCTGTGTAGTGTGTATTGATTACGGGTTCTCACAAGGGTTTCTGCAGGGATTTCTGTTTGAGTGGGAGAAGCAATGGTAGATGAAAGTAAACTGAGAATGGAAAAGTTCAATGGCAAAAATTATCAACATTGGAGAATGCAGATAGAGGATTATATGTATCAGAAAGATCTCTACTTACTGTTAGGTGGGGTTGCAAAGAAGCCCAAAGACATGGAGGATGAAGAATGGGAAGTTCTTGATAGAAAGACTCTGGGGTCTATAAGACTGAGTCTAGCATCCACTGTGATATCTAATTTATTACAGGCAAAGTCTACGGTAGAGTTGATGACTACGTTAGCAAATTTGTATGAAAAACCCTCTGCTTCAAATAAGGTATATCTTATGAAGCAGTTATTTAATTTGCATATGAATGAAGGTGGATCTGTTTCTACTCATCTGAATGATTTCAATGGAATTGTGAATCAATTAAGTTCAGTCAATATAGTGTTTGATGATGAAATAAAAGCTCTTTTAATATTATGTTCTTTGCCTGAAAGCTGGCATGGCTTAGTAATGGCAGTTAGTAACACTGCATCTACATCAAATATTTTGAAAGTAGAGGATGTTGTTAGTGTTATCTTGAATGAGGAAATACGCAGAAAAAACACAGAAGAGACATCTGGGAATGCTTTAAGTTTTGAGAGCAGGGGGAGGCAAAAAGATAAGAGCAAGAGGAGATCAAGATCTAAGTCTAAGGTGAGAGGAAGATCCAAATCCAAGAATGGCCGGAAGCCACAATGCTGGAATTGTGGAAAGATTGGGCACATAAGCAGAGATTGCTGGTCAAAGCCTAAGGAGGACAATCAGCATGAAGGAAAGGAAGAAGCCAAGGTTGCAGGTATTGCACAAGATGCTTTAATTTTCTCTCTGCATAATAATATAGAATCTTGGGTATTAGATTATGGTACATCTTTTCATGCTACCCCTAACAGGGAATATTTTTGTGACTATATCCATGGAGATTTTGGAATAGTGTATCTAGGGGATGATGAGCCCTGTAAAATAATTGGCAAAGGTAAAGTGCAGCTGAAGATGCAGAATAGCAACACATGGGTGTTGAGAGATGTGATGCATGTTCTTAGCTTGAAGAGAAATTTGATTTCTGCAGGAAAGTTAGGGGATGAGGGTTGTACAGTAACTCTCACAGCAGAATCTTGGAAAGTGACCAAGGGTGCACTTGTTATGGCCAGAGGTAAGAGAGAAGGTACTCTCTATTTGTGTAATTGTGTTACTAACAAATCTCCTTCTGTGTTATCTACTTCAGATGTGGATGCTAAATTGTGGCACTCAAGGCTTGGCCACATGAGTGAGAAGGGGATGTCAATTCTTAAGTCCAAAGGTATGCTTTCAGATTTAAAAGGCATAGATCTAGAGTTTTGTGAGCACTGTGTATTTGGAAAACAGAAAAGGGTTAGTTTTCTCAAGACTGAGTCTACTAAGAAGAGGCATAAGTTGCAGCTTGTTCACATAGACGTGTGGGGACCGGCTCAGGTTGCTTCCATTGGAGGATCACAGTACTATGTATCTTTCATAGATGATGCTATAAGGAAGGTATGGATCTATTGTATTAGGAAAAAATCTGATGTATTTGAGACTTTTAAGATTTGGAAAGCTATGGTTGAGAATGAAACAGGTAAAAGGTTAAAGTGCCTGAGATATGACAATGGCGGTGAGTTTTGCAGTTATAAGTTCAGAGATTATTGTTACATGCATGGAATCCGTAGGCAAAGGACGGTTCCAAAGACACCTCAGCAGAATGGAATTGCTGAAAGGATGAACAGGACAATAATGGAGCGTGCAAGGTGTATGAGATTGCATGCTGGTTTGCCCTTACAGTTTTGGGTACAAGCTGTTGACACTACAGTGTACTTGATTAACAGAGGACCCTCTACAGCTCTTGATGGTGGTATCCCAGAAGAGGCATGGACAGGTAAAAAGGTTGATCTCTCATATCTCAAAGTTTTTGGTTGTGAAGCCTTTGTGCACATAGATAAAGAAAATAGAAAGAAGCTTGATGCTAAGTCTATGAGGTGCACGTTTATTGGCTAGGGCTTAGATGATTTTGGTTACAGATTGTGGAATCTAGAAACTAACAAGGTAATTAGGAGCCGTGATGTTGTTTTCAACGAAAGAGTGATGTATTGTGATCAGCTAAGGAAGCTAAATCAATCTGAGCAGAGCAATGGTGAAGTGGATGAGGTGAAAGTCCAATATGAGCTCACGGGAAAAAGAAATAATCACTTGCAGGAAAACACAGAGACCGACATCAGCAGGGTAGGAACCGGCGTCGACAGTAGAGAGACCGGTGTCGGCCATATAGAGACCGACGTCGGCAGGACAGGCACCGACGTCGGTCAGGCAAAATCGACATCGGCCAGTAACAGGTCTGGAGGTGACCGAGGTCGATCACTGTCAGAGAATTTGGGTGGACAACGTGTTGTGAATGAGTCTCAGACACCCATCAGGAGGTCAAAAAGGGTGAGTAAGCCTCTAATTAGATATTCTCCTTCTTTATTTTATTTATTGCTAACTGATGGTGGAGAACCAGAGAGTTTTGAAGAAGCAATACAGGTGGAGTCCAAGAGTTAGTGGGAGCGTGGCAAGGTTGAGGAGATGGAGTCCTTAAGAGAGAACCAAACATGGGATTTGGTTGAGTTGCCAGCTGGTAAGAGGACACTGAAGAACAGATGGACCTACAGGTTGAAAGAAGGTGAGAATGGACAGATGAGATACAAGGCCAGATTGGTAGTGAAAAGATTTGCACAAAAGCCAGGTATTGACTTTGGTGAGATTTTTTCTCCTGTTGTTAAGATGACTTCTATAAGGGTTGTATTGTCTTTGATTGCTTTTGAGGATTTGCATCTTGAGCAGCTAGATGTTAAGACAGCTTTTCTTCATGGAGATTTGGATGAAGAAATTTATATGGAATAGCCAGAAGGATTTGAGGTCAAGGGTAAGGAGAAGTTTGTGTAAAGATTGAAGAAAAGCTTGTATGGCCTCAAGCAAGCTCCTAGGCAATGGTATTTAAAATTTGAGAGGTTTATGACTGAGCATGGCTACAGTAGGTGTCAATGTGACCATTGTGTGTATTTCAAGAGATTTGATAATGGTAGATATATTATTCTATTGTTGTATGTAGATGATATGCTGGTTGCAGGATCACACATGCAGGATATCTCTGAGCTTAAGGTGAAATTAGCTCAAACGTTTGCTATGAAGGATTTGGGAGCAGCAAAGAAAATCCTTGGCATGAGCATTAAGAGAGACAGGAAAAATCACAGGTTGATATTGTCTCAAGAAGATTATGTGGACAAGGTGTTGAAATGGTTCAATATGCAGGATGCTAAACCGGTAAGCACACCTTTGGCTGGACATTTTAAGTTAAGTAAAGAACAATGTCCTAATTCATATGATGAGGTAGAGCACATGAGTAAGGTTCCATATTCTTCCACAGTAGGGAGTTTGATGTATGCAATGGTGTGTACTAGACTAGATATTGCCCAAGCAGTGGGAGTGGTAAGTAAGTATATGGCCAATCCAGGTAAGGAACATTGGAAAGCAGTTCAATGGATCCTTAGATATCTGAGAGGAACCAGCAGTAGGCACTTGTGCTATGGAGGTTCAGATACTTCTCTACATGGTTATGTAGATTCAGATATGACAGGTGATTTGGATGGTAGGAGGAGCACTACAGGTTATTTTTTCACTGTAGGTGGAACAACAGTTAGCTAGATATCTAAGTTGCAGAAGGTTGTTGCCTTGTCAACTACAGAAGCAGAGTATATTGCAACCACAGAGGCTAGCAAAGAGATGATATGGATGACACGGTTCATGGATGAGCTTGGTAGGGAGCATGAGAGTTGCAGATTGTATAGTGACAGTCAGAGTGCAATCCATTTGGCTAAAAATTTAGCCTTTCATTCAAGAACAAAGCACATACAGCTAAGGTACCATTTCATATGACAGGTATTGGAAGATGGTGACTTGAAGCTGGAGAAGATCCATACAGATAGGAATCCGGCTGATATGTTAACCAAGCCAGTTACAAAGGAGAAGTTGAATTTTCATTCAACTTCTGTTGGTCTTCATGATTGAGTTGAAGATGGAGGAGCTAGAAGATGTTGCTGTACAGGTACTAGTGCAGCTGTTTATCTCCAAGTGGGAGATTGTTAGGGTGTGGAGCTAAAAGTTTCACTAAGGAGCACACTTTAACAGGTTCGGGTCTACATAGACACTGGCGTCGGTCAGGAGCGACCAACGTCGGTCAGATGCAGTTGAAGAGACGTCGACGTCGGCAGTGGATCAGCTGACGGTGGTCACAGGCAAGCAGCAGGAACCGACGTCGGTTACCTGTGCGTCCAAAAAGCTATTTCTGAGGACAGAAGCGAGTGTTTGCATGATGAGTTTAAGTTGTAGTCTTAAGCTCGCATCTCTATTATTAGTAATATTATTTTTAGAGCCCTTGTTCAAGTGGCTTAACTATTTGTTGTAAGTGCATGCTCAAGTCTCCTAATTCTATATGTAGAATTAGATCTTCCTAGCTTATTGTAAGTTGTAGAATTGGTATGTTGTAGAACAGTACATAATTGAATCAATCCAGGTCTGTTGGAGTTGATTGTTCTTGAGAGAGAGAGATCTTGAGGAATAGAGATCTAGTGAGAGATCCATACATCTAGGAGAGGTGTGGAAGAAAGAAGTTTTCTTCAATTGTATTCCTTTTGTAAAGAGTTTGTTAATACAAGTTTTCAGGGTGGTTTCTTGTATCTCTTGTTCTTGCCATTTATCATTCTGGTTACTTGTCTATCTGATTTAATTCCGCGTTTATTGCTTTCATAAGTGTAATCTATTGTTGGTTGATCCCCAACAATATCTACCAAACCAAAAAATAATGCCTCATTCCCTATAAGAATATGGTTTAATGTCTAGAGGCTCAATTTGAAAATTTCTCTATTGAAAATATCCCATGTAAAGATAATCGTTATGCTGATGAAATGTTTAGTGGTACATCATTGATCCCCATTGACATAGATGAAGACCAAGCTATTTTCACTTTTAAATGATTACAATCTTCATCAATGTCTCATGCAAACCTCATAGTTCTAACTGTTCTAGTTACCACATGCAACACAACACCATTTAAATGGTTCTACGACATATACAACTTTTTACATAAATCTATTAAACCTGATACTTTCACAAGAAATGAAAAGCACAAACTATAAAGAAACTCCCTCTGATATGTCATTATTGGTGGGGACTTATTATTTTTAGGGACACTTACTTCAATGTTTGACAACTAAGGAAGCTATGTTGTCTATCAGATACATACATGAAAGTGAATGTGGTGGTCATTTCAGTAGTAAAGTAATGTCACATAAATTACTCAAACAAGGTTACTCTTGGCCAACCATGGAAAAAGAATGCTAGTAATATGCCAAGTTATGCGACAAATGTCAATGCCATGGTAACCTACACCATGTCCCTTCATAGGAACTAAAACCTATAATATCCCCTTGGTCATTCATGTTATGGGGTTTTGATCTGATCAGTAAGATAAACCCATAATCCGTAGGGGGTTACAAATTCATTATCATAGTTACAAAATATTTTACAAAATAGGTGGAAGCCATCCCATTACAATCCAAAAAGGGAGAAGATATATGTCATTTCCTCATGACCAATATTATATCCTACTTTGGCCTCCCACCGGCCATAATTACAGACAATGGAACCTCTTTCAAGAATAAAACAATGAAGAATTTTTGTGCCAAATATAAAATTTGACTCAAATTCTCTACTCCATACTACCCATAGGGAAATGGTTAAGCAAAAGTAATAAATAAGATAATCAACAATATTCTCAACAAAATAGTTACCTAATTTGGCAATGACTAGCACAATCAACTCATCTATGCACTATGGGCTTACTACACCATTATATACACACCAACATGAGCTACTCCTTATTCAATAGTATATGACACAAAAGTAGTTATCCCACTGGAGTTAGAAATCAATTTTTATAGGTCTCCTTAAAAGGGCTCATCATAGATGATCAATACAGATAAATATGTCCCCATAAATTAGAACAATTGGATCACATGTGCATTCAAGCCATAGAGCATCTTAGGGCATATCAAAAATACATCTAGCAAACCTATAATAACTATGTCCACAATAGAGAATTCGAAGTCTATGAGTTGGTTTTAAAATAAAATCTCAGAAATGTCAATGCTAAGGAAGAGAACTAATAAAAGTTTAAACCAAATTGGCTTGAACCGTACATAATCACATAAAAGCTTAGCCCAACAATATATTGTCTAGCTTTAATTGATGGAAAGGCAATAAAAAACCCATTGAACATGCATATAAGGACATTTTACATATAAAAAATCCAATAATTTATTTTTCATATTACTTGTACATAGCTTATATCCATAAAATACAAAAAATAATATAATATCTCAAAAATACAAAAATATTCAAATAATTATTTAAAAAATACAAAATTACAGATTGTATGCATTGTTATGTTTACATTTCTTATATTTTCCAGACACTACATATGCTAGCTATCTTAATATAGTCAGTTTATCATACATATATGCTTCACTTGTTCTTTTCAAGTGCTTGCAGGTTGCTACAGGACTCAGGTCCATACCCTAATCTAGAATTACTATTATCTACCCATTTGGGGCATATACATCGATGCATGGGTCTTCAATTGACACATTCACCCATTTGGGGGCATCCTTTACATAGTTTCTATTACTAAGTTCTATCTTTCCATACTCTACATCCCACTTCTAGCATTGTTATATCTTGATATTGATCATGCTACTCTTACTCAAAAATTTTACTGATTATTACTACTTTAGACTCAACATATGTGCATTTTAACTCTTACACAAATTTATATTACATATTCATGCATACTTTCATTTCTAGCTTTCTTAGGTTAGACTTTATTGTATCTATATGCTTCTTTTATTTGATGGCATTTGAATATGTCATTATTCTTTGGCTCTACACCGCTTCAATTCACAATATGTATGCTTTGGACATATGCCCATGTCCTTTTATGTGCCTCCTTGATTGTGTATGCAGACATTTGAACATTTCATTCTATGTGGCTCTAATCCAACTTATTTGTTGCTTGCATATGTGGACATTTGAACATGTCCTTGTATGTCTTATTTTTCTCATATTTAGTGACATGTGTCTATGTCCCTTATATTATGGCCCCTTGGCCTACTTTGTGTGCCTCATGTGTTTAATATGTATGCTCTCTTATATGCATCATTGCCATAACACTTGTATTTTATTGTTACACAAACTAATTTTTGATTGCAGGAGGGATCTCATGCATCTCCCCTTCCTACTTGGGTGTCATGATGGACACCATACCCCATCCCCTAAGATAACTACCTAGTTTTTACTTAGATTTGATGTTACATACATTGTTATATCTATCTATCTTGATATCCTTGTGAATGCTAAACATGCCATACATATTATATTGCCTACTTATTCTCATATTATCTTACATTTTGATATTATGTAAGCACATTATATTGGATTTTTGTTTATTAATCATATTACTCTAACACACATTTTATAGAGCTTTTTCTTTTGAGGACAATTCTTGCACAGGTTCAATAACTACCCTCAAAAGAGGGGACATTCATAGAGGTTGTCACAAATATCAGGCTGTTATATTGCACTCATAATATATTTTTTAGTATATAGGTTTAGATTACAGAAACCACACTCAAGTAAGCAGAGTGAAAAAATAGTAACCCAGAAAGTAGTATAGTTGCATAAAAATTAGACCAGAAGGACACTAGTTTCCAAATTGAGACACTAGCACCACATTTTCAAAACTGATGCTACTTTTCAAGACATGGCACTACTATTTAGTAGCCTCAGTTTTAGAAAAACCTAGATTGGCCAGAAAAGTATAATTGGTTCAGTAAAGGTTTATACAGATTTATTTACAAATTTATCAGTTTTGCTCAATTTTTCTTAGATTTATATTAGTTTGCTTAGATTGGGGGCATCATGTGTGGCATGACCATTCCCATATTCAATTTAGATACCTAGATATGATTTATTATAACTTAATCCATAATACATATGATCAGATGTCAACTTTAGGGGCATGTACATGACACATTATTTCTATATGCTCACTTACACATCGATTAATTAGATGTAATAACAAATTCCATGTTATTATCTATGTTGTATACACCTAACTTTATATTCCATGTTGTGCACCAATTTTATGCCCTACTTTATCTACAGTTGTTGGCATTCCCAAGTGGCCTGGAGCTGCCTAATTTGCTCGAGTGGTCACATAGCCAACATACCTAGTTAGAGATACCTAGTTAGACATTTACAATTACTTCATGCAGTTTAGTTTCATATGCATCTACTACACATGGGTGGGTAATTATTGAGTCATAACCTGCTTGAGTTCTTGAGTCACCTACATGAGAGGGTTTAACACACTATCAATCCAATCCAAGTTATTCATAGGTCATGATCCATTAAGCAGAGGTGGGCAATGATGGAGTAAAATTTGGATTAAGCTCTTGAGCCACCCAAACATGAGGATTGAGTAATCCATTAGCTCAACCCAAGTTATTCACTTATTGATCAATATATACATGCACACACATTTGTTGTCACCAAGTTTATGCATTGGCTCACGTACCCAGTGAAGTGTATCTAATCCTTTCCTCTTTCTTATTTCTTTACTCAAATTTACTCAGTATTACTTTTTTACTCAGTTTAGTCTTTTGATTTTGATATCTCTTAAGGACTAATTTAAGCATGTTTCACTTGCAGGATATACATTGTAGCATGCTTCACATACTCAATCCTAACTTCATATACCTAGACTTAGCTTCATGGGATTCACCTTCTAGGTAAGTCCAAGTACACTTCTTTTTCCTTTATCCTAGTCATTTTGCTCTGTTACATTTATAGAATAAAGGGGGGGGTGCAAATGTAATCACCCAAAAGTGGAATTTAAGTGTTAAGAGTGCTACTTGAGACTACCTATCCCTATCTTAGTGATAGACCTATCTTAGATCCTATTATCACACTTATCTAGCCTTCATGCAAACCATAAACATCCTTAGTCATCCCTAAGTTAGTCCTAGACCCTCATTTTCTAATCCTAGCCCTTTGTGCCTAGTGTTCTACCTACTGGACATTAGTGCCATAATAAGGACACTAGAACCACATGGCCCTAGTGTCCCCAAAATGGTGCTAATGTCCTTTTCCTTATATTTTCCCAAACATATATATTTTCAATACTAAAACTTCCTAGGGTTGGCCTAGACCTCTTTTATTACCCGCACAAGCATGAGAACAATATATATACATGAATTTTAGCCCTCTAACCACCAGATGGAAATTAGATAAAAAAATATACATTCAAACTTAGAACAAGTTATGCATAATTAAGGTTATCAATCCCTATTCTGCCTTACTTATGCATACTACCATCTATAACACCCCTAAGCTTAGATTACCCATATCTCCAGTCTCAAGCACATTCATGGCACTCAAGGCCACTATCATATTAGCATCACTTGTATTTGCACCAACACTTAGGTGGGGAGAACTACATTAGGCTTGATCCCTCATCAAAGAATTGGTATGTAAGCAACTCTCTTCATAGCGGGGTGTTGAGGATGTCCATCCTACCCTACTAACAAACACACTTTTTAGCCCATTCCAACTGGATTCCCTAGCTACATGGAAGATTAAGGTTTGCTCATTAAATTAGTCATTCATAAAAAATATAGGGTTTTAGTACTTGTGCGCATAAGAATAGAGCTCAGAGATATAGACATAGGTACAACCATAAGCATAAAATAGTCCTACATAGAGGACACTACCACTAATTTCAAGGCACTACCACTACTTTTCCAATAATGGTAATACTATATAATTATGGCACTACTATCAGGAGGGGTTCTGATACTAGGATCTAGTTTAGGACACTCAAACCAACTTTCACCTCAGTTTCTAGCACCCAAATCATCCATATCAGTTATTTTCTAGCTAAGTTCTTACTTACACTATTTATTACTATTTTTAGAAAAGTCAAAACTAGTCAATTCTATAACAAATCTATGGTTATATTTATTGCATATTATTTACTTGATTTAGTCTACTCATCTCTTTAAAAAACATAGGATTTAAAAACTCTAAGTCCTAAAAGGTTATTTATGTAGGATGAAAATCAGGTTTTATGTATACTATAGGCTATAGGTGGTATGTGTCATCAGAATGTTAGGGTTAGACTATAGGATAATTAATTTGGCATGGTGAGATCAAAAACATGATCATTTTGGAAGCATGAAGGTCATAAACTAGAGAGTTGAACCATGATTGGTTTTTTCCAAGTACAAGACTATTATGTCATATAAAATTAGATTTTAGAATCTAAATTTTCCCCCTTTAATCTACTAATGCATAAGGATGAAATTATTGGGTTAAAGGAAAAATATGTATACCTTGGTTGTACAATACACATTAATTTTTTCTTGAGCCCTATTGAATTTATTGTTTATACATTACCTAGAATAAGAGCATGTTATAGTGTAATTAATGCATATAATCTAAAAATTGAATACTTGAAATGCTTGAAATTAAAGAGAACAAGGAAAGAATACACATGTGTGTCAATATAACCATGTTACCCCTTGTTACCTAGCTTTGGTGATGATGTTTCCTTATTGAAGCACTAGATAAAGAGGTTCACAATTGAACCTTAGAGATGTGAAGAGGGGAATTATAAGGGGATCATGCACTCAATCTAGTGCAAGGGCAAGTTGTGTCAAGGCCATTGAGAGCACAAAATCTCGATCACACAACTCAAGTGTAAACATAATCTAGCTAATATAACAAAGGTCAAGTGGTGTAGCCATCTCAACTTGAAAAGGGGGTAGTGCCAAGGCCATCAAGGGTGTTGAATCTCAACCATACTACTCATGAGAGATAGCAATTGCAGACAAATAAAGGCTCAATCAGAGCATCTGGGCAATGTGTGGTGAAAAAAGAATGAACCATATTCATTACCCCTCATCAAATATATTGTAAATGGTGTATAATATGAATATGTATTTGTAATTTGGCACATTTTCATGGAATATGCACCTCTAATTTGTCTCAAGCTGAAGTATTTGTCAAAATTTAACCTCTACTATGTAAATTATAGATAAATCTTTCTCAAATCTAAAAAAACTCTATCCCAAATATGTGAAAATCAGTGCCAACTATCAATAATGAATAGAAGAATGATTTCATGTACTATGAAAACAGCATGTATGTCTAGGAGTAGAATTTGAAGGTCGACTGTCTATATTAGAAGTATATCTTGAGGATTTTATTGTTGATGCACATGATAATCTTTGGCCCTATGAACAACAACTTTATGGATCTCACAATATGGCTCATCTACCCATCATGCCAATAAAGGTTCAAGCTTGGGCGAAGGTAGTATTCCATCACCACATGGAGGAGAACTCATAATAATATCATGTCTAATTTCAGATGTATCATGAGATGAACTCACAATGTGTCGACATAGTGTAGCCAACATATCTAGAGGAAGTAGGCTAGAAGGGTCATGCTATTTAGTGAGATTGTAAGGTCCTATCATAGTATGGTCAAGAAACATACTCCAAAGAGGCTCATTATTAATTAGAGGAGTAGTGTGTGTGTGCACGCTCTATCTCAGACCTATGAACATTAGAATAAGAACAAATATCAAGAACTATAGAAAGACAAGGAATTGCATGAATATAACTAAGAGAATGTTATAAATAAGTACATTATCTAAGCATCTCTATATTTTTAGCTTGAGAAAATCCAGCTAAAGAGGAATTTTCTAAGGAATATCCATCATTGTAATCAAGAGTGTGAAGGTAAATACTACATGCATCAATGATTTTATCGATCAAAAAGTCATGGTGAATAGAGCGTTTAATTTTTTTAGAGTGATCAAAATTTTGTCTAATGGTTTTTGACAAGATCGAGGTCTAGAGAAATAGGTAGTTGAGTGATTATGTTAGAAAAGAGATAAGAGGTTTTGATTTTCAAACTAATCTCATCTGGATCTAAAAGATTAG
This sequence comes from Torreya grandis, assembly GCA_037957365.1. NCBI lineage: Eukaryota > Viridiplantae > Streptophyta > Pinopsida > Cupressales > Taxaceae > Torreya > Torreya grandis. The sequence goes on along the minus strand of JARHVA010000605.1, from coordinate 2,522,668 downwards.
GTGGTATATTTCCTATTAATTCTAGATGACCATTGTAACATCTAGAATAATTGAAGAGATAATTAAAGAGTTGTGATTCATGAAATGGGATGATATGTAAAGGTTTGAGGGTAGGTATTTTAAAAACACATATTTCTTCAAATTATTCAAAATTTCAAAGATCGGTATCTCTTTGAATCTTGTATGTAACACCATTATTAAAAAACTTAACACATTGGCATGTTGATAAGGCTAATGATCTCATGCGGTGTGTCTAAGGTTGAAAAAGTAAAATGTTATAAGAGAGTGGAAAGTTAAATATCATGACTTTGACATGCACTGTGATAGGAGGAATCATGATAGGGAGCCAAACATAGCCTAAAAGAGGCATTTGTGTTATATCATATCCTTGATATGTACTTTCAATATATTTGAGATTACATTCAGAATATCGAAGTGTTTTAATAAAATCAAGGGAAACCATGCAAGTGATTGAACCTTCATTAATTAATGCACATTTAACTTGGATATATCTTATTTGGATGCTAGTGAAAAATGGAGGATCATCCACATGAATCAATAACTCATCGGGAATCATGAAAGAGATAGGGAATTTGATTGGAAGAGAAGTGTCTACCATTTCATCAATGTGGATAGCCATTTCTTCATACTCCTGAAGGATGCTAACTTCAAACCCTGACAAAGTAACTTCTTACCCCATAGGTGGGGGACAAGGGATTTTCATTTCAAATAAGAGTTTAATTATATGATTATGATGATAAGGAAAAGTTATAATAAAGGGATGTGAAATGGGAGGTGTGAAATTTTAGCTATAGGATCCCATTCATCTTATCCTGTTAGAATTTTATCAGATAAGGGTGCATAATGTTGTAGTAAATACTTTGAGGATGTAGTAAGAGTGTATTAAAATTGATGTTAGTAAGGTCTATTTGTTTTAGATTTGGTTAATTTGGGTTGAATGATTGTATCTATTTGTGTTGTTTTAGATGACATGGTTGAATTATTAGTTATTTCTTGTGTTTGAGAGGAAGAAGTACCAATGATATAAAGTTGTGGGATTTTTGAGTAAGGTGTCTTAGTTAAAAAGGGAGTAAAACTTGTATTGATGGTACATGAGATATTATTTAATTGTACCATTGGATTTGATAATTGTTAATTTGTTAATTTTGGTGAAGTTTTCTTTGTGTATTCCATGAGGTGAGATGGGTAAGAGTCTTGCACAATGAAAAACTTTGGCATATTATTATAGGTAGAATTTAGATAGTGAGTGATATAGGAAACTAATATTATCATTTTATTCATATTAACAATATTCTCATTCATATTATAATCCACTGAACTTTAGACATTATTGGTAGTAGGAGGTTGGCTAGTGTTAGCTTGATGATTAGGAAGGGGATACTTCTAGATAACTAAATGAGCATTATTTGATTCAAGTCTTCATGTTTAGTTTTTGTTTCATGGGCATTAGTTACTATTTAAAAACTTGTTGACATGTACATATGAGTGATCATGATTGAAGTTAGGTCAAAGGAGATTATCCATGGTAAATTTTCATAGTTGGCAACAAGTTTCATGAGAATGGCCCTAACTTACATGAAACCAACATAATTTGTGGGGATCATACCAATGTTTGGTAGGGCGAGTAGGGTCAAGATCTCATGGTGAGGGTTGATGAAGTTAGTTTTGAATTTATGCTAAGGAAAGTGGCTTATGGACATCTACATTATGTACTTGAGAAAATGTGGAACTAGGATGAGAATTATTGGAAAGTGATAATGAAGGATTAGGGTCCATGGGATTACTTAGAGTAATGGATTAAATTATGTGTATGGAATCACATGTATTTGTAACACTATCATGAGTTGCATGTTAATTATTATGTTAGGAACCCGTATCCTACCCTTCTTTTTGCATTATTAGTGTATTAGTCATTATGGATGCATATGCTTTGTAAGTCATCCCTTTAGTATATTTGAATTATCCCACATATATGGGAAGTATTAGTTGATAAAATAGAATTAGTATTTAAGCATGTAGTATATTTGAATTATTCCACATGCATGGGAAGTATTAGTTGCTATAATAGAATTAGTATTTAAGTATTGAGGCCTAATGAAGGCATAGATGAATATTATTGTATTGATCTTGCTTAAAGGAAGTTGCCCCCTCAAAGTGGCTTGTGATCAATATAACATATTTGAATTATTCTGAGTTAATTTATGAAGTTATTTTTATTATTCCATTATTTTCTATAGTTCATAAATCTATGTAGCAGGTTCATCACATATGGCATCAGAGCACTTTCCTCGGCTTGCAACTAGATTTTGGAGATTTTTTCCCTTACAACAGTGGCTTTCCAAGAGCTACACCATTTAAAAAAATTATTTTTCAATATATATATTTTTATATCTTCATTTATAGGTTTGAATAAGGGTAAAATAACCCTCCACATAACTATGGAAAGTACATGGGCATATATCCCTAAAACTCATCGTGAGGAGTACGACAGGAACCCCAAAGTAGTTGGCCCATTGAAAAGACCTACCAACAAAAAGGGCAACAGACCCATCCTAATTGATTAGTTTACACCCATGAGTTCAACCAAGAGTTGTCATTTAGAGGTAAATTTGTAGCCAATTTTTTTTGGAGAGTAGTACTCATTCAGACAACATTGGTGGTCAGAGAGATTTCTTAAAACCTTTAGGTAGTCGAACAAACTTGGGGCCCATATCAAACATATCAGTTTCTATAAATTATCAGTAGAAGTAACTATAGTTTAGCATAGTGGTAACTAAAAACCTACTAACATAATTTTGATGGGAGTACCCAAGAAAAACCAATTTCAAATTATCAATAGAAGTAACTATAGTTGAGTACAATGGTAACTACAAACATGCTGACAAACCTTTGATAAGAGTAACCAAGCAAAACCAGTTAAAAAAAATTATTTTTTGCCATATCTCTCCATCTCTATCTCTGTTAATCTTCAATATTTATCAAGACACCTAAAATTTCATTCCACACCTTTTCTTCCTTAAGGTCCCATCTCCCAATTCCACTTCCATTAGCCACAAATCTTAATTTTTTATTTTTTCAGGTTTTGCTATAATTTATTCATTTTTTATCCTCTTGCTTTAATTTTTTTTCACAGTGTTTCTTTCCCTTTTCTTCTCATTTGTCCCTATTGGATAAATTTTCTAATTTTTCCATTTCAATTTAGAAATTTCCCTTTCCCTCATCAATCATACCTAGACAATGCGAAAAAAATTGTAAATGTACCTTTACCCCTTCCGCTTTAGTCTAAATTAAAAATGTGCCTTATTGATAATGTATTAAAACTTATTTTTCTATTCCTTATATAAAAAACAAAAAACAAATAAACAAACACACTGGTTATGGTATTCACTCGTATAGGCACAAAAATCATGGAAGAAGAACTTACCACATTGAAAGCCTAGGTCACTGAGTTAACCGATAAGATGTATGAACTGAATCGACATAGTATCCTTCTCCTCAACAAGTTGTAGAAGGAGTCTTCTTTCAAGAATAGTTTACCTTCTCACTACACATCACATGGGCATAATTTGGAATTTTCATGGTTAAATGGTACATATCCTACTAGTTGAATATGTCAAGCAAAACAATTCTTTAACCTTCACAATACTTATTCTATCAACAAAGTTCTAAATGCTTCTTTTTGCCTAGAATAAGAAACACTTCAATGGTACCATTATTATCTCAAGTCAAATGATGAACTTGATTGGAATACCTTTGCATCGTTACTTTTGGGTAGGCTTGGTCTTTTTAAATTTGATGACTTTACATGAACTCTCACCAAATTCTGCTAGATAGGCACCATTCATGATTATCAGATTAAATTTGAGAAACTGGCTAATCACACTAAAGGGTTTTTAGATGACTTTTTCAAATGTTATTTTATTAGTAGCCTCAAAGATATAATATGATCATAGGCAAAAATGTTTTATCCCATTAAATTTATAGTCACCTTGGGTCTGGCTAAGTTAGCAAAAGATAAACTTTCAATACAACATTGACTTCCCACTTTTTGACCCATAAAAAACATAGCAAACCAACAACTAGCCACAAACACACCAGTCAAGTGCCTTACTGAGGTAGAGATGTGGGATCATAAGGAGAAAGGATTATGTTATAATTGTGATGAAATATGGGTTAAGGGTTATCAACACTTCACACAAAAACTTTACTTGCTAGATGTGGAATCACCACCAAAATAAGACAATGACCCTGATATCTAAGAATTCTAGGATGCTTAAGTAAAACAAAGCCCCTCCGATGAATCCATGGCTTAGGAAACCCAACATGAGATCTCTCTCCATGAATTAACAAGTGTGACCACCCCTAAAGCCATGAAGGTCAAGGGGTTCTTTAAAAACATTCCTCTCACAATCCTCATTGACTTTGGCAACATGCATAATTTCATTGATCCCTGCATTACTAAGCATGCAAATTGATTTATACACCCTTGTTCCAAATTTAAAGTTGTGATTGATAATGGGGGAACATTTCCATGTAAATAGAAGTGTCAAAATGTGCATATCACAATGGGTGATTAAACTATTTGCTCAAATATGTTTACCCTGCCCTTAGGGGGATGTGATGTGGTCTTATGGGCGTAGTGGCTCTCCACGTTAGGACCCATTCTATGGGACTTCTATGAGATTTAGATGTAATTAACTAATAGTGGCCATAAGCACACCTTAAAATTATCATTGCCCAAATATGTTAACATCATTAGTTCCCATCACATGGAAAAGCTTTTGAAAAAAGGCTTATATGGGGTCATTGCCCAATTGCACTTCATCCAACTCAAACTCGCCACTTTTACTAACTACCCTATTGATTTGCAATCCATTATTGACAAGAATGAAACCATATTTATAAATCCAATGTGTTTATCCCCTTCACATCCTAAAAATCATTACATCCCACTCCTTCTAGGAAGTATCCCACCTAACATTTGACCATATCACTATCCCCATCTATAAAAAAATGAGATTGAATAGCTAGTGCGAGAACTCCTCAAGTCCAAAATTATTCACCCAAGCACCAATCCATACTCCTCCCCAGTGCTTATTGTCCATAAAAAATATGGGTTATGGTACCTTTTCATTGACTTCTATTCCCTTAACCACCTCACTATCAAAGATAAGTTTTCAATTCCAGTCATCGACGAACTTCTTGATGAGCTCCATGGGGCAAATTTTTTCTCCAAATGGGATCTTAATTTAGGATATCATTAGATTTGTGTACATGATTATGACATTCCAAAGATAGGTTTATGTACTCATGAGGGTCATTAAAAATTCTTGATCATGCCATTTGGACTTACAAATGCCCCTTCAACATTTCAGGCCCTAATGAATAAAATCTTTCACCCTTTCCTCCATCAGTTTTCTTTGATGATATTTTGATATATATCCACACGTGGGATGAGAATCTTCAACATCTTAATAGGGCATTACAACTTATCATAGATAATTAATTATGTACTAAGTAGTCCAAGTGTTCCTTTGATTAAGAAGAAGTTAAATATTTAGGGCACATTGTTTTAGCTAATGGGGTCCACGTGGATCCAAATAAAATTAGTGCCATACAACATTGGCCTCAGCCAACAACCATCAAGATCCTTTGTGGCTTCCTTAACCTTAAATGATAATACAAAAAGTTCATCAAGGATTATGGCAAGATTGCAGTGCCTTTGCCTTCTTTATTGAAGAAGGATGCTTTCACATGGGATGCTGAAGCTAACCAGGCATTCATGGCACTCAAATAAGATATGTGTAGCATACTAGTTTTAGCCATGCCATACTTCAGCAAAACTTTCACCATTGAAAATGATGCATGTGGCAATGGTCTTGGTGCTATTCTTATCCAAGATAGTCATCCCATTGATTTCACTAGTAAAGCCCTTTATGGAAAAAAATTATCTTTGTCTACATATGAAAAAGAAATGATGGACATTTTGTATGTAGTATAAAAATGGTGGACATACTTGGGAATCATTTTTTCATTAAAAATAACCACTAAAGTTTGAAATACTTCTTAGAATAATGGGTCTCATCCCTAACACAACAAAAATGGGTCAGCAAACTCATGGGCTATGATTATGAGATCACTTACAAGAAGGATAAAGATTATGTAGTGGTAGATGCTCTCTCTTGCATGTTCAAGGACCCAACTTATATTTCAACCATATCCATGCCCATTCCAAACTAGTTGGAATATGTACACCAAGGGTATGTACATGATCCCTGTTTACAATAACTCACTCAATAATTGACCATTAACCCATATGCAGTAACACATTAGTCATGGGATGGCAATTCTCTACATTACAAGGGTCATTTGGTGATTCCCAATAACACAGACCTTCATTAGGATGTATTATATGAAATCCATGATTATCCATCAATAGGGCACTTATATTTCTCAAAACATATGAGTGGGCACATCAAATTTTTTTTGAAAGGAAAAGAAAGTGGAAATTAAATAGATGGTGGCCGAATGTGATACCTGCCAATGCAATGAAGGTGAAACCATAATGATTCCTAGTTTATTCAAACCCTTGCCCATCCCTACTAGGATCTAGACTGATATTTTCATGGATTTCATTGAGGGGATCCTTAGATCTAGTGGTAAAATAGTGATTTCGGTTGTGGTCAATCACCTCTCCAAATATAGTCATTTTTGTGCTCTCACCCTTATATAACATTCATGATCATATAAGTTTTCTTGGATCAGATTTTTCATCTTCATGTCATCTTTTATTCAATTGTCTCTGATTGTGATGCAAATTTCACTAGCCATTTTTGGAAAGAGCTATTCTGATGCACATGTACACAATTGAAGATGAGCTCTAGGTATCATCCTTAAACTGATGGCCAAATAGAAATTGTAAATAAATGCTTAGAAACATTCATTTGTTACTTTGCATTAGAATAATAACAAAAGTGGGCAAAGTGGCTCCCCCTCGTAGAATGGTGGTACAATACCGCATACCAAAATTCTACTAAAATGACTCCATATGAAGTAGTTTATGGTCAAGTACCCCCAACACTGCTCCTACATACACCTGGTAGTTCCCTAGTTTAGGTAGTTAACACTATTATTTGCCATTAGGGTTAGATTCTTAGCATTTTATAGGATAATATCCATCTAGTGCAAAACCAAATGAATCAATAGGTAGATTAGCACCACTCCAAGCATACCTTTCAGCCTAGTGATATGGTTTTTATTCATCTGTAGTCATACAAACAATCATACTTGAAACTAAAAGGGCATCATAAGATTGCCCCAAAGCTTTATGGGCCATATAAGGTTATCCAATAGATTTGGTCTATTGCTTACAAGTTGGAGCTTCTACCTTCCTCTTGAATTCACCTAGTCTTTCATGTCTCCTATTTGAATAAAGTTTTTGGACCTGCCATCAGAATGCAAATAATTTTACGCAAACTTGATAATGAAGGATCTATACTTATCAAACCATAAGCTATCCTGGTTAGGCACACCCACTAACTTTGCTCCTGCTCCATCATGAAAATCTTAATATAGTGGCATGACATGCAACCTGAATATGCCACATGGGAACCATTATTCCAAATTCAACAATGATTCCCACATCTGAAGCTTTAAGGACAAAGCTTTTTCTAAGGGGAGGTGATGTTAAGAACCTATATCCTACCCTTCTCTTTGCATTATTAGTGTATTAGTCACTATGGATGCATATGCTTTGTAATTCATCCTTTAATATATTTGAATTATCCCACATGCATGGAAAGTATTAGTTCATAGAATAGAATTAATATATAAGTAAGTAGTATATTTGAATTATCCCACATGAATGGGAAGTATTAGTTGCTAGAATAAAATTAGTATTTAAGTAAGTATTGAGGCCCAATGAAGGCATTGATGATTATTATTGTATTGAGCTTGCTCAAAGGAGTTTCCCCCTTGAAGTGGCCTGTGATCAATATAACATATTTGAATTATTCTGAGTTAATTTCTAAAGTTATTTTTATTATTTCATTATTTCTTGTAGTTCATAAATTTGTATAGTAGGTTCATCACATCTTAGCCTTCATAAGCATTTGAGTTTTTGATGGAGGGTACAAAGGCTCAAATTATTGTATAAGGAAATCTTGGCATTTAGCTTAGTCGAGGGCTTCTTCTAAGGATTTTAGAGAGAGTCCTCATGTGATATTGTAATTTAGAGTGAAGAGCATTAGTGAATAAATGAAATAGATTAACATCAGACATATTATGTTTGTTGGGTTAAATGATCCAAAGTATATTTATTTATTTACATTGTTATGTTAGTAGGTTAATAATTAAGTTTTTAGTAAATAATTTAGTAAGTTAGTTGTCTTATGGGGTGAACCTATAAATTAGTTGGTCTTAGTGTAAATTTTCGTAAAAGGTTTATAAGTTTGGGACCTTTGTAAATATTTTTAATCATATAATTTTACCTTTGTTCAAGCTTTATCAAAATTTTACAATGTAGTTTTCATTTTCACCTATGTGTGAGCAGTCCCAACAGTGGTATCAGAGCTGGTTAAAAAAAAGAATTTGCTAGTGAATGAGTTTAAGTGAAGCTTGGTTTATCAAGTGAAGGAGGAGATAACGTAAGCAATTATTTTCAATGGTATGAAATTCTAAGCAATTTTTTTTGAAGATATTTTTGAAGCTTTCATATTTAATTTTTTTTTTGTTTATGACCCAAAAGTCATTTTGTATGGCCTACCTCTCATAGTTTCAGTTCAAAAATCTATTTGCATGACCTATACCCTTGAATAAACACATACATGCATATCATCTCTTTCAAAAGCTTCCAAATATATATCTTGTAAGAAAAAATAGGTCAGTTTGAAGCATTTTTATAGTAAGTAAATATCCATTGTACACCCTCACCCTATTGAAAGTAATTTATACAACATAAATTGGTTTTCAATGACATTTTAATAATTTTGAATATGTTTTGGTTTGTAAACCCTGATTTAAATGCATGAGTATGAATCCAAAAAAATTTAAGCAAAAGTACAACCCAAAATATTTTTTGTAGCATTTGTACAACCTCAAAATGCCTTGGAGAGGCAAAAAAAAAAGGCATTTGATACCAAAAAAATACATTTGTATAACCTTGTAGCCAATTGTATAATTTATGTGGTGATTGCATAAATTTTTGAAGTACTTTACAGTATTACATAACCCCTTGAACTTGTACAACCTCCATATGCATTAGTATGGTGTCATGAACCAATTATAATGTAACAACATAGTAGTAACTTTGACAAGTTTAGGTTTTCATTTGATTTTTTTATATTAATGGTTTAATTGGTCCCCACAATATGGACGGAATGCAATAGGAATTTTCCCCAAGTTGAATTCATCATTGCATGCATATCTACTATGCAAGTTTTTTTTGATACATGATAAATTAATGCTTCAAATAACATGTCTTCATATAAAATTTCAAAAGGGCTTGTAGTTGAGTTGAAAATGCTTATTTTGTAAGTCAATTTCTAAATGGTAGTCAAGATTTCAAAAAATCTAAGGCATTCCTTTTGGTCACATTTTATTTTATTGTATTCATCATTATGAACATTGTATTGCAACCATATTTTTGAATAGTCATTATTTTTTATAAAGGTGGTCCTGTGACAGTTGATTTATAGGTTTTTGGACATTTAAGACACCTCAAAATGGTTAATTTTATATTTTTAAATTCATTTAAATGATTTTTACAACAAATGTATTGATAATGATACATAAAGGTGCATTTTTTATGGAAATCGACATCTTCAAACTAGAAAATTTCATAATGACACTTCATGTTTGTGCTATCAGAGAACATATCATCCTTTATAGGTCCATCAAGATCCTTGTGATCAACAAAATATAAGTATCAAACTGGAGGTTAGAGGATCTATTACAGGTTGGAGGACTTTTCCCCTTCTTCAATTAGCTATTCGTTCAGAGTTTGGATTTAATGTTTGAATGACATTTTTGGTAACAATAGTATGCTTATTTCAATTTTAGTTTTTAGTTTTCTTCACTCCATTGATATTCATGATGAGGATCAGATAAAATAATTTTGATTTTTTTTTTTTTTTGCATGGGATTCTCATCTCTTTCCTGATAAGGGAAGATATTGTATGGCCTTTGATCAATTATCACTAATTGTACGAGTTGACATGGGTTGCTAGCAACTTTAGTGTTGAGAAAAGGTCATCAACATTTGTTAGACATTAGGGAGATGTGCCATACATAATAATTAATAGTCTATTGGATGGGTTTTTATGTAAGACCTTATGTGGATTGATGTGATTTAACATGCCTTGATCATGTTCTACTACATTATAATATGATGATCACAGGGGATGAGTAGACCTTGATTATATTCATGAGCCTTTATGCCACAACTCATAGGGAAGGCTTCTATATGGAGTGGCATCAATTATGGTCAATACTAGGATGTATAGTGTGTTAGTTGCAGTTGTGATGGATACTTTTGATAACTTCACAATCATAGCTCTGGATCATATTTTATACCCCTTTTTAGATCAAGGGGGTTTGTTGGGTCATATGATCCAATGTATCTTTATTTATTTACTTTGTTATATTAGTAAGTTAATAATAATGTTGCTAGTAAATTTTTTTGTAAGTTAGTTATCTTATAAGGTGAATCGGTAAATTAGTTGGTCTCATTGTAAATTCCCATAAAAGCTTTATAAGCTTGGGACATTTGTAAATATTTTCAATAATATAATTTTACCTTTGTTCAAGCTTTATCAAACCTTTAAAGTGTAATTTTTATATTTAACTATGTGTGAGTAGTGCCAAAAATGCTCAACTTTGTTAGATAAAGATTTCCATCATTTGATGAAAACTTGTGTTGTTTTAGAATCTAATTGTTTGAAGTTGATAAAATGATCTAGATTGTTTTTAGAAAGATCATTAGTTTGGAATTCTGGAACCAATGCATTGACTAAGTCTTCCAAGATAGCCATGGAATGAGTTTTAAGTTGATTATACCAATCTAAACATTACCTAAAAACATTTTAGTGAGTAGATTAGTGGTAGTGAAAGTATTAAGTTTAACCCAATCTTTATAAAAATTTCTAAAAGTCTTAAAATGCAAGGTTGGATTAGTCAATCCGTTATAAGTGATAGTGGGAACTATGCCACCTATGTCAATGTTTGCAATTTGAGGGACTAGAGGTTCATTTTGTAAGAGTTTAATATCCTTATTAATAAGTGGTGGTTGTGTTATAAGGTTACCATGTGCATCTCTAAGGTAGGGGGGGTTGGGAGCATTAGGATTTTGCATTCCCCATTAAGTAGGTTGAGGTTGGTTTTGGATATGTATTAATTAGTTTTGCATCATTTGGTTGGCACTATTAGTTTAAAAGGTATCCATTTAATTTAAAGTTTTTAATAAAAATTGATTAACATTAAAGGTATTTTTACTAGTGGAGGTATAATGGGATGCATTAACATTATGCGAGGTAATAATAGTTTGGGAGGCACTAGTAGTTTGAGATGGACTAGTAGTTATAAATAAATTGAACATTAGTGTGGACATTTTGAGTATACCCACTAAAAGTCACACCTGTCATGTTTGTAGTAATGGTTGGCATGGAGGATGAAGAAGGCATGTAAGATGATGTCATGTTAGTATAGGGAGGTATGATAGAGGAAAAGGGTGTGATATAAGTTATAGGATGAGTTGCCCTAAATCCTATAGAAAAGGTAAGTGAAGGTGAATGGGGTTATCTAATATGAGATTGTAAATGACTGTGAGATCCTTACCTTGATGTTGGGGATTTTAGTTGATGAAAAAGATCATTTCAACCATATATTCAAGGTCATTTTCATCCTCTATCATTTGTAAGAATAAATAAATAAGTGCAATGGAATAAGGAGGAGTCCCATAATTGGTAGTTCTAGTAGTAAAATGGATATTGATAAGATCTAAATTATCTACCCCATGATATGATATGTGTGTTTTAAGGACTTTATAAGGATTAGTAAAGCTCATCGTGTTAGTTTCATTTTGCTATGTAGTTTTGTCAAACAAATGTTGCATGATGAAAAGTTGATTCAAATACCTACTAGGGGAATGAAAATCTAAAATTTGAAAATGAATGAGATCGAGCTGGTCGATTTGGTTAGATTTTTAGGATGACAAAAAATTTGGAATCAGATTAGGTTGAACTAGTTGATCTAGTTAGGAAAGTAAGAAAATATAATTGTCTATAAATCGACTAGGTTAGTTTAATCAATCTAATTGGAAAAATAGGATGACAAAAAAATCTTGAAACATATTAGGTCGAGCTAATAAATCTAGTTGTGAATGTAGGAAGAAAAAATTATCTATAAACTGATTAGGTTGAGTTGGTCAATGTAGTTTGATTGTTAAGGTGAAAATACAGTCTATGGGCTGATTATGTCAAGTTGGTCAACCTAGTTGGAATAATAGGAAAAATAGAACAGTCTGAAAATAGATTAGGTTAAACTAGTCAATCGAGTTTTGTAGTCTAGTAAAAAATTTAATAGTATGATTCGAGATGATTTAGTTCTAAATACATAAAATAGAGTTTAAGCACATAGAAAAATAGGTCAACTTGGTCAAACTAGTTAAAACACAAAACACAAAATAATATCAACACTGGATAATTCAGCCTACAATACAACATAAAATAACAAATAATAAGTAACAAGATTGTAATTTAGATGCTAAGTAATTAATTGAAAAGAAGATCAGGAAGTTATATTAAAGGTTATGATTAGTAGTGTAGGATTCTAAAGATGCTTGTTAATTAGATAATGTTAACTCAATATTTCAAAGCACTAACTATGGAGGAATTACCATTCCCATAGCTCCCTAAACTTAGTTTTAATGGTAAGTTGGAAGTAACTTCTCAATGTTAACCACTATTTGATGCACCGTATAATCAAATGAATGGCTAGATTCTTAAGGTCGAATATAAAGGGAAATCTTAGGCTTGACCAAAATATCATGAGGTATATGGAAACTAAATATCGGTTTTAACTTTGTACTATGACTATGAGTATTGAGGCAAGTTCCTCATGTCACAATATCTATAAACGATAGACAAGGATTATAAATGGAATATCATGTAGCCTTTCATGATAGTAGCTAAGTAATTTAAAAATTGTCAGTGCACAGTTTCTAGGATAAACCAAACAAAGAAAAAAATAAAGGCAAAATTTAATATTTTTAAAACCAAGTTATAGTTTCGAAAAGTAAATAAATAAGCAACCAACTAAAAATTAAAGTGGTTGTAATTACTATCAGATATAGGTTAGTTTCCTTTGTTTAAGCTTAAAAGTGAAACACAAAAAACAAGATCTATCTGGTTAATCAAGTTTGACAAAAAAATAGAACAAGGTCAATTTGGTCGAAGTAGTCTACTGTAAAAATAGGCTAAAGAAAATAAGGTTGCATTGGTTGACTTAGTTTTTTGGGTAAAAGACAAACACAAAACTAGATTGAGTTAGTTGATCTAGTTGACTATGTAGGTATAATTTTATAGAACTAAAATTGGTAAAAATAGTACATAATTTAAATTTTAACTAAAAGATGGGAAAAATAAATTTACTTAAAAATTGATAGAGTGAAAATACTAAGCTAGTTAGAGTGAACCTGATAGATAAAATACAATCGATCGGGTTGATATGGTAAATTTTCTTAAAAATGTTGAATTATTATTTTAACTAGGTCATCCAAGTGATTGTTTGATCTTGTAGATGCAAAAAACATAGTTATTAAACCTAATCGAGTCAGTCAATCTAGTTAAAATAAAATTGATTAATAACGTGAGAAATGAAACTAGGTCGATCAGATTGATGTAGTTAGCTAAGTATGATATACATAAATGAACATAATTAAATGGTTTGATTAAGTTAGGCACAAAAATCCAAATAAAATATTGAATCGATTGTTCTGATCCAGTTAGCTAAGATAGAAAATCTATACACAAAAGGCAAAATTAGGTTGATAGGCTCAATAAATTTGGAAACTTTACACATAAAAAGATGAACTAAGTCGATAGTGTTGATAAAGTTTAATAACTTGCACATAAAAAGCTAAACTAGGTCGAAATGTTTGATAAAGTTTAATAACTTATGCATAGAAAGATGAATTAGATCAACGGGCTTGAAAAAGTTTAATAACCTATGCAACAAGCATTAAACTAGATCGACCTGCTCAATTTAGTTGACTTTAAATGAAAATTTAAAAATTACAAGGGTTAAATTCATGTTGGGTTCACTATAATTTATACAAGAGAAATAAGATAGATCTATAAATTATCCTACTTAGTAATATCCAAACTCAGAGAAGGTAATCAACTCAAAACACACTTAGTAATATTTTTTTTTATTGGGGTCATGACCAATTATGGATCCGCTAAACCTAGTTAAGGGATCTCTTATTACACAATATCAAAGGAGAGGTTTCCAAGGCCTCTAGTCAAATGTCATAATGTAATAACCCTAACTAGGTTTTATAAGTGATAAACATAAATGAGCTAATATACCAAACAAAAATCCAAGCTATTCTTGTAAATAAACATACAAGCTAATTTACTGCTAACCAAAGCTTATGACACAAATGGGTAAGATAATAAATAAGAAATTATAATTCTATTCATGAGAATATAGATTTAATCTAAGCAAGGAGAGATATAATTCAATTCATTAGTTATCCAATATCTACATATCAAAATGAAGTGATATAAGTATACTTACCTTGTTGAAGTGAACCCATCATGCCTCAATCTCTCCCTTAGCCAATGGTGCTTTGCAAGAGGTTGTTGTGGCTTGTAAGGATCATAAGGATAGATTAGCACTACGCTACAAGATTTATCCTATGCATCCAAGACCTCCACAAGATGAATGCTACTACTCCAAGGTAAAACCCTAAGCAATGAAACCTTCAAATGATAGTATAAGTATATTTGTGAGCTGTAATGATGTGTAATTGAATGATCCTCTCATTATAAATGAAGTGAATGGGATATTTATAGCCAAGGATTAACCCTAAACCCTCTTAGGAATTTAACTGATAAGGTCGATTGGGTTGATCTTGTTTGGTAGGAAATAGAGCAGATAGGCCTCAAACTAAATCAGCTAGGTTGACAAAGTTTCATAATGTCTAGATTCCTAATAAGGTTGATTGGTTCGATGTAGTATGAAAAATGAATAAAAGGGTTGTTTGTTTAAGTAGGGGCTATTTTGGATGGTGAATTACTTAGGGAAATGTAAAATCAAGTTTTTATTGCTTAGGGAATTTGATAAAAGTAACTTGTAGTGGTTTTTAGGTAACGGTCTAGGGGCCAACAATCCTACGAAACACCAAAAGTCTGCCAACCCCTTTCCTAATGCATCCTTTAAGGCATGCACTCAGAGAGATTGAGAATCAACAAGTTCCTACAAGAGAGAAAATATCAGTAAATGATAAAGTTAAAAATATTATGTGTATACACCATGTAAATAAGCATTTACTTTAGTGTGTGATTTTTACATTTAACTATACCACTCTATTAAAAGGTATATGGTAAAATATGTTGAAGTTGAATGCCTACCTATTCCTAGATTTTAATAATATTATTTTTGAAATTATATCCTCCACTTTTGTTCTAAGACACAAAGTTTTTCTCTCTAATAGGTTTTGAACAAGGGCCTTGAATTTTTTAAAAGTGTTTAAAGACTTCACTTTTGATCTTTATAAAGTACACCCATTTTTAATGAGAGAAATCAATAATGAATGTATTCATGTATTTATGTTTCTAAAAATAAAAATTTAGAAAGGACATACAATAAATATGAACAAATTATAATCTATCAATTTCCCTTAAGGATTTGCCTTTGTAAAATGGATCCATGATTTGTTTCTCCAAGTGCACAACCTGGATAAACTCCATCTTTGTGGCACACTAATAACCATGTGATGCTTGTTAAGGTATTGCAATGAGTGATAGTTGAGATGACCAAAATGATCATGCCAAATTTTACTCAAATCATTATCATGTACAATCATGACATTTGAAGGTTGAGTTAACACAAAGTTGTCAAATTTGTAAAATCTTGCTTGATGATCAATATTGCTAGTAGTTACAATAGAACGCTTGTAGTTTACATTTTAGATAATAAAAAATACATGTGTAAACTCTACATTTTTTTCTTCACCTAATTTTTTTGATTTGGTAAATGGATAGGAGGTTTATAGAAAAGTCTGGGACATGGATAACTTTTTTGAATATGTCATTCTCCATCTCAACTATCCCTTTACCCTCAACAACTAAAAGACTAGATTTTCTCACAAAATGTTTAGCTTTATGGATGTGGTCAAGATTATTAAAAAAAAGCCTTCATGCACCATGTGGTGAGAGGATCCTGAATCCAATATCCATTTGGATACATGTGATCTAACTATAGTTGCAAAAAGTGTTGCTCCTATTTGGGTAGGAGGGAGCTACATTTTTTACCATCTCTTTTTCCAAGTATTCCATTTTTTTGAAACATTGTTTTTTAGTATGATCTACTTTACCCTAAAATTTTCAAACTTCTTTATCAACATTTTCATTCATTTTCCATTTATCTTTGTTTTGGCGAGTGGAAAATTTATATGGAGATTATTTATTTCCATTAGGTTTAGGCTTTGCATTACCTTTTTATTTGGTAAGGCCCTTTCCTTTGCTAAATTTTGGTTTTGAAATTTCATGAGTATCATTGACTACTAATGCCTATTGCTTAGTATCTATAGGTCAGATGTCATCAGTAAAAAATATTTTTTCATGTTTTCACTTAATATTCTATAGAACTTGTCAAAATTTGGTGCCACATATGCAATGCCCAAATAATTTTGTTGTGTGTAGTGGTTTGAAATAAAGACTAAGTATGCATGACCTAGTTTTGCTAAAATACTCATAATGAGTTTCTCACCATACTTAGTTTCATTAGTTTTTACAAGGATAAGTCTCAAACACTTGAATTGAGTGTTAAAATCCTTAATTTGATGATAGTTTTTTAGACTAAGAGCTACTAGATGAATTTAAAAATAACATGCCTTTATTTTAATATGCTTCCCAAAAAGATCCTCCAAAATATTCTAAACTTCCCAAGGTAACATGTTTCCATGAAAGTGAAACTTCAATTCAGGGGACACTGATTGACCTATGAGACATTTGGCTTCATCACTATGATTTTTAATTTGGTTTGTTTCCAAAGGTTATAATAATTAATTTATTCACCCATTTTCATGTAATAAAGACCCTTACTAAGTAGTATATTAGTGATGTACCCTTTCTAACTAAATTAAAATTGAACCAGTGAAAATCAATTTTTTTTGGCCATGGTGTAGCATAAAAAACTTACTATAGGTAATTTATTTTGAGACATATCAAAATTTATCTTGGATTTATGTTTTCTTCCAAACATACCCTTTACATTTCCTTTTCACCACTTTGTTTTAAAAATGAATCCGATAACAAGGTTTTTGAACTAAAATTGAAATATGAATTATTTATTGTATCTAAACATGTATTATAATACTATAACTAAACAAAAAATATGGATTTGAAAAGAGATATGGAAAAAGTGGGCATAAATTCCAAGTAAATCCATGATTTCTCTAGAATTTCTCAGTTGGATATGTTTGATATATAGGCTTTCTAATATATTAATCCTAGGCATAAATAGTGAACATGACCCAAAAGGAACTGAATAAAAAGGTTTTCACCGTTCCCACAACTACACTATCCTATCTCTGAGGTATGTAAAGCTAACCATTTATTGGTACACCATATAATTAAACAACTGAAAGGATTCTTAATGGAAAAAAAATCTTATATATTTCTTATATACCCTAAGGTATGTGGAAGATAAAATCCATATCAGTGTTCTATGATGGCTTGCATAAGGTAAAAATTATAACCACTATGCCCAAAATGATAACTCTTGTGACTTTTACAACTATTGGGACACTATTATAACCTGAGATATTTATACTAAAAAAATGAATACATGTTCAATTATATTGTAATATAATGAAATCAACAGTGATTCATAAATCTCAACAATAAATAAAATTTATCAAAAACACATAATATACCTACCTACAAAATATCAACATGATCTATATATATTTTTAATTTTGGAATGAATTTTGATTACTATAAAACACCATACAAATTATAAATATATACTTAACATAAAAGGAAAGTTTTTTGTAGAGGAAAAAATATATCCTATGGTAAATGTTTAGGTCAAATGGAGCACTTTTATTTTTGGATGATTCCCAAGGTAGCCTGAAACTGTTGTATAGATGTCGAATCAACACTTAATGTATCAGGATAATTTATTTTAAAGGGCATGATATATATTTTTGGTAAAATTTTAGATCAAACATATGAATTTGATTTTTTTCGAAACCCATAATACACCCATTGTGTTTACTTATTTATGATTAACCAAGATCCCCTAAGGGCAAGATGAAAGCATAAGATTGTGTATTTGTAGTAGGGCAAGATGAAAGTATAAGATTGTGTATTTGTAGTAAACCACTAAAATTTAGGGTTAAAGCTCAACATGTAGATAAAATAAATTTATAGATACGAATATTATACCTATTTTGGATAATAAAACAAAATATTTATATTTTCCATAGAATTTCACTACAAGATGTGGAGATTTTATAGCTTCGATACCATATTAAAATGAATATATAGCATCCAGAATCACCATAACTACCAAAATACATACACCAAAAAATACATGAAATACTATAAATCAATAAACATTTTAAATAAAAAATAATACACCAATTTACCAGATGTAGCATGACTATCTCTTTAGATTAAAAAGCTTTGGCTTAAAATTTCCATAATAACAATAACTCTTTCATAGTGAAAACCTCAACCAATAGCTTTCTATACTCTTATATAGATAATAAATAGGTTAGGGATAGGGTTTGGAGAGTAGTTAAATTTTACAATGATTCTTATTAAATATATAACTATATTATCAATAATGAAAGTCAATCAAGTCAATTATTTGATTGATACTCTTCTCTAATAATAGTTTATGGATAATTGTGCTTTAATTAGTGATTATCTATGAATTATATTATAATGAATATTATAAGTGCGTCTTAAAATCATACAATAGTTTATGAGTAATTAAATACATTTAGATTATGAGACCCTTGAGAAATAAATTTAGCTTGTTGTTGTATATCATTTAAGGCGTACATCATAGTGATTTTTAAAAGTCTGGGGTGGAATATAAGTAGTAGAATAGTTTGGAATAGATGAAATCAAATAAGGATTAAAAAAAATTAGGAGTTTAAGAAACCATTAATGGTTGGATTAGAGAAATAGTATAAATAAATTTAGAGGTTTGAAAATATTGAGAAGTTATAATTTTTTTGAAAACTTATAAGATATAAGGTTTGATAAAGAGAACAAATAATGGGAACATTTTGAACATTAGATAACATAACATTTTAATAAGAATGGATGGCATAATAATTTGAAACATGAGTAGGGTTGGGATGGAATTTTGAAACATCATGCAAAAGAACAATTTATAAATTAGTTTATTTCAAAATATTTATAACTCTAGAGATACCAACACATGATTGGTCATATCATATTTGTTAATATAGTTAATATACTCATCTCTATTTTTATCCTCTAATTAAGTCTCATAATCACAATCATTAACATCTTCATTGTAATAAGTATATTAAAAGGCTGTAGAATTCACATCGTTATCAATATTAACATTCTGAGAATAAACATTGTTCTCAATATTAAAATAATCATATACATCCACATTTTCTCTTATAATGTGTTAGAGTTTTTTCATGCTCTAAAAAAGAATAAATAATATGTGTACATCCAATTTCAAATCCATATTTTTCTTACTTTTTTGGAGGATAACCACTATTATAATAAGCATAATCATTATCATCCACATCATTATGAAAAGACATAACATTCATAAATTTTTTGTAACATCTTAAAAAATTACATCTAAAGGACAATACATCACAAGCACATTAAGGTTTGAAGCAAACACAAATAAATTATGACTAAAAACATCTAACATTAATAAACATAAATCCTAAGCAAAGGTAACACTATGAAAAATTAAGATCTAACCCTAATAGGAAGGCACACCACATCAAGGGTTTATAAAACCATAGACAAAAATTAAATCCACCATAATATAAGTAATATTTTACCTTAAAGAGTGTAAGAGAGCACAATTTCACCAAAATACTTTATAGGAAAGTAGTTTACATAAAACTATAATATATCTACCCATAAATGATTGTAATCTAGGTATAATCATATCTACCCTAATAAAACAATAAAGTTAGAACTAATTATATTAAAGAATATTATAAAATAATTCAAACATGTAAACTGAGAATTTATAGAATAAAAGTTTAGTTTTTTAAATATAAAGACAATCAAAATATGAAAATGTGGGAAATATTTCAAGGCAATAAGGTTGACAAAACCCATAAAAATTAGAGTGAACATTTTTTTTTCCCTAGATGACCAAAAACATACCACTCTTATATTGGCACTATCAAAATTGTATCACTATATTTATTAAAATTTAGAATTCTATAAATATGTTTTGATGAACACATTCTTCTATTCTTGGTCTCCAAAATTCTCACTCACTTTGCTTGGATTCTATGCAGATCTCTAGGAAATTAATATCCTTCTTTGAAACCCTAATTAGCTCACAATACCTTGATAAACCTTTAAAAATGAAGGTTATGGAGGGGAATGCTAATTATTATCACACCACTAGTCTAGAGTAAGCTAAAAAAAACCGAATGCTTGCAAGCCCTACAAGGGTAATTTTAGTGGATAATATTTTCTATTTGGCTAAAGGTAGTTTTTGGTTCTCTAAAAAATATCTAATTGTGTGAATATATGTATCAGTCAATTAGTCTGAATTTAATATAATTTCTTATATTTTGGCTTCTAATTGCCCTATAAGATATATTATAATCTATCTTAAGACATAATTTTGCCATAATTACTATGCATGTGTGGGTATCATTTTCCTTAAAACTATAAAAGACATGTATTACTTTTTTTTATGAAAAAGATTTTCAAATTATATTAATAAATCAATATATTACATAAGTTATTCATATAAAAAAGTGAGTGGAAGAAGTCACATTTTGAAAGTCACATATGTGAGAGCCTAGAGAATACATCAACATATTAATAAAATTAGAAGCACTTTTAAACTAAAAATATGAAAAAATAAAAGAGTTATATAATAGATCCACATATCACAAATCACACTAAGTAGTAGGGACAATGATAAAAATGGAGGAGGAGGAGGCAGGAGGTCGTCAGACTTATCACCCCAACCTTCTTAGCCCTTAGTAGCTAGAGTGTATATAAAATTAGGTATAATACGCCAACCATATTCTTCCTTTTATTTATCTTTATCCTTAAAATTATTTGGATTGGTAGGATAAATAACAAGATTAAAATAAGGGAACTTAACTTGTGGTGTAGACCACCCAAAGTGACCAACACCACCATTTCCATCATCCTAACAAACACCATCACTTTCACCATCCTAACCACTATCACTAGCACCTCCATGGCCACAATTATTACTTATTTTGAATCACAACTTATAATTGTGTGTGTTTGTAATAAATAATTGATCATAACCCTAATTTTGTGAAAGATGAAGTGAAATATGAGTGGTTAATTATTGAATGAATAATTAATTTGAGTTAAATTGTCTTGTTAAATATTTAAAGATTATGTACTGATAAATGCATTTGAAGGCTTAAATAAGCATTGGAAAACATCTTCAAGCACATGAATAATGGAAGGTTTTTAAAGTACATTCAGATATTTTTTGATTTCATGCATAGTGGAATATTTTACTATTCACTATTACCAAATATCATCCATAAATTTCTAGGTAAACAATAAATGATTTCTATATAGGAATCTGAGAGGCTTCTTGAAGAAACTACCAAACTACTTTGTATGTATATTTTTTCATTCCACTCATTTCCATTGCCTCCATGGGTAGTGAAACCCTACTAGATGAAGTTTCAATAAGATAAGCTCTAGTGAATTTTTATTTTGACTAGAATTAAGTGCCCCATGTTGCATTTGTTTAAGTTTCACTTCATGGGTTGAGGATAATAAGTGTTAAAGAGTGAGAAGTAAATGTGCTACCAAGTATTTATTTATTTTTGTTAAGAATGGAGGTTGTGTTTCTTTATCACGATAAAGGTTGTGTTTTCAATCATGGTGATCTCCTTTTATTACCTCTTGATGTGAATATGCACTACCAGATCCAAAAGAGCTTCACTATTATTTTTCATTTATGAGATAAACTCTTATTACTTTTCATATATGTGTCTTTTTTTAAATTTTTTATATGCCCTAGATATGTTTAGCATTACATTATGATGATTTTAAAATTTGAAGTAATTTTAGGAATACTTTTATTTACACTTTATTCCTTGTATTTACATATGTTATGTTACAAAAATGGTTTTTTTGACTCTTCAATTTTTAGAATATGTCAAGATCTCGGGTGTATTATTTAAATTTGTCCTTATCTGATATTTGAGTAAAGGGTTTTAAGATTGATTTTTGGTAATAAATCTATTGAAAGGTTTATAATAAAATATTAGCTTTGGTGTGCTTTTGATATTAATTCAAACAAGGGGTTTGTATGAATAATTTCAAAGTTCAGAGTATTTTATTCACCTTGGAAACATTTGGTCATTTTAGCCTTGTCTGCAGGGCCATGGTAATGAGCATGGAGTATACTGTTATTTTATGTTTGTAAAACATAATATTAATGTGCTTTGAAATTATATATATAGCCTACAATATGAGTTCAAGTTGAAGGATGGTATGGTTGGTCATTCAATAAAACATGATGTCATTAGTTTCATATTGTGAAGGCTAATAATGAACAACTCAAATGATCAAGGCATTAATGTTATTCAAGGCATTAAATAAGCCTTCTCTTCAACTTTTCAAAAAACTAATTATGGATTAATGATTGTATATATATATAATTCTATACAATCATTAATCCATAATTAGTTTTTTGAAAAGTTGAAGAGAAGGCTTATTTAATGCCTTGAATAACATTAATGCCTTGATCATTTGAGTTGTTCATTATTAGCCTTCACAATATGAAAATAATGACATCATGTTCTATTGAATGGCCAACCATACCATCTTTCAACTTGAACTCATATTGTAGGCTATTTGTTTTGTTCTCTTTTATATATATATATATATATATATATATATATATATATATATATATATATATATATATATATATAATTCTATACAATCATTAATCCATAATTAATTTTTTGAAAAGCTGAAGAGAAGACTTATTTAATGCCTTGAATAACATTAATGCCTTGATCATTTGAGTTGTTCATTATTAGCCTTCACAATATGAAAATAATGACATCATGTTCTATTGAATGGCCAACCATACCATCCTTCAACTTGAACTCATATTGTAGTCTATTTGTTTTGTTCTCTTTTATTTTAATATATGTGAGACTCTTTTTTAAATATATGTGAGATTAAAGGGCTTATCAGATTATTTGGTATTTTAAACGCATTATCTTAATAGAAATAATTGAATTATAAAGTTTTAAACATAAAATTTCAATATTTTTAACTTCTAAAATAAAAAAATAAATGCTTAATTTTTGATTGGTTAAATCCTTTCTCATGTTATTAAGGTAATAATTCATCAAAAAAAAAAAAATTACAGCTCATAAAAAAGATGAAATGAAATGTCACACATGTTCCCTCCACTATTCTTGATTAAACTTTTAAGGAAGGTTATGAAAACATTATCTTAAAAATATTAATATTAAAATTTATTGACAATGGTGCGAAGCTGAACTAACACATTAATTGTATTTGGAATAAATTTTAAAGATTATTTTCTTCTCCCTATATTAAAAAAAAACTTATAATGCCATAAATAAAAAACATTCATTATTCTTGATTATATTTGTTACTTTTGAGAATGAAAGGTTACAATGGAAAATAGTAATCCATGTTTACCATGTAGTGTTCCATATTCTATAACAAATAAATAAGTTTCATGTCTAGAGCATTGCTACCAAAATATTCAAGTTATTTTCTATATTTTTTTAGTGGCTAACAAGTTAAGGGTCTAAAATCCTACCACCCTAAATATGTGTACTCCTAGTAGTATTTTTAATCCATTTACTTTTTAAAGTTAGCTTCAATGGGCCTTGAAAAATGATTTCAATTGTAATATTATCCATATGGTTACTCTTCCACTCCATTTTAAAACCTTATCTCTAAAAAATCATACTGCCATCTCAAAAAGCTTTCCCTGTACAATATTTTATGTGAGATGGATTTTTGAGACTAATGTGAGGAATGCAAATTATGGTCTTCCTATAATCAATTAGATGATGAGGAAGCTCTCTTATTAATATCTATGGTTTTGATTTTACACAGCTCTATAGTTTTGAAGGGAAATGAACATAAAGATGATTTCATTTGGGTAAAGACTCTTGTTACTTTTGTTAATGAAGAAATATTTAAATGAAATTGACTAATAGTAGGTAAGAACAAAGTCTATGTTTGATTTCAACAATGAAATAAGTGACGATTTTTTTAATATGCTTTAGTAAGTTTCTAATTATGGACTAGAGTAGTAGTAATATAGTCTATGGTACCTATTAACTTACCAAAATATTAATGAAAAAAAACACCAAGGAAAATGCTAGTCCAATCTATGGCACCATATGTAAAGCAATTCCTGTAAACAGTGATAATAAGCACCACCCTTCCTATTTTCCACCTTGATGACTGCAACTTTATAAGTGTAATTTTAAGTAATTATAAAGTTTTGTAGATAAATTGGAAGGTTTTAAGAAATCAACTCTATTTTCTAGGAAAAAAATAGTTTCTATTGTGATATATTGGACTAGGCTTATTGAAATATCCACTAGGTGTCCAAGTTTTTGTTTATAGCTCCAAATTATGTACTAGATTGTTATATCAAATATATAGTTTTCAAGTTCATCCCTTCTTTAGTTTTAAGGTGATGTTATAATTTTTCTCAAATATTTACTGACATGTTTTAGAATTTGTATAGTTTGAATGTCTTTGATTTTTTAGTTTGTTGGTGTTGACATATGTTCTCTTAACCTATTTTCTAGTCAGTAAGCACTTATAACAGCTCTTGATTTTGTTTTTTTGGTTGTTAATAGTTTTTTTACCATATTACATATATTAATATATATATATATATATATATATATTTTATAAAATTTCAATTTGAAAATAATTAAGAATAATCTAACCCCACAAATAATATACTAATTTTCATTGTTGAAAACAAATTCATATATAATGTAAGTTTTTGTCGAAGAAAAAATAAATTATAATCATATTTTAATGAAAAATGAATTAATTATACTGGTCAAAATTTATCCCTTTCTATTTAACATAACAAAAATAAATATAACCAATGTACTTTAGACTATATAAATGTTGTGAAATTTCAATTTGAGAATAGTTAAGAATAATCCAATCCTACAAATAATATGTTAATTTTCATTGTTAAAAACAAATTCATATATAGTGTAAGGTTTTGCCAAAGGAATAAACAAATTATGATCATATTTTAATGAAAAATGAATTAATTATACTGGTCAAAATGTATCCCTTACTATTTAACATAACAAAAATAAAGACAACCAATATACTTATGAATTCTATGATTTCTAAAAATATTGTAAATACTTATGATATTAAACATATAATTTCTAACATGCATAAATAAATTAAAATAATATTTAAATAATAAATTTGCATCCTAACATGGACTACTATTTTCAAAATATATTCATACACTTGACCAGAAAAAGGCATGTAAGTTAAAAAAAAAATCCTTCAAAATTTTCAAACATTAGTTCTCATAAACATATAATCTAACTATACACATTTGAAATTGATTTTCCTCTTACAATAAATATTTTTAATCCATGTATATACATGTGTTGTTATTAGTTTTGGTGTTTATGTAACATGTGTGATCAGTCATCAAGCTATGTTCAAAATTATTCCCTACTAGGGGTCAAGATTTCCATCTTCATGCCTATGAAAGACAATCCTTTTTTAAATGGTTCGACAAGCTTAGTGAATGAACCTAGTATTGGATTTAAATCTAGAGAGTTAGCTCTAGTAGGCCCTCATAAATTAATATTTTTTTAATTGAAAAGTGCATTTTATTATATAAAAACTTTACAAAATAAAATACAGCTAGTCATACAAAAAATGGGTGGAAAAGTCACACCTCAAAAACACACCAGGCTATAGAAGCCTCAGTAAAGTAGCAAAATAAACTAGAAGGACATACCGGTCATAAAGTCTAACACATGTGTACTAACAACCAAAAAAAAAGATAAATCATAAATAAACAAATAAGTCCTTAAAGAACAACAACAAACATGGTAGTAGGTGGCAGAGGCAGCGGAGGGTCTTGAGGTTTCCCTCCCCACCCCCCATCAACTGGGTGGTGCTCATCCAAGGTAAGAAGCTCCCACCCATCATTCTATTACTCTTGAGGAGTTTATTATAGCTACTCAAAATTATACCAAGGTAGAGAAATGGCAAGTGCCAGGCATGGAAACTTGTCCTGTTGGGGAGCCACCCAGCCTTCTCCACTACCATTATCACGATGAGATGATCCACCCAAAATAATAAGTAGTCCCACACCTAGAAGATGGCTAGTGAGAGAAAGGAGAGGATCTCCTCTGACTCTGGGATCGATGGCTTTGAGATCGAGAATGCCTAGCTCCATGACCACATCCTTGAGGAGGAGTGTGTTCAGGCGGTTCTTGATTGACAACATAAAGAGAATAAGTAAATAGGTAA
This sequence comes from Torreya grandis, assembly GCA_037957365.1. Classification (NCBI taxonomy): domain Eukaryota; kingdom Viridiplantae; phylum Streptophyta; class Pinopsida; order Cupressales; family Taxaceae; genus Torreya; species Torreya grandis. The sequence continues at coordinate 2,495,624 of JARHVA010000605.1, read as the reverse complement.
AATTATAATTAAATGAACAAATCTCACAACCAAGTTTGTTATTTTCAAAATTATAATATCTTGTGTCATGGTAAATAGGTTAAATTTCATACTATATCACTAGAGAAAATCCACACAAATTTTAAGTGGGTTAGTATTAGTTAATATGATCTTATGCTGATATAGTTTTAAGACCAAATCACACACTTTTTCAATGATAATACCAATGTGACTTAAATTTCATAATGGTTTATCAACCATTACACTATTCTATAAAATATCTATCATGTCCCCACATGAAAAATATAATTTTTCTTCGTTGATGCAAATATATTGAATTATTTAAAATTAGAACAAATTCGCTTAATTACATTCTAAGATTGATTATTTTTCATAGTAAAATTTAAACAATCTATTTATATATAATAAAAACTATAAATTTAACATGCAATGTTTGAACATGTTGTGGGAAGGAAGTTTGAACGCTAGTGAAGGGTGCAAGAAGAAGATGACAAGTATGATGGTGAAGAGGTGGAGGAAGAAGAAAATAGGGATGATGGTGAAGATGCTGAAAGGGATGAAGGGTAGTTTTTTGTTGTTAAGGTTTGGCTTCACCACACTACCTATTCATAGATTTGATACCATTGTGGCTTTGTACAATAAGAAGTGTCTCCCAATCAGATAACCAAAATAAACCTTTTCACAGACTGGTCCCTCTTAGTTTTTATTGGGCATTGGAAGGGCCTTGATTTAAATGTAAACTCTATGAACTTGAATGTCAAATATAAGAAAAGGAATCTAATGGTTTTCCATAATAATATTTTCCCAAATGGACACTTGATGGGTTTTATTCTATTCTCAACTAGTAAACTATCTCCCCCAAACGACCCTATCTAGGATAAAGTGGATGATTTTTCTATTTGAACTCGAAACCTTTCTAACTAGGTGAAGGATACAACTTCCCAAATGGTGCTATAATCCTTCCTAGTAGGATATTGTATTTGGATGGATGATCCTAGGTGGCCATTGAAGTGTTCCCTTGGTTGGGGTTGTAATGAATCAAAGGTTGTATGGGTCGATGTTATAGGAGATCTAGAAGGAATGGATCCCTTTGAAATCAAAGGAATCCACATTGTTATTACCCAAAATATGTGAGGATAATAGAGGTTTTCCACCTATTTTAGTTTTTTATGTAGACTCATATATTATTTTTGAATGGCTTCTAGGTATGGGTTCCTATAGAAACTTTGTTGAAACTCCTATCTAACCAATTTTGGGATTCTAGGTTAATGGGGATAATAGAGGATTACTCATAATATCTTATGGAGTCTGATCTAATATTATTGATACCTATTTATGGGTTATGGTTTCATTGAGTGGATATACAAGCTCATTTTTTACACTTAGGGTCTATAGTGGATGGACAAAATCTTTGTTGAAGGCTAGATCTACAGGGGAATGTATTCAATCTTGGTTTTTTTTTTGATTGTGGTGGATAGAGGAAACCAAACCAAAACTAGTCTTATCATAGTGGATGATAGAGGATTCCACCCTTATATTTTTTGGGTTCTAGGGTTTGCCTTAGAACTTGCATATTTATTCATGTTTGGCTAAAAAACCCTATTTTGTTTCAAGTTGTAGCCAGATTGCTAAGGATGAGTTGGATAGGTCCTTGATGTGATTTAGCCATTAATGGGTTTAGTGGGAGGAAAAGCTCACTTGCTATGTCTCAACTATGTAGAGGTTATGTAGAAGTCCCAGTTGGTAGATGACCTTTTGCTCCTGATGGAATCTTAATCTGCAATGTAAGTTTTAGGGAAGTTCTATTAACGGGCATCATCTTTTCAAGTTTCATTGATTTGTAACTTAATTATTTATACTAAGATTATGGGAACCTTAAAACCCTCATGTTATGGCTACAAAATCCTTAAAACCCTCTTATTGTTTGTTTCACCAAGGTTGTGGGATCCTCCAAACCCTATTTTTTTTGCTTGTTATGGTTATGGGATCCTTAAAACCCTCTAGTTGTGCCTTATAAAAGGTTAGGGGAGCCTCCAAACCCTCTTAGTTGTGGGTCCATTTGTCAAAACCCTCTCTTTAGTTATGGGTCTAATTATCAAAACCCTCACTTGTTTAATTCATATCTTTGGATTTAAAAGCATTTACCTTATCAATTAAAACAAAAGTAGAAGTATCAAAACTAATTACTAAAAAAAATGTTAGAATGGTTTTCAATTATACAGTGTTGTCTGTCTTACCAATGTAGAAATGTCCATTTTTCTTAAGTTATAGAAAATACAAAGCATGTTCCTCAACACTAAGATATAGTTCAATATTTATTATCCTCTCAACTTTGCTTTTTTTATGTTCTCTAAAATCTCATATATTCCAACCCTTCCAGGGACTTAACACATGCCACTCTTGTTTTTTATCCCATTTGTACCTTGTTAGAATCACTTTTAAGGAATAAAATATGATTTTTTTGATAAAGTTTATTTATTAAATATTATTGATTACATTTTATAACACAAAATTACAAATATAATTATAAAGATATCAAATTTAATCTTTAATCTTCTTCGACTTGTGATACATAAACTAGGTGGATATTCCACACTCGAAGTTTCACTAACATCAATCCTTTACTTAATTAGTGTCATACTCAAGTTATATCCCATATAAAACAACTAAAATGGTGTTTTAAGATGCACTCTAGCTCTTATGATTAACATCTACAACATATAACATAATATGTAACCCTTCACATGTAATACCCACATGCTACATCTATTGCATAGATTCCTTCACATTTCAGACATATTTTTTTAATTATTGGTAAAGGGGAGTTTTTTTGATAGGGACTCTACCCTGGTACAAAAGAAAAACAAACAAGGTCTTAGAAACTAGAAAAGACAAATAAGTCTGTAAACAAGAATAAAAATCCATCAAACAACTACATCACAACCACTTCACAACAACAACAAAGCCAAACAACAACAAAACAATGATAAGAAATAATGGGGCACTAAAATTTCTACCCACCAAGGGTCTCATCCCATGTAGCCAACATTTTATTCAAATTTTGTTCCATTTAATCCATATTTATAAAATCAAAATTATGGCCTTTTTCCTTGATTATACTTTTATCCTTTTTGGTGTTCTTTATTGATCCATCACCATCATGTCTCTTTTTTATAGTTGGATAAACATGTCCATACTAATTAAATAGATTCCAACTGTGAATTTAGTATAACCCACCAAAGCTTCCAAATTCTTTCTAAGGGTGAGATTCTTCTCTTTTAGACTCCCAACTCTTTCAAATCTTTTTATCTAGATTTTCATATCCTTAGACTCCCCTTTTTCACTTAGACTGTATTTCTCCCATGAATGAATCTTGATGGAATCTTTGAGCATGTGATGGTCCTTAGAGAACCATTTAAGGAAGACTCTATATAAATCAAGATCCTCTATCATTTCTTTGAATTTATCTTACTCTTTGAAGGTTGTAGTCAATTCCTCTAATCCTCCACCAGCTTTTCTTTTCTTTTATTGGTCCCTTTGTCTATGTTGTTATTGATAAAATGATAATATTTTAGGAGTTTAAACCCATAAATAACCTCTTTCATTATTTGCTCTTCAGGGACATTGGAATAATCCTCAATTTTTAGACCTTCCACATCTTGGTCTCTGGTAGAGTCATCCAAAACCTTCATAGGAGGGATTTTTGCTTTCAACGATCTTCTTAGACTCCTAACATGATTTTAATTTAGATTGTTTTTGTCCTTATAACCCTCTAAGACAATATACCTAGGTCTTGACTTCACAACTCTAGAGTACTTATAATTTAAAAAAATAACAACTTGAAACATATGAAACCTTTTTTTCCCTTTTTTGGCTTCTAAAACTGAGCTTTCCAACAAACTCAAAATGTAAAAGGTGATATTAACCAGGTAGTGATGCCTGAAGAGATTGATAAAGATAAAAATGGAAAGTAAGAACATAATTGTACCTACCATTCAAGGTTATAAATATCATAACCTGCCTATCAACATCATTGTAGGGCTAAGGAATCAAATCTTTAAGGTAGCCATGTTGAAACAAAATAAATTATTCCCCATTGACAATAAATGTCTTTATTTCATCCTTGGTGTCTCTAATGGTCTTATAGAATTTTTGACCTTCTACATTCATTACCATAACATGATCAATTAGCTCAACATAAATCTTGACTCATCCCCTTCAATAGACTCTACTTTGTACATCCACTCATCTACGAAGGCCTTGGATATGTGAGGGTCATACCCATCGATGTTCTTGATGAAATTACTAAAAACACCTACATGGAGGATCCCCCACAGCTCTAAATATTTACTCAAGACATCCGTAGATAATGGTTCCACATGACACATGTCCCTTCCCATGTTGGTGTCAATCAAGCCTACCCAAAACTAAGATTAAAGGTAAAAAATGAAGTAAAAATTGGCAAAAGCATCATTATGGTTAATAATATAGCTCCCATGTTGAATTTTATGAATACCATGCCACCTATGATTGATCATAATGATCTAAGTATCAAGGAAAGCCTCATTCACATGGGAAAAACTATAATTGTCCTTATAATCATTAAGGATGATGCAAATTGGTCCCCAAGGAAAAGGAGGGTTTTGGGTCTAGGATAAAATATCAAATTTAATTAAGATATAGTTAATAAGCACCTTATAAAAACCCCATTTTGAATAACCATATTGAGACCTCACTTAAGCCATCAAAGTGAGATAAAAACCAACCAAAACAAGAATCATAATAATAAGATTAAGCTGAAGAAGGACATCAATGAACTGGTCCCTTCCAAACCTACTCCTAAGGTAATAAAATAGAGGCTTTTTTATTGATTTTTTGAATAGTTTCATCTAAAAGTTCCTCTTTGGATAACCACTTCTCCATACATGACTACATTTAAATGTGTTTGTATATAAGTTCAAATGAATGTAAAGTTCATTGACCTTTATAAACAAGCACTATGCTTTTGTTAAATGTTTTTTGACATATCTTGATTGTTTGTATGTGAGACTAGTTGCAAGGAATGGAAAACATGGAATTAATGGAAATAAATATAACATGAAAAAGAGACACACAATACATGCCTTAGAGAAACTCAATGTCAAAAAATTATAGTAATATTGAAGCTAATATTCCTCATCTCCACTATGTTCTATAGTTTACAAGCTTTCACCTTATTTAGATTACAAAGACACTAATCTCAAAAGGATCCTACTTTCATAATGATATTTTTCACTCTTTAGTGGATGACTTGGCTCTTCAAAAAGAGAGACTATTTGACTCAGTTAACTTAGATGTGTAGTCTTCAACTCAATCACATAAACAAACTAAATTGATGATTAAAATTGTGAAACAATCAATAAAATCCTCAATAAATCCCCCTTATATGAACTCTATAGGTTCACACACACACACACACACACACACACACACACACACACACACACACACACACACACACACACACACACACACACACACACACACACACACACACACACACACACACACACAGAGACACAAACATATCTTCATCTCACATAGGAAGCCCAAGAGTAAAAAATTGAATCCCAAACATTTATATGTCCTTTAAACTTCTTGTGTGATACTTGTATGCAAAATTTCAATTTTATGCAAGGAAAAACCACTAGGGAGGTTGAGGAATTTCAAATGATGTTATGAAACCACCACATGACATTATAAAACCATTGTGATGGTTACATAACTACTGATATAGTTACGTAACTACCACTTGCATAAACTAGCAGTTACATAACCATGAAAATTCATCTAATTTATAAAGGTCATAAATCTTACATTTAAAATCAAAATCACATGTCATTTATTTTTAAATTATATAAATTCTCAAGAGGAACTCAAATATTTACTCTAAAGGTACTTTTGATTCCAACCATATGTTGTTTAATATCTTAAAATAGAGACTAGTTCTCTTATAGGACTTGGCATGTTGAGCATACCCTTTTTTGATAGTCAATGGTCTTACCAATTAAATTGGGTGATCTTCTTGATCCAAATTTCTAATCATACTTAAAAAAAAATTGAAGGATTTTGGTCCCAAAAAATACATATAAAAATAACATGAGGATTTACCTTCTACATTCTCAAGTGAGATACTAATTTTGATAAAATCAAATGTATGTGCAATATGTAGAGTACAACATAGAAGATCTAAATATAAAAATGAATTATAAAAATACTAGATAAATGTTGATATATGAATTTAATGTGGAAAACATCAAAGAAGTAAAAAACCACAAGTTGATATTATTCATATAATCGAGAAAATCAAGTGTACCCAATGCAAAATCTTTCAACCTCTCACTTCTTCTCAATACAATCTTCACACAAACTTCACAGAGCTCACATATGATAATAATCACACTATATAAAAAATAATTTGGTATTGATATCATGATGGTGTGTTATCAAAGGGATAAAATTATATATATATATATATAAACTATTGTAACCATGTTAAGGGTACATATAACACCACTTAAGAATTATATGTTCTAAAAAAAATTATCCTATTGGATTGCATCTTGTTCATCTCTCTTGTAGAGTGACTACCCAAGTGAGAAACATGCAAACCTAGGTTAAAAAAGAGTCCATGATACCTTCCAATATATACCAACTAACCTTCTTGCACTCTTTGGTGTTAGGGTCTTCTTCATGGCTATTCATCTTAGCTCATTTTTTGTGATACACATGATTGTAGGCTAGGTTGAAGCTCTCCATGAGGAGATTCTTATAAAACATCATCTTTTATTCTCATAATGATTTTGACAAGTGAATAAAACATATTAAATTATGTATATGGTGCTACAAAAAGTCATTTTAGACACCCAAATCTTGCATGGTGTAACATTTCATAAAAATCCAATGATGATGTAATAATCTCTAATAAATATGATCAAAACTAATTCTCTTTCCTTTTGATTTATTTTTAAACCTTTCTTGGTCTTTACATTTGTTAAATTATCCATTTTATAAGTATTTTCCTCCAAACTTTTAAAACCTTGGCTTCATGACGAAACCACTACAGTGAAAACATAAATGTCACAGTAGTTTTGCCTTTTGTTATAATGGTTTCATAAACTATCATAGTGAAAACATAACTACCACAGTGGTTTCACATTTTCCCATGGTGGTTCCATTAGCTAGAGTGTTGGTTCTACAAACTACCATGATGATTTTTATTTTGTCACTTGCACACACTAATGGTTCCATCACAATATACACATTTTAAAAATCAACATCTGAGAGTTCAATTTTAATGTGTTTTACATGATTCTAGTTACATTTATTCCTTTTAAAAATTTGTGTTCATTCTCAATATTACGCAAATCATTTTTTCCCCTGTTTTTATTAATCCTTATCAAGTTAACTCTAAAATTATCATAGTCAAACTTCAGTTAAATCTCACATACAACCTCCTTTCTTCCCTTACAAATATCTCACTTTTCCAAGGTTTTTAGATATAAAAATTGTACTAGAGATTGAAGCTTTCATGTTTTACAAATCCCTTTCCTACATATTTTTTTGGATATGTTTTGCTTCAATCTAAAATCATTTTCATGTCACTCTACACAAGTTTGGAGAAATAAATTCACTGAATTTTCAATTAGTTCTCTATTGCTTGTGAATGAGTCTAGCCACAATACAACTAATTTTTTATTTATAATTGTGTCTTTCTTACTTATATTCTCTTTTAATACTTATTATTGGAGAGTTCCTAAGGTCAATTTTGAGCAAAGGAACTAGGTAACTGAGGATTATATACTCACACTAATTACTTTTTCACCTTCACTTGATCTCACCATTAATCAAGTTGGAGGATTTGATTCGGATTTAGTTTTGTCTATTAGAATATTTTAATTTTTTTTGGTTTCCAAATAATTATATATAATAATATTTAGATAAATTGAAAATAAAATAAAATAAATCATTCTCCTATCTTTCCTTTTATATAAAAAAAATATTTTTAATTTTTTAGTTGTATTTGCATATCACAACTTCAAAGAATAGTAGCTTTGAATTAAATATAGGGTATATTAGGTGAATATTTTAAATAAATATAACCAAAAAAATATATTATATTTTCAATTTTATCTCAACATATGTTGATAAAACAAACACATACACACACCCAAAAGTTAGAAAAAATGAAATTTATGTCTTAGAATTAGTTTGATCTCTTTACATGTCAAAGGAAATCCTATATATAATTTTTTTATAAAAATTAATTTAGTATATAATACAATAATTATAGTTTCATACAATATCAAAAAACTCATTTAGTGCATGTAATAAAATAATTTCATCAAACTATGAAAAAATAAAATCGACATTTGCATCATTCATATATAATTCAGTTTTTAACATTTGCATTCCTAAAAATCTTGAAAAGAAAAAAAGTATATTCCTTTATTTTTATTTTAAATTATTCATTTCAAATATTTTAAACACTTTATTTTTATAAAGTATTATAGTTTATTTTCTTTTTCAAAATGTTACAAAAAACACCCAAAAATAGAATCAAACAAAAGCCTTGTCAAATCATATACAAGCCTAAACCTTGCTCCAATAATTCAAAATATAAACTAAACTCTTCAAAATCATAATAAAGATATTTTATATGCCCTATAAATTCAAAAAAATCTTTCCTTCCACTTTGATGATGTTCCAAAGTGATCATACTTCTACAAAGTAGACATCTTTCATAGGGTTAGATCCCTTGTTTATGCTAGTAACATCCAGATAGATATTAATATTGAGCTTAGGACTGAAGTATTTATTTATAATATTATTCCACATATTATCATAAAATAACTTAAATATCTTAATGATAATCCCATTTAGAAGAACCCCCAATAATTTGATCCCCTTATATACTAGTTGGTCTATTTAATGACCTTCAGTCTAAATCTTTCCCTCCTTATTTTAATCCTCCTATGGACTAGCCTCGACATATTTCATTCACTCAGTGGATGAAATTTATTATGAATAATCAACTTAATAGATTTAACCAATTCTATAGGGTTATCCTGTTGGAAATATTGTCGTTGATGTCAAAGGTCTAGCATTGGTTATAAAGGCCCCATAACATTTATTATCTAAAAGTGTTTTTAATGTTCATATTTTGACTAAAATGTGTTGATATTTATTTACTATTAATGAATATATTTTTGATTGCATAAAATTCAAAATAGGTCCCAAAAATAATTCAAATATTCATGAGGTAAAGACAAAAGAGGAATGGGATGCATTTTCTCATGAAGAGTCATCTTGAGGAATTCCAAGAGTCATCAAGTGAAGATAAAAGAGGGTATGGCACGCTTTTCAATGAAGAGTCAACTTAAAGAATTTGAAAGGTCACCAAGATAAAGAAAAAAGAGGAAAGGATGCATTTGCTTATGAAGGGTCACCATGTGACTTTTAAAATACAAGGATTTGAAAGGTAATGCAAGTTTGGCGCCATTTTCCATGAGTGAAAAGTCATAAAGGATGAATGCCAAAGGTCATTTAAAAGGCTATAAAAAGAGGCTTGGGAAGCCATTTGTAATATGCAAGAGGTTTTATGGTTTGTAATTATTTTATATAAGAAAAGAGGGGAGAATAGAATGAGATATTGTAGAGTTCTATCATTTATTGAAAAAACAACATTGAGAGATAGTTGTGTTTTATACACAACAGGGGTTGGTGCTCACAAATAGTTGCTATGTTGGTGCTCAACAAAAGGGTTGGTGCTTCTGCAAGTTGGTGATTACAAACTTTTTAATTTGAGTTGGTGCTCATTCATATACTTGAGATTGTTCTTCGTGGTTTTCCCACATTGGGTTTCTATGTAAAAATCTGGTGTCTCTCTCTCTTGTGTGGTGCATGGTATTCTTTCAATTTTATTGCATTTCTTGAATGTATGGTTAAGTGGAATTTCATTAAGTAAAAGTTTATAAGATATATGACATACTGATTCACCCCCCTTTTTATTATATCCTATGCTTAATAATTGGTATCAGAGCAGGTTCCTTAGGAAAAAGTTTCACAACATGAAGGTAGATCAAGAAAAACATGATTGTTGGATCACATGAAGGTATTTATAAGGCACCTTTGTTTGATGGGATAAATTATGATTTTTGTAGCATAAAGATGAGGAATTATTTGATGTTTCTTGGATTCGACATTTGACAAGCATTTATGGAGGAATATGAAGAGCCATAGACACTTGTGACTACTTCAACAAAAAAGAAGGCAAGTGAAAATAATGCTAAAACGGTAAATGCTATTTTATGTGGTTTATGTGAATCAAAATTTATTAAAGTTATGCAATGTAAATTTGCTCATGAGACTTGAGTAAAGCTTGAAAATATTTACAAAAGTGATAGAAAGGTTCAATAAGCTAAGCTCTAGAATTTCAAAAGATAGTTTGAGAGTTTGAAAATGGAAGAGGAAGATAATAAGCGAGTTATCTTTTACAGGTTGATCAAATAGTTAATCATATTCAAGGCCATGGGGAAAAGTTAGAAGAATCAGTGGTGGTACAAAAGGTTTTGAGATCTCTACCAATGAGATATGATGCAAAGGTTTTGACAATCGAGGAGATGAAGGATCTAGGCAAGCTAAAGATGGATGAACTACATGGTATTCTTATGACATATGAGATGTAGATTGAATAAGAGAAACCCTCAAAGAGGAAAGATGATTTCAAGACATCAAAGAAAGACAAGGCTAAGATTCAATAATTCAAAGAGTCACATGGTAAAGATAAAAGAGGAATGGGACACATTTTTTCATGAAGAGTCATCTTGAGGAATTCCAAGAGTTACCAAGTGAAGACAAAAGAGGGTATGGTACATTTTTCTATGAAGAGTCACTTTAAGGAATTTTAAAGGTCACCAAGATAAAGACAAACAAGAAAATGATGCATTTACTTATGATGGTTCACCATGTGATTTTTCAAATACAAATATTCAAAAGGTCATGCAAGTTTGGCACCATTTTCCTTGAGGAGTGATGAGTCACAAATGATGAATGCCAAAGTTTATTTGGAAAGCTATAAAAAGAGGCTTGGGAAGCCATTTGTAATATGCAAGAGAGTGCATGGTTTATAACTATTTTATATAAGAAAAGAGGAGAGAATAAAAGGAGATATTGTAGAGTTATATCATTTATTGAGAAAGCAATATTGAGAGATAGTTGTGTTTTATACAAAAGAGGAGTTGGTGCTCACAAATCTTTGAAAGGGGTTGGTGCTCTTATGGGATGGTGCTCATAAATAGTTGTGTTGGAGCTCAGCAAAGGGTTGGTGCTTAAAAACTTTGTAATTTGAGTTGGTAATCATTCATATAATTGAGATTGTTCTCTATAGTTTTTCCCATATTGGGTTTCCATGTAAAAATCTACTCTCTCTCTCTCTCTCTCTCTCTCTCTCATGTGGTGCATGTTATTGTTTCAATTTTATTGCATATCTTGTATGTATGGATAAGTAGAATTTGATTAAGTGAAATTTTATAAGATATATGATATAATGATTCATTTAAAACTTAAAATCTTTTGTTGAAAGATTATTCAAAAAATAAGAACAACACAATTGTAATAATGCTATCTTTGAGAAGAAATGTTTTATTAATCAAATTTACAGATCCAAACATATGCCTATCTCTAAGAAGAGATGTCTAATTTCCATTTTGGGTTACATCTTCATTTATACATATTTTGAAGATAGGAGGAGGATGTGAAAAGTCACCAATATCGAGGAAATTAAGTGGTTTGACTTCCATGATTTACAACAATATAGAATTCAAGGAATTACTATTTTTAGAAACTTATTATTTTTAGATTGCACTCATAAAATTGAAATTTGAGGAAATTTTATTTGGTTTTTTGAGGTCAAAAGCCACCAATAAAATATCAGTACCATCTCACAGTGTTCCCCTCATTATTAGCTTTCTAACGGTTCAAACGGAGCTATAGTGCAAAAGTTATGGCTCCTAAAAGTTTTGCCACTAATTAAGGTAGAACCGTCACCTGAATTGTTACTTGAAAGTTGTTTAGATCATTCCTCCCTCCTTGAGAAGAAATGGTACCCATTACATTAATATTTTTCATCAAGTGTGGCAGTTGTGTTTTGATTTGATTTTTGATGCATACTTGGAATGGATTGTGCTTTGTAGAGCTGTGTAAGGTTTGATTATTCACCAATTCTATTTGATCATCAGTCTGTAGGTGGAAGGCCATGAAATTATTTAGTTTGGTATCTATTTTCTTCTATTGTTGTGTTTTTTGTGTAGTCAGGACTGCAACATTGACTCTTTTAGATTCTTGTGGCTTGACCACCATGAGAACAAATTTCTTGGTACTAATCAGGGAGACATATGTAAAAGGTGGTACATCTGGTACCTTGTAGCACCATGTTTCAAGAGTGAGGATAATCTTTTGAGTTATTGATTCATAGATACCATGTCGATAATACATGAATGGTTGACCAAAGATTACATCACAAACATCTAGATTGACCACATCACATAAGACCTCATCTTGGAAAAGTTTTATTGCATATGAGAGAAGACATTGGTGGGTGACATAAAAGTTTCTCCCTAAACTCAACCATCCAATACTATATAGCTTTGGATGAGGCTTCATATATAAATTTAGGCTTTTCACAATATTAGTAGAGATTGAATTCTTTTGACTCCCACTATCAAGAATAAAATACAGAGACTTACCTTTCATCCATAACTTAGAGTGAAACAACCTTTTCTTGTCATCTGACCTCTTCTCGTTGGTTTTTGATGAAGCAACAATGGCATCGGGCTCACAATCTACAATCTCTTGTTCATACTCTTCGACTGTAGGGTGTGTATGATGTAGAGTAGTAGATATTGAAGATTGTGAATCAGAAAGTAAGTACTTGATGACTTGATATTTTTCTTTAGAGTGCATTCTATATTTATGGTAATCACACCATTTCCCAATTTTCTCTTCCTTTTGATTTCAATTTTGACCATGTGTTTGACCTTCTTTTTCACTTTTCTATTTTGTAGGCTAACTCTTTATATTAATTCTTTCATGCTTCTACTCAATCTTTACCATGAAATTATACGTCTCATTAAGGGTTTCTATATTGAAGAGTTCTATCTCCCCCCGTATATACCATTGTAATCCACCAAAATATTTGAGAACCTTATGTTTCTCACTTTCATGGATGCCCAATCTCACAAATAGATAATGAAAAATATCAATGTAATCTTGAACAGAGTATTCCTTATTTTGGTGAAGATATTACCACTCTATATACAAATAATTTTATGCTCTAATGGGGTAGTATTCTTCCTTTATAGCTTTTATGAAATTGTCTGAGGTAGGTTCTGCCTCAAAGCCAATATCATCTGTACTAAATCTCTTCTTGTACACTTCTCATCAATTTTTGACAGGCAATGATGCTTTCAAAAGAGCAAAAATGATCTTCTATTTATCAATGAATTTATTTATAAAAAATAGGAAGACAATTGATCCAACCAATTTTCTACTACATAAACATTGATTTTGCCTTCAAATGTAGGGATATCAAAATTCACCTGAATCTTGAAGGGTGTTGGGGCATTGAATAGATGTGGGGGTGAAGACGAGGAGCCAAAATTTTCCATCAAGATTTATTGGATAATTTAAGTGAATTGTTGTACCATCTATGCTTACTAATATTGGAGGGTTTCATTCACCATTTATTTGAAAGGATTGGATGTCTTGATGTTATCCATCATTTAAGGTCCTTTAAAGTGAATATGTGGATAGTTTGGAAGCTCTATTATTTTCCACCCAAGCTTCTTGTAGCTTGACCTCATTTTTAGCATTATACACTCTCAAGACAAATCAATCTGATACCACTAATCTAAAACTTAGAAGCTTTGGTTGAAAGATAATTCAAAAAATAAGAACAACACAATTGTAATAATACTATCTCTGAGAAGAGATGCTTTATTGATCAAATTTATAGATCAAAACATATGCCTATCTCTAAGAAGATATGTCTGATTTAAATTTTGAGTTACATATTCCTTTATACATATTTTTAAGGTAGGAAGAGGATGTGAAAGGTCATCAATCTCGAGAGAGATTAAGTGGTTCGACTTCCATGATTTACAATAATATAGAATTTGAGGAATTACTATTTTTAGACTACACTACTAAAATTAAAATTTGAGACACTTCAATTTTATTTTTAGGGGTAAAAATTCACTAAAAAAAGCTTGGTGTCATCTCATAACATTTCCCTCATTTTTTAATTTCCAACGGTTCAAATGGGGAGTCAAACAGAGTTATGGTGCAAAAGTTATGGCTCCAAGAAGTTCTGCCACCAATTAGAGTAGAACCATCATCTGAATTATCATCTAAAATATTGCTCGAATCATTCCTCCCTTATTGAGAATCAATAGTCCCCATTACATCAAGATTTGTGATTTAATGTGGTATTTATATTTTGATTTGATTCCTGATGCATACTTAGAATGGATTGTGCTTTATAGAGTTATACAGGGCTTGATTATTCACCATTTATGTTTGACCATTAGTCTATGGATGGAAGGATGTGAAATTATTTATCTTGGTATTTATTTGCTTTATTTTTTATATTGTTTTTGTATTCAAGGCTACAACATCAACTCTTTTAGATTCCTATGGCTTGACCATCATGAGAATGAATTTTTTGGCACTAATTAGAGAGATAGATATAGAAGGTGGTACCTCTGGTACCCTATAACATCATGTTCTAAGAGTGAGGATGATCTTTTGAGTTCTTGATTCATATCATAAATGAGTGTATGATCAAAGAGTACATTACAAACATCTAGATTGACCACATCACATAAGACCTCATCTTGGAAAGGTTTTATTGCATATGAGAGAAGACATTGGTGGGTGACATAAATGTTTCTTCTTGAATTCAACCATCCAATATTGTATGGCTTTGGGTAAAGCTACATGGACAAATTTAGGTTTTTAACAACATTAGCAGAGATTAAATTCATTTAACTCCCACTATCAAGAATAAAATGTAGAGTCTTACCTTTCACCCATAACTTAGAGTGAAACAACCTTTCTTTATCATCTAGCCTCTCCTCATGGGCCTGTGATGAAGAAATGATGGCATCAGGTTCAACATATACAATCTCTTCTTCATCCTCTTTGACTACAAGGTGTGTATGAGGTAGAGTAGTAGATGTTGAGGATTATGACTTAGAAAGTAGGGACTTGATGGCTTGACATTCTTCTTTAGAGTGCGTTCTAGATTTGTGATAATAACACTATTTCTCAATATTCTCTTCCTTTTGCTTTCAATTTATGCCTCATGTTTGACCTTATTTGCCACTTTTCCATTTTTTAGGTTAACTTTTTATATTCATTCTTCTATGCTTCTGCTCAATCTTCACCATGAACTTATACGCCTCATCGAGGGTTTCCAAATTAAAGAGTTCCATCTCCCTCCATATATACCATTGTGGTCCACCACAATATTTTAGAACCTTATGTTTCTCACTTTCTTGGATGCCCAATCTCGAAGATAAAGAATAAAAATGTTAGTGTAATCTTAAATAGACTTTTTTTACCTTGATGAAGTTATTGCCACTCTATATATATATCATCATATGATCCAATGCGGTATTATTCTTCCTTTATAGCTTCTATGAGATCATTTTAGGTAGGTTCTACCTTAAGGCTAATATCATCCATACTGAATCTCTTCTTATACACTTTTCGATTTTTTTTGATAGGTAAAGATGCTTTCAAAAGAGCAAAAGTGATCTTCTCTTTATCGATGAATTTAGTTATAGAAAAATAAGAAGATAATCAATCCAACTAATTTTTTACTACATTAGCATTGATTTTGCCTTCAAATGTAGGGATATCAAAATTCACCTGAAGCTTGAAGGGTGTTGGGGCATTGAAAGGATGTGGGGGTGCAGATGAGAAGCCAAAATTTTTCATCAAGATTTTTTAGAAAATTTGGGTGAATTATTGTAGCATCTACGCTTGCTACTATTGAAAGGATTGATTCACCATTTTCTTGAAAGTATCAGATGTCTCAATGTTGTCTGTCAGTTAAGGTCATTCAGAGTGAATAGGTGGATAGTTTATAAGATCTATTGTTTTCCACCCAAGCTTCTTGTAGCCTAAACTCATCCTTGAAATCATACACTCTCAAAATAAACCACTCTAATACCACTAATCCAAAACTCAGAAGATTTGGTTAAAAGATAATTTAAAAAATAAGAACAACATAATTGTAATAATGTTATCTCTGAGAAGAGATATTTTATTGACCAAATTTATAGATCTAAACATATGCCTATCTCTGAGAAGAGATGTTTGATTCCTATTTTGGGTTAAATATTCATTTATACACATTTTAAAGGTAGGAGGAGGATGTGGAAGGTCACAATTATTGATGGAGATTAAGTGGTTCAACTTATATGATTTACAATAATACAAAATTTGAAGAATTACTATTTTTAGACTATACTACTAAAATTAAAAATTGGGGCACTTATATTTAATTTTAGGAGGTAAAAACTAACTAAATATAGCTAGGTACCATCTTAAAATATTTCTCTCATTATTAGCTTTCCAACAGTTTAAACGGGGAGTCAAACGGAGCTATGGTGCAAAAGTTATGGCTCCTAAAAGTTTTATCACCAATTGGGATAAAGCCGTCACTTGAATTGTCACCTGAAATATTGATCGGATCATTTATCCCTCCTTGAGAAGCAATGGTCCCCATTGCATCAAATTTTTTCAAGTGTGATAATTATGTTTTGATTTAATTCCTGATACATACTTAGAATGGACTGTACTTTTTAGACATGTGTAGGGCTTGATTGTTCACTATTTTTATTTGACCATTAGTCTATGGATGGAAGGCCATGAACTTCTTTAAGCTTGGTATCCATTTTTTTCTATTTTTATATTGTTTGTGTAGTAAAGACTGCAACATCAGCTCTTTTGAATTCCTATGACTTGACCACCATGAGAATAAATTTCTTAGCACTAATCAGGGAGATAGATGTAGAAGGTGGTACCTCTGGCACCCTATAATACCATGTTCCAAGAGTGAGGGTGATCCTTCGATTTCTTGATTCATATATTCCATATCAATCATACATGAATGACTAATAAAAGAATACATCTTAAATATCTAGATTGACCACATCATATAAGACCTCATCTTGGAAAAGTTTTATTGTATATGAGAGAAGACAATAGTGGGTGACATGGAGGTTTCTCCCTGGACTTAACCATCCAATACTATATATATTTAGGTGAGGATTCATGGATAAATTTACACTTTTCACAATATTAGCAGAGATTGACTCCCACTATTAAGAAAAAAATGTAGAGACTTACCTTTCACCCATAACTTAGAGTGAAAAAACTTTTCCTTATCATTTGGCCTCTCTTCATGGGCCTATGATGAAACAACAATGGCATCGAGCTTAGGATCTATAATCTCTTCTTCATCCTCTTTGACTATAGAGTGTGTATGAGGTAGAGAAGTAGATATTGAGGATTATGACTCAGAAAGTAGAGACTTGATAGCTAGACATTCTTCTTTGGAGTGCATTATAGATTTGTGGTAATCACACTATTTCCCAATCTTCCTTTCCTTTTGCTTCCAATTTAGGCCTTGTGTTTGACCTTCTTTGTCAATTTTCTATTTTATAGGTTGACTCTTTATATTTATCTTCCATGCTTTTACTTAATCTTCACTACAAACTTGTATGCCTCACCAAGGGTTTCCAGATCGAAGAGTTTCATCTCCCCCCGTATATACCATTTTAGTCTACCATGATATTTGAGAACATTATGTTTCTCACTTTTGTGGATGTTTAATCTCACAAATAGAGAATGAAAAATGTTAGTATAATCTTGAACACACTATTCTTGAGCTTGGAAAAGTTATTGCCACTCTATATAGAGATCATCATATGCTCCAATGGGATAGTATTCTTCTTTTACAGCTTCTATGAAATCATTATAGGTAGGTTATACCTCAAAGTCAATATAATCTTTACAGAATCTCTTCTTATACACTTATAATCAATTTTTGACAGGTAATAATGCTATTAAAAGAGCAAAAGTGATCTTATCTTTATCAATGAATTTATTTACAAAAAATAAGAAGATAATTGATCTAACCAATTTTATACTATAACAGCATTGATTTTGCCTTCAAATGCAGGGATATAAAAATTCACTAGAACATTGAAAGGTGTTGGGGCACTGAAAATATGTGAAGGTACAGTTGAGGAGCTAGAATTTTTCATCAAGATTTGTTGGAGAATTTGGAATTTTTTTATACCATCTATGCTTGCTACTCTTGGAGGGTTTCATTCACCATTTCCTTGAAAAGATCAGATGTCTTGATGTTTCTACCATTTAAGGTCATTTGGAGTGAATGGGTAGATAGTTTGGAAACTCTATTATTTTCCACCCAAGCTTCTTGTAGCCTGACCTCATCCTCAAGATCATACACTCTTAAAAAAAACTATTTTGATACCACTGATCCAAAACTCAAAATCTTTGATTGAAAGATAATTCAAGAAATAAAAACAATATAACTATAATAATGCTATCTCTGAGAAGAGATGTGTTATTGATCAAATTTGTAGATCCAAACATATGCCTATCTTTGAGAAGAGATGTCTAATTTTTATTTTAGGCTACATATTCATTTATATATATTTTTGAGGTGGGAAGAGGATGTGAAATTTCACCAATCTCGAGGAAGATTAAGTGGTTTGATTTCCATGATTTACAACAATACAGAGTTTGAAGAATTACTATTTTTAAAAACTTACTATTTTTAGATTGCATTATTAAAATTAAAATTTAGAGCACTTACATTTGGTTTTTGAGTGTCAACCCATCGATCAAAGCTCAATGCCATCTCACAATGTTCTCCTCATTCTTAACTTTCTAACGATTCAAATGGGGAGTCAAATGGAGCTATAGTGCAAAAGTTATAGCTCCCAAAATTTTTGCCACCAATTGGGATAAAACCCTCACCCGAATTGTCACATGAAATATTACTCAGATCATTCATCCCTCCTTGAGAATTAATAGTCCATATTGCATCAATATTTATCAAGTGTGGCAGTTGTATTTTTATTTGATTCTTGATGCATACTTGGAATAGACTGTGCTTTGTAGAGCTGTGCAGAGCTTGATTATTCACCATTTCTATCTGACCATCAATCTATAGATAAAAGGCCATGAAATTATTCAACTTTGTATATTTTTGCTTCTATTGTTGTGTTGTTTATGTAGTCAGGGCTACAACATCATCTCTTTTAAATTCCTGTGGCTTGACCATCATGAGAATGAATTTTTTGGCACTAATCAGGGAGACAGATGTAGAAGGTGGTACCTCTAGTACCTTTTAGCACCATGTTCCAAGAGTGAGAGTGATATTTTAAATTCTTGATTCATAGATGTCATATCTATCATACATGAATGATTGACCAAAGAGTACATAAACATTCAGATTGACCACATTACATAAGACCTTATTTTAGAAAAGTTTTATTGCATATGAGAGAAGATATTAGTAGATGACAGAGGTTTCTCTCTACACTCAACCATCCAATACTATATGGCTTTAGGTGAGGTTTCATGGACATTAGACTCAACATCTATAATCTCTTCTTCATCCTCTTTAACTGTAGGGTGTCTATGAGGTAGAGCAGTAGATGTTGAGAATTATGACTCAAAAAGTAGGGACATGATGGCTCAACATTCTTTTTTGGAGTGCATTTAAATTTTTTGGTAATTACACCATTTCTTAGTCTTCTTTTTCTTTTTCTTCCAATTTGGCCTCTTGTTTGAACTTTGTCATTTTTCCATTTTGTAGGCTGACTCTTTGTATTCATTCTTCCATGCTTTTGCTCAATCTTCACCATGAACTTGTACACCTCACTGAGAGTTTCTAGATTGAAGAGTTTCATCTCCTTCCATATATACCATTGTAGTCTACCATAATATTTTAAAACCTTATGTTTCTCACTTTTCTAGATGCCCAATCTCGTAGATAGATAATAAAAAATGTCAGTGCAATCTTGAACAAATTGTTCCTTACCTTGGCAAAGTTATTTCCATTCTATATACAGATTATCATATGCTTCAATAGGGTAGTATTCTTCCTTTACAACTTCTATGAAATCATCTCAAGTAGGTTCCACCTCAAGACCAATATTATCCTTATTGAGTCTCTTTTTGTATATTTTTCATCAATTTTTGAAAGGGAATGATGCTTTCAAAAGAGCAAAAGTGATCTTCTCTTTATCGGTAAATTTATTTATAGAAAAATAGGAAGACAATTGATCCAACCAATTTTCTACTACTTTAGCATTGATTTTGCCTTAAAATGTAAGGATATCAAAATTCACCTGAACCTTGAAGGTTATTGGGGCACTGAAAAGATGTGGGGGTATAGACGAGGAGCCAAAATTTTCCATAGAAATTTGTTAAAAAATTTGAGTAAATTATTTTTGCATCTATGCTTACTTCTATTAGAGGGATTTATTTACCATTTATTTGAAAAGATCAGATGTCTCAATGTTATCCACCATTTAAGGTCATTTAGAGCGAATATGTGGATAGTTTGGAAGCTCTATTGTTTTCCACCTAAGCTTTTTGTAGCTTGACCTCATCCTCAAGATCATATACTCTCAAGACAAATTGCTTTGATACCATGATCCCAAACTCAAAATTTTTGATTGAAATATAATTCAATAAATAAGAACAACATAATTGTAATAATGTTATCTCTGAGAAATGATATTTTATTGATCAAATTTGCAGATCCAAACATATGCCTATCTCTAAAAAGAGACGTCTAATTTTTATTTTGAGTTACATCTTCATTTATACATATTTTGAAATTATGAAGAGGATGTGGAAGTTCACCAATCTTGAGGGAGATTAAGTGGTTTGACTTCTATGATTTACAACACATAATTCAAAGAATTGTTATTTTTAAAGACTTACTATTTTTAGACTATACCACTAAAATTAAAATTTAGGGCACTTTCATTTATTTTTTGAGGATCAAAACCTACCAAGTAAAGCTATATGCCATCTCACAACATTCCCCTCATTCTTAGATTTTAAATGGTTCAAATGGGGAGTCAAACGGAGCTATGGTGCAAAAGTTATGGCTCTCGAAAGTTCTACCATCAATTAGAGTATAACTGCCACCCAGATTATCATTTAAAATATTGCTCGGATCATTCCTCCCTACTTTAGAAGTAATGGTTCCCATTACATCAAGATTTATCATCAAGTGTGACAGTTATATTTTGATTTTATTCATGATACATAATTGGAATAGACTATGCTTTATGGAGCTATGCAGTACCTAATTATTCACCATTTCTATTTAACCATTAGTCTGTGGATGGAAGACCATGAAATTTTTTAGGTTGGTATCTATTTGCTTCTATTGTTGTGTTGTTTGTGTAGTTAAGGCTGCAACATCAACTCTTTTGAATTTCTCTGGCTTGACCACCATGAGAATGATTTTTTTTTCACTAATGATAGAGACAAATATAGAAGGTGGTACTTCTAGCACCCTATAATTTCATGTTTCAAGACTAAGGGTGATGCTTTGAGTTCTTGATTCATAGATGCCATGTCAATCATACATGAATAACTAACCAAAGAGTACATTATAAACATTCAGACTGACCACATCACATAAGACCTTATCTTAAAAAGGTTTTATTGTATATGAGAGAAGACATTGGTGGGTGACATGGAGGTTTCTCCCTGGACTCAACCATCCAATACTGTATGGCTTTGGGTGAGGCTTCATGGATAAATTTAAGCTTTTCACAACATTAGTAGAGATTAAATTTTTTTGACTCTCACTATCAAGAATGAAATGTAGAGGCTTACCTTTCAGCCATAACTTAGAGTGAAAAAATATTATCTTGTTGTCTGGCCTCTCTTCATGGGTCTGTGATGAATCAACGATGGCATTGGGCTCAACATCTATAATCTATTCTTCATCCTCTTCAACTGTAGGGTGTGTATGAGGTAGAGTAGTAGATATTTAGGATTGTGATTTAGAAAGCAAGGACTTGATGACTTGACATTTTTCTTTAGAGTGCATTTCAAATTTATGGTAATCACACCATTTCTTAGTCTTTCTTTCCTTTTGATTTCAATTTTAGCCTCACGTTTGACCTTCTTTGTCACTTTTCTATTTTGTAGGCTAATTCTTCATATTCATTCTTCCATTCTTCTACTCAATCATCACCATGAACTTGTACACCTCACTAAAAGATTCCAGATTGAAGAGTTCCATCTCCCCCCATATATACCATTATAGTCCACCATGATATTTTAGAACCTTGTGTTTCTCACTTTTTTGGATGTCCAATATTGTAGATAGAGAATGAAAAATTTTAGTGTAATCTTGAAAAAACTGATCCTTACCTTGACGAAGTTGTTGCCACTCTATATACAGATCATCATATGCTTTAATAGGGTAGTATTCTTCCTTTACAACTTCCATGAAATTATCTCAAGTAATTTCTACCTAAAGGCCAATATCATCCATACTGAATCTCTTCATGTACACTTTCCATCAATTTTTGATAAGCAATGATGCTTTGAAAAGAGTAAAAGTGATCTTCTCTTTATCGATGAATTTATTTATAAAAAAATAGGAAGACAATTGATCCATTCATTTTTTTATTACATCATCATTGATTTTTCTTTCAAATATAGGGATATCAAAATTCACCTGAATCTTGAAGGGTGTTGGGGCATTGAAAGGATGTGGGGGTGTAGATGAGGAGCCAAAATTTTCCATCGAGATTTATTAGAAAATTTGAGTCAATTATTTTAGCATTTGAGCTTACTATTTTTAGAGGGATTCATTTACCATTTTCTTGAAAGGATCAGATGTCTTGATGTTGTCTGCCATTTAAGGTCATTTGGAGTGAATAAGTGGATAGTTTGGAAGCTCTATTATTTTCCATCCAAGCTTTTTGTACCCTAAACTCATTTTTAGGATCATACACTCTCAAAATAAACCACTCTAATACCACTGATCCAAAACTTAGAAGTTTTGATTGAAAGATAATTCAAGAATTAAGAACAACATAATTATAATAATGCTATCTGTGAGAAGAGATGTTTTATTGATCAAATTTATAGATCCAAACATATGTCTATCTCTGAAAAGAGATGTCTAATTTCTATTAGGGGTTACATCTTCATTATACACATTTTGAAGGTATGAGGAGGATATGGAAGGTCACCAATCTCGAGGGAGATTAAGTGGTTCGAATTTCATGATTTACAATAATATAAAATTTGAGGAATTACTATTTTTAGAAATTTATTATTTTTAGAATACACTACTGAAATTAGAAATTGGGGCACTTCCATTTGGTTTTCATGGGTAAAAACCTACTGAGTTAAGCTCAGTGCCATCTAATAGTGTTCTCCTCATTCGTAGCTTTCCAATGGTTCAAATAAGGAGTCAAATATAACTATGATGTAAAAATTATGGCTCCAAAAAGTTCTACCACCAATTAGGGTAGAACTACCACCTGAATTGTCATATAACATGTTACTCAGATCATTCTTCCCTCTTTGAGAAGTAATGGTACCCATTGCATCAATATTTATCATCAAGTGTGGCAGTTGTGTTTTGATTTGATTCCTGATACATACTTGGAATAGATTGTGCCTTGTGGAGCTATGCAAGACCTAATTATTCACCATTTTTGTTTAACCATTAGTCTATGGATGGAAGGATATAAAATTCTTCAGCTTAATATCTATTTACTTTTGTTATTGTATTATTTGTGTAGTCAAGGCTACAACATTAACTCTTTTGGATTCCTATGGCTTGACCACCATGAGATTAAATTTCTTAGCACTAATTAGGGAGATAGATGTAAAAGGTGGTGCCTCTAGTACCCTATAGCACCATGTTTCAAGAGTGAAGGTGATCCTTCAAGTTATTGATTCATATATTCCATGTCGATCATATATGAATGCCTAATCAAAGAGTACATCGTAAACATCTAGATTGACCACATCACATAATACCTCATCTTGGAAAGGTTTTATTACATATGAGAGAAGACATTAGTGGGTGACATAGAGGTTTCTCCTTAGACTCAACCATTGAATACTTTATGACTTTGGGTGAAGCTTCATAGACAAATTTAAACTTTTTACAATATTAGTAGAGATTAATTTTTTTTGACTCACTATCAAGAATGAAATGTAGATGCTTACCTTTTATATATAACATAGAGTGAACTAACCTTTTCTTATCATCTTGACTCTCCTCATGGGTCCATGATGAAGCAATGATGACATCAGGCTTAGCATCTACAATATATTCTTCATCTTTTTCAACTGCAAGTTGTGCATGAGGCAGAGCAATAGATGTTGAGGATTGTGACTCAAAAAGTAGGGACTTAATGGCTCAACATTATTTTTTGGAGTGCATTCCATATTTTTGGTAATCATACCATTTCTCAATCTTCCCTTTCTTTTGCTTCTAATTTTTACCTCATATTTGACCTTATTTGTAACTTTTCAATTTTATAGGTTGACTTTTCGTATTCATTCTTCCATGCTTTTATTCAATATTCACCATGAACTTGTACACCTCATCAAGGGTTTTTAGATTGAAGAGTTTCATCTCCCCCCGTATATACCATTGTATTCCACCATGATATTTGATAACTTTGTGTTTCTCACTTTTTTAGATGTCCAATCTCGCAAATAGAGAATGAAAAATGTCAGTGTAATATTGAATAGATTGTTCCTTACCTTAGAGAAGTTACTATATACAGATCATCATATGCTATAATAGGGTAGTATTCTTCCTTTATAACTTCTATAAAATCATCCAAGATAGGTTTCACCTCAAAGCCAATATCATCCATACTGAATCTTTTCTTATACACTTTTCACCAATTTTTGATAGTTAATGATACTTTAAAAAGAGTAAAAGTGATCTTCCCTTTATCGATAAATTTATTTATAGAAAAATAAGAAGATAATTGATCCAACCAATTTTCTACTGTATCAGCATTGATTTTGTCTTCAAATGTAGGGATATCAAAATTTACCTGAACCTTGAAGGGTGTTGGGGCACTAAAAAGATGTGGAGGTGCAGATGAGGAGCTTGAATTTTCCATTGAGATTTGTTACAGAATTTAGACAAATTATTGTAGCATCTGTGCATGCTACTTTTGGAGGGCTTCAATTACCATTTTCTTGAAAAGATCAGATGTCTAGATGTTGTCTGCCATTTAAGGTCATTTAGAGAAAATAAGTGGATAGTTTAGAAGCTCTATTGTTTTCTATCTAAGCTTCTTGTAGTCTTACCTCATCTTCAGAATCATAAACTCTCAAGACAAATTGATCTTATATCACTGATCTAAAACTCAAAATCTTTGGTTGAAAGATAATTTAAAAAATAAGAACAACACAATTGTAATAATGCTATCTCTGAGAAGAGATGTTTTATTGATCAAATTTGTAGATCCAAACATATGTCTATCTCTGAAAAGAGATATCCAATTTCTATTTCAAATTACATATTTATTTATACACATTTTGAAGGTAGGATGAAGATGTGAAAGGTCACTAATCTCGATGGAAGTGATTTGACTTCTATGATTTACTATAATACAAAATTTGAGGAATTACTATTTTTTAAAAAATATTATTTTTAGATTACATTAATAAAATTGAAATTTGAGACAATTCTATTTGGTTTTTTAAGGTTAAAATCCACTAAGCTAATCTTTGTGCCATCTCATGGCATTCCCCTTATTCTTATCTTTCTAACAATTCAAACGGGGAGTCAAACGAAACTATGGTGCAAAAGTTATGGCTCTAGGAAGTTATGCCACCAATTGATGTAGAACTGTCACCCAAATTATCACCTAAAATATTGCTCGGATCATTCCTCCCTCCTTGAGAAGTAACAGTCCCCATTTCATCAATATTTGTCATCATGTGTGGTAGTTGTGTTTTGATTTGGTTCCTGATACATACTTAGAATAAACTATACTTTATGGAGCTGTGCTTTATGAAGCTGTGTAGGGCTTTATTATTCACCATTTGTATTTGGCTATCAGTCTATGGATGGAAGGTCATGAACTTATTTAGCTTGGTATCTATTTTCTTCTATTATTATGTTGTTTGTATAGTTAGCACTGCAACATTGACTCTTTTGGATTCTTATGGCTTGACCACCATGAAAACAAAATTTTTGGCACTAATCAGGGAGACAGATGTAGAAGGTGGTACCTCTGGTATCCTATAACATTTTGTTCTACAAGTGAGGGTGATCCTTCAAGTTCTTGATTCATAGATACCATGTCGATCATACATGAATGGCTGACCAAAGAGTACATCGTAAACATCCATATTAACCACATCACATAAGACCTCATCTTGGAAAGGTTTTATTACATATGAGAGAAGATATTGGTGGGTGACATGAAGATTTCTCCCTGGACTCAACCATCACATATAATATGGCTTTGGGTGAGGCTTTATGGATAAATTTAGGCTTTTTACAACATTAGCAGAGATTAAATTATTTTGACCCTTACTATCAAGAATGAAATATAGAGACTTACTTTTCACCCATAACTTAGAGTGAAACAACCTTTTCTTGTCATCTAGCCTCTCCTCGTAGGTATGTGATGAAGCAATGATAACATTAGGCTCAACATTTTATAATCTCTTCTTCATCCTCTTTGAGTGTAGGGTGTGTATGAGGTAGAGTAGTAGATGTTGAGGATTATGACTCAGAAAGTAGGGACTTAATGGCTTGACATTCTTCTTTGGAGTGCATTTCAGATTTGTGGTAATCACACTATTTTCCAATCTTTCCTTTCTTTTGCTTCTAATTTTGGCCTCATTTTTGACCTTCTTTGTCACTTTTTTATTTTTTAAGTTGATTCTTCATATTCATTCTTCCATGTTTATACTCAATATTCACCGTAAATTTGTACACCTCACCAAGGGTTTCCAGATTGAAGATTTTCATCTCCCTCCATATATACCATTGTAGTCTACCATGATATTTTATAACCTTGTGTTTCTCACTTTCCTAGATGCCTAATCTCATAGATAGAGAATGAAAAATGTCAATGTAATCTTGAATAAACTATTCCTTACCTTGGCAAAGTTTTTGCAACTCTATATACAGATCATCATATGTTTTAATGGGGTAGTATTCTTAATTTACAGCTTCTATGAAATGTAGGTTTCACCTCAAGTCCAATATCATCCATATTAAATCTTTTCTTGTAAACTTCCCACTGATTTTTGATAGGTAATGATGCTTTTAAAAGAGCAATAGTGATCTTCTCTTTATCGATGAATTTATTTACGAAAAAATAAGAAATTAATCAATCCAACCAATTTTTTACTACATCAACATTGATTTTGCCTTCAAATATAAGGATATCAAAATTCACTTAAACCTTAAAGGGGTTTGGGGCACTAAAAGAATGTGGGGGTGTAGATGAAGAGCCAAAATTTCTCATTGAAATTTGTTGAAGAATTTGGATGAATTGTCATAGCATCTATGCTTGCTTCTATTAGAAGACTTCATTCACTATTTCCTTGAAAGGATTAGATGTCTCAATGTTGTCTTCCATTTAAGGTCATTTGGAACGAATAGGTGGATAGTTTAGAAGTTTTTTTTAATTTTCCACCCAAGATTTTGTAGGCTGACCTCATCCTTGGAATCATACACTCTCAAGACCAAAAACTTTGATACCATTGATCCAAAACTTAGAAGCTTTGGTTGAAAGATAATTCAATAAACAAGAACAACACAATTATAATAATGTTATCTCTGAGAAGAGATGTTTTATTGATCAAATTTGTAGATCTAAACATATGTCCATCTCTGAGAAGAGATGTCTGATTTCCATTTCAAGTTACATATTTATTTATACATATTTTGAAGGAAGGAGGAGGATGTGGAAGGTCACTAATCTCGAGGGAGATTAAGTGGTTCAACTTCCACAATTTACAACAATACAAAATTTGAAGAATTACTATTTTTAGACTACACTACTAAAAATAAAATTTTAAAAAAATTTATTTGGTTTTTAGGAGTTAAAACCCATTAAGTGGAGCTTGATTCCATCTCACACTGTTCCTCTCATTCTTAACTTTCTAATGGTTTAAATTGGGAGTCAAATAGAGCTATGATGAAAAAGTTATAGCTCTCAGAAGTTCTACCACCAATTAAAGTAGAACTGTCACCTGAATTGTCACTTGAAATGTTGCTCAGATCATTCCTCCCTCCTTGAGAATCAATGGTCTATATTGCATCAAAATTTATCATCAAGTATGGTAGTTATGTTTTTATTTGATTCTTGATGCATACTTGGAATGAACTATGCTTTGTAGAGCTGTGCAAGGCCCGATTGTTCGCCATTTTTGTCTGACCATTAGTTTGTGAATGGAAGGCCATACAATTCTTTAGATTGGTATATATTTTATTCTGTTATTGTGTTATTTATTTAGTCAGGGTTGAAATATCGACTCTTTTGGATTCCTGTGGCTTGACCACCATGAGAACAATTTTTTTGGTACTAATCAAGGAGACAAATGTAAAAGGTGGTACCTATGGTACCTTGTAGCACCATGTTTTAAGAGTGAGGGTGATCCTTTGAGTTATTGATTCATAGATGCTATGTTAATCATGCATAAATGACTGACCAAAGAGTACATCACAAACATCCAAATTGACCACATCACATAAGACCTCATCTTAGAAAGGTTTTATTGCATATGAGACAAGACATTGGTGGGTGACACAAAGGTTTCTCTCTAGACTCAACCATCTAATACTATATGGATTTGGATGAGGCTTTATGAATAAATTTAGGTTTTTCACAACATTAACAAATATTAAATTATTTTAACTCCCACTATCAAGAATGAAATGTAGAGGCTTACCTTTCACCCATAACTGAGAGTGAAACAACATTTTCTTATCATTTGGCCTCTCCTCATGGGTCTATGATGAAGCAATAATGGCATCGGGCTCAGTATCTACAATTTATTCTTCATCCTCTTTGACTATAGGGTGTGTATGAGGTAGAACAATAGATGTTGAGGATTGTGACTCAAAAAGTAGAGATTTGATGGTTCGATATTCTTCTTTGGAGTGTATTTCAGATTTGTGGTAATCACATGATTTCCTAATATTCCCTTCCTTTTGATTCTAATTTTGGCCTCATGCTTGACCTTCTTTGTCACTTTTCCATTTTATAGGCTGACTCTTCATATTTATTCTTCCATGTTTCTACTCAATCTTCACCATGAATTTATACACCTCACTGAGGATCTCTAGATTGAAGAGTTTTATCTCTCCCCATATATACCATTGTAGTCCACCATGATATTTGAGAACCTTATATTTCTCACTTTATTAGATGCATAATCTCATAGATAGAGAATGAAAAATGTCAATATAATCTTGAATAGACTATTCTTTATCTTAGTGAAGTTGTTGCCACTCTATATAGAGATCATCATATGCTCTAATAGGATAGTATTCTTATTTTATAGCTTCTATGAAATCATTCTAGGTAGGTTCTACCTCAAGGCCAATATCATTTGTACTAAATCTCTTTTTGTACACTTCCCACAATTTTTATGACAGGTTAAGATGCTTTCAAAAGAGCAAAAGTGATCTTTTCTTTATCAGTGAATTTATTTACAGTAAAATAGGAAGATAATTGATCCAACCAATTTTCTACTATATCAACATTGATTTTGCCTTTATATGTAGAGATATCAAAATTCATCTGAACCTTGAAGGGTGTTGGGGCACTAAAAAGATGTGGGGATGTAGACGAAGAGCCAAAATTTGCCATCGAGATTTGTTAGAAAATTTGGGAAAATTATTATAACATTTATTTTTGCTACTGTTAGAGGGATTTATTCACCATTTTTTTGAAAGGATCGGATGTCTCAATGTTGTTTACCATTTAAGGTCATTTTAAGCAAATAAGTGGATAGTTTAGAAGCTCTATTATTTTCCACCCAAGCTTCTTGTAGCCTGACCTCATCCTCAGGATCATAAACTCTTAAGATAAATTGCTTTGATACCACTGATCCAACACTTAAAAGTTTTGGTTGAAAGATAATTCAAGAAATAAGAACAACATAATTATAATAATTTTATCTTTGAGAAGAGATGTTTTATTGATAAAATTTTTAGATATAAATATATGCCTATTTATGAAAAGAGATGTCTGATTTATATTTTGAGTTACATCTTCATTTATACACATTTTTAAGGTAGGAGGAGGATGTGGAATGTCATTAATATCAAGGGATATTAAGTGGTTTGACTTTCATGATTTACAACAATACAAAATTTGAAGAATTACTATTTTTAAAAACTTACTATTTTTAGACTGTACTACTAAAATTGAAATTTAGATCACTTCTATTTAATATTTAGGGGTCAAAACACACCAATCTAATCTTGGTGTCATTTTATGGTGTTATTCTCATTCTTAGATTTTCAAAGTTCAAACGGAGCTATGGTGCAAAAGTTATGGCTCCCAAAAGTTTTGCCACTAATTAGGATAGAATCGTCACCTAAATTATCATCTGATATGTTACTTAGATCATTCCTCCCTAAATTATCATCTGATATGTTACTTAGATCATTCCTCCCTCCTTGAGATGAAATGGTCCCCATTACATCAAGATTTTTCATCAAGTGTGGCAGTTATGTTTTGATATCTATTTGCTTCTATTGTTGTATTGTTTATATAGTCAGGGCTACAACATCAGCTCTTTTGGATTCCTTTTGCTTGACCACCATAAGAATGAATTTCTGGGCACTATTCAAGGAGATAGATGTATAAGGTGGTACCTATGATATCCTATATCATCATATTCCAAGAGAGAGGGTGATCCTTCAAGTTCTTAATATATAGATGCCATGTCAATCATACATGAATGACTGACTAAAGAGTACATCTTAAACATCTAGATTGACCACATCACGTAAGACCTCATCTTGGAAAGGTTTTATTGTATATGAGAAAATATATTGGTGGGTGACACAGAGGTTTCTCCTTAGACTCAACCATCTAATACTATATGGCTTTAGGTGAGGCTTCATAGATAAATTTAAGCTTTTCACAATATTAGCAGAGATTAAATTATTTTGACTCCCACTATCAAGAATGAAATATAGAGGCTTACCTTTCACCCATAACTTAGAATGAAACAATCTTTCCTTATCATATGGTCTCTCCTCGTGGATCTGTGATGAAGTAATGATGGAAATGGATTTAGCATCTACAATCTCTTCTTCATCCTCTTTGACTGCATGGTGTGTATGAGGTATAGCAGTAGATGTTGAGGATTGTGAGTCAAAAAGTAGGGACTTGATGGCTTGACATTATTCTTTGGAGTGTGTTCCAGATTTGTGGTAATCACACTATTTTCTAGTCTTCCCTTCCTTTTACTTCTAGTTTTGAATTTGTGTTTGACCTTCTTTGTCACTTTTTCATTTTGTAGACTAACTCTTTGTATTCATTCTTCCATGCTTCTAACCAGTCTTCACTATGAACTTGTACACCTCATCGAGGGTTTCCAAATTGAATTATTTTATTTCCTCCCATATATATCATTATAGTCCACCATGATATTTGAGAACCTTGTATTTCTCACTTTCCTAGATGCCTAATCTCGTAGATAGAGAATGAAAAATGTCTGTGTAATCTTGAACAAACTATTTGTTACCTTGGCAAAGTTGTTTCCACTCTATATACAAATCATCATATGCTCTAATAGGGTAGTATTCTTCTTTTACAGTTTCTATGAAATCATCTTAGGTTTGTTTTGCCTCAAGGCCAATATCATCCATATTGAATCTTTTTTTGTATACTTCCCACCAATTTTTGATAGGTAATGATGCTTTCAAAAGAGCAAAAGTGATCTTCTCTTTATCGGTGAATTTATTTATAAAAAATACGAAGACAATTGATCTAACGAATTTTCTACTACATCAACATTGAATTTAACTTCAAATTTAGGGATATCAAAATTTACCTGAATTTTGAAGGGTGTTGGGGCACTGAAAGGATGTGGGTGTGTAAATGAGAAGGCAAAATTTTCCATCAAGATTTGTTGAAGAATCTGGGTGAATTGTTTTAGCATTTATGCTTACTACCATTAGAGGGCTTCATTCACCATTTTATTGAAAAGATCAGATGTCTTGATATTATTTATTATTTAAGGTCATTTAGATTGAATAGGTCGATAGTTTAGAAGATCTATTATTTTTTACCCAAGCTACTTGTAGTCTGACCTCATCCTCGAGATCATACACTCTCAAGACAAATCATTCTAATACCATTGATCTAAAAATTAGAAGATTTGGTTGAAAGATAATTTAAGAAATAAGATCAATACAATTGTAATAATGCTATCTCTGAGAAGAGATGTTTTATTGATCAAATTTGTAGATCTAAACATATGCCTATCTCTGAGAAGAGATGTCTAATTTTTATTTCAGGTTACATCTTTATTTATACATATTTTGAAGGTAGGAGGAGGATGTAGAAGGTCACCAATCTTCAGGGAGATTAAGTGGTTCGACTTCCATGATTTATAATAACATAGAGTTTAAGGAATTATTATTTTTAGACTACATTACTAAAATTAAAATTCAAGATACTTCTATTTGGTTTTCAAGGTTAAAACCCCACTAAATAGAGCTCTATATCATCTCACAGTGTTCTCCTCATTCTTATCTTTTCAATGGTTTAAATAGGGAGTCAAACAGAGATATGGTGTAAAAGTTATAGCTCCCAAAAATTCTACCACCAATTGGGGTAGAACTATCAACCAAATTGTCACCTAAAATATTGCTTGGATCATTTATCCCTCCTTGAGAAGTAATGGTCCCCATTGCATAAAGATTTGTCATTAATTGTGGTAGTTGTGTTTTGATTTGATTCCTGATGCATACTTGAAATGGACTATGCTTTATGAAGCTGTGCTTTATGGAGCTATGTAGGGCTTGATTGTTCACTATTTCTATTTGACCATAAGTCTGTGCATATAAGGCTATGAATTTCTTTAGCTTGGTATTTATTTGCTTATATTATTGTGTTGTTTATGTAGTCAGGGATGCAACATCAAATCTTTTGGATTTTTGTGGCTTGACCATCATAAGAATGAATTTATTGGTACTAATTAGGAAAATAGATGTAGAAGGTGGTACCTTTGGTACCTTGTAACATTGTGTTCTAAGAGTGAGGGTGATCTTTTGAGATCTTGATTCATATATGCCATATTGATCATATATGAATGGATGACTAAAGAGTACATCAAAAACATTTAAATTGATCACATCACATAAGACCTCATCTTAGAAAGGTTTTATTGCATATGAGAAAAGACATTGGTGGGTGACATAGAGGTTTTTCCTTGTACTCAACCATCTAATACTGCATAGATTTAGATGAGACTTCATGAACAAATTTAGGCTTTCACAACATTAACAAAGATTAAATTCTTTTGACTCTCATTATCAAGAATAAAATGCAAAAGCTTACCTTTAACCTATAACTTATAGTGAAACAACCTTTCCTTGTCATCTAGCCTCTCCTCATCAGTCCATGATGAAGCAATGATGGAATCAAACTTAACATATATAATCTCTTCTTCATCCTCTTCGATTGTAGGGTGTGTATGAGGTAGAGCATTAGATGTTGAGGATTATGACTTAGAAAGTATGGACTTGATGGCTCGACATTCTTTTTTGGAGTGCATTCTAAATTTATGGTAATCACACCATTTTCCAATCTTTCATTCCTTTTGCTTCCAATTTTGGCCTCATGTTTGACCTTCTTTGTCACTTTTCCATTTTGTAGGTTGACTCTCCATATTCATTTTTTTATATTTCTGCTCAATCTTCACCATGAACTTGTATGCCTCATCAAGGGTTTCTAGATTGAAGAGTTCCATCTCCCCCATATATACCATTGTAGTCCACCATGATATTTGAGAACCTTGTGTTTCACACTT
This sequence comes from Torreya grandis, assembly GCA_037957365.1. Lineage (NCBI taxonomy): Eukaryota > Viridiplantae > Streptophyta > Pinopsida > Cupressales > Taxaceae > Torreya > Torreya grandis. The sequence continues at coordinate 2,461,433 of JARHVA010000605.1, read as the reverse complement.
TCTTAGATGCCCAATCTCATAGATATAAAATGAAAATGTCAGTGCAATCTTGAATAGACTATTCTTTACTTTGGTGAAGTTGTTGCCACTCTATATATAGATCATTGTATGCTTAAATGGGGTAGTATTCTTCCTTTAGAGCTTCTATGAAATCATATCAAGTAAGCTATGCCTCAAGTCCAATATCATCCATACTGAATCTCTTCTTGTACACTTTCCACTAATTTTTGATAGGCAATAATGCTTTCAAAAGAGCAAAATTGATCTTATCTTTATTGATAAATTTAATTATATAAAAATAGGAAGACAATTAATCCAACCAATTTTATACTATATCAACATTTGATTTTACCTTCAAATGTAGGGATATCAAAACTCACTTGAACCTTGAAGGGTGTTGGGTCACTAAAAGGATATGGGGGTACAAATTAGGAGCTAAAATTTCCAATCAAGATTTGTTAGAGAATTTAAGTGAATTGTCATAGCATCTACACTTATTACTATTGGAGGGTTTCATTCACCATTTACTTGAAAGGATCAGGTGTCTCGATGTTGTCCACCATTTAAGGTCATTTAGAATGAATAAGTGGATAGTTTGAAAGCTCTTTATTTTTCACCCAAACTTCTTGTAGCCTAAGCTCATCTTCAGGATCATACACTCTCAAGAAAAATTGATCTAATACCATTAATTCAAAACTTAGAAGCTGTGGTTGAAAGGTAATTCAAAAAATAAGAACAACATAATTGAAAAAATGCTATCTCTGAGAAGAGATGTTTTATTGATCAAATTTATAGATCCAAATATATGCCTATCTCTAAGAAGAGATACCTAATTTTTATTTTGGGTTACATCTTCATTTATACACATTTGAAGGTAGGAGGATGTGGAAGGTCACCAATCTCTAAGAAGATTAAGTGGTTCGACTTTCATGATTTATAACAATACAAAATTCAAGAAATTACTATTTTTAAAAACTTACTATTTCTAGATTGCATTACTAAAATTAAAATTTGGGGAACTTATATTTGATTTTTGGGTGTCAAAACTTATTGAGCAAAGCTCGGTGCCATTTGAATATATTTTCTTCATTCTTAGCTTTTTAAAGATTCAAATGGGGAGTGAAACAGAGCTATGGTATAAAAGTTATGACTCCCAAAAGTTCTACCACCAACTGGGATAAAACCATCACCCAAATTGTTATCTGAAATATTTCTCAGATCATTACTCCCTCCTTGAGAAGCAATGGTACCCATTATATCAAAATTTGTCATCAAGTATGGTAGTTGTGTTTTGATTTGATTCTTGATGCATACTTAAAATGGACTGTGATTTGTAGATATGTGCATTGTGGAGCTGTGTAGGGCTCGATTGATCACCATTTCTATCTGACTATTAGTCTATGAATGAAAGGTCATGAACTTCTTTAGCTTGGTATTTATTTGCTTCTATTATTATATTATTTATGTAGTTAGGGTTGTAACATTGACTCTTTTGGATCTCTATGGCTTGACCACCATGAGAATGAATTTCTTAGCACTAATCAAGGAGATAGATGTAGAGGGTGGTACCTCTAGTACCTTATAGTTCCATGTTCTAAGAGTGAAGGTGATCCTTCAAATTCTTGATTCATAGATACCATGTCGATCATACATAAATGGTTGACCAAAGAGTACATCACAAACATCCAGATTGATCATATCACATAAGATATCATCTTGGAAAGGTTTTATTGCATATAAGAGAAGACATTGGTAGATAACACAAAGTTTCTCCCTATACTCAACCATCCAATACTATATGGATTTGAGTGAGGCTTCATGGAAAAATTTAGGCATTTCACAATATTAGTAGAGATTAGATTTTTTTGACTCCTACCATCAAGAATGAAATGTAAAGGCTTACCTTTCACCCATAACTTAGTGTGAAACAACTTTTTCTTGTCATCTAGCCTCTCCTCATGGATTTGTGATGAAGCAACGATGGCATCAGGCTCAACATCTATAATATCTTCTTCATCTTCTTCAATTTCAGGGTATGTATGAGGTAGAACAGTAGATGTTGAGGATTATGACTCAAAAATTAGGGATTTGATGGCTCAACATTTTTATTTAGAGCACGTTCTAGATTTTTGGTAATCACACTATTTTATAGTCTTCCCTTCCTTTTACTTCTAATTTTGGCCTCATGTTTAACCTTGTTTCTCACTTTTCCATTTTTTAGGTTGACTCTTCATATTCATTCTTCCATGATTCTGCTCAATCTTCACCATGAACTTGTACGCCTCATCGAGGGTTTCTAGATTGAAGAATTCTATCTCCCCCCATATATACCATTGTAGTCCACCATGATATTTGAGAACCTTGTGTTTCTCACTTTCTTAGATGCCTAATCTCGTAGATAGAAAATAAAAAATATCAATATAATCTTGAATAAATTGTTCCTTACCTTGGCAAAGTTATTGCCACTCTATATATAGATCATTATATACTTCAATGGAGTAGTATTCTTCCTTTATAGCTTCCATGAAATCATCCTAAGTAGGTTCCCCATCAAGGCCAATATCATCCATACTGAATCTCTTCTTGTACACTTCCCACCAATTTTTGATAGACATTGATACTTTCAAAAAAGCAAAAGTAAAATTCTCTTTATCGGTGAGTTTATTTAAAAAAATAGGAAGATAATTGATCTAACTAATTTTATACTGCATTAACATTGATTTTTCCTTCAAATATGGAGATATCAAAATTCACCTAAACCTTGAAGGGTGTTGGGGCACTAAAAGGATGTGGGGGTGAAGATGAGGAGCCAAAATTTTCCATCAAGATTTGTTGGAGAATTTAAGTGAATTATTGTAGCATCTTCACTTGTTATTATTGGATTGCTTCATTCAAAATTTTATTAAAAGGATTAGATGTCATGATGTTTTCCATCATTTAAGGTAATTTGGAGTGAATAGGTGGATAGTTTGGCACCTCTTTTGTTTTCCACTGAAGCTTCTTGTAACCTAATCTCATCTTTAGGATCATACACTCTCAAGACAAACTACTCTAATACCACTGATCTAACACTCAAAAGCTTTAGTTAAAAGATAAATAAAAAAACAAGAACAATATAATTGTAATAATGCTATCTTTGAGAAGAAATGTTTTATTGATCAAATTTATAGATTCAAACATATGCCTATCTTTGAAAAAAGATGTCTGATTTCTATTTCAGATTACATCTTTATTTATACACATTTTGAAAGTAGGAGGATGTGAAAGGTCACCAATCTCATGAGAGATTAAGTGGTTCAACTTCCATGATTTACAATAATATAGAATTCAAAGAATTATTATTTTTAGAATCTTATTATTTTTAGATTGTACTACTAAAATTAAAATTTGGGGCACATCATTTTAGTTTTTAAGGGTCAAAACCTAACAAGAAAAACTTAGTGCCATCTCACCACATTCCCCTCATTCTTAACTTTCCAACAGTTTAAATGGGGAGTCAAACAGAGTTATGGTTCAAAAGTTATGGCTCCCAAAAGTTCTACCACAAATTCGGGTAAAATCATCGATTGAATTGTCAACTAAAATGTTACTTGGATCAAAATTTATCATCAAGTGTAGTAGTTATATTTTGATTTAATTTATAATACATACTTGGAATAGACTGTGCTTTGTGGAGTTGTGCAGGGCTTGATTATTCATCATTTCTATTTGACCATCAGTCTATGGATGGAAGGTCATGAATTTTTTCAGCTTGATATCTATTTACTTCTATTGTTATGTTGTTTATGTAGTCAAGACTAGAACATCGGCTCTTTTAGATCCTTGTGGCTTGACCACTATGAGAATGAATTTATTGGCACTAATTAAGGAGATAGATGTAGTAGGTGGTACCTTTGATACCTTGTAGCACTGTGTTCCAAGAGTGAGGGTGATCCTTTGATTTCTTAATTTATAGATGCCATGCCGATCATACATGAATGACTAATCAAAGAGTATATTACAAACATCTAGATTGACCACATCACATAAGAACTCATTTTGGAAAAGTTTTATTACATATGAGAGAAGACATTAGTAGGTGACATGGAGGTTTCTCTCTGGACTCAAACTTCCAATACTGTATGGCTTTGGGTGAGGCTTCATGGACAAATTTAGGATTTTCACAACATTAACAAAGATTGAATTTTTTAACTCTCACTATCAAGAATAAAATGCAAAGGCTTATATTTCACCCATAACTTAGAGTGAAAAGACCTTTCCTTATAGTTTGGCATCTCTTTGTGGGTCCATGATGCATCAATGATGTCATCAGGCTCAACATCTATAATCTATTCTTCATCCTTTTTGACTGTAGGGTGTGTATGAGGTAGAGTAGTAGATGTTGAGAATTGTGATTTAAAAAGTAGGGACTTGATGGCTCAACATTATTCTTTAGTGTGCATTCTATATTTTTGGTAGTCACACCATTTATCAGTCTTTCCTTCTTTTTGCTTCCAATTTTGGCCTTGTGTTTGACCTTCTTTGTCACTTTTCTATTTTATAAGCTGACTCTTCATATTTATTATTTTATTATTCTAGTCAATATTCACCATAAATTTGTATGCCTCACCAAGGGATTCCATATTGAAGAGTTCCATCTCCCCCCATATCTACCATTGTAGTCCACCATGAAATTTGTGAACCTTGTGTTTCTCACTTTTTTAGATGCCCAATCTCATAGATAGAGAATGAAAAATGTCAGTGTAATCTTAAACAGATTATTCCTTATCTTGGCAAAGTTATTTCCACTCTATATATAAATCATCATATGCTCCAATGGGGTGGTATTCTTTCTTTATAGCTTCTATGAAATCATCTTAGGTAGGTTCCACCTCAAGGCTAATATCATCTGTACTGAATCTCTTTTTGTACACTTTCCACTAGTTTTTGACAAGCAATGACGCTTTCAAAAGAGAAAAAGTGATCTTCTCTTAATTGATGAATTTATTTATATAAAAATAAGAAGATAATTGATCCAACTAATTTTCTACTGCATTAATATTGATTTTGCCTTCAAATGTAGGGATATCAAAATTCACCTGAAGCTTGAAGGATGTTGGGGCACTGAAAAGATGTGGGGGTGAAGATGAGGAGCCAAAATTTTGATTTGAACTTTGTTGAAGAATTTGGGAGAATTTTTATATAATCTACACTTGCTCCTATTGGAGGGCTTCATTCACTATTTCCTTGAAAGGATCAGATGTCTCGATGTTGTCAGCCATTTAAAGTCATTTGGAGTGACTAGGTGGATAGTTTGGAAGCTCTATTATTTTCCACCCAAGCTTCTTGTATCTTAAAATCATCTTCAAGATCATACACTCTCAATAACAAACCACTCTGATATGATTGATTCAAAATTTAGAAGCTTTGGTTAAAAGATAGTTCAAAAAATAAGAACAACACAATTGTAATAATGATATCTCTAAGAAGAGATGTTTTATTGATCAAGTTTTGAGATTCAAACATATGCCTATGTCTGAGAAGATATGTCTGATTTATATTTCAAGTTACATCTTCATTTATACACATTTTTAAGGTAGGAGGAGGATGTGGAAGGTCACCGATCTCGAGAAAGATTAAGTGGTTTGACTTCCATGATTTACAACAATACAGAATTTGAAAATTTACTATTTTCAAAAACTTCCTATTTTTAGACTACATCATTAAAATTAAAATTAAAATTTGAGGAAATTTTATTTATTTATTAAAATTAAAATAAATCATGGTTCCATCTCATGGTGTTTCCTTCATTCTTAGCTTTCTAATAGTTCAAACAAGGAGTCAAACGGAGCTATGGTACAAAAGTTATGGCTCTCAAAAGTTCTGCCACCAATTGGGATAGAAACATCACCTAAATTATCTCTTGAAATATTAATTGGATCATTCCTCCATCTTTGAGAAGCAATGGTCCCAATTACATCAATATTTATCATCAAATGTGGTAGTTGTGTTTTGATTTGATTTCTGATGTATACTTAGTATAGACTATGCTTTATGAAGTTGTGTAGGGCTCAATTATTCATCATTTTTGTTTGACCATCAGTCTATAGATGGAAGGCTATAAAATTATTTAGCTTGGTATCTATATGCTTCTGTTGTTATGTCATTTGTGTAGTTAGGGCTATAACATCAGTTCTTTTGGATTCATGTGGCTTGACCACCATGAGAACAAATTTTTTGGCACTAATTAGGGAGACAAATGTAGGAGGTGGTACCTCTAGTATCCTATAGTGCCATATTTCAAGAGTGAGGGTGATCCTTCAAGTTCTTTATTCATAGATTCCATGTCAATCATACATGAATGATTGACCAAAGAGTACATCACAAACATCCAGATTGACCACATCACATAAGACCTCATCTTGGAAAGGTTTTACTGCATATGAGAGAAGACATTGGTGGGTGACACGGAGGCTTCTCCCTAGACTCAACCATCCAATACTATATGGTTTTGGGTGAGGTTTCATGGATAAATTTAAGCATTTCACAACATTATCAGAGATTAAATTCTTTTAACTCCCACTATCAAGAATAAAATGTAGAGGTTTATCTTTCACCCATAACTTAGAGTGAAATAACCTTTTTTTATTATTTGGCCTCTGTTTGTGGGTCTGTGATGAAACAATGTTGACATCGGGCTCAACATTTACAATCTCTTCTTCATCCTCTTCAACTATAGGGTGTGTATGAGGTAGAGCAGTCGATGTTGAAGATTTTGACTCAAAAAATAAGGACTTAATAGCTCGACATTATTCTTCAAAGTGCATTCTATATTTGTGATAATCACACCATTTCCCAGTCTTCCCTTCCTTTTTCTTCGAGTTTTGGCCTCGTGTTTGACCTTTTTTTATCACTTTTCTATTTTTTAGGCTGACTCTTCATATTCATTCTTCCATGCTTCTAATCAATATTCACTGTGAACTTGTACACCTCATTGAGGGTTTTTAGATTGAAAATTTCTATCTCCCCTCATATATACCATTGTAGTCCACCATTATATTTAAAAAACTTGTGTTTTTCACTTTTATAGATTCCTAATCTCATATATAAAGAATGAAAAATGTTAGTGTAATCCTGAAATGACTGTTCTTTACCTTAGAGAAGTTGTTACCACTCTATATACAGATCATCATATACTCTAATTGGGTAGTATTCGTCTTTTACAGCTTTTATGAAATCATCACAAATAGGTTTCACTTCAAAGCCAATATCATCCGTATTAAATCTCTTCTTATACACTTTCCACCAATTTTTGATACACAATGATGCTTTCAAAAGAGCAAAAGTGATCTTCTCTTTATTGGTGAATGTATTTATATAAAAATAAGAAGATAATTGATCCAACCAATTTTATATTGCATCAAAATTTATTTTTCCTATAAATGTAGGGATATCAAAATTCACCTAAATTTTGAAGGGTGTTGGGGCACTGAAAGGATGTGAGAGTGCAGATGAAGAGCCAAAATTTTTCATCAAGATTTGTTCAAGAATTTGGGCAAATTATTGTAGCATCTATATTTACTACTATTAGAGGGCTTCATTCACCATTTCCTTGAAAGGATCAGATGTCTCAATGTTGTCCACTATTTAAGGTCATTCAGAGTGAATAGGTGGATAGTTTAGAAGCTCTGTTATTTTCCACCCAAGCTTCCTATAGTCTAACATCATCCTTAAGATTATATACTATCAAAACAAACCACTTTGATACCAATGATCCAAAACTTAGAAGCTTTAGTTGAGAGATAATTCAAAAAACAAGAACAACACAATTGTAATGATGCTATCTCTGAGAAGAGATGTTTTATTGATCAAATTTGTAGATCCAAACATATGCTTATGTTTGAAAAGAGATGTATAATTTTTATTTTTGGTTACATCTTCATTTATACACATTTTGAAGGATAGAGGAGGATGTGGAAGGTCACTAATCTCGAGAGATATTAAGTAGTTTAACTTTCATGATTTACAACAATACAAAATTCAAGGAATTACTATTTTTAGAAATTTACTTTTTTTAGACTACACTATTAAAATTTATAGAAATTTAATTTGGTTTTCTATGTTCAAAACTCATCAAGTGGATTTTGGTGTCATCTCATGGTGTTCCCCTTATTCTTAACTTTCCAACAGTTCAAACAGGGAGTCAAACAAAGCTATGGTGTAAAAGTTATAGCTCCCAAAAGTTCTACCACCAATTGAGGTAGAACCATCCCTTGAATTGTCAATTGAAATTTGCTCAAATCATTCCTCCCTCCATGAGAACTAATGGTTCCCATTGAATCAAGAGTTTTCATCAAGTATGGTAGTTATGTTTTGATTTGTTTCCTGATGCATACTTGGAATGAACTGTGCTTTGTAGAACTGTGTAGAGCTTGATTGTTCACCATTTCTATCTAACCATCAGTCTATGGATGGAAGGCCATGAATTTCTTTAGCTTGGTATTTATTTGCTTCTATTGTTGTGTTGTTTATGTAGTCAAGGCTAAAACATTATTTCTTTTAAATTTTTGTGGGTTGACCACTATGAGAACAAATTTCTTGGAATTAATTAGGGAGACAGATGTAGAAGGTGGTACCTCTAGTACCTTATAACACCATGTTCTAAGAATGAGGGTGATCCTTTGAGTTCTTGATTCATAGATTCCATGTCGTTCATACATGAATGACTGACCAAAGAGTATATTAAAAACATCTAGATTGACCACATCATATAAGACCTCATCTTGGAAAAGTTTTATTGCATATGAGAGAAGATATTGGTGGGTGACATAGAGGTTTATCCCTAGACTCAATCATCCAATACTGTATGGCTTTGAGTGAGGCTTCATGAATAAATTTAAGTTTTCAAAACATTAGTAGAGATTAAATTTTTTTGACTCCCACTATTAAGAATGAAATGTAGAGGCTTACCTTTCACCCATAAATTAGAGTGAAACAACCTTTCCTTGTCATTTAACCTCTTTTCATGGGTGCATGATGAAACAATGATGACATCAGGCTCAACATCTACAATCTCTTCTTCATCCTCTTTGACTGTAGGGTGTGTATGAGGTAAAACAGTAGATGTTAAGGATTGTGACTTATAAAGTAGGGATTTGATGGCTCGATATTATTCTTTGGAGTGCATTCTAGATTTGTGGTAATCACACCATTTCCCAGTCTTCATTTTCTTTTGATTCCAATTTTAACCTCATGTTTGACCTTCTTTGTCTCTTTTCTATTTTGTAGGCTGACTCTTCATATTCATTCTTTCATGCTTCTGATCAATCTTCACCATGAACTTGTACACCTTTTTAAGGGTTTCTAGATTAAAGAGTTGCATCTTCCCTTATATATACCATTGTAATCCACTATGATAATTGAGAACCTTATGTTTCTCACTTTCTTGGATGCCTAATCACGTAGATAGAGAATAAAAAATGTCAGTGCAATATTAAACATACTATTCCTTACCTTGGTGAAGTTGTTAACACTCTATATACAGATCGTCATATGCTATAATGGGGTAGTATTCTTCTTTTACAACTTCTATAAAGTCATCCCAGGTAGGTTCAGCTTCAAGGCCAATATCATCCATAATGAAACTCTTCTTGCACACTTTCCACAAATTTTTGATAGGCAATGATGCTTTCAAAAGATAAAAAGTGATCTTCTCTTTATCGGTGAATTTATTTATTAAAAAATATGAAGAAAATTAATCTAACCAATTTTCTACTACATCAGCATTGATTTTGCATTCAAATGTAAGGATATCAAAATTCACGTGAACTTTGAAAGGTATTGGGGCATTGAAAAGATGTGAGGGTGCAGATAAAGAAATTTTTTTTTATCACAATTTGTCAAAAAATTTGGATGAATTATTGTAGCATCTACACTTGCTACTATTGGAGGGATTCATTCACTATTTTATTAAAAAGATCAGATGTCTTGATATTATCTACCATTTAAGGTCATTTAGTGTGAATAGGTGGATAGTTTGGAAATTCTATTGTTTTCCACCAAAGCTTCTTGTAGCCTAACCTCATCCTCAAGATCATACAATTTAAAGACAAACTACTCTTACCACTAATCTAAAACTCAGAAGCTTTAATTGAAAGATAATTCAAGAAATAAGAACAACAGAATTATAATAATGCTATCTCTGAGAAGAGATGTTTTATTGATGAAATTTGTAGATCTAAATATATGCCTATCTTTGTAAAGAGATGTCTAATTTTTATTTTAGGTTACATCTTCATTTATACACATTTTTAATGTAGGAAGAGGATGTGGAAGGTCAACAATCTTGGGGAAGATTAAGTGGTTCAACTTCCATGATTTACAATAATACAAAATTTAAGGAATTATTATTTTTAAAAACTTACTATTTTTAGACTACACTACTAAAATTGAAATTTGGAGTACTTATATTCAGTTTTTAAGAGTTAAAACTCACCAAATAGAGATAGGTTCCATCTCACAACATTTCCCTCATTTTTAGCTTTCCAATGGTTCAAACGGGAAGTCAAACAGAGCTATGGTGCAAAAGTTATGGCTCTTGAAAGTTCTACCACCAATTGGGGTAGAACGATCACTCGAATTGTCACCTAAAATGTTGCTCAGATCATTCCTCCCCCCTTGAAAATAAATGTTCCCCATTACATCAATATTTTTCATCAAGTGTGGTAGTTGTTTTTTGATTTGATTCCTGATACATAATTAGAATATACTATGCTTTGTGGAGTTGTGCAGGTCCTGATTTTTCACCATTTCTATCTAACCATCAATCTATAGATAGAAGGCCATGAAGAACTTCATCATGGTATCTATTTACTTTTGTTATTGTGTTATTTGTGTAATCAGGGATGTAACACTAGTTTTTTTGAATTCCTGTGGCTTGATCACCATAAGAATGGATTTATTAGTACTAATTAGGGAGACATATGTAAAAGGTGGTACCTCTGGTACCCTATAGCACCGTGTTTTAAGAGTGAGGGTGATCCTTCTAGTTTTTGATTCATAGATACCATGCCGATCATACATGAATGACTAACTAAAAATTACTTTGCAAACCTCTAGATTGACCACATCACATAATACCTCATCTTGGAAAGGTTTTATTGTATATGGGAGAAGACATTGGTAGGTGAGACAGAGGTTTCTCCCTAAACTCAGCCATCCAATACTATATGGCTTTGGGTGAGGCTTCATAGATAAATTTAGGCTTTTCATAATATTAGCAGAGATTAAATTTTTTTGACTCCCATTATCAAGAATGAGATGTAGAGGCTTACCTTTCACCCATAACTTAGAGTGAAACAACTTTTTTTTAATCATCTAGCCTCTCTCATGGGTCTGTGATGAAGCAATGATGGCATTAGGCTCATCATCTACAATTTCTTCTTCATCCTCTTTGACTATAGGGTGTGTATGAGGCAAAGTAGTATATGTTGAGGATTGTGACTCAAAAAATAGGGACTTGATGGTTTGACATTCTTCTTTGGAGTGCATTTTAGATTTGTGATAATCACACCATTTCCCAGTCTTCCCTTCTTTTTGCTTCTAATTTTGACCTCATGTTTGACCTTCTTTGTCATTTTTTCATTTTATAGGCTGACTCTTCATATTCATTCTTCCATGCTTCTACTTAATCTTCACCATGAACTTGTATACCTCACTAAGGGTTTTTAAATTGAAGAGTTCCATCTCCCCCTATATATATCATTATAGTCCACCATGATAGTTGGGAACCTTGTATTTCTCACTTTCATGGATGCCTAATCTCATAGATAGAGAATGAAAAATATCAGTGTAATCTTGAATAGACTATTCTTTACCTTGGTGAAGTTTTTGCCACTCTATATATAGATCATCATATGCTCCAATGGGGTAGTATTCTTCCTTTACAACTTCTATGAAATCATCTCAGGTAGGTTTCTACTCAAGGCTAATATCATCTGTACTGAATCTCTTCTTATACACTTCCCACTAATTTTTTTATAGGTAATGATGCTTTTAAAAGATAAAAAGTGATCTCTTTATCAGTGAATTTATTTACCTAAAAATAGGAAGACAATTGACCAAACCAATTTTTTTACTTTATCAACATTGATTTTGCCTTCAAATATAAGGATGTCAAACTTCACCTGAACCTTGAAGGGTGTTGGGGCATTGAAAGGATGTGGGGGCGAAAATGAGGAGCCAAAATTTTTCATCAAGATTTGTTGGAGAATTTAAAAAAATTATTGTAGCATCTATGCTTGCTACCATTGGAGGGATTCATTCATCATTTCCTTGAAAAGATTGGATGTCTCGATGTTGTCTGCCATTTAAAGTCATTTGAAGTGAATAAGTAGATAGTTTGGAAGCTTTATTATTTTCCATCCAAGTTTTTTGTAGTCTGACCTCATTCTCATGATCATACACTCCAAAAATAAACCACTCTAATACAACTGATTTAAAACTCAAAATATTTGGTTGGACGATAATTTAAAAAACAAGAACAATACAATTGTAATAATACTATCTCTGAGAAGAGATGTTTTATTGATCAAATTTATAGATCCAAACATATACCTATCTCTGAGAAGAGATGTCTAATTTCCATTTTGGGTTACATATTCATTTATACATATTTTTAAGGTAGGAAGATATGGAAGGTCACCAATCTTGAGAGAGATTAAGTGGTTCGACTTCCATGATGTACAACAATACAGAATTCAAGTAATTACTATTTTTAGAAACTTACTATTTTTAGACTGCACTACTAAATTAAAACTTGAGACACTTCTATTTGATTTTTGATAGTTAAAATCTATTGACCAAAACTTAGTGCCATCTCATGGAATTTCCCTCATTCTTAGCTTTCCAATGATTTAAACGGGGAGTCAAATGGATCTATGGTGTAAAAGTTATGGCTCCTAGAAGTTTTGCCAACAATTGTGATAGAACCATCACGTGCATTGTCACCTAAAATGTTTTTCAAATTATTCCTCCCTCCTTGAGAAGTAATGGTCCCCATTATATCAAGATTTGTCATAAAGTGTGTCAGTTGTCTTGTGATTTTATTCTTGATACATACTTGGAATGGACTATACTTTGTGGAGCTATGTAGGACCTGATTGTTCACCATTTCTATTTGACCATCAGTCTATAGATGGAAGGCCATGAACTTATTTAGCTTGGTATCTATTTACTTTTGTTATTATGTTATTTATATAGTTAGGGATACAATATCAACTCTTTTGAATTCTTATGGCTTGACCACCATGAAAATAAATTTTTTGGCACTAATCAGGGAGACAAATGTAGAAGGTGATACCTTTGGTACCTCGTAGCATCATGTTCTAAGAGTGAGGGTGATCCTTCAAGTTCTTGATTCATAAATGCCATGTCAATCATAAATGAATGGCTGACTAAAGAGTACATTACAAATATCTATATTGACCACATCACATAAGACCTCATCTTGGAAAGGTTTTATTACATATGAGAGAAGACATTGGTGGGTGACACAGAGGTTTTTATTTGGACTCAACTATCCAATACTGTATGGCTTTAGGTGAGGCTTCATGAATAAATTTAATATTTTTACAACATTAATAGAGATTATTTTTTTTTGACTCCCACTATCAAGAATGAAATGTAAAGGCTTACCTTTCACCTATAACTTAGAGTAAAACAACTTTTCCTTATCATCTGGCCTCTCCTTATGGGTTTGTGATGAAGCAATGATGGCATCGAGCTTAGTATCTACTATCTCTTGTTCATCTTATTTGACTGTAGGGTGTGTATGAGGTAGACCAGTATATTTTGAATATTATGACTCAAAAAGTAGGGAATTGATAGCTTGACATTATTTTTTGGAGTGCATTTCAGATTTGTGGTAGTCACACCATTTCTCAGTCTTCTCTTCCTTTTACTTCTAATTTTGGCCTCATATTTAACCTTCTTTATCACTTTTCTATTTTGTAAGGCAACTCTTCGTATTCATTCTTCCATACTTTTGCTCAATCTTCACCACAAACTTGTACATCTCACTGAGGGTTTCTAGATTGAAGAGTTCCATCTCTTCCCATATATACCATTGTAGTCCACCATGATATTTGAGAACCTTATGTTTCTCACTTTCTTAAATGCCTAATCTCAAAGATAAAGAATGAAAAATATCAGTTTAATCTTGAATAGACTATTCCTTATCTTGGTGAAGTTGTTGCCACTCTATATAAAGATCATCATAAGCTTCAATAGGGTATTCTTTCTTTACAACTTCTATGAAATTATCTTAGGTAGGTTCTGCCTTAAATCCAATATCATATGTACTGAATCTCTTCTTATACACTTCCAACCAATTTTTGATAGGCAATGATTCTTTCAAAAGAGTAAAAGTGATCTTCTCTTTATCGGCAAATTTATTTACATAAAAATAGGAATAAAATTGATCGAACCAATTTTTTTACTACATCAACATTGATTTTGCCTTCAAATGTAGGGATATCAAAATTCACTTGAACCTTGAAAGGTGTTGGGACATTGAAAGGATGTGGGGGTGCAAATGAAGAGCCAAATTTTTTTTATCAAGATTTGTTGAAGAATTTGGGCAAATTGTTATAGCATCTATGTTAACTACTATTGGAGGGCTTCATTCACCATTTCCTTGAAAGGATTAGACATCTTGATGTTGTTCATCATTTAAAGTTATTTTCAATGAATAAGTGGATAGTCTGGAAGCTCTATTATTTTCTACCCAAGCTTCTTGTTTCTTGACCTCATCCTCAAGATCATACACTCTCAAGACAAATCAATTTGATAACACTAATCTAAAATTCAAAATCTTTAGTTGAAAGATAATTCAAGAAATAAGAACAACACAATTGTAATAATTCTATCTTTGAGAAGAGATGTTTTATTGATCAAATTTGTAGATCTAAACATATGCTTATCTCTGAGAAGAGATGTCTAATTTTTATTTTGAGTTACATCTTGATTTATACACATTTTGAAGGTAAGAGGAGGATGTGGAATGTCACCAATGTTGAATGAGATTAAGTGGTTTGACTTTCATGATTTACAACAATACAAAATTTAAGGAATTACTATTTTTAAAAACTTTCTATTTTTAGACTGCACTACTAAAATTAAAATTTAGAGAACTTTTATTTGGTTTTCTATGGTCGAATCCCACCAAGTAGATCTTGGTGTCATCTCATAACATTTACCTCATTTTTAGCTTTTTAATGGTTCAAATAGAGATTCAAATGGAGCTATGGTGCAAAATTTATGTCTCTAAAAAGTTTTACCACTTATTGGAGTAGAATCATTGTCTGAAGTCGGTTGAAATGTTGCTCGAATCATTCCTCCCTCCTTGAGAAGCAATGATCCCCATTGCATCAAGATTTGTTATTAAGTATGGTAATTATGTTTTGATTTGATTCTTGATGCATACTTGGAATGGACTGTGCTTTGTGGAGCTATGTAAGGCTTGATTGCTTAACATTTCTATTTGACCATTAGTTTGTGGATGGAAGGCCATGAAATTCTTTAGCTTGGTATCTATTTGCTTATGTTATGTTGTTTATGTATTTAGGGCTGCAACATAAACTATTTTGTATTTCTATGGTTTGACCACCATAAGAATGAATTTCTTGATAGTAATTATGAAGATAGATGTATAAGGTGGTACCTTTGGTACCTTATAGTGTCATGTTCCAAGAGTGAGGGTGATCCTTCAAGTTCTTGAGTCATAGATGTTATGTCAATCATACATGAATGGATGACTAAAGAGTATATCGTAAACATCTAGATTGACCACATCGCATAAGATCTTATCTTGGAAAGGTTTTATTGTATATGAGAGAAGACATTGGTGGGTAACACAGAGGTTTCTCTTTGGACTTAACCATCCAATAATGTATGGCTTTGGGTGAGGCTTCATGGACAAATTTAGGATTTTCACAACATTATCAGAGATTAAATTCTTTTGAATCCCACTTTCAACAATGAAATATAGAGGCTTACCTTTCACCCAAAACTTAGAGTGAAACAACCTTTCCTTGTCATCTAGCCTCTCCTCATGGGTCTGTGATGAAGCAATGATGGCATCAAGCTCAACATCTAAAATATCTTCTTCATCTTCTTCAACTGCAAAGTGTGTATGAGGTAGAGTAGTAGATGTTGAAGATTATGACTCAAAAAGTAGAGATTTAATGGCTCAACATTCTTCTTTGGAGTGCATTCTAGATTTGTGGTAATCACACTATTTCCCAATCTTACCTTCATTTTTCTTTTAATTTTGGCCTCATGTTTAACCTTCTTCATTTCCATTTTATAGGTTGAGTCTTCGTATTCATTCTTCCATGCTTCTAATCAATCTTCACCATGAACTTATGAGCCTCACTGAGGGTTTACAGATTAAAGAGTTCCATCTCCCCTCATATATACCATTGTAGTCCACCACGATATTTAAGAATCTTATATTTCTCACTTTTTTGGATGCCCAATTTCATAGATAAAGAATAAAAAATGTTAGTGTAATCTTGAATAGATTATTCCTTACCTTGGCAAAGTTATTACCACTCTATATATAGATCATCATATGCTCTAATGGGGTCGTAATCTTCCTTTACAACTTCTATGAAATCATCCCAAGTAGGTTCCACCTCAAGGCTAATATCATCTGTATTAAATCTCTTTTTGTACACTTCTCACCAATTTTTGACAGGTAATGATGATTTCAAAAGAGCAAAAGTGATATTCTCTTTATCGGTGAATTTATTTATAGAAAAATAGGAAGACAATTGATCCAACCAATTTTGTATACATCAGCATTGATTTTAACTTCAAATATAGAGATATCAAAATTCACCTGAACCTTGAAGGGTATTGGGGCACTGAAAGGATGTGGGGGTGTAGATGAGGAGTAAGAATTTTACATCAAGATTTATTAAATAATTTGGGTGAAGTATTGAAAGGATGTGGGATTTATTCATCATTTCTTTGAAAGGATCAGATGTCTCAGTGTTGTCCACCATTTAAGGTCATTCAAAATGAATAGGTGGATAGTTTGGAAGCTCTGTTATTTTCCACCTAAGCTTCTTATAGCCTAACCTCATCTATAGAATCATACTCTCTAAATAAAAATCACTTTGATACTACTGATCCCAAAATCAAAAGTTTTGGTTGAAAAATAATTCAAGAAATAAGAAAAACACAATTATAATAATAGTATCTCTGAAAAGAGATGTTTTATTGATCAAATTTAGAGATCCAAACATATGTCTATCTCTATGAAGAGATGTCTAATTTTTATTTTGGGTTCCATCTTCATTTATACACATTTTAAAGGAAGGAGGAGGATGTGGAAGGTCACCAATTTTGAGGGATATTAAGTGGTTTAACTTCCATGATTTACAACAATACAAAATTTGAGGAATTACTATTTTTAAAAACTTATTATGTTAGACTGCATTACTAAAATTAAAATTTGGGGCACTTCTATTTTATTTTTTAGGGTCAAAACCCACCGATCAAAGATTCATGCCATCTCATGACATTTTCGTCATTCTTATCTTTCCAACGGTTCAAACGAGGAGTCAAATAGAGCTATGGTGCAAAAGTTATGGCTTCCAAAAATTCTACCACCAATTAGGGTAGAACCATCATCTGAATTGTCACCTAAAATATTTTTCAGATCATTCCTCCCTTCTTGAGAAGCAATGGTCCCTATTACATCAAGATTTATCATCAAGTATGGTAATTGTTTTTTGATTTGATTTCTGATGCATACTTGGAATGGACTATGCTTTGTGGAGCTATGCAGGGTCTGATTGTTCACTATTTCTATCTAACCATTAATCTATGGATAGAAGGTCATGAACTTCTTTAGCTTAGTAGCTATTTGATTCTATTATTATGTTGTTTATGTAGTTAGATCTATATCATCAGCTCTTTTGGATTTTTGTGGCTTGACTACCATGAGAATGAATTTCTTGGCACTAATCAAGGAGATAGATGTAGAAGGTGGTACCTCTAGTACCCTATAGCACCATGTTTCAAGAGTGAGGGTGATCATTTAAGTTCTAGATTCATATATTCCATGTCAATCATACATGAATGACTGACCAAATAGTATATCATAAACATCTAGATTAACCACATCATATAAGACCTCATCTTGGAAAGGTTTTACTGCATGTGAGAGAAGACATTGGTGGGTGACATAGAGGTTTCTCCCTAGACTCAACCATATAATATTGTATGGATTTAGGTGATACTTCATGGACAAATTTAGGATTTTCACAATATTAATAGAGATTAAATTCTTTTGACTCACTATCAAGAATGAAATGCAGAGGCTTACCTTTCACCCATAACTTAGAGTGAAATAACCTTTCCTTGTCATTTGGCCTCTCCTCATGGGTCTATGATGAAGCAATCATGGCATTCAGCTCAACATATACAATCTCTTCTTCATCCTCTTTGATTGTAGATGTGTATGATGCTGATCAATATATGTTGAGGATTGTGACTTAGAAAGTAGGGACTTGATGGCTCAACATTCTTCTTTGGAGTGTGTTCTAGATTTGTGGTAATCACACCATTTCCTAGTCTTTTATTCCTTTTGCTTCTAATTTTGGTCTCGTGTTTAACCTTCTTTATCAGTTTTCCATTTTGTAGGCTGACTCTTCATATTTATTCTTCCATGCTTCTACTCAATCTTCACCTTGACATTGTACACCTCTCTAAGGGTTTTCAGATTGAAGAGTTCCATCTTCCCTCATATATAACATTATAATCCACCATGATATTTGAGAACCTTGTATTTCTCACTTTTTTGGATGATCAATCTCACAGATAGAGAATGAAAAATGTCAGTGTAATCTTGAACATACAATTTCTTACCTTGGCAAAGTTATTGCCACTCTATATATAGATCATCATATACTCTAATGGGGTAGTAATCTTCTTTTATAGCTTCTATGAAATCATCCTAATTAGGCTTCACCTCAAGGCCAATATCATTCATACTGAACCTCTTTTTGTCCACTTCTCACCATTTTTTAATAGGCAATGATGCTTTCAAAAGAAAAAAAGTGATCTTTTATTTATTGAATAGTTTATTTATAGAAAAATAGGAAGAAAATTGATCTAACCAATTTTCTACTACATCAACATTGATTTTGCCTTCAAATGTAGGGATATCAAAATTCACCTAAACCTTGAAGGGTATTGGGGCACTGAAAGGATATGGGGGTGTAGATGAGGAGAAAATTTTTTCCATTGAGATTTATTAAAGAATTTGGGTGAATTGTTATAGCATCTATGCTTGATACTATTGGAGGGCTTTATTCATCATTTCCTTGAAAGGATTGGATGTCTTGATGTTGTCCATCATTTAAGGTCTTTCAAAGCAAATATGTGGATAATTTTAAAGCTCTATTATTTTCCACCTAGGATTCTTGTAGCCTGACCTCATCTTTAGGATCATACTCTCTCAAGAAAAATCACTCTGATACCAATGATCCAAAAATCAAAATCTTTGGTTGAAAAATAATTCAAGAAACAAGAATAACACAATTGTAATAATACTATCTCTAAGAAGAGATGTTTTATTGATCAAATTTGCAGATCTAAACATTTGCCTATCTCTAAAAAGAGATGTTTGATTTCCATTTTGGGTTACATATTTATTTATACACATTTTAAAGGAATGAGGAAGATGTGGAAGGTCACAAATCTTTAGGGAGATTAAGTGGTTCAACTTCCATAATTTACAATAATACAGAATTAGAGGAATTACTATTTTTAAAAATTTATTATTTTTAGACTGCACTACTAAAATTGAAATTTAGGGAACTTCTATTTTATTTTATAGGGTAAAAAATCATTTATCAAAGCTTCATTCCTTCGCATGGCATTCTCCTCATTCTTAAATTTACAACGGTTCAAACAGGGAGTCAAACAGAGCTATGGTGCAAAAGTTATGGCTCCTAGAAGTTATGCCACCAATTAGGGTAAAACCATCATCCAAATTTTCACCTAAAATATTTATCAGATATTCCTCCCTCTTTGAGAAGTAATGGTCCCCATTTCATCAATATTTGTCATCAAGTATGGTAATTATGTTTTGATTTGATTCGTGATGCATGCTTAGAATGGACTGTGCTTTGTGAAGCTATACAGGGCCTGATTGTTCACCATTTCTATCTAACCATTAGTCTATGGATGGAAGGTTGTGAAATTTAGCTTGGTATCTATTTGATTCTATTATTGTGTTGTTTATAGGGCTACAACATCTGCTCTTTTGGATTCTTGTGGCTTGAGCACCATGAGAATGAATTTCTTGGCACTAATCAAGGAGATAGATGTAGAAGGTGGTACCTCTGGTACCCTGTAGCACCATGTTTCAAGAGTGAGGGTGATCATTTGAGTTCTTTATTCATAGATTCCA
The DNA here is from genome assembly GCA_037957365.1 of Torreya grandis. Lineage (NCBI taxonomy): Eukaryota > Viridiplantae > Streptophyta > Pinopsida > Cupressales > Taxaceae > Torreya > Torreya grandis. The sequence goes on along the minus strand of JARHVA010000605.1, from coordinate 2,440,966 downwards.
TGTCGATCATACATGAATGACTAACCAAATAGTATATCATAAATATCTAGATTGACCACATCATATAAGACCTCATCTTGGAAAGGTTTTACTGCATATGAGAGAAAACAATTGTGGGTGACACAAAGGTTTCTCCCTAGACTCAACCATCCAATACTATATGGCTTTGGGTGAAGCTTTATGAAAAAATTTAGGCTTTTCACAATATTAATAGAGATTAATTTTTTTTGACTCACTATCAAGAATGAAATGTAGAGGCTTATCTTTCACCCATAACTTAGAGTGAAACAACCTTTCCTTATCATCTAGCCTCTTCTCATGGATCTTTGATGAAGTAATGATGGCATCGATCTCATATCTACAATCTCTTCTTCATCCTCTTTGACTGCAGGGTGTGTATGAGGCAGAGCAATAAATGTTGAGGATTGTGATTCAGAAAGTAGGGACTTGATGGCTCGACATTCTTCTTTGGAGTGCATTCCAAATTTGTGGTAATCACACTATTTCCTAGTGTTTTGTTCCTTTTGCTTCCAATTTTGGCCTCATGTTTGACCTTCTTTGTCAGATTTCTATTTTGTAGGTTGACTTTTCATATTCATTCTTCCATGCTTCTACTCAATCTTTACTGTGAACTTGTACACCTCACTAAGGGTTTCTAGATTGAAGAGTTCCATCTCCCCTCATTTATAAAATTATAGTCTACCATGATATTTGGGAACCTTATATTTCTCACTTTTTTGGATTCCTAAGCTCACAGATAGAGAATGAAAAATGTCAGTGTAATCTTGAAAATACTATTCCTTACCTTGGCAAAGTTGTTGCCACTCTATATATAGATCATCATATGCTCTAATGGGGTAGTAATATTCCTTTATAGTGTCTATGAAATCATCCCAAGTAAGTTTCACCTCAAGGCCAATATCATTCATACTGAATATCTTTTTGTACACTTCTCACTAATTTTTGACAGGTAATGATGCTTTCAAAAAAGAAAAAGTGATCTTTTATTAATCAATTAATTTATTTACTAAAAAATAGGAAGACAATTAATCCAACCAATTTTATAATACATCAACATTGATTTTGCCTTCAAATGTAGGGATATCAAAACTCACCTGAACCTTGAAGGGTGTTGGGGCACTAAAAGGATGTGGGGTTGCAGATGAGGAGCCAAAATTTCCCATCGAGATTTGTTGGAGAATTTGGTAAAATTGTTGTAGCATCTATGCTTACTAATATTGGAGGGCTTCATTCACCATTTCTTTGAAAGGATATCTCGATGTTGTCTACCATTTAAGGTCATTTGGAGTGAATAGGTGGATATTTTGAAAGCTCTATTATTTTTCACCCAAGCTTCTTATAGCCTGACCTTGTCCTCGAGATCATACACTCTCAAGACAAACTAATCTGATACCACTGATCCAAAATTCAAAATCTTTGGTTGAAAGATAATTCAATAAATAATAACAACATAATTGTAATAATGCTATCTTTGAGAAGAGATGTTTTATTGATCAAATTTGTAGATCTAAACATATGCCTATCTCTAAGAAAAGATGTCTGATTTTAATTTTGAGTTACATCTTGATTTATACACATTTTGAAGGTAGGAGGAATATGTGTAAGGTCACCAATTTTGAGGGAGATTAAGTGGTTTGACTTCCATGATTTACAACAATACAGAATTTGAGGAATTATTATTTAAAAAACTTACTATTTTAACACTACACTATTAAAATTGAAATTTAGGACACTTTAATTTAGTTTTTGGGTGTCAAAACACATTAAGTGGAGCTTGATGCCATCTCAAAACATTCCCCTCATTATTATCTTTCCAACGGGGAGTCAAATGGAGCTATGGTGCAAAAGTTATGACTCTCAAAAGTTTTACCACCAATTAGGGTAAAACCATCACCTAAATTATTTCCTAAAATGTTGCTTAGATCAATGATTCACCCCAAACCCCCCACTGCCCAGCCCCCCTCCCCTGCTCTCAATATATCCCATGCTTAACATATCTAACCTAATTATTCCCAATTACCCATACCCAATATTGATTAAGAACTTTGATATCTTGTCCTCATTCACACTAAGGTTTCTTGGAATTCCATATACTCTAAATTCACCATTTTCAATGAGAAATGTGATGTAGGAGAGATATTATGGTATATATATTATTACCCTTTACCACCTATCATCTAAAACCCATCCTTTCATCTCAACCTAATCAATCAAACCCACATACTTATCATCCTATCATCTTGTCATCAATTGTCTTGTCCAAACCTTGAGAAGTTGAGTGCATGAAGGCTAACATCACTTTCTTCATGTAAAAAATCTGGTGAACCTAATTTAAAAGCCTTATCCTTTTGTTTTATCATTTTTATTTATTCCTTCTACCACCTCTCCTTTCATCCATTTATTCTTTGGGTATTCATATACCCCCCCAATATGTCCAGACAAGAATTTGAGAAATATTTCAAACTAGAAAACTATAGTTTGTGCCACCAAATCCATGGTGAAGCATCCTTATTTAGTTGGAACTAAAAACTCCACTCAAAATGTGGATAGTCAATTTATAAACCCTTCATCCTTAAACTCAAAAACTAGGTCTAAGGTAGTGATTCAATAAGTGTGGGACTCCTCTAAAATAAAAAATAATTACTAAGACTTTAACAATATATATTTAACTATTATACAAAGGATATATCATCATATTAAAACAAGATCATATACTATCTTGAAAATCCTAGATACAAAGCACACATGGAGATTAGATCAATACATTGAAAAAATTCACTATCTAGAAGATTGGTTGAGAAAACTACAATCATCCACATACTCCTCCAATGATAACCAAAACATTTCCTTTCCACTTGAGCAAACTAAGATGACTCCTCTTGAGTTTGATAACAAAAACCATTTTATTACTAGTTATCAATATTTCCCTCTTGAATATTCCATGTAGGAAGTTATTAAATATAACATTGCTTATTCATTGAATGAACTCATCTCTACCTTGGTGCGTCACATTTAGGATTTAGAGAGCAACCATGCCTCTCTAAATCAAAGGATGGATTCTAACCCTTTCAACCAAAGCCATTCCTCCTTCATTCCCATCCCAAGGGAAAATTACCAATTGTTGTAGTACCCATATAACCCACCTCTCATTAATTAATATTTAAATTAATATCCTAAGGACATCCTTACTCATGTGGTCCCCAATCTCATCTCATCTAACATTTCTCCTTCATATCAACCTCCCATTTAGTAACTTACTAGAGGTGTCTTTTATTAAATCCATTCTAACAACATGGTGACTAATATACCTTGACCCTTCATTAATCTAAGATACATGCTGACCAATGTTCTACCCACATACACATCTCCCCTACGAGTTCTAAACCCTACTTCTTTATCTAACTCTTCCACCTTATTAACACATGTTTTCCAAGTCCAGCTATCTAAACAAATACTTTTTGACCTACCATAATCCACCTTATCATCCTCCAAATTTTCATCCTAGTTATTTAACATCCACCTATTATTCAAGCCCTCCTCTTCAGGCTCATCACACCATGCCTTTGGTGAGATTTAGTGCCATGAGGACATATGCTAAGTATTTAAAGGAGATTATTGATTAAAATATGAGGAGTCATTTTACTATCTCCCCTACCTAAGCTCCCTAAGTTTAAAGGTGAGGGAGATTATAATGCACATGTCAAGGCATATATAATAGATGTTATAGAGCTTCTAATTTGGGATGGGGTAGTTGCATTTTTTTGTAAAACCCTTAAAGGATTAGCTCTAGACTAGTATTACCACCTCCCTAAAGTGTCTATTAATTATTTTTGATAACTTATGGAGGATTTTGTGAAAGCCTTAAATATGAACAAGCTTATCAAAATTGGCATATGATAATTCTTGCACATAAAATAAGAAATCAATGAATATGTTGCCTATTTCATTATGAGATGGCCATAACTCCTACACTCATCTACTAGTGCACTACATACAGATCAAAGATAACTATGAGATATCTTTCTAAAGTCCCTCAAAAAATAAACAAGGGATGATGTTTCAAATTAATTTTATTAGTCCTATGAACAAGTTCTCACAAGTGATATGATAATTTTCTAAGTGACTATCGATAGTGGATGCAAAACCTACAGAACCAATAGGTGAATAATCATCCCTAATCAAAACAATTGGGGCTATCAAAAATAAATCCAAATAAACCTTGACAATCAAGTCTCTAAATTTCTAAACAAAACCAAAATGCCACTAAAAATGGTGTGACCTATCAAAACAAGAAGTCTAACATTGTGAATAATAACCCCCATCAATCCATGAAAAATAATAATGGTAACAAGAATAATATGGGTGTGAGAAACCAAAATACTACACCCATAGTTCATGTGGTATATTTCAACCATTCCTCACCTTATGGCATGTAGTTTTAGAATCCAACTCAAAACTAATTTTAACATGTTGACCATTACCCAAAGTATTAGAATGAACACATTCATCAAGATAATAACCTAAGACGGTTTGGTTAGGAAAACCAAAACTAGAGGCCTAAGGATTATGATCCTAATGTCTACTATTTTTTCCATAGAGTTTTTGGACATGATACTTTTGCATGTATGGAATATAATTAATTTATTCAAAGACTCCCTAAGAACCAATGATAAAACTTTGTAGACATGTTCATAAGGAATGAAAATGTAAACCCTTAGGCTCTACCAACATGTCGTGTGGTGCCTTAAAACATTAATTTATACATATACCAAACCCATTTCCTGACCACTTACAGTGCAACATATACAACTAGCCACATAATATCCAAACCAACCAACCACTACTAGCTGGAACCCATGATCCTGAAGCTTCTACTTATAGAATTGACAACCTTGACATGAATCCCAAATAGGGACATCAAGGGAAAACTCAAATGATAGGAGTTATCAAATTATAAATAAATGAAGATGCAAATGTCGTTACTCACACAAGAGAGTACCAACCTAAAACCTCCAATTTTCCAACTATTTTAGAGACTAACATCAACGCCAAGTTTGTGGTAAGCTATGATTTATTTTCCAACCTTATAAATACATTTTCTCATATCTCCTTCATAAACTTTCTCAAGGACTCTCCTACCCATCATTCAACATTACTTGATGCCTTAAGATTGGGGTGTCATGTCTCCAATCCAAGCCCAAATTAATCACACCAACCTAGAAATGTTTCCACCTAGGTAAAATCCAAGAGATTCTAGCTATTTCTTTAACCTTAAGAGTCTTCTCCTAGATGATGAAATGGCTAGAATAGGGGTTCCATATTTATTTTTACAAGTTTATATTTTAAAAAATTATGTAAAGAGGGAAATGGTTGATGATGGGGTGACTGTCCCATTTTAATTTCTCAAAAAACTTAGCTATAAAGATACTAATTGGTTCACCACCTGAAACATCCTTAGAGGCTATGATAAACTTAAGTCTACCTCCATTGGGACCATCATACTCTCCATATATTGGGCTCAAAAACTATTTTGATGGAGTTTTATGTGATTAATAGGGAAACAAACTATAAAATAATCCTTGAAAGACCATGGGTTCACATAATGAAGGCAATCCCTTCTAGTTTATCCTAAAAGATCAGGTTCCTCCATTTGGGGAAAGTTTTTTTTGCTCAAGGTGATCCTAAACCATTTAATGTTTTTCAAGCAAACTTTATAAGAGACTAGGGATTCATATTGACTATCACCTACCTAAAAATATTATGGTGAATCTCCCACCTTTAGACAAAATAACCATGTCATGCATGAACCCCAAAACTTTGCCACATGAAATCATTGAAGAAAAATGGGTTAAGACAACATAAAAAGTAAGTGAATAAATTCCCATGAAAACCCCAATCATTTCAACCAAGTCAATGACTAAAATCATAACCATCCTAGAAAAGGGTGAACTTATCAACTTCCCATTTGACCCTTATAGGATCAAAACTTATAGTCCTTATAGGCCACTTGGACTAGAGGCTCTCAAATCTAATATCAAAATCCACCACATTGGCATGGTAGAAGTTTTGTGGCATGAAGATAAACCCCAAAAATATCTTGATGACCTACCTCCTCAATGTAGTTAATCAATGTCCCATCACATAAGAGAAAACTATAGTTTAGACTTATATTAGAAATGAAACCATGTACCTTCCCCTTGACTCACTAGTAGTTGAGGAAGGAACTTTTAACTCGACACTAGACATCATAGAAATTTATGATGGTTTAAAAAAACAACCATGAATCCTTAATATTGTATTTTATTATTCTTGATACGAAGTAGAGGAATATATATCACTTCTTATCGAGTTCTCATCTTGTTCAAATATGAAAACAAATAAAAAATTAATTATGCCTTATGAACAATATTGTGAGTATCATAAAAAATTTCATGAACTTCCCATACAATTAGAGACCTTGTCTTGAGACTTGATAGTAGAATGAATAATCAAAAGGGAGAAGGTTATAAGTTTAGGGCCAATTGGTTTGGCCCATATCTCATGACTGAGAATTTTAATAATGGAGATTATCAATTATGTATTTTAGTGGGTAAGGAGTTCAATGAGTCTATGAATTATTTCCACCGCAAATATTTTTACATATAAATATTGCATTTCACATTGCCCTCTTTGAATAATAAATAATTTTATCATTATTTATGTGTTATTTTGCATATTAGTTGCTTTAGTTATTGGCTATTTATCTATGAGTTCACATCAAGGGATATTCCATTACAAACTGTTCTAAAATAAAATATAAAAAGGTTAGGTGAAAAGATCTCCTCTTCTCCTAATCCCTCAATTTCCCAAGAAGTTTGTATTGATAACTTCCTGCAGTCCTAAGGGCTTGTCAAAAATACAACTCAATAATTCCTTGATTTTAATGTATATTTCTCCCTATATCATCTATTTCACCACTATAAGAATTCACTCTTATTTCTTATTCTCCCTCAAATCTAGAAATGCCTGTTGTTTTCTCTCCAAAAACTCCAATTGATGCAGTTAGAAAATAAAAATAAGGAGAAGCATCTTTTCAAGGTGTCACAATTGAAAGAACACCTTTTTTTACCCTAGCAATGTTGGCCCCAAAAATATCAACTTTTATCTGACCTCCTTATTTAAGAACAAAAACATCAGATTGGTTATCCACGGTAGCAAAGAAAATAAAAATTGTTAAACCTAAGGAGATTGATTTTGGTACTCTAAAAATTCCAATTCCTTTTTCAAAAAGATCAAAAAAATCAAGAACTATCTCACAAATGATGGCAGATGAAAGAGGAGAAAAAAATATAGAGGTGGAAATTCCTATAGTTGAGATAGATAAATCATAAATTAAAGTTGAGGACTATTGGGTATCAAGAGTTCATTTAGGGAAATCTACTAGAGAAGGGATGAAGGAAGATATGCAACTGGCAATTGACATTATTTTTGAAAAAATGGAGAAAGATAAAGTAATTAAAAATAAATTAAAAAAAAAGTGGAGCAATTGAATTAAATAATACAAAGGATGATTAAACTAGTTTACCCAATAATTATTTCAATAAGTCTTCAGTTGAAACATTGGAGAAAATAAAAAAATAAGCCAAATGGGTAATGCAATAAAAGATTGGATTGAGAAGATCACTAATTAGGGAGTTTCAAAAATTCTCACTATAGTGACAATGGTTTCTAAAGTCCAGTTAGAATGTGAATAGGTAATAAAAAAAGAAAATGAGTATACAAAGGAAATACAAAACTGGGAAGAGTTCTTCCCTAAATTTCTTGAATTCTCAAAATTTCCCTCTCATAATATTATTGATGAAAGAGTCATTTAAAAATAAGTTATTTAGTATATTGAGTTCCTTTGGACCACAAAATTTAAAATCCAATCACTTCAAGAATGTGTCAAAAAGTTCAACAGTTTAAGGTCACTTGGAAGTGACATAATGATATAAATTGATATAGAAGTGAAAAATTTGAAACATCCTTTTATCAATGACAAGGATTAAAATGGAAATCCTATTTTAGTATAAGCTATGGTTAGAGAAGTCAAAAAGCACATTTAAGAATTTGTAAATCCCTCGTATTTATTTATCATGAAATACTTCATCAATTAGCCAACTATCAAGTCAATACTTCATGAAATCTTGACCTGATGATAGATAAACTTCAAAACAAGTTTCAAGAAATAAGAGAATTAAACTGCTCATCAAATATTGTAAACAGGTATATAGATGGTCTTGAAAAAGATTTGATAAGAGTATTTATCTAGATATTTGATAAATTTATAAAAGAAAAGGAGTTATCAACAAAGGAATAAAAGGATTGAGGTCATTCTCAACATTAGCAAGTATTGGTAGCAGCTTCATCAAATTTTGGTTGATCTTTTGATTCCAAAGCTTTCTTCTCACTCTCATTTTTGCATCTAGATTGCATTATCATATTGCATTTACCCTTGTGAATGTATGTTGTTACTTTTACAAATTATGTCTCTTATAATTTTTTCAATTTGTTTCTTCAAGTTGGGCAAATTGATGATATACTTATACAAGCAATGTAAAAATGCCAAAACACTTTTACACCCTTTCAAGTTATAATTTTTTGTCAATGTTTTTACAACTTTGTTAAAAGGCAAAAAAGGTGGTTATTAATCATAACCACCTAGTTTATCCTATAAATATAAGCTAAACCTATATGCAATGAGAAATGTAGTAGATCTACAAATCAATCCTAGCTTTAAGAAGATAAATCCTACTTACACTTCCAATTGGGGATACACTAGATAATCAGGGTCATGACCAAGATGGATCTACTAGACCTAGACAATGTATCTCTTACCATAATAATATCACTAGGGAGTTCTCCAAATCCTCCAGTCAAGTAAAAATACATAATAACCCTAACTAGGTCCTATGTTTTCATATGCACTAAACTAATAACAAGTAAAGTAAATCTAATCTTGTGCTCACCAAAGCTTGTGGCACAAAGTGGGGGTAATAAGCAATAAAAGTAAATATGCATATAAGACATATACTCACATCAATGTATATATAATCCTAATTCATGGAAGATAACTACAAATACATATATATTTACTCTTATAAAGGAGGAACAAAGTTAGGAATACTTATCTTTGAAGATGAACTTGCTAATTCTCAATATTTTCCTTGGCCAAGGTGCTTCACAAGAGGTTTTTGTGGTATGTAAAGATGAGAAGGATAAATTATCTCTAGGCTACATAACCTATCAATTCATCTAAAAGACTTATCCACAAGACAAGATCCATATCTCCAAATAAAGTATGAAACCCTAAGCTTGCTCCTCAAGTAGAATGGTGGATAAGTAGATGTGAAATATATCTTACTTTTTATTCTCTTATCATAAAAATAGATAAATTAATGTATTTATATAGGTGAATCTAACCTTAATCCTTTCCAAAATTTTAGGCCGACAAGGTTGACTCAGTCAACCTAGTATCATTATTGATAAAAACAAATTAGGTCATAGACTAGGTCAGCCAGGTGCCAACCTAGACACTAATAAGTTTTATCAATAAGATTATAAAGTCAATGGGGTTGACTACGTAACCTAAACAATCAAAAAGGGTTTTAGGTTAGGGAAGGGATAATGAATGTGGTAAATGACTAGAGGAGGGTGAAAAATAGGAGTCAAAGCTTAGGGGAATGGGTTTTAGGAGATGGGTGTGTAGATAACAAGTGGAAATAAGGGACAAAATTTCTACAAAGCAATTATGGTCTGTCCACCCTTTTTTTGGTGCACCCCTTAAGGTGTGCACTCAAAGAGATTGAGACTCGATGGGTTCATGTAAGATAGAGATCATAGGTAATTGATAAAGTTTGAAAATATTATGTATATACATATGCCCCACTCAAAGCTTATCACATGTTATGTAGGTGCAACATGGGATGGTGCTTCAGGAAAATAACATAGAGACATATAATGCTAAAGCTAAATAAAGTGCATTAAGGAGAAAATAAGATAAATGAAAGGACAAAATTGAAAAACACATACCTTTACTTATTGTTGATCATTTTGACCAAAAGTCAAAATGAGTCAACCCCCTATAGTCAAAAACTTGATATAAGGTTCTAATATAATGTCATAGGGTGTGTCATGGTTCATTTGATGTGATTTAATGTGCTTCTAGACTTGGTTATGGTCCATATTAGTCCTTATGTAATTTTATGTCACTTAGGGGTCATAAATGGGTCATAAATGAAGGTGGTATGGTTTATAAGATGTGAAAGTATTCTAATCTCTCTTTCAATGTCCAATATGTCATATTCCTTGTCAAGATTGTCAGGACTAATTGAAGCTTGCAGGTCCCTAACTAAAAATCAAGAAAATAAGTAAAAAAGGGAGTTTTAAAGGTTGTATAACCTATGGGGAAGAGTGGCACATGGGATAAGATTATATAGTAACCCTTCAACTTATTTGACTCCATTTCTATGATTAATCTACTTTGAAAGTGCCAAAATTGGACCAAAACTATTTTATCTCTCCATCAATCCATTAGGTAAGCAAAACTAGTCAACATGTCTTTGGATGGTATGGTCAATAGAAGGACTTCTAGGTTAAATAATCTTGGTGGTCGATATTGAAATTGGTCTGATTGATTCATTTTCATGTTTAGATTTGGGAGAATGGTTTCCTATACTTTATGAACCATTCTTAACAAGTTGGTTGTCTAGTTTTGCATGCTAATCCTCACACCCTATAAGTTTTGATTCTATTTGAGAATTTTCATATAATAAATTTGGTAAAATGACATAAAAAGTATGTTAAATTCTTTCCCACATATTTTCATCTTTGGTTTCATGTTTGGAAGTGTTTTTATGAGTTCAAACCTCTTAAAGTTACATGTGGAGTATGCTAGTGAAGTTGTAGGCAGGTTTTATCAATTATAGAAGGTCTATTTCTTTGAAATGGATTAAAAACAATGTTATATGATGTTTTATGTACCTCATATGTCATGAAAATCTCCTTTCCAATTTTAGTCTCACACCTATATCATTCATGGGATTGTAGTCAAAATGTGAGACACAATCAACTCTCTATTCACTTTCACTTATAGTCATGGTGTCTCAAAGTGAGATAAAATTAATGGAAGGTATATTAAGAATAAAAATTTGTTGAACATATTTTTAGAAGCATGAAAAATCAAGCAAAGGCCCTTTAAACAACATATTATGGAATGTGACAACTAATTTCCATATGTGCATCTATAATAGATTGAAGACATTGGAATGTAAGTATGGAAATTTTTTTCAAGTCCTAATAAATTTAAGGTCTTTTGAGATTGTTTGAAACTAGTTGCAGGCCCATACACCATGCAAATTGATTATCTCAACCCCACTGCCTTGTACATTAAAATGTCCACCTACTGGTGGTACTGATAGAGACTTGGGATTATCTCATAGGGATGTTATAACATGTTTTGATGCCTTAATAAGGTTTTAAAAATATGGATATAACTTGATAACTAGGTATAAGGTCATACAACATACACATTGTTCAAGTCTTGTAGTCACTGCCTTGTCTGCAACATCAAAGCATACCTACAGGTGCCTCACAAGTACTAATCACATTTAAAGGGAGTAATTAAATTTAATGAGGATATATATGGTGAAAATATACCATTTTAAGGTTGATATAGGGTCTAAAACTCATTGAATTCTCATATTTTATGTACACTACCCATATTCATAGTTACTACCTGTATATTGCAATGTCCACCTACAAGTAGCTTACAAAGAGGTCTAAAGGTGTCATATGGAGAGATTTGACATGTTTTGGAACCCCCTATGAAGTTTTTATATGTTTAAGGTATCTTGGGAACTATTTTTAAAGTCATTGGAAGGTAGACAGACTCTAGAAACCATCCTCAAAATGAAAGAACTAAGTTTAGGGACAAGTTCCCTAAAAGCTCCAAAATAGAGCACTAACCACTTTTGGTATCAAAAAATGATGATGTGACACAAATATATATGAGTCTAAATAAATCCTATCTTTTGGCCCTATCTTAGGGGTATAACCTTGAAAAAGATAATGGATGTGTGACTAGAGGAACATGATGTTTAGAGGCCTCCAATTTTGATGTTTGTTCACTGCAAATTTTTAGTGTCTTATATAAGATTTGAATTCCAAGTGACCTCATTGTATAAAGATATAAAATGAGAACATATATTCATGTTAGGTGTTTATATTTAAATGAGAGAGACATTTTTGTCTTAGAGGTCATCAAAAGGGGTTGAATTTTAAGGCATGGATTCACACCATCACCTATAAGTGTGCCTTACCTTCAGATTGACTACCTATAGCTTGATTATAGATACTCATAAGCCATGATATAAACCTTGGATAACTACTAAGCCTATAAACACAAATTTTCCATGAGAATTTTATATAAACCTCTAATGAGACCTTAAATCTTGTTACATAGGTTTAAAGGAGAAAAGGCAAGCTATAGGATCCATTTTTGCCCTAACAAGGTCAACTACAATTGACTGTGTATGTAGTGCCCTAAAAGTATGAATATTTGAAGTTGTCATAGCATGAACATGAACTAAATAGATCAAATTATTTTAAAATATCTTTAAGAACTCCCTAAGCAAGACAACATAATCACAGTCGATTATAACTGAGCATGTTAAAAAAATGTAGAGGAACCTTGAGTTAGAAATGAAACATAAGTATTAGGCATGGTTATAGATTATTCACAAGTGATTGATAATTCTCATGATGCTCATGGCATGCAAATAAAGCATATAAGGTCTATCAAAAATAACCTACAACCTATACTTGTAAAACATGCACATGGTCAACATCTAAGAAGTTTGTTTTGGGTTTTATGAGTTTGAAGGGGAAATTGATAAGATCAAGCCATGAAAAATTGTATATAACATAATCATAACTTGTAGAAATTCCTCATATGTCCACTTTTTCTGAGCCTATAGGGGAGATTCCCTCTATTTTGTCTCAGACAGAGGGTACTCCTCAAGGGTGAAAATTTACATGTTTTTAGAGAAAATGATGAGAGGGTGAGATAGAGAGTGGTATAACCTTTCAAGAATATGTTTAAAGCTGAGTTAGACATGAAAAAATATGTATAAGTCTCCTTATGGGTTATAAATATGACAGGGTGGTCTAAACCCATAAGTATGTAGGTTGAGCCTACTAGGCCTTGTCTTGGCCCTAAACCCTAGAGGGGTATGACTTCATTTATAGATATAGAAGAACATTAAAAAACATTGAAACACATACATGGAGAATTATAAGGTGTGTTCAATCTTTTGGGATGCATATAAAACCATAGGAAAGCTATTTTTTGGCTTAAACCAACTCATGCTTATGTAAAATGAAGAGAAGAAGCTTGAGAGGCTAACTTAAGATGCTCATACCTACATGGAGACTTATAATGGGGTTCTGAAGAGTTGGGAGATGATGAAGGAGGTATTGAACAAATACTTTATGGATTGTTTTTGAAAATTGAATGCCAGATATTTATAAACAAAAATTTAGGGTCAAAAGTATTTGAAACCCTCCAAAAGCCTTGGTAATGACCTGATTGGGAAAATGAAGGAGGAGGGGAATCTAAATGAGCTAGACTGACCTTGGATATTATTGGAGCTTATAGAGGACTCACTAAGGCTCCTCCTTATCCATTTGTATTTGACCCTACTTGTACAGACAAGATGTAAAATGGATTTTCTTGACTATTTTTGGTATTTTATAGGTTCAAGGGAGAGTCAAAGGATTAAAGTCACTTTGGGAGATAGGTTGGGACCCAAAATAACCCCTTATGTCCATTTCATGAATAAAAAAACCACACAAGTGTTTCTACTAGTACCTTCATCTCAGATAGTCCAAACTGGGATAGTGAACAAATAAGTGAGAAGGTGAAAACTCTAAGTAGGATGACTTCTAAGGTCTTCCTGAGGAATATAAGACCATGAGAGGTCCTAAAAAGTGTCACAAACTCTTTTTTATGGATCATATTGGAAAAATGAAGACTAACTCTGGTGCCAAGTGTGAAGGGTGAGTAAAAGAGGAGTTATTTAGACTATAGGTAGTGATAACTCATCTCCAAAAGAATCTTGATGATTAGGGACACCTCTAAAGTATGTTGGGGATTTTTTATAACCCATCTCTCTAAGTGAAATAATATCATCTATCCCTAGTCTAATGTGGGATGTTCTACGAAGGCCAAATAATGAAGGCAGTTTTATGAACAAGAAATTAAAGAGTCCTATGCCATATTTTAGGAGTTTCATGCTTTGAGGGATATTTGTCAAAGTAGACCTTGCATGGTCTATTCAAAATTAATCTCTCCTACATGTGTACTCCCTTTTATTAGCTTGACACATGGTCTAGTGACTCTTAGACTTATTTCTTCTCATTTCTCTCTAAAATTCTATAAGTAGTAGCCATTTTGGCTCTTGTTGACTAATACCACATATGGTATGGCAAAGCCCTACTTATTTGATGTCATATTTTGCCTTTCAATAATACAAGAAATCTATTTTTGAGTTTTCAAACATCTTGTTTGAGTGTGTAAAGTGATGAATGGTTGAGTCTTGTGATTTTGTCCTTGCTTTTCCTTATCCTTTCATGTCTTATACAAGAAGTTCTCATTCTAATAGGTTATATAGAGTGTAGTTAGTGTATTATGATCCATTAAAGTGTGCAAGTGTCCTTATATTCAACAATCTAATCTCTAGTCATATTCAAGGCCCAACCATGTTATTTTAAATTAAGTCAACTAGTTTGACCCATTTCTACAAAAACTTGTATGCTGAAGAAGAATAAGATGTCTAAGTCGACCTAGTTTATTGATTTAAATACTAGCATAGAGAATAAGATGATAAATTCAACATATTTGACCTTATATGCTTATCTAGAATTGAATAAGAGTATTATTTTGACCTATTCAATATAGGAACCTATATCTGATGAAGACCTACATAGACAAAATAGAGTCATTTTGATGTGAATGTGTGTTAAACTTGCACATACAAAGTTAGAACTATATCGATTGGTTTGATATAGTACTTCAAATATAGAAAAATATAATAAGAAGATAGAAAATGAAAGCATGAAATAAAACTTGCAAGGGTTAGATTCATGTCAGGTTCACTATAATTTATGCAATGAAAAATGTAACAAATTTAAAAATCAATCTTAACTCGAAGAAGATAAATCCTACTTACACTTCTAATTGGGGATAAATAAGATAATCAAAGTCATGACTAAGATGGATCTACTAGACCTAGCCAAAGGATCTCTTACCATAATAATATCACTAGGGAGGGTTTTAAAACCTCAAGTCAAGAAAAACTACGCAATAATTCTAACTAGGTCCTATGTTTTCATATTCACTAAACTAATAACAAGTAAAAAAAATCTAATCTAGTTCTCACCAAAGATTGTGGCATAAAGTGGGGGTAATAAATAATAAAAGTAAACATGCATAGAAGGCATACACACATGACAATGTATATGAAATTCTAATGCATGGAAGAGAAGTACAAATGCATATCTATCTAATATTACAAAGGAGGAACAAAGCTATGAATAATTACCTTTGAAGATGAACTCACCAAGCCTCAATCTCTCCCTTGGCCAAGGTGATTCACAAGAGGTGGTTATGATATGTAACAATTGCAATGATAAATTAGCTCTAGGCTACATAACCTATCAATACATCCAAAAGACTTTTTCACAAGATAAGATCTATATCTCCAAAGAAAGTATGAAACCCTAAGCTTGTTCCTCAAGTAGAATGGTGGATAAGCAGATGCACAATATATCTTACTTCTTATTTTCTTATCTTATAAATAGTGAAATTAATATGTTTATATAGGTGGATCTAACCCTAATCCTTTCCAAAAGTTTAGAATGATAAGGTCGACCCAATCGACCTAGTATCATTTTTGATAAAAATAAATTAGGTCATGGACTAGGTCAGTTAGGGGCTGACCTAGACCTTAATAAGTTTTATCAATAAGAATACAAGGTTGATGGGGCCAACTATGTAATGCAAATAGTTTAAAAGGGTTTTAGGTTAGGGAAGGGATAATGAATGTGGTACATGACTAGAAGAGAGTGCAAAATAGGAGGCAATGCTTAGGGCAATGGTTTTTAGGAGACAAGTGTGTAGATAATAAGTGGCAATAAGTGATAATAATTATATGAAGCACTAGTGGTCTACCCACCCCTTTCTTGGTGCACCCCTTAAGGCATGCACTTAGAGAGATTGAGACTCGATGGTTTCCTTCAAGATAGAGAGTATCAGTAATTGATAAAGTTTAAAAATAGTATGTGTATATAAAACCCTCATAATAAAGTTTTGAATAGATAAATTTTGGGAAAAACTTTTTCGAAAGGGAGATTGGATTTTATACTCCATAAAGATCAATACATAGAGTTATTTTAAACTTTGTGTTAGTGATTCATTTTAGATTACATTTATTTGCTTAATTTAATGTATTTGATACTCACTTTTAAATTGTTATTGCTATCAATTTTTAATTGTTAAGGCCAATAAATTATGTTACAAATTTCTATCTAGAATTGTAATTGATATTTCAAATATAAGTGAAATCTCAGTGGGAATAAAAGTGATATTTTTATTATTTTTGTTACAAAATATAGAGGGTTATTTATATTATTAGTATTAGGTATCTTTTTGGTGTAAGTTTCATATTCTTAAGGATATGAATATGTCTTTTTAACCTATTGAATGAAAGAGATTTCCCTTTTTGATGTCAATTTATCCTCTGACACTTTTTCAAGTCTCAACATTTGAATTGATGAATTTATCACTTAAACATTTCCTCTCTTTTTCTCTCTCTAAATATTCCTTTCTAAAAATTCCTTTCTAAAAATTCATTTTCTTACTTTCAGGTTAAAATTACTACCCCATAATTTACACCCTTTTGTTTGTAAATATTTCCTTTTCAATATCTTTATTTTTGGATTTCAACAAAGGTAGCTATACCTTCTAATAGGAGATGGACTTCATTCCTTACACTATTGATGTAAATGCAATAATTTAGCCCTTGACAAATTTTCATGCCAACAATTTTTGGCACCAACTGTGTGGCATGCATCTGCAACTTTTGTGATACCCACATTATTATTTTGGTCCATATGATTTTTCCATCATCTCAATGACCACTCTACCAACCTAATTTAAGCTAGGAATAATCAACTCAAAGTGATATTGTGTCAAACATTAGGAAAATTTTCTAGGATTCTGATAGGATTTATCTACTCTAGTTCTAAATTATCCAATCCATTTTGAATCAAGAAATTGATCATACAAAAATAAATGAAATAATTCAAGAATGTAGAAGAGCTCATAGAACTAGTAAAACTACTCATAACTAGTAAAGTGTCAGATGAATGTTTTAGACTCTCATGATCTTGATTGTCAACCTAGTTTGAATTGGTATGAAGTTTTAGAAGAAGATATAGGTTTAAGCCTTTGATTATTTAATTTTAATAATAGAATAAGTGATGCTCAATTTAATACTATTAGATAAAAACTAAATATAGAAGACAAACATGTTACCATTTTCCAAAGGAATTTTGAAATAAATTCAAGGATTCAAGTTGGAATACAAGAGAGGAAAATTACCTGCATAGTTGTAAGAAATAAACTCATAGGAGAAAAATCACCTCATAATAATTCAAAAAGTGCAGGCCATAATTATTCAACCTAATATCAACTAGGTAACTTAGACTCAGGAAGATATTTCATCAAATTGAGAACATTTGCTTGGGATAATATAATTATTTCAATACATTTTCTTAGAACTATTAAAATTCTATAAGATGAAGAAGATAGAGTTATTTTTATACCAAAAGCTAAAACAATAATCACAAGGATAGTTCATCAAATGAGACCTGGTCAAAGATCTCTACAATTTCAACCTCAACACCAGTAATATTCTTTTCAAAATGATAAAAAAATATTTCCTAGGTCAAGTAAGTCTAAAGGTGAAATTGACCCATTTTATCAATTATAAGATTTTTTTGTTTTAGTCTAAGCCTTGAACATCAAATAAAATTAAGTCAATAAAAATTCTTCCATCAAATCCTAATCAATATAAAAAACTTGAGGGTGGAACAAAAATAACTTAGGCACTTATTTTATTAGGAATTATCATTCCCCTTCAAGCAATTCCCAACCATGGTAATAACGTGGGGAAATGCTATTGGGATTTTGGATTTAAGGTAGTTTCATGACTTCCCAAAAGGGTTAATAAAGAAATTTACAAAGTTATATGGAGATGAAAAATAACACCCAAATGAACACCTCACTATATTTAGTGTATCTTGTGGTATCCTTGGTGTAGAACATGAAGATTTAGTAGTTAGACTATTTGTTGAGACAGTTTAGAATGATACTATAGAATGGCTCTACCATCTCACCATAGGGTCCATCAATAATTGGGACCTTAGGAAAACAAAATTTGAAAGTAGATTCAACATTGTTGAAGATGCTCATGATTTTTTAGTATAATTGACACATATGAAGAAGGAAGCTTATTAACCTATGAGGGATTTTTTGGATAAATTCAATAAGATACTATATAAAATATTTTTAGCTAAAAAACTAACATATGATAATAATAAATGTTTTTTTATTAATTCTCAATTTCCTAAAGTTGGCTATCAACTGAGAAGAGATAGGGTAGTAGACATTGATGCAACACAAACATTGGATATAGAAGTCAAAGATGATTGATTATGGTGGGTAAAATGAAAAAGAACCATCTAAAGAAAAATCATAGGTAAGTGGTTAGACTTTAATAGATCAGTTATTCTAAAAAATGGCCAATGATATTTGAGTGTTAAAGAAGTAGATTCCTCAAAAGGCTATAACCCCACCTTATCAAGATATACCAAAAAGAAAATTTATGTCTTTTCATGGTAATTATCCATGATTATAGGCTCCCTAGAAAAAGCTTATAATTGAAGCACCACTGCATTCTAATGCAAATTCTCTGGTCAATGATATTCTAAAAATAAAATAAAATTTTGAATGAGAAGTTGAAGAAGAAACATAAATAGAAAATTCAATTCTTCAAGATTATGAAGTTGAAGAACCTATTGGCAACTCCACAAATGAATTATTAGAATACAATTCTGATGAAGATGATTATGAAGAAAATGTGGGGGATATGAACAGTCAATCCTTTACAATTTTCACTAGAGCTCAAAATTAGAAAAAGTAGTCTAGTGATCCACATGATGAAGCTCCAAAAATTATCCTCCTATGAGGAACTACTCCACTAGTGCAAATGAAAAGAAAGAAACCAAAAAGAGGTAATTCTTCTTATGTCAATAATGTTAATGTTTCCCAACCTATTGAAAGTCCTTTTGGTTATTTGTCTATTTTTGATATAATTAATCATGTCAATAAAACCAAAATCCAAATGTCACAAACTAAATACCTAAGAGCATACCTAGATTAGTTATATAGGTTAGTATGTTTCATTTAAGGCAAAAATCTTAATGTTATAAAAATTAATGTCAAAGGAATCCTAACTAACTCTATTGCTTCAAATCAAATCACTCAATGGCCACAACCACTTCGAAGTCTAATAAAGTTGACCCATTCTATATTTCGTTATTTGTCAAAAAATGTAAAGTTAAAAATTACATCATTAATATGGGAGCCTCAGATAATGTCATGCCTACAAAATTTACTCATGCTTGTAAAATTTACTCATGATCTTGGCCTAACCTATATTAAAACCTTTGAACATTTTTATTCTATTGAGGTGAAACAAGTTTCACTCATTAGAAAAATAAATGATGCAAAATTAGCTTTGGCATATTTCCCCCCAAAAAAGATTAAAATCAATATTTTAGTCACAAACATTCCAACAACATATGGTATTCTTTTAGGTATAAATTTTTGAAAAGAATTAAGTGGTGAAATTTAATTAGATTTTTCACATGCCATGATTCCAGTCAAGGGGTCAAATAATTCTTGGAACTTGAATTGAAAAAAAC
The DNA here is from genome assembly GCA_037957365.1 of Torreya grandis. Taxonomy (NCBI): domain Eukaryota; kingdom Viridiplantae; phylum Streptophyta; class Pinopsida; order Cupressales; family Taxaceae; genus Torreya; species Torreya grandis. The sequence continues at coordinate 2,420,878 of JARHVA010000605.1, read as the reverse complement.
ATATACTATGCATAAAGTAGATGATCCTAGGGCAAACATTTTATATGAGGATGTTAGAATTGGTAACTATCTTCTAATGATAAAAAAAGAAATAGAATTGCCAGAAATCATGCAGTCAAACCCAAATGATATTTGGACTATGGAGTTCAATGGTAGTTATTTCCATCTAAATAAATATTTCATTTTTCTACACATTGTAGCTCGATTTTACCAATAACACAATCAAATATGAAGCATTTTTGTAGGGACTACATGCTATAGAATAAATGGGAATCATAAATTTGAAAGTCATGGGTGATGTTGAGCTTGTTGTAAAACATGCTAAAGATCAATACCAGGTAAAGAATGATCATATAAGACATTATAAGTATAAATTTTGGGATAATATAGAAGTTTTTGATGTTTTTTATATTAATATAATTCCTTGTGAACACAACTCTAAAGCTGACACTTTGGTAGTATCAACTTCTTTGATAATTCCTCATGCAAATATTGGTACCAAAAAATATACAATCAAACTATAATATAGGCCAAGTGTCCCAGACAATGTAGAGAATTAAAAAGTTTTAAATTATGATCAATAGATTATTTCATTCATTGAGAAATAAAATATCTTCAAAAATTTGTATTTTGAAGGTAGCAATTCTTCATACAGGGAATCTTCAGCTCACATGTCAAAAGAGGGAATCATCGATGAATTGGATGAAGAAGGCATTATAAAGTTGAAAGGAAACAAAATCCCTAAAGGATTTGTTTCCTTGGAATAATTGTTTGACAAACATGATATATTCATAAAAAGTAAAATAAAAAAAAGGAATCTCAATTCTACTGATTACGAAAAAGTGAACATTGGCTCCGAGGAACATCCTAGGCTTATCAATATTAAGAAGTGTTGTTCACTTAAAGAAAAATAAAAATTTATTATCCTTATTCGTAAGTATATCGACATAATCATATATTCATATGTAGACCTTAAATATTTTCATCCTAGAGAAATCCAACATATGATTGTTTTAAACCTTGATGCAAAGCCTTTTAGATAAAAACATAGACAATATAATTCCAAAATTGCAGGATTTTTTTTTGTTGAAGTGCAAAAGATGCTTGATTCTCACATTAGCATTTATATTCACCATAAAATCGGGTACCTAACATAGTACCATTTTGTAAGAATAATGGTGAGATTAGAATATACGTCAACTTCAAAAATCTTAATCAAACATCCCTCAAAGACAACTATCTATTGCCAATCATGGATCAGGTTATCCAAGTAGTAACTAGTGCTGAGATGATTTCAATACTCAATGGTTTTTTAGGGTACAATTATATTGAGGTTAACAAGAAAGACCAATAAAAAATATTTTTTACAACACCTTGGGGTAATTTTCCATATATGTAGATACTGTTTGGATTAATTAATGTAGAAGCCACATTTCAGAGGGTAATGGATCTAGCTTTCAAGGAATTGAAGAAAACAATAATTATGATATATCTTGATTAGGGAAAATTTTAGAGGCTACTTATAGCCAAAAGAATATATAAGTAGGTTTTCTTGATTTTGTAAATGTCTAATTGTATGAAAATATACATAGGTCAAATAGCCTCAATTTTATATAATTTCATAGTTTGAGACACATATTTTTCTTATAGATTATACTTGATTCTATTTTGGGAGTCAAATTCCATAAAGTTACTATACATTTATGGATCTGATTCATCAATAAATTATACAAGACATGTATAGGTTAGTCTAGACTCACCAAGTATATATGTATGTGTGTGTGTGTGTGTAATAAAGACCAACTAGGACACAATAAGCTTAAGTAATAATTATATTTTGTTCTATGATTTTTTTTTGAATATTCTCTAGCACCACATGCTCTTCCTTATATATGGTTTTAATGACTAAAAAACTTAATCATAAATAATTTTCAAACCTAATGTTTATTTTATTTTTAGCATTGAATGTAGTGTAGGTGGAATTAAAGCTACAAGGATTGAAGTTTAGATCTTGCCTCATTTTTTAGTGAATTGGCATCAACATATTGAGGGGCCCAAGGCAAAATTTAATGTTGGTCCAACATGTCACCCACAAGATTAATATAAGTTTATCAAATAGATATGTGACGATTTTTCTTGTCATTTATGTAAGCTATTGGTAGAAGTAAAGCTATGGTAGTCGGAAGATTGGGATGAGAGGTTGGAAACAAATGTTTAAACAATTTTCAAGCTAGTTTCATTATGATTGCAATTGTAAGGTATGGATTTGTGTTTCTTTTGTTCTAAAAATTGAGAGTTGTTTCCATACACAATCCTCTATCTTGAAATGAATAAATATAATGATAATTTCTTTGAAATACATTTCTTTAAAGATATTTGCTGATGGTTTCTCAAATTTTCTTGTCATTGATGCAATATATTAGTGGAATAAAAGCTCTTGTAGTCAAAAGATTAGGATGAGAGGTTAGAAATGAAGGTGCAAACATTTTCTAAGCTTATTTTCTTATGATTGCAACTACAAGGTATAGATTTGTGTTTCTTTTATTTTGAAGATTGAGAGAATTTATTTGCATGCACATTCATCTATCTTGAAATGAATAAATATAATGATAATTTCCCTGAAAAGCATTTATTTAAAGATATTTTTAACATTTTTTCATTTTTCTAGTCAATGATACAAGCTATTGGTGGAAGTGAAGCTGTGGTTGTTGAAATATTAGGATGAGGTGTAGACAATTTTTAAGATGGGTTCCTTTTAATTATAACTACAAGGTATGGATTTGTGTTTCTTTTGTTCTGAAGACTAAGAACAATTGTTTGCATGCATAGTCATCTATCTTGAAATGAATAAATATAATGATAAGTTCTTTGAAAAAAATTTCTTTAAAGTTAATTACATAAGTACATTGTGGTGTTGCTTGTTATTTTATAATAACTAGGTGTTTTTTTTGATTAAGAGAATATGTATATAGTAGTTGTAAGCTCTATTATAGAGATGCATAAGTATATTATGTTCCCTTGTCATTTTATACCAAGTAGGTGTATTTTTGTGTTATGTTTGATTAAGAGAAAATGTCTATAATAGTTGTAAACTCTATTATAGAGATGCATACATATATTGTGGTGTTCCCTTGCTATTTTATAGCAAGTAGGTGTATTTTTGTGTTCTATTTAATTAATAGAACATGTTTATAATAGTTACAAACTCTATAATAGAGATGCATAATTATATTGTGGTGTTCCTTTATTATTTTATACCAAACTTATTTAAGATATCTATAGTGTAATGAACTATAAGTATCTATATTAGACCAAAAAATTCACTTCCACCAATAGCTTGCATAAATGACTAGAAAATTTGAGTAAACCATCACACATGTATTTGAGTAACTTCCATTAATCCTAAAAGTGACGTGTTGGACCATTTTTTTGTATTTTGAATTGGCCCTTCAATATGCCAACACCAATTCACTAAAAATTGGGGCAAGATCTCAACCTCAACCCACATATCTTTAATTTCACTTGCACCGTATTTGATATTAGAAATAAAATATACATTAGGTGTGGGATGTGAATTTATTTACGTCATTAACCTCTTTTAACACTATCTAGTTTTTTAAGCTTTGAACTCTTGAAGACGTAACAATTTCAACATACAAGTTTATAATTATAGTTTTAGTTATTTATTATTAAGTTTTTTATTCTTTTAAACCATATAAAAGGAAGACCATGTTTGTTTTACTTAGTTTTATAAATGTGTTAAGGACCACTTGTGACTTAGGACATAATACACTTAAGGTAATAATTATATTTTGGTTGGCATAGTTTGCTAATTGAAATAAAGATATATTTGAAATGCCATTATTGATTATGGATATGGTTAAGACATTTTGGTACACTTTATCATTATTGATTATGGATATGGTTAAGACATTTGAAAGACACTATTTTGAGCAAATATATTTATAGAAATGCTTTTCAGGGAACTTATCATTATATTTATTCATTTCAAGATAGATGACTGTGCATGCAAACAACTACTCTTAGTATTCAAAACAAAAGAAACACAAATTTATATCTTGTAGTTGCAATCACAAGGAAACCAACATAAATTTTTTTTACACCTTAATTTCCAACCTCTCATCTCAATATTTCAACTACCAGAGCTTTACTTCCTCCAATAGCTTACATTAATGAATAGGAAATGTATGCATTTAAATTTTCTTGCCTTCATCGACTTACTAATTTAGACAATAGTATCTCTAATTTTATCTAATCATATCCTTTATCCTATCTTATTTCATCTAAATTATATCTATTAATCCTCCTAGTCATTTTTATAACACTTTCTTTCATTATTCACATACTACACTAACCTTATAACATCCCATGCCTAATTAATTCATCTAAGTCTCCATTATCTACTAACTAACCCCACTTGTCTATTATATTAGAATTTAAAATTTCAATCCCACCTATCCTAGCCTATTCCTAGGCTTTCCTATAGCCCTAGTTCCTAATCATCCATCTATTCACCTCATCTAACCACTTAGTAATATTTCTTAGTCACCTAATGGATTATAATCTCTCCAATTCTAGAATCTTCCCCCATTCTATCCATCCTCTCTAGAAACCTCTAATTATAGAGGATTCTTGGAAATTTTTAATTCCCATAAAATCTCCCTCCTTTGCCTATTTAAATCCATGACTCCCTCCATTCTAGATAATGAACAAACTAACCACACATCTCATGAATCTCCATAGTCCAATAAATACATGAATCCATGCTATCAAAGTCTTTTGTTCAAGCTAATATCATGTTAAAATTTTTAGTCTATTTGTAAGCAATCTATTATCCATGATCATTTAATCTTTTTCTTGTCTTGAATATTATTTGGAGCACTTAGATTTAGATTCATAATGCTGATTTTTAATGTTTATTTGTGTGCATTGTGATCTATTGGCTCTAAATTATGAAGTAGATTGATATTTTGAGTAGATATTGATATAAATTGCATAATCTAATCAATTGCTCAAATTTATCATCTCACATTTGGTGACCACAGTGGGAACCCTCCTCTTGAACTCTTGTGGTTTAAATGTGATTAATTGAGCTTGAAGGTAAGATTGAAGGTGAATTTGGGCTCAAAACTTTCAAAAAATATATTTTCTAGGTGATTAATGATTTTGCTCTACAAAAGGTGAGTTTGCACTAGCAATTTTGACTTTGATAGTCACAATTTTACACTAACTATGATAGTTAACCATTAACAGTTAGTCCATCTGACATTTTTTTGACCATTTAAAAATCACTTATTGATAGTTATGATTTGATTTACATTTGTGATTTTGAGAATTGTAATTATGATTGACTATGCAGGAGCAATTTTGATTTTATAGTTGTGATTTTGATATCTCAATTATGGTTTTGACTAATAGTAGTTTTACATAGTTTTTAATCTACAATCGATTTTATTTGTGTTTGTAAGCATCAATTATTATCACGTAAATATTTTCATATTAGTTCTAACTTCTATTTTTTAGTGACAAATTATAAATATCACATCAAGTAAAACTGTAACTCTCGTAGTTGTAATTTTGAAAACAAAATAATTTTATCCTATTTAAATCTTGAAAATTTCTATAAATAAAATAAATATATGTAAAGAATATCATATAATATATTTTAAGAACATTTAGTTTCTTTAAAAACTTTGAATACATCAATTTTTATTTAGTTTTCAAAATCCATTTTATGTAGTTGTGATTTTACTTTGCATTTGCAATTTTGCCTCTAACAGTCACAATTTTGCCCAAATTGCTAGCAGTCTACCTAATCATCTTGGCAAAACCATTTATATATATTTGTAGTTTTGATATGCTATTTGTGGTTTTGTAGGTCCTATAAGTGATTTTGAAATTAACTAACCACCCAGTAACTGTGATAGTTTACTTATAGTTTGCATTATCACTTGTCTGTATCTATGATTTTAACCTATCATAAACAATTTTGACTTTATGGAAGAAATTTTATATAGTATTGACTTTGTATAAGTGATTTTGATTACTATAGTAGTGATTTTTCATTATTTTTTTTCCTCTAATTTTTTTTAGTACATTTTTAGGACCATTTTTAGTGATTTTTTTTGTCATTCCAAGAATTTTGCAAGTCCTAAATTGCTTTTGGCATTAAGGGCACTACCCTTCAACCCTACCTTGTACCACAATAGGGAGTGTACCTATGGAAATACCCTTGAACCTAAAAAAGGGTGATACCCATTGAAATCATAAGGGGTCTTACCCCTTAACCCTATAAGGGGTGTTGCCCCTAGACCCTCGCATCCTAACCCATCATTCAAAGAGTTATAGTGTAAAAACATAATTTTCTTTGTGTTTTTTAGGATTATTAAACTAACCTCTTGTTAAAATTATTATATGGGTGAATTAGTGGTAATTTTATCTCGCTTAAGATTACTAACCACTTATTTTTGTAGATCCCATTTTGTCTAACATATTATCTTATGGGTTACCCCTCAAGATTACCAAATTTAAACCTACTAATCACCTGATTTGTAAGACACTTGACAAATATTTTGGAATTTTTAAAACCATATTTTTATATATTTTGTAAATATCACATCTAAATTAATTGATTAATCAAATTTTTTATCTTCTTATCTTTACTTGAGAGCTACAATGGTGTATGTTCTCTTCCCTGCATCTTAGCGGTGAATCTTGGAGGATAAAAAAGCCACTAAAAAACTCTCCCATTTTTATTTTTATGAGGAAACATAATGTGTAAGTGATACCCACACACTTTCCATAGTCCTATGGGGAGTATGACCATGGATTTCACCACCATGCACAAATCCACACTCCGTGTTTTGGTAGATTCTATATAAGAGGGAGAGATATAATTAGGCCAAATAAGAGACCCCATACATAATCTTGTGAAGGTGAATTTTTAATTTTTTATCCCATGAATCAGGCAATATATTATATAGAGTCAAGCCCCATATACTTAGTGTATATCAGGGATGCCCCTATTGAGCCCATATAGCCTAGAATATATCCTTTGACCATAATAAGCAACTAATTGTTAAGGTTAGTATCAGCTCCCAAGTGATCGTTAAGTGAAAATAAGGTTGAGAGGGTTTAGGATATTACATAATGGGTCACCAACATATGGCCTCAGTTGTGAAGCTATTATATGGTATAGTCATTGAGTTACACTCCCAAATCAGATTACTAGTGATAGGTTTGTGGTTTGCTTTATTTGGTGTGTAAAACAGTGTTATTTGTTAGCTAAGTCAACCTTTTACCCAATGTTATACACACATATCTATGCCTCCTTCACATATCATAATTTTATATATCCTTTTATCATCATCATATCACTTGTACATCCTTGCCAATATCCATCTTACATCTTTGGCAATATCCTCTTATGCATATTTTTGTACATTCTTGTACATAATTTTAAGCGATTTCATCTTGCATCTTGTGTTGTATTTCATCACCCCTCTCATCTTAGTCATAAACTATGATATTATCATGCATATAGAACTAGTTATACCCCCATCCCTCACATACCTTAATCTATTATTGGCATCCCTCCATCACATCTTATCATAGTCTACCTTCATGATCTTTACTTAGCCTTAACATTAATTTTATGTAGTGTCATATTTATCACTTAAGACTAAAATCCATATTATCTATAACCAATCACATCCTAGTCCTTTTTTATCACCATATCCTCATATCACCTTGTCTTGTCTTACTCATCCTTAGGGTCTTAGTCCAAACTAGTCATTTATCTTGACCTTGTCTAGCCTAATCACCTTATCCACAACTTTATCCCTTGAAACCTACCTTAATAATAGTCCATCCCATCCTTAAATTATCATTCCAATATCTATACTAATCATCTCTACCAAGCATATAGTTATACATTGGTCTTCACCTACCTTGTTAAACAACTCTTTCCACACCAGTATCCTAATTCTAAGCCTACTTGTGTGTACTTGAGTTTGAGTCATACACACCATCAAATCCTATCATCCTATCCTTTCAACCAAATCATCTAAATCAACTTAAGTTGATCATATTATCCTTGATCTAGTCTTAATCTAGTAATCCCTAGTTGAAATCACATCTCTTGGAGTCTAACCCCAGTCAATTCATAGAGCCCATTGTAGCTCAATCAGTTGAATCAAGTCTTAATCATCGATAATATAGATCACATCCTAATTTGGTCTACTTAATATTATATTAATTCATATCTCAAAATTATGTCAAACTTGAGATAAAACTAAAGCAATACTTTATCCAAGTTTATTTCACATATCCCATCTTCATCCCTCAATATTTTCATTCAATCCCCTAAACCTATCAATTGGGGCTGATAAACTATATCATTCATACTTCATCTCATCTTCATCCATGGCATACAAAAATATTTGGTTAATACCCTGATTGAGTAATGCCTCATGGCCAATAGGGATGCACTCATTTATTGCCTCCTTGAGACGAGCACTCCACATCCTATAAAATTTGATCTTGCCCACGTAACATTAACTCTAATCTACACCCATTCCCATTAGTTAAATCATAGTATTCATACTACCCAGTCCCATTCAAATCTTCCATCCACCAGTCATAGGTAGTAATATACCCCTTCCTCTATTAGTAAATGGAATCTAATCCTATCCACCTCATCTAGTACTAGTTTGCCCACCCAATTACGACAACCATCTAATCTAAATTGTAATACTTCCATCTCCAAGTCATGAAGCGAAGAGAGGCCCTATACTCCTCTTCTTAAATCCTTAAAATCCTTCTTCCAATAACTTTTCACCACTAACATGATGGTTTATCCACCCATACAACATCTTGATTCTACTAATCATGAGCCCTCTTGGTATAAATCCAACCACTATTATATACATCATCAAACCTGGGGCATACCATTAATCGATATCATAATTTCCAAAACTATGTCTAAGACCTCATCAATTGTAGTGACATAAATATATAGAATGAAACAAATGGGTTTACATCTAAGGGTGAAAAATAAGAGGAATGCCAAGATTTAATTCTTGATCATGATTAAGCCCTTCCCTTTCCAAACCAAGGTTAAGACACCACATCCATCTTTCATGGTCCTCCATTGATGATGAGTACATTTGACATAAAACTACTCCTCCCTTCTCTCATAAGTCCCTCCATGGGCCTATATTTGTCTAATCCATCATGTCCCCATAATAAAATCAAAGACCCCATATTGAGAGGTCACTTATAATCCTCTATTAGAAGCATTACATCATATACATTAGAGTCAACATCGGATAAAACACTAGTGGTATCTACATTAGGATCATATTCAACACTAATGTATGAAATAGATTCCTCATCAAAAAATTCATCCTTCATAGAAATTATAGTTCATGATGAAATATACCTTTTTGAGGATACCTCCAATCCAAATGTCAACTAATTACAAGACATATATTTTGATCCCAATTAGGATGATCAAGTCATAACAAAGTTATTACAAGCTTTATTAGTTGATGAATCTAATCTTTTCTCAGATGCATGCCCCATAAATAGTCTTTGTGATCATTTTGTTGATCTTGAGGAGATCTTATCCAATGTCAAAACTAGGTCTCCTAGGAACCCCTATGAGGACCATGTTGCCCCACTACCACTCATTGACCTCATCCTCTCATTTCCCCTACCTTCATCCATCATAGACCCCTATATTCCTATTAATGATCATTTAATAACCTCATTCTATAGGGATTAATAGGAACATACATCATTGAACCCTTCTTTGAGCAACATAATATGTGCCACAAATACAAAGGTTCAAGACCATACAAAAGGTCATACGTGATGATAAAATCATCTTTGATCCAGTAAGTCAAAATCAAGGAAATTCAAATCATAGACCTATTCAAAAAGTGTCTTCCCCTGGTGAAACTCTCTTTGAGGCACTAAAGGACCATAAAAGTCAAAATAATAATCATATATCAAGTTAAATATCAATTTCGTCTAGTGAAGCCTAACATCAAATACTAGGGGGTAGTTGAGATATAATCAAGTCTAAAAATTAGAAATCCTTGTAAAAAACCATATTAGAATGGTTGATAATCCTTCAAATAATTAGATCAAATCTAAACTAAAAATTCAAAGTATCTTCAATCTCTTAAAGTCTTTTATCATATTGTACCAATCAAATATGGAATACCCAACGTCCAAATGGTGTATACGATTACTAATCACACTTCCCAATAACTGATCACACCTCTCTATTATAATCCTATCATCCATTCAAGTCTTATTCATCAACATCAAATCTAAATCCTCAATCCATCTGTACCTCACCTCACTATACTAGGCAACATTATCTCTCATAGGGGTGATGAAGACACCTGGTCTAGATGTTTAGAGGGGTTTCAATTAAGAGTCAACAAAGGTCACAAGGGCATCAATACATCCAATAGTGACAACATAGTCATAAAATCACATTTATTCAGAATAGGTGTTGGTTAAAGATCATGAAAATGTATACATATTTCATCTTTCCCACCTATAATAAATTGAGATGCCTAAAAAAGTAAAAAAAATCATTTGTCCAATGGTAAAATCTAGTCTTCTAGCACCTTGGGTAAGTACCATGATGAAAACCAAATTTTGGTATCATGGTAAAATATCCTATTGTCCACATTATACCTCAATACTTTGGGGAAAATCCCATCCCTTTTAAAATCCATCCATGTCATATCCTTCTATCCATTATTCCTACCCATCATTTGTCATCATATCTTACCAATCCTTTCTTCTAGACTTGACCTTCATAAGGACATGGAAGATTACTTGAGAAATGTTTTGGAATCATCATGGCATATCCTCCAATGGACACTTGGGCAACTAGATATCTGGTTATTTCATGACATGGTCATTGGTAATCCTTCATCATTATTCCTTATTCCTCATCCCATTTTCAACATAATTCTCATCCTTTTGTCATCCCATCCAGTATTCCTTCCATCCTTATCCTGGTCGCTAGGCTTGGTATTCCCTTTGCTAGTAACTCTACTATATAGTGTACATATATATTTTTAAAAAACCTAAAATTTAAATATTCCCAAAAACATAAAAATTATAAAATCCACAAAATCCCAAAACATCTTGGTCATCTTATCCTATATCTTAAGTTGTCCACGTCATCGTGCCTTGTCTTATGTCCTAACAGTCTTATCATTTTATCATCTTATCTTGTTGTATGTACTAATATTGACATCAAAGTCCTTATCCATAACCTTTTACTAATCTAAGTTGATAGTCTAATTCAACTCCATACCCTTGTCCAAGTCTAAATCCTTAATCCAAATTCACATCATCATGACCAACTTCATCCAACTTATCACCTAATCACTCATCCTGTTGACTCTCATAAGGACAATATATAATACACTAATCACAACACATCTATATGTAGATAATTTTATATGTAATTTTTATGTTCTCTATCATTTGACTTGTTTTGCATGTATTTTATCATGTATATATCTACATATGTTTGTTTATTTGTCTATGTTTATCTTCTTTTATCGATATTTTTATTAGTCTTGCATCATACCTCTTTCATGAAGTGTGCGATGAAAGAGGATGATATGATGGAGATAAAAGGGCTATATTAATGCTTGTTGGTGCCCTATGTAGAGTTCATAATTTCCCCTTTTATAATCATGCACTTTGGCACAACGCCCTCTTGGTCATACTTATTGTTGTCAATTTAACATCTCAAGGCTAAATGCCAACCCCTATAACCAAAAAAATTTCATGGCACCCACATAAGCTTCTACATGGTGCTCTATTTCATGATTATGTCTCCTAAATTTCTTCTTGAATTCATTCAACACTCTTAGAGGTGTCATAGAGTATGTTTGTGATCATCATATGTCCTTGATGTCTTGGGTCCTTAGGTGATGTGTTTGATCATCATGATGTCATTGAATATTATTATATGAAGGGAGTAGGTATAAATGTATTTTCATTTTTATATATCTATTTCAATTTGTGTTAAGTATCCTCATGATGTCAGAGTATGTTTTTATGTCTTTGATAAGGATTTAAGTGATCTTATGATTTAGAGTACCTTAATGAAGATGGTTGAAAATGGTAGCTGATGACTCACCATGAGATTTTCTAATGTATTTGGTATAATCAAGGTATGGGGTTGAATATAATATTTAAAAGGTGGTAAAGATACATAGAATCATAATTCAAACCTTTAAGAAGGATATAAGGTACTTTTTATGATATTCATTAGCAAATCTTCTTTTGAGGCTATATATATGTTGTCTAAAGGAAGGGTTTTGGTCTTAAAATGATAAATTTTGACCTCAAAATGAAAATAAAGCATAAATAACACCTTTAATAACCCTCATAGTCATTATGTTGCTTTATTCAAATGGTTTTATGCTTTGAAACTATCCCCTCTATGAGTCTAGAACATTGTTTTACCATCAAGTAGACTAACACATGTGAAAACATCTCCCTTTTGCTCTCCAAAACTTATGTCTTGATTTGAGTTTACATTTGACTTGAATTTTTTACTCATGTTACCCTAAAATGGTGGTTTTGAATTAAAACATGAGGAAATAGAGGAGAACTTATAGGAATCAACAACTTTTTCTTGTGGTATGGATCCTTACAGTATAGATTTGCTCAGGGGAAGTCATAGATATGCAAGAAGGTTATATTATAATAACAAGGTGAAGATATTATAATGTTTTAGTTATTGAGAAGCCAAAAATCAATGTATGTTCCATACTCAATTCATTGGCACACATCAAGAGCACTTCAGGTTTATGCTCAGTCTTTATAGGAAAGAGAGAAAGAAGATTCAAGCTCTTGGCTAGAGGACTAGACCTTATGACCTTCAAATTAGGGGTTTTGGTTTCTAGTTTAGTCTTCCTAAATTTATGAACAAATTTTAGGAACCTAAGGAGTTTGGTTACCATTCACATCTGCACAAGGCAAGAGAAGTAATATGGTTTTGTTTTGTTTTTAACTATTTTGACCAAACTAGTGAATGTTCCTAATTATTTAGGTATTGAAGAAACCTTTCATATCTTACTCAATTTTTTTCCACACATGTGAGGTTATATGGCTAAGAAAAACCTAAAATTATAAATATATAGTCTATAAGCAAGTTTGAATGGTTGTACGGTTTAATGGTAGATCCAAGGATGTCAAAACATAGTAGGATATTATATGAGATGTTTCATTCATGGAAATTTTCCTTAATTAAATTTCTAAAATTTTCATCAAAGTATCATAGCCAATAAATCATCAATATATCCCCAACACTCTCGTAGTCTCACTTAGAAAATATTAAGGTCACTTAGCATATGCTAAGGTTATTTGGAGAATCCTAGGTTTCTTTTTACACTCTGTATGCTCCTTTAAGAACATCCAAAATTATATATTTTGTTAGGCATATACATATGCTTGTCTAAGATCCTTTTATACTATCTTGACTATGGATTCATGCTCCATTACCAACCCCCTCATGATTTATTCCATTTTCATGACTTTGTCACTACCCATTAACCAGTGTTGTGAGTATAGTACTTCATTCTCCCATATATTCCATTATCATCATACACACATATCAATAATTATCCACATAGATTTCATGAATCCAAGTTTTTGGTACTCCTCAGGGTTGTTAATAATCATCATGGTATTGAAGATGAATCCTATAGCCTTAAACACTGCTTAAGGGGTAGATCATCACCTATAGGTTGTAAGGGAGGATATAATGATCTTGAACTAATAAAGTGACTGGGTATGTTTGAAAGATAGTTGAAATTATTATGAAAATATAAAGGTTAAAAATAAATTTTTAGGGTTATTGGTGTGAGAGTGAGTTTTAAGCCAAAGGATATAGTCATATCTCTAAAGTGAACTCACAGTCAAGACTTAAGAGTTGCATACAATCAACATTCAAGATGCAATCTTTTCAGAAGGTCATAAACACAATGAATATAAAAATTTATGTGAAAGGTGATCTACACATAATGGAATACTTTAAATAAGTTCAAATACTTTTCAAGATGTTAGTGATGGAGTCAAGCAAGGTTAAAACACACACAATATAAGTTTCTTTTTGCACTATATATGCTCCTTTAAGAACCTCCAAAATGATATATTTTATTAGGAATATGCATATGATTATATAGGATAATTTTATACTATATTGACTATGGATTCATGCTCTATGACCAACCCCCTCATTATTTATTCCATTTTCACGACTTTGCCATTGCCATTTAACCATTATTGTGAGCATAGTACTTCATTCTCCCATATATTCCATTATCATCATACATAAAAATCACTAATTATCCACACAAATGTCATGAATATATGTATTTGGTGCTCCTCATGTTTATTAAGAATCATCATGGTATTTAAGATGAATCCTGTAGCTTTAAACATTGCTAAAGGGGTAGATCATCACCTACAGGCTATAAGGGAAGATATACTGGGCTTGAGCTAATGAAGTGATTAGGTATGTTTGGAAGATACTTGAAATTATTATGAAAATATATAGGTTCAAAATAATTTTTTATGTCTATTGGTGTGAGAGTGATTTTCAACCCAGAGGATACAATCATATCTCTAAAGTGAACTCACAATCAAGACTTAAGAGTGCATACAATCAACAGTCAAGATGCAATCTTTTCAAAAGGTCATGAAGATACAAACTTGTGTGAAATGTGATATTAACCTAATTGAAGAATCAAATAAGTTCATAAATTTTTTATGAGGTTAGTGATGGAGTGAAGAAAGGCTCAAACACACACAATGTAGTGTAGGTACCTTAATGAGCACCTACATCCATCTAATACAAGGTGTGGACAAAAGGTGCATTACAATGAATAATGGAGATGTTTGAAAGTGTTTATAGCCTTATTAAATATTTAAATAGGTATAAAATCATTGGAAAGGTTTATAGTGTAATATATGAATCCTCAAAACTCCTAAGCATAGTCAAGTGACTCTTTAAGGGCATACACAGGCTACAAACTCAAGATAGGTTGTTAAGCCTAAAGGGAGAGCATGCATGAGGTAATGGAGACAATGAGATATATTTTAGAGAGGAAATATAGTTCATAAAATCATGTTAATGATAAATAATATTGTGTGTATATTTTTAAAGGGGAGATTTAAAACCTCATACACAACCAGTCTATACTTTCACACAGGTAACACATATAGCTAGTCTTGGGGAAGTTTATGGTTTTGAAACCTTTAAAAGAATAATCAAGCTCTAAAATTTGGTAAAAATTATAATTTTAACTATATTAATCCATACATTCTATTATAAATGTTATAAAATCATTAGAAACATTAACTATTTTGTCTTAACACTACCTTAGTCTGTTAATAGTCAGTGATGAGACCAAGTGATCTATTTAGAGGTTTGAAGACTAGGCAAGTAGATTATAATTAATAAGGGGTTATGAGATAGTAATATGTGATTTTAATGGTCTTTATTTACTCTATGGATCATGTGACACTTAAATTTCAAGTCAATATGACCTTGAGGGCTAGTTCAAGAAGACAAACCTAAGATGAGTTTATACATGCCAGTTGAAGACTTATATAAAAATGAGGGGATGTTTGAAGTTGTAAAAAATTATGAGGAAGGTAAAAATATTTTTAAAATATATCCAAGTGCCAAATTATTATTTTTGTGGAGAGACACTAATATCCTTTTTAGGCCTGTTAGACCTATAACTGATAAGAACAAACTTGTATATCAAATTAGGGCTTACACATAACATTGAGATCATTTGAGTGTTGAGAAAAATTGAGGGGGAAGGTAAATGTTTTTTCAAATTTCCATGATGATGATATACTCAGGTTAGATGGGCTAGAGCACTGAACTTAGACCCAAAGGTTACACAGGCTTAACTACGTGTTTACCCTAGGCAAGGGAGATGAAGTATGTAGAGAGTATTTTAAGAAAAAACCTATTGGAAGGGATATTTATATAAATTTAAATATATTATATAAATCATAAATCCATAAATATATTTGAAATAACATCAAACTACTTAAGCCTTCAATGTTAGTTATCAACCACTTAGACTTGGTAGTCTAAGAAGTGATCTATAGGTAGCCACATCAGACAATGAGAACAAGGTTGGAGTTTGAACAGTTAAAGGTAAGAAAATGGGTGATAATAGAATATAAATGAAGTATTATAATGATTTTTAATCCCTCCAAATCATGAAATGTCAATTAGACTCCCAAAACATAGTCAAGGCTAATTAGGCCTAAAAGCCTATCTTTGACCTAGAAGGCCCACATCACCATGGAAGTATACCTAAACCCTCCTAAGAAAGTATTAAATCATGATGATGTGTGAGATTATGAATCATGTCCTATAAGGAAGGTTTCAAGTGAGAGAAAGCAAAAAAGGTCAATTTGTGTCTTCAAAAATGTCCTTGAGTCACATAGTCTTGACAGTCACTTCGAAGCCATTATTTCAAGTGCTTGGATCTTGCATAGATAAGGACTTGGGGAAAATTATCTTAATTGAAATTGATGACACATAAATACTCAAGATATATGAAATATTAAATTATATTTAAGAGCTTAGGGTTATGAACAAAGGTTAAGACTATAGACATGTCCAAATTGCCTGTAGAAGACTATAAAACTACCAACTTACATTCATATCTTAACACACATTTTTCATGGGAACTCAAGATTTTCAAGAAATTTTAAGGGGTCAATGGAATTAAGATCCATAATAAGAATTTATTGTTTGGAGGTCCATAATTTATGAACCATCATTAAGATGGTGGACCTCCAAAACCCTCCTTCAATCCTACTATAGACTAGTCTTGGAAAAAGGTGAAGATTTTGGCAACCAAAAGATCTTGAATGACCTGATAAATGCTTGAAACATATAGATAACTTAGAGGAGACCTTGAACATAGTATTATGTTGTAAATACACTGTATATAATTTTCAAAAAAGGGTACTTTTTAAAGGTTTTAAGATATTTGTAGGGTACAAGGCTATTTTGAGAGATGAAAATAATTATAAGGGGAGATTTGACACTTGTTTCATATTTTAAAATCATTATATGCTCAAAAATATTCCTAGAAATACCTCTATAAGCTTCCTTCAAACAACCAATCTATAGATATGAGAGAGAAGGTGACATAGTCACCTAGTTTTATAAGTTTATAAGTGTGAACTAATCAAAAGGGATCATGAAATGATATGAGACATAGGTTCAGGCCTTATAATATATTATAAATTTGTTTTTAAGGTCTAATACATGCTTTGATGGCAACCAAACACTAGTAGTCAAGCTACTAGGCCTAGTTGGCTAAATTGCCCTACTTGGACACCAAGAAAAGTTGAAGAATGACATAGCGAGGCTATTAAAAGGGTAAATACATAGATGTTATGCCTATTAATTGATTTATTGAATGATTAAGGTGTACATTCAATGGTCATATTGGATGAAGAAGTTAGTTTCTTGACTTGGTCATATGCTCAAAAGGAGGAGAGGCTATTGTATGCTTGATTATGGCTTAATAACATCTCATTGATGTTGTAACTTTCAAGAAGAGGAGTTATTTGAAAAAATAGGGGTGTATCCATGCCTTGAGGGAGTTTTAATGAGTCAAATACAACCTACAATACCCCAACTCAATGCCTAAAGGGTCATTGAAAATCACTAATACATGGAAAGAGTTGAAAAATGACTGTGTAAATGATTGTAACTGTAGTTTGAATTGACTAGAGCCATTGATGACCCATACCTATCATATCTAAACCACTCTCCCTCTTATTCTCTCCTCATTTCTACTATATATTTAGACCTTAAGGCCTTGATTTATATTCCTCACCTAGGTGTGAGGAAACTTTATTTGGTTTTGTACTTGATAGACCTCTTGGACTAATGAATAAACTACTACAACTTATCCATTATTGGTCTATAGTGTGTATAATATTGTTTTGATATGATAAGTGGTATAAATCCTCCCTTAGCATGTCCTTATCACACCTATATGTTGATCAGTTTTCTTATGCAAGTTGTATGAAGTGTCAAAGTTTGGTGATCATGTTTGGAGTGTAATTTGGTTGAACGTGCCTAAAGATAAGCCTTTCATTTTTCACCTTTCACCTCCAAATTATAGTCACTCATCAGGACTTTTATATGAAATATTTTTGCTTATGAGATTTGGAGATAATGCTTTAGTTCATTTTTGGTTCATTAGTGTTATTAGGAGTTTAAATTGAGTGGATGAATGATCACATTGGTGCATCACCACCCCTTAAAGTAGATTTATTTTATGTACTTTCTATCTCTTTACACCACAAAATTAATACGTTTTAATAAATTGAGATAAATAGATGCACCAGGGGTGATAACCCTATAATATAGAGGTTTGGTCAAACTATAGGTAACCCATAACCTTTAGGCCCTTTACATGTTAGTCCAAGTTTGAAGCAAAATAAAACACTCTCCTTCACAGGGTGAAACTTATGTTACTAATAGTTTTGGCATGCCTGATGGGACCAATTCAAGCATTAGAGTCTTCACATTAGCATCTTTTCCATCATAAGCATCTTTAATCACTTATAGGTAAGGATTTATAGTCAAAAGTCATCACAAGGTCACCATCTCATGGTAAGAGAAATTCTTGTTCATATATCATTGTTAATCATGTGTATTGTGATGTACTATGGCTGCATATGGGGTGGATTTATGTCATTCACTTCCTTATCAATATTTATCTATTTCAATACCATTATGATCCTTATCAACTTATGTTGACCCCTATTAGTCTTACATTCACCTTGTCAGCTCTATAACGAGTCTCCTTATTACCAAGATTACCACCCCCATTATGAGCCTCATCCACCTCCTTTGAAACATATTTATCAATTAATCAGTCATGAAAACCTAATGATGTTCTTGATCAGCCCAACCATGTCCCAAACCAATCCATATAAAACTTAAAAAGGACCTTAGTGGGCTATGAAAGCCAAATGGTGAGCATTGACACCCTAGGCATGAGATTGAGAACATGAGGAATTTATTACAATAGGCTAAATAAGAGTGGACATTTTTCATAAGATAATGTCATTCAAAGTTTAGTAGTGACATGTTGGATATAGGGGGTCTAGTTTTAAATATTGAGGATAATTTCATATCATATGAGGGGTAGCAAATTCACCATTATCAACAATATGTCCCCTCTTTCATCCCACATCAGTCCTCCATTGAAATACCCTTTCCCCCTCAAGGGTGTGAAACAAATATATGTCAAATACCTCAAGGTTCCTCACAAGCCTTGCCAATTTTTATTACTTGGATGTCTGTCTAAGAAAGAGTTTAAAAAGAGGGATAAGTGTGTCTTGAGAAGGTTAAGTTCCATGATTCACAAAAAACTTTGCAAGGCCACTTATATTCTAATGAACATGAAGAAACCTACAATCAAATGGTGCTTGATTTTGAGGCTCACCTTTATGAATAAGTTAAACTTATAAACCAACTCCTTTATTAGTTAGTGGTAGCTGCAAAAGCAATCCCATCCTAGTAGGACATTCCTCCATTCATGCCTAAGGTTGCAACAAATACAAAAGAATAAGTTCCTACATATAAGTTTATAACTTGGAAACAAATACAACAGTCAAGGGGAGGAGGATACAAAACAAGTATAATCTAAAATGTTGAAGTGGAAGAAAATTTGGAAAACATTCATCCCCCACCCCTACCTCCTCAAGAGTTCAAGACCTCCCCCCCATGGAAGTCTATTCAAGATAAAATGTAGTAGAATGAGGAAGTGATGGTTGTCAAAGGTAAGTAAATCAATGAGCATGATAAAACATATACAACACCATTATATTTGACTCACCTTCTTGGGCTCTTTCAAGGATCCATAATTCCATTCCTTAAGAAGGAGCCTATTTTTTGTGAGATAAACAGAAAAGAAACAATTTTAGTGATAGAAGATGAGAGTGACTTGAGTGAGAAAAAAGAGGAAATCATCATTGGGACACCCCTTGTCAAGGATACTGTTGATGCTTGAAAGTGTATCATAGGGGTTTAGAGTGTTTAAGAAACACTTCTCATTTTTGGATTCAAAGAATCCATTGCATGAGTTGTAAGTTATGATATTATTGATATCTTTGGTAGAATAGTGGCAAAGCAAATGAATTGTTTCACAAAATTTATAATGTAACTATTTGGTTGTTGAGAGAAACCATGGCCTAATATCTTGTTCATGAAAGATGAAGTAATCTGAATTAAGTGAAGTGAATTATGGTCAAAGGTCAAGTCTAAAATCTAAGTTAGCTTTATTATTTATAATGGAAGCTAAACTATAGTGAATTGATTAAAAAAATGAGTAAAGAGCTTAAATTTCATCCAAACATGCACTAAACCAATATATGACATGAAATAGCTAAATATCAAATCCTATCATATATCAAACATACATCTAAGGATAGTAGAAACAATTCAAATAAGAACTAGATTCAATTTAAAAATTTACCTTACAAATAAATTGCATAAGCACATCTGCAAGAAGAGAAAAGAAAATGAAATGAATCTAAGATCTTTCAATCAATCTAGCATAAGCACAAATTTATAACTCTGCATTCAAATGTACACATCTAAAATCCATGAAAATAATTCAAGGCTAAACATCTAAATAGATATTTGAGAGAGAATCTATAATAGCAAACACACAAACACATACTAGACAATCTTTTCAAAATTCCTTGCTTGTATTAATTTCTCAAAGTTTGCTCAAAGTTTTATTTTGCTAAAAAACTCCCCCCCTTTAACAAATGATAATACCCCTTTTATAGAAGACTAAGGAGGTATGTCAGTCAATCATGTCAAATGATAATTATACAAGTGTCATGGATAACTGTCCCTTTGATAATGTTCTATAATGAATGACACTTTCTAAAGGACTGACCTATAATCAATGCACTTTACAAGATTTAACATGATTTTAAAAATGGAATATTCCCATTTAAAAAATAATATACATGTCAAGTTATAAAATAATATTCTAAAGTCAACAAATTTGACTTTGGGATTCCCCTATTATTGCAATCTTTTACCTTTGATGCAAGATATTTATTATGTAGTGTTTCTCATCAATTAGATCAAGGTTGACAATGGGTTCCATGAAGAGTTCCTTTTCCTAATATTCTAAGCCCTTAAGATCTTTATCTACCCTGCCCAATGCCTCTTTGATGTTTCCCTGCATCACTAATCTTCTCATTAGCTAATAAAATCATGTCCATGATCCTTTTATTATCTACACCTATCTTTCCTTGGCTTTGATTCCTTACCTCATACATGAAATGTGTAGCTCTTAGCTTTAATTCCTCATCTATGATTAAACCAATTTGGATAAGTGTGGTAGGATCCTCAATTAGTCTCCCCAATATGTGCATCATCCTGTCTTCTAACTATTTGAGATCATTAGAAAGATCTCCTATTTATTTGGACCATTTATTTGAAGCTTTGATCTTATCTATCAATATTACCATGGCCATGTTCAGGTGGGCTAGGCCAACTATCTTAAACCTAGGAATTTGATCTTCTATTAATACATTGATCAACTCCTTCACCTTACTACTTGAAGCTTGCCATTGGCCAACTTGGCTTGTAGCTATGGAACTCTTCTTATTCCTAAATCTTTCTTGGATATTATGACCTTCAAAGAATTGAATAAGTCATACATAGTGGTATCAAATTGATTGACCATGTCTCCTAGCATTGATAGACTTGATTGTTCTTCTAAGTTCTTTTGTTGCTTCAAGCCCTTGATGGTAGCTTGCAATTGTTTAGTCTATGCTTGGGCTAATTCCAAGACACCTTATTCAAAAATAAGATCCTCCCTAGGTCATTGTCTTTCTACTTGAGCTATATTGGTGAAGGGCTCTACCTTTTGATATGTAATTTCTTCACCTCCTATCATGATCTTCTTCTCTATCACTCTTTGTAAGCTAGCAATTTTTAGGTCAAATTTGACTCCAACTATAGATTGAGTCACTTATGGGATAGGGATCTCAACTTACGATGGAGCTGCTACATCACTTGGTGTATCTAATCTTCTTGCCTCCTTTTGCAAAGCAACTATCCATGGCTTAATCTCTTTATGCACAAGAATGTTAATAGCCTTCATCATAGCCCAAGGATGGTGCATAGTGGGCACTTTTTCCAATCTAGGTTCACATAAGAACCACTTGGGAATTGGCAGTCCATATAACAAGTTTTACTATTTGAAGTTATTAACTTCACTTAAAGGATTAATGATACTTGGGTCTCTTTGATTTTGGAACAATAGCCAACTCAACTTTTCTTTTTGGAGGATTGATAACCATTAAGTCCAATAATTTTTATTTTTCTCTTCCTTGTGTTCCTCAACCTTTGTCTCTTCATCATTTGACCTTATATCATATTCCATAGAAAACATCTTTAATACATCCTCAATAGACTCTTGAGAATCTATAGATATCATATGTACCTCTTCTTGATGTGCCTCTTGTTCTGCTACTTTGGGAGGTTCATTAGCTAATGAGATGGAAGCTATTTTATCTAGCCTTTTATCCTCAGGCCTATGATCTATTTGTGTCTCTACTTGGGAATTGAATGATGGAGGCCTAGAAGATTCTCCATTGATCAAATGGTACTATCTTGGGCCTAATTGCCATCTGTCATCCATTTTTTGATTTCTTTCTAGTCTTGACTAAGGCCTTAGGTTGTGTTCCTTCATCCTTCTGGTGACTTCAAATTAAGTAGATGCCTTGGTGTATATAGGATCA
The DNA here is from genome assembly GCA_037957365.1 of Torreya grandis. NCBI lineage: Eukaryota > Viridiplantae > Streptophyta > Pinopsida > Cupressales > Taxaceae > Torreya > Torreya grandis. Next base: position 2,397,973 of record JARHVA010000605.1, on the reverse strand, counting down.
AAGGCATTAGGCTCATGTTCATAGGGAAAATTTAGCATCCCTTTATGTTTTAAATACTCCTTAACCTTTCCATATGGATCATAGTATCTAAGTTCATCAATATGTAGGTTGAAATATGATCTATGCTTTGATGTTGCCTCAATGTGATCCCACTATTTGAAGGTTGTCTTTCTAATAGTCATATGGAGGTTATGAAGGAGTCCCTTTCTCTTAGTCTTGAAAAGACCATCAATGCCATGGAATAGTTGGTATGTAACTTTTTTCTCAACCAACTTATCAATAAGATGGATAGGGAGCTTAAGAGGATAATTTTGAGTTCCCTCAATCTAGATGATTGTACAGTCTAGATACAACCATATATCTCCCATTATTTCTATATATTAATTGATTAATGGACTAATTCTTGGGTTGGGGATACCAATTATAGCTTCAGTCAAGGATGGATAGACACAATCATAGATAAATTGAATGTGATCCCTATATTTGTAGATGTGAAACTTAGAATAATATTGGGAAACTATCTGGGTTTCACTTGGATACCACTCGCTCTGATTTGGAATCCTTGTTATTGCACATAGGGCATTTAGGAGATAAGACATCATAAAAAACTCATTCTTCTTCTTATGTCTAATTACATAGATTTGTATACTCAATGAGATACTAATTATTTCAACCAAAGGAGGGAAAATTACCTTTTCAACAATAAAATAAACTATGGGCACCCATACTAGGTCTGCATATGCAGTGGTTACATTTACACACCAGTTATTCAACATTGTCATTATCATTCTAATCCCTAGTCTAAACTAGCTAATATGAATGTTCTTATTGAGGTATGAAAAGATTTGGTTCCCAAAATCTAACTTCATGGCAACTATGTCCATTAAATTATGTTCCTTAGCCCAATAATTGATAAAGGCTAGGTGAATTTGGGGTTTGGTAAACTTATAATAGGACTCAAATGTGATAGCATAAATGTAAGACACTTTCCTATGATTATGTTCAATAATTATCATGCCCTTGTCTATCTTAATTTCCTTGAAAATGCGAGAAATAATATCGATGCAATGGAGTACCTTAGGTTTTGTAGCTACATAATGTAGGTTAACCATCTAGATTGTTACAATGTCATCATAGAACCTTTTGGTTGAGAGATTCTTCTCTTCTTCAATGGTAATGGCTGGTTCATTCTCAACTCTCTAAAACAATTTTAACCAATTACTATCTCTTGAGTTCAATGTAGCAAAAACAAACTTGGAATCCTTAAACATATGACCTTCTACATTTATGGTCAAATATAGTTGACATCTTTCTTTGAAACATGCTCATGTGCTACCATTATTATAATCTTGATGGAATTATACAATTACAAATAATAATTCTACTTTCTATTAGCTAAATATAGTGGAATTAGAGACAAATTAGGGCAATCCATATGCTTAGGGATTTTTTAAAGGTTTATGTAGGGCTTTAATGGTGACAACTAGTTCAAACTATGAGCTTCATGACTTAGATTTTACTTAGATCATGTATTTATTCCTTTTGTGTCTATGGGTCCACAATTTTTTAAAATCTAACTTATCTTGCTTATGAGGCATCATCACATCAAACTATTCATTAATTTTATAAATATGACCATATGTCCATTTAAGACACATGTCACCATATTTTGCTCTCTTGTAGCTTGATTAAACATGCTCCATTGATCTTCTATGGGGCTTGCTAGCCTTGGGTTCATCATGAACTTTTGATCCTCATTTGATCTCCTAAGAGTGTGCCAGTTGGTATCTCTATGGTATTTTTCCTCTCATTAAAAACACATTCCATCACTTAATGCATTTTTACCATGTGGTAGCTTCTTGTTCGATCTGGGGCTATTAAATTATTGACCCATTTCTTACCTTAGATCTCAGTCTAGGATATTGAATGCAATTGGTTGATCTCCATTCCATTCATCACAATTATGACACATGTCAATACCACATTTTTTCTAAGTTATTTGAAAAGTCTACCTTCATCTTGCACTGTTGGATCTTTTTTGCATGGATCAGTGTGCTCCATTGATCTTGATCCACTTGATCCTATTCTTTGTACATTTGGATAAATGTGGACCATTAATTTTGGGCTTATTCACCTAAATTGTGACATTTTTCACTCTCAAATTCCTCCACAAACATTTCCTTATTGACTTTTCCTTGAACGATTAGATCTTTGTATTCATTTATCATGATTAAGACACTTATCATTGTCGCATTCCATCTCAATATATTTGAAAATTTGACCCCATGGATGCCTACATACTGTCGATCTCCCTTTCAAGATTTGAGATTTCAACACTTTGTGTCCTCAAAATTGATTCATTCCTATGGGCAAAAATAAACAAAGTTAGGGCTCAAGGAATATAAAGAAACATAGGATTAAATTTTTAGACTAAAGTCTTAGTTGTATTAATAAATACAATTAAGACTTAGGCTAAAATTTAAAATAAGTGCAAAAACATAATAAAGTACCCCCACATTTAGTTAGTATTCATAAACAATAAAATAGACTAGGTGAGGTTTTGGGATATAAAGGACTTAGCATAAAATTTTATACTAAAAAATGTTCCCGTGTAAACATGGATCTTGTGTAGATTTAAATCTATTTCAAAAGGACTTAGGGTAAAACACATTAGACTAAGGTTTTAAACATGGTTTAATCTTATATTAAATTAATTGACCAAAGACCAAAGTTTGACCAAAGTGAATGATCAATATTGGCATTAATGTATAAAACCTTGGACATTGTTCACATAATTAGGACTTCATTAAACTTGCAACATATAAATACAAAAATTAAACATTAACAACATTAGATAATGTCAAATGAAAATTAAATTTTTACATGCCAAATTTCAACATTATAAGAACCATGATATTCAAATAAAGCATTATTTATCAATTTGAATGTCAATTTTGAGAAGGTTCCTCATTTTAAAAAAATGGGGGTATGTTGACCTAAACAGATAGGTGTGAATTAGTCTCTCACAATGTAAAAAAGGATGAACTCCAAGAGGTTTCTGGGGTGAAAGATGAGATACAAGAATAATGTGGGACATAAAATAGAGATATTTTAGTTGATAAAGATGATGATGATTCCCAAGACCTCCTTGGTGACATGGAAACTACCCTTCATCATGACAGTGCATAAAAACTTGCAGTAGTGGTAGAAGAGAATTGCAAACTAATCAATGAAGATGAGGGACAAGGTAACTTTGGGAGTGAGAAAAATAATCAAGTTGTTGTTAAGGATGAAGGTAATTCAAGTGACCAATCAAAAATAGCAGACAATGACTTAAAACCCCATGAACATTATCAAGAAGGTGACATTTTAACCTATGACGTGCTTGCTCTTGCACCTTCTACTATTCAACTTGAGGAGATTCTAATCACATTTGATCTTGGTGAGAAACAACCAATGGATTTATTTGAGATCATCAACTTAGGCTACTCTTTACTTTAAGGTTATTCAATTTAGATTGAGAGAAATAGTTCCATCAATCAAGAAGGAGTCAATTCTCCAAACACACCATTCCAAGAAGCTGTCTTACTAGGAGAGTTTGAGATTTTTAAGTAAGGTTATCAAATATTCACCCTGCATATAGATATCTCTTTATTATTGGAATGTGGAAATGCACTCAAGTTCCCTCAATAAGTCATGAAATTTGATGCAACTCTCTTAGGATCCAACCTTGTATCCATAACACAAGGGCAGCCTCAAACTATCCAACATGATCAAGAATCACTCATGACTAAGTCATAATTGACATTTTTTATGTAAGGCAATTTTGGAATGAGTATGATTGGGAATTGGACTCATATAGACAACCCATAAATCTGAAGATGGAACTATAAGGTCCAAATGCTCTTCCAAGAGTCCATGAACATGTTAATGCCCCTAACTACAAGTGGTAATTATCTTACAATAATCAATGCTTAGTTGGACTCAAATAAAGATATGGAAACTAGACTTCATGGTGCCATAGTGATCAAATAATTTTTCCATCTTATCTTGGAGGAAATAATTTGATCTTAGGTTAGTTGTTTTAGTGCTTGTTGTCTTATTTTAATAAGTGATCAACATAAGTAGTCTATTGCCTTGTTGTTTTATTGTCTTGTCTTATTATTTTCCTTAGGTTAGGTGTGTTTGTTTAGATTTAGGTGTTATTTCTTTAGTTATTTCTATTTGAGTCTTATTAATTTATTTCTATCCAATAATGGCCATCAAGTCTTACTACCATGTATAAGTCATCATTGTCATGAAGATGAGTGGGTTCTCTTGACAAGTAGGCTGGTCAAACCCTGTGAGTCACAAAAAATGTTGGAAATTTGGCCTCTTGAGGCCCAATGGCAATACATATAGCCAACAAAATTTCATGGAACCCACCTAAGCCTATACATGGTGTTTTCTTGCATGATGATGTCTCTAAAATTACTTCTTGAAGTCATTCAACACTCTTAGAGGTGTCATAGAGTCAGTTTGCGATCATCATATGTCCTTGATGTCTTATGTCCTTAGGTGATGTGCTTTATCATCATGATATAATTCACTATCATGTGAAGGTAGTAGGTCTAAATTGTTGGGGATCAACCAACAAACTTGATTACAATTAGCAAGCAACTAAATATGAAATTAAACCAGAATGATAAGTAACTAGAATTAGAATTGGCAAAGAACAATAGATACAAGAAACCACCCTGAAAAATTGCATTAAACTCTTTACAGAAGGAATACAATTGAAGAAACTTCTTTTCTACCACACCTCTCTCAGATGTATAGATCTCTTCCTAGACCTCTTTCCCTCAAGAGTTACAATCAAATCCAACAACCTGGAATGATTCACATATATTTTACAATACTGTTACATACCAATTCTTGATAAGCTATGAAGATATATCCCAATATATAATATTAGGAAACATGAGCAATGCAATTACAACCATTAGATGCACCTCCTAATCAAAGAATCAAATTAGTCTTACTAAAGATAGAGATGTAGACTTAAGACTAACACTTAATCCTATCATGTAAACATTTTGTTATGTCTACGGAAATAACATTCTAGACGCACAGGTAACCGACATCGGTTCCTACCTATTTGCTTGTGACCAACGTCGATCGATCCATGACCGATGCCAGCATCTCCTGGTCTGATCCTGACCAATGTTGGTCGCTCCTGATTGATGTCGGTGACTGTGTGACTCCTGCAACTTTGCACAATGCTCATTTGGTGAAGCTTTTAGCTCCACACCTTAACATAAATGTCTTGTCATTTTTATGTCTCTGTTACAATTTGTGTTAAGTATCCTCATGATGTCAGAGTATGTTTGGGTGTCTTTAACAAAGGATTGAAGTGGTCTTATGATTTAGAGTACCTTCATAAAGATGGTTGAAGATGGCATCTGATGACTCAACATGATATTTTCTAATGTATTTATTATATTCAAGGTATGGGGCTAACTAAAATATTTAAAATCTAGTGAAGATACATAGAAGCATAATTCAAGCCTTTGAGAAGGTTATAAGGTACATTTTGTGATATTCATTAGCAAATATTATTTTGAGGCTATATGTATGTTTTCTAAAGGAAGGTTTTTGGTCTTAAAATGATAAATTTTGACCTTAAAATGACACTAAAGCATCAAAAATACCTTTAATCACCCTTATAGTAATTATATTACTTTATTCAAATGGTTTTTACTTTGAAATTGTCCCCTTTATGAGTTTAAAATGTTGTTTTGCCATCAAGTAGACTCACATGTGTGAAAATATCCTCATTTTGATCTAGAAAACTTATGTCTTGCTTTGAGTTTTCCTTTAACTCAATTTTTTTTCTCATGTTTTCCTAAAATGGTGTTTCAAAACTAAAACATGAGGAAATAGAGAACTTACAAGATTCAATAGCCTTTTCTGGTGGTATAGATCAAAATAATATGGATTTGCTTAGGAGAAGTCATGGATATGTAAGAAGGTCATATTATGGGAACATGGTGAAGAGATTATAATTTTTGAGGGTTTGAGAAACCAAAAATTGATGTGTTTCCCTATTTAGTTCATTGGCACACATCATGAGCACTTCAGGTTTGTGCTTAGTCCGTACACAAGAGAGAAAGAAGATTCAAGCTCTTGTATAGAGGAACTAGACCTTATGACATTAAAATAATGTGTATTATTTGATGGTTTAGTATTCCTAACTTTATGAATAAATTCTAAGAACCTAAGGAGTCTGGCCACCATTCACATTTGTACAAGGCAAGATAAGTAGTATACTTTTGTTGAGTTTCTCACTGTTTTGACCAAACCAATGATTGTATTTGATTCTTTAGGTATCAAATAAACCTTTCATGTATTTATTAGAATTTTATCCCACACATGTGAGGTTATAGTGCTGAGGAACACCTAAATTTCCAAATCTATAGTCTACAAGCAAGTTTGAATGGTTATACAGTTCAATGGTGGATCTAAGGATGTCAAAACATAGTCAGACATTATATGAGATTTTTCATTCATGACATGTGTCATTATTTTAGTTTCTAAAAATTTTATCAAATTATCAAAACCTAGAAATCATCAATATATCCCCAACACTCTCATAGTCTCACTTAGCAAATATTAAGGTCACTTAGCATATGTTAAGGTTATTTGGAGAATCCTAGGTTTGTTTTTACATTGTGTATGCTCCTTTAAGAACATCCAAAATTATATATTTTGTTAGGCATATGCATATGATTTTCTAGGATACTTTTATACTATATTGACTATGGATTCATGCTCCATTACCAACCCCCTCATGATTTATTCCATTTTCATGACTTTGTCACTACCCATTAACCATTATTGTGAGTATATTACTTCATTCTCCCATATATTCCATTATCATCATACACACATATTAGTAATTATCCACATATATGTCTTGAATCTAAGTCTTTGGTACTCCTCATGGTTTTTAATAATCATCATGGTATTGAAGATGAATCCTATAGCCTTAAACACTGCTAAAGGGGTAGATCATCACCTATAGGTTGTAAGGGAGGATATAATGATCTTGAACTAATAAAGTGACTAGGTATGTTTGGAAGGATTTGAAATTATTTTGAACATATATAGGTTAAAAATAAGTTTTAAGGGATATTGGTGTGAGATTGAGTTTCAAGCTAAAGGATATAGTCATATCTCTAAAGTGAACTCACAGTCAAGACTTAAGAGTTGCATACAATCAACATTCAAGATGCAATCTTTTTAGAAGGTCATGAAGCCAATAAAGATATAAATTTGTGTGAAAGGTGATCTACACATAATGGAATAATTTAAATAAGTTCAAATACTTTTCAAGAGGTTAGTGATGGAGTCAAGAAAGGTTCAAACACACACAATGTAGTCTAGGTACCTTAATAAGCACCTATATCCATGTAATATAAGGTGTGGACTAAAAGTGCAATACAATGAAGAATAGAGGTGTTTGAAAGTTTTTAGATCCTTATTAAATATTTAAATATGTTTAAAATAATTTTAAAGGATGCTAGTGTAATAGATTAAGCCTCAAAACTCCTAAGCACAATCAAGTGACTCTTTAAGGGCATACACATTCTACAAACTCAAGATAGGTAATTAAGCTGAAAGGGAGGGCATGCATGAGGTAATGGAGATAAAAAGGTATATTTAAGATTGGAAATATATTTCATAAAATAATTTTAAGGTCAAATAATATGATGTGTAGAGTTATAAAGGGGATATTCAAAACCTCATACACAACCAGTCTATACTTTCACACAATCAACACATATAGCTAGTCTTGGGGAAGTTTGTGGTTTTGAAACCTTTACATGTATGAAAAGGATTTAAAATTCGGTATAAATGATCATTATAATTGGATTAATCTATTCATTCTATTATTAAGGTTAGATAATTATTGGAAACATTCACTATTATATCTCAGAACTACCCTAGTTTGTTAATAGTCATTGATGAGACCAAGTGAGCTATTTAGAGGTTTGAAGACTAGGAAGATAGATTAGAATCCATGAGGGTTTTTTAGAAAATAATATGTGATGTTAAGGGTCTTAATTTACTCTATGGAGTATGTGATGATCAAATTTTAAGTGAAGATGCCCTTGAGGGCTAGTTCAAGAAGACATACCTAAGACCAATTTGTACATGTTAGTTGAAGATTTATATAGATTTGAGGGGATGTTTGAAGTTGTAAAAACTTGGGAGGAATGTCAAGATATGTTTAAAATATATCCAAGTTCCAAATTATCATTTTTTTGGAGAGACATTAATGGCCTTTTTAGGCCTTTTGGATCGAGAACTGATAAGAATAAACCTATATATCAAATTTGGGCTTATGCATAATGTTGAGATAATTTGAGTGTTGAGAAAACTTGAGGGAGAAGGTGAGAAAGTTTTTCAATGTGACATGATGATGAAATACTCATGTTAGAAGTGATAGAGCACTAAAATCAAACCTAAAGGTTATATAGGTTGAACTGTGTGTAAACCCTAGGCAAGGGAGATGAGGTATGCAAAGAGCAGTTTTAGAGAAATCCTATTGGAAGGGATATTGATATAAACATAAAACAAATTATATGAATCATAAATCCATAATTTTTTTTTAAGGAACATAAAAATATGTAGGCCTTTAATGTTAGTTTTCAGCCACTTAGACTTAGCAGTCTAGGTAGTGATCTATAGACAACCACATGAGACAATAAGAATAGGGTTAGAGTTTAAAAACTTAAAAGTAAGAAAATGGGTGATAATAGAATAAAAAAGGATTATTATAATGATTTTAAATCCATATATGTCACCAAAATTCACTCTTACTCCCAAAACATAGTCGAGGCTAATCATGCTTAAAAGCATATCTTAGGCCTAAAAGGCCCACACCACCATGGAAGTATACCTAGACCCTCCTAAGAAAGTATGACATCATGATGAGGTGTAAGATGATGAATAAGGTCATATGGATAATGTTTCAATTAATGGAAATGAGAAAAGGTCAATTTGAGTCTTCAATAACCTCCTTGAGTCACACAATCTAGACAATCACTTCAAAGCCATCATTTCAAATGATTGGATGTTTCATAGCATAAAAACTTGGGGAAAATGATCATATTGGGAATTTAGGACCCATATATAATTGAGATCCATGAAATAATTAACTATATTTAGGATCTTAGGTGTATGAATAAAGGTTAAGACTACAAACATATCCAGATTACCTACAGAAAACTACAAGCCTACCAACTTACATTCATATCTTAACACACATTTTGCATGGGAAATCAAGATATTTATGAAAATTTAAGGGGCCATTGGAATTAAGATACATAACAATAAGTTTTGATTTGGAGCTTCATACTTTATGAACCATCATTAAGATGGTGGACCTCTAAAACCCTCCTTAAACCCTAACATAGATTAGTCTTAGGAAAAGTGAAGATTTTAGAAACAAAAATCTCCTAAATAACCTGATAAACACCTAAAACATCTAGATCACCCAAAGGATACCTTACACATAGTATTGTGTTGTATGAACACTGTACAAAATTATCAAAAAAGTGTCCTTTTTTAAGGTTTTGAGAGATTTATAGTGTACAAATCTATTTTGAGAGATGTAAATCATTGGAAGGGGAGATTTGACACTTGTTTCACATTCTAAAGACATTATATTCTCAAAAATATGCCTATAAATGCTTTGTAGCCTTCTTTCAAATAGCTAATTTGTAGATATGAGAGAGAAGGTTACCTAATCACCTAGTTTGGCAAGTTTATAAGTGTGAGATAATCAAAATGTGTCATGACATGATATGAGACATAGGTTCAGGCCTTAAAATCAGTTATACATAGGTTCCTAAGGTCTAATATAGGATTTCATGTCAACTAAGCACTAGCATTCAATCTACTAAGCCTAATTGGCCAAATTGGCCTACTTGGTCAATAGGGAAAGTTGAATAATGGCATAGAGAGGCTATTTAAAGGATTTATATAGATATGTTACACCTAGTAACTTATGTATTGAATGAGGAAGGTGCACATTCAATGGTCATAATGGAGGAAGAAGTTAGTTTCGTAACTTGGTTATATGCTTAAAATGAGGAGAGGTTGTTCTATGCTTGATGATGGCTTAATAACATCTCATTGATGTTGTAACTACTAGGAAGATAAATTATTTGAAAAAATATGGGAATATACATACCTTGAGATAGGTTGAATGAGTCAATCATAGCCTCTACTACCCTAGCTTAATACCTAAAGGGTCATTAAAAAATATCAATGCATGGAGAGAGTTGAAAAAGGACTGTGTAATTGATTGTAATTATAGTTTGAATTTAATAGAGTCATTGATGATTCCTACCTATATATCTATGCCACTTTACCTATTTTTAACTCCTCATTTATGCTATATATTTTGGCCTTAAAGCCTTGATTTTTATCCCTCACTTGGGTATGAGGAAATTCTACCTAGTTTTATACTTGATAAACCTCTTGGACTAATGAATAAACTATTATAGCTTCTACATTATTGGTTTATAGTGTGTATATGTTTATCATGATGTGATAAGTGGTATAAATCCTCCCTTAACATGTCCTTATCACACCTATATGCTGATCAATTATCTCATGTAGGTTGTATGAAGTGTCAAAGTTTGGTGATCATGTTTGGAGTGTAATATAGTTGAAAGTGCCTCAAGTCAGGCTTCTCACCCTTCAAATACAAATTATAGTTATTCATCAGGACCTTCATATGAAATATTATTGCTTAGGAGATTTGGAGATAATGATTTAGTTCATTTCTAGTTCACTAGTGTTATTAGGAGTCCAAATTGAGTAAATGAATGATCACATTATTGCATCATCACCCCTTAAAGTAATTTTTTTAATGCACTTTTTATCTATTTACACTCTAATAATAAGAGGTTTTAGTGAATTGAGATAAATAGATCCACCATGGGAACTAGCCCCATAATCTAGAGGTTTGGTCTAACTATAGGTAACCCACAACCTTTAGGCATTCCCATGTTAGTCCAGGTTTGGAGGAAAATTGAACACTCTCCTTTACAAGGTGAAACTTGGGTTGCTAACACTTATATCATGAGGCATACTACCTCATGATATATTTACATTAGATTTTTTAGGACTATGATGAGATTTTTTACATAAATGGTTGGCGTGACAATGGGCTACACTCATCATTTATCCTATCTTCTATCACTTGCCTAATTGTCTAATCATCTTTATCCCATCATCAATTTGATCATCTAGGTCCAACCATCTAACCCAACCACATGTCATAACATCTAACATCTCATATCCAATCATTTATCACAATAATTTTATCTTCATGTCTAACATATAAGTCACAACTAACATGTCTAATAGTCATCATCATCTTAATATTATAATCCATCATCATCATCCTCTAATATAGTATAAGCTACATTGGCCTAAGGCCTTTTCAGACTATGTAAGCAATGCTCAATCATATGGTGTGCCTAAGGTTAGATCAACCACTCTCTCCTCTTTCCCTAAAATTTGTCATCACATCTATCTTGTACTTCCTCATACTCACATCTTTCTTTAATTAAATCCTTGAACTATAACATCAATCATTAATCAATTAATATATTGATCAATTAGCATCCCCATAATCATCTCCCCAGTCTTCCCATTTAATCACCTACACCTATTGATTTGGACCAAAAAATCACAACGTCCATATATTCTTTCAATAGTCATCCATTATCACTCATTGGTCAGTTCATCATCTAAACTTTATAGTTTCCTCCTTCAATTGGGGCATGATCAAGACTATAACTTTATTATTGTGTTTCATTTCCTTTCATGTTTCCTTATTAGGGGCATCATTTCTATTAATCACATTGTGGCTCATTGATTTGATTGCACTATAGTCCAATTATTCCTTTCCATCCTTTGTCACTTAATCATATCATTTATTCTCTCTCATATCCTTCATCATATCAATTGACTTTAGATCTGAGCTACACTCATCATCAATCTTATCTAATCACTATCTTATTTTGTCTTGATGATCTTCCAATATGCATACTTACTTGGGATATGTCAAAATCTCATGGCCTTTATCATATTGGTCTCCAACTCTCCCTAGCATGTGTCTTTGATTGGGATAAGTAAAATTCTTGTGACCCCTATCATCCTAGCCTACAAATCTCCCTTGCATGCGTCCTTACTCAAGATACATAAAATATTTTGACCTTTTATCATCATCATCATCATCATCATCATCATCATCATCATCATCATCATAATCATCATCATGTTATGGTTGATTCTCCTTTAAGATGTGTTAGCAACTATGACATAGTCATTTACATTCCCTTTTCATAGGTTTTTACCAAGGGCATCATCAATTTGTAGCTCATTGATCAGGTTGAGTTAATTTTATTCATCATCAGTCCCATGTAGAGTATAATAACCCCTTATCTCTTCACACATCCCACCCTTAATTTATTATTTTGAGTGGCCATCCATAGCACTCTTCCTTGCATGTCCCCTCGAGGAAACATCATGTCCACTAACATAATTTAATAACATTAATCCATGAGTGTCTTTCTTCTTTGAAAGACCATTACTCCTTCCACTTCATCTTCTCATAATTCCCTTTCAAAGAGTGGTAAAATGTATTCACATAAATTTTCTCACTTCATTTATTGGAATACTAACATTGCTAATAGTCCCATCTAATTTCATCTAAATTATCCTTATTAATCCTCCTATTCATTATTTTAACACCCTTTTTATTATTCATGTCCATGCATATCATCCCACAAATTAATTAATATTTTTAATCATGTATTATTTGTCAATTAACCCCCACTTATCCATTATATGGGAATTTGAAATTCTCTTCCACCTACCCTAGCCTATGAGTAGCCTCTCCTACTACCCTAGATTATCTTAAACCCCCTAATCACATGACTAATCATCCAATAATTATCATATTGATTCTAAGAAGACTCTAGAGGCTTCTACCTCTATAACATTCCCTCCTCTAGAATCTTCAAAAGAATTTTTAATTCCTTGAACAATTATTCACCATTGATATTCCTACACCCAAATTTGAATTCTAGCCATTGATCTTCCCTCTTCCCTCTCTATAAATAACCAACCCATCCTCCATGTAAAGGCCAATGAGAAAACTACATGAAAAATCAGTCCATACTATCATCATAGTCTATAATCAAGTCAATATCCTACTATCATAAAATCTAATTCTAAAAGGTAATCCAAAATCCATAATCACACTTTTTTTCTTGTTTTGAACTTGATTTAGAGAACTTAAATTTTAGGATGTAATGATGGTATGAATGTTTCATTTTATCTTTGCATTATAATCCTAATTATCTCTAGATTTAAATGGTATATTAGTAATTTGGGTATTTTTGATATAATTTTCATATCTAAATTCCATTGCTCAAATTTATCATCTTACAAAAAAATCAAGAAACCATCACATATGTATTCGAGAAACTTATTTATTATTGAATACATATGCATCTCTATAATAGAGTTTACAAATATTATAGACACATTCTCTTAGTCAAACAAATTATTGAGAGCAGTTGTTTGTATACACAATCATCTATCTTGAAATGATTAAATAAAATGACAAGTTATCTGAAAAGCATTTTAAAAAAATATTTATTTTCCATCCTTGCTTGTCATAGTTATCTTGCCTTATAGCCCCATAGTTTATTATTTACACTCTATACTCTAATTTTTTGTCATAATTTTTTCTATACTCTATTTATTATATTATTTGGTTGGCCTTTACCACTGATTTCCTTTGAGAAATAATGGCATGCATATTTATTTTAAACAATGCACAAAGAACACAATGAATTATATTATGTGGTTAGTCTTTACCACATATTGAAAAAAAAAAAGAAACTCATTTCCTTTGATAAATAATGACATGCAAGATACTTATTTAAATAAAATGAATAAATGCAATAGAGCCTCATGATCATTTTAACCATATTTTAGACTAACCCAAAAACACCCATTTCATAGATTTTGAGAACATATCAACATGCAACAAGTAAAAATTAGTGAAATGAATAAATATAATGATAAGCTCTCTAAAAATCATTTCTTTAAAGATATTTGATTGCCATCCTCACTTTTCATAGTTGTCTTGCCCTATGGCCCCATAGACAGTTTATGCTTTATAGTTTGACCTTTTATCATAATTTTTGCTGTACTCAGTTTATTATATTATCTAGTTGGTATTTCCCACGTATTTATTTAAAAAAATAAGAAATTAATTTAATATGAGAAATAATGACATGTAAAATACTTCTGTTAAACAATGCACAAAGAACAAACTAAATAAACACATCATATCCTCATGATCATACTGTATTTTATTTTTAAATGTTCAAGGTAATAATTATATTCTAGTTGGCATGGTTTGTTAATTGAAATAAAAATATTTGAAAGGCCAATATGGATATGGTTAAGACATTTTGGTAGACCTTATTATATATTTTATAATTTTAAAACAATAAAAATGTTTTGAATATATTTTTTAGTTATGTCATCCTTGCTTTTCATAGTTGTCTTGCCCTATGGCCCTATAGTTGGTTAATACTCTATACTCTATTTTTTTCTCACTATTTTTGCTATACCCAGTTTATTATATTACTTGGTTAGTCTTTACCACATATTATAAACAAACAAGAAATTGATTTCCTCTGATAAATTATGACAAGCAAGATACTTATTTTAAATAATACATAAATAACAAATTAAATAAATGCAATAGAGCCTCATGATCATATTGCATTTTATTTTTAAATGTTTAACATAATAATCATATTGTGGTTGGCATGGTTTGCTGATTGAAATAAAATAATATTTGAAAGGCCAAAATGGATGTGGTCAAGACATTTTGGTAGACCTTATTATATAGTTTATAATTTTAAAAAAATGAAAATGTTTTGAATATATTTTTTCAATTATGTCATCCTTGCATCTCATAGTTGTCTTACCCTATGGCCCTATAGTTTATACTTTATACTCTAATTTTTTGTCATAATTTTTGATATACTCAATTTATTATATTATATGGATAGTATTTTGAGATACTAACATAGGTTTGTACTCAATATATACGTAGTCATATGGCCATCAAATTTAACACTTAAAAAGGATAAATTTAATCTTTAAAAAGGACAAATTTAATCGTTAAAAAAAAGGAACCATAAATAAGATCTCAACTTCAGACTTATCACCCTCTAACCTTTTCTCCATTAATTTTTATAATTAGCACAAATTATCTCTTATAAAATAAATCTACATAAGTGCTTCAAATTTCTTGAAACCTTAAATCAATAAAATCCTAAAACCTTAATTCGTATAACTTCATTTCTGTTAAAGTTTTATTCCTTTATGGTTGTGGGAATCACAAAGTGAGTGATAATTGTAAGAGGAGGCCAAGGAGAAGTCTAAGCAACCAACAATGAAGTACAATATAAGTAAAAAATACAAGCCCTACATGTTATGAGAATCATGGAGTGACAATTGCAAGAGGAGGCCAAGGAGGAGGCTAAATATCCAACAATAAAGTACAATCCAAGTAAGAAATGTAAGCTATATCTACACATGTTTTCACACTTTTAATGAATTTCACCCATATTTTAAGGGATTTGAACTATTGTCATGTTATTTTTTTCATCAAATCTTTGCTCGTAGTGTGAAAACCCTTTTTTATCTTATATCAAAACCTTTAATATTATACACACTTTGGTTATCATATGAGATTGTTTGTTTAGTAATGAGATCAACAAGATATTTGCCTTTGTTTGGGATTGTTTGCTTAGTATTGAGATCAACAAGACCTTAAAAATCTTGTGAATGTGTGTTTGGGCATTGATGTGGTGATAACTTTTTTCTAGAGTTGCACACAACTACTTAGGGTTTAGTTTTGGGATGGCTTTGTAGCAATTTTTAATTGTGCTATCTCTCATGTCTTCCTTGCTTAGATTTATTCACTTGGGAAAGTGTTTGAAATGGATGGAATATCCCTAATTTCATAGGGTAAATAAAAATAGTTGTTTTGAAAAACTTAAGGTATCCACTGATCATAATCATTATTGCACCTTAAGTATATTTACCCCATGAATGTGTTCGAGGAAAGGGGTTTAACTTAGCATTTTCACCATTATTTATTGATTTGAATATGATGCTTGATTCTCTATTTATTTATAATTTTTTAAAAATAGTTAATAAAAATCACCAATAAATTTATATTGACATGTTAATTTTTCTAAATATTCACCAATGGAATTATAACTAAAATCTAGGATATGCTAGGATTTTATAGTAAGATTTTAGGGGTCCCTTCTTAAAAATATGGTGATCTGAGAATATTTAAAAAAAAAGAGAAGATCACTATACACATTTGGATAAAGTTTTTGAAAAGTGACAATTGTATGAAATTTATCTTAACCCCAAGAAGTCTATCTTTAGAGTGACTGAAGGTAAGCTCCTAGGCCATATTGTTTCAAAATAAGAAATAAATATTGATCTAGAAAGGGTTAGGGCAATTCAATTTTTTTTCCTACCTACAAGTAAACTAGGAGTACATTATTTCTTTGGAAAAGTGAAAATTTTAAGGAGATTCATCTTTGAGTTTGTGAAGCTCACCAGACATATCATAGATATGATGAAAGGAAAACCCTCTTTTAAATGGAACAATGATGGCAAAGAGACATTCAAAAAAATAAAGGATGCTATTGTGTTAGGATTGTGGAGCTAAAAGCTTCACTGATGCAAACAGGAGAGGAGGTTGTTGAAGGTTGCTGAGTTGCAGAGAAGCTGGGGTCGGTCTGATCAGCCGACGTCAGCAGGATAGCACAGGGAAGCAACCGACGTCGGTCATATATCGGCTGACGTCGGTCACCTCCAGGCAGACAGGGACCGACGTCGGTCGCCTGTTTGGTTCGACTGCGAGCTATTTACGGGCAGTTAGCTAACGAACCAAGTATTTGCATGAAGAGATCTAATTTTAGACTGAGAGCTGCGGATCTAATTATTGTAATTAGATGTCTAATTATTGTTTGGATGAGATCTATATAATAGACTCATGGTTGTATTGGAAATGTGTGCTAGGGAGTAAGAGAGCATAATTATAAGCTCCTTCTGTGTGTGAGGTAGAGCAATGGTGCGTTCCTCCTCGTGCCATAGTACCAGGTGTGTTGGTTCTGGATTGGAGAGCAAGCTGGGTTCTTCAGGAGTGTAGGATCTTGGTCACAGTTGCATGGCCTATATAGGAGATCTACATGGTAAGTAAGATCGTTGATCTACAGGTGTATGTGTGTGCAAGGTCGAGGTTCATAGGTGAGCAGAACCATTGTTTGATTTGCAAGTGTGCAAGGTCATACAGACAGCAACACAACAGGGAGCAGTATCAGGCAGGATCTACTTGGAGTACAGGTGTGTACTCGGATAGAGCAAGAGGAAGGCAAGGGAGTTCCTTCCATAAGTATGGTCTGTTGAATTGCAGGTTGTTGCAGGTTCATGGGAGATCTACTTGAAGTACCTTGAGTACTTGTGGAGCACGTGGAGTGCTTGTGGAGTGCGTGGAGCACTTGTGTTGTGCATGGAGCACGGGAGGTGAACACCAACTCTGTATTTGAGTTGGGTGTTGGGACCTGTGAGAGGGAGAGCTTTGGAGAGAAGATTTACTGTTCACTTGAGGTGTGGGAAACCTCTGTAAGGTGGTGGAGAAGAAGTGGCATCTTCTTTATTGTATTCTTTTCTGTATAAAGTGTTAATACAAGTTGTGTATTGTCTCTCATATGCTGTGTTATTCTGAATTCTAGTTACTTGGTGATTCTATTTATTTCCGCATATTAAGTTGCTTGAAGTTTGGTAATCAATTATATGTTTTCGGTTTCGCATCCTGACAAGTGGGATCAGAGCATGTTTGTTGTTCTAGATTCCTGACAAGTGGTATCAGAGCTAAGGTTGCAGGAAGCAGGTTGTGTTTTGGTTACAGGGCACTCTCAGGGGTTTCTGATTGAGTGGGAGTAGAGCAACGGCAGATCAAAGTAAGCTAAGAATGGAGGAGTTGAAAAGCACAGACGATTACTCACGGTCTGATGGAAAGAAAGAGCAGGTAAAAGAAGATTGTTGGTTGGTAACAGATCAGCATGAAGAAACTGAAGATACAGATGTTGCAGGTGTTGTTGCACAGGATGTGTTTGCAGGTTTCTTGGATAAAGTTGAATCTTGGATAAAAGATTCGGTTGCCTCTTTCCATGCAGCCCTAGGTAGAGGAGCTGGTAAGCCTTGCCAAAGAATTGGCAAAGGGGAAGTGAAGCTGAAATTGCAGGCGGCCAACACACAGGTGTTGATGAAGGTCATGCAGGTCCCAGGTTTGGAGATATGGCTAATTTCTTCAGAAAGATTGGGTGATGAGAGATGCACAAGAACTCTCACAGCGGATGCACTTGAATTAGCTGGTGGTAAGAAAATAGGTATACTTTATCTACTTGTTTATATTACTGATTCTTCTTCTATTGCGGAGACGTGGCTTCGTAGGCTTGGTCACATGAGCAGGAAGGAGATGCATGTTCTTAAGCGGAAGACAGATATATTTGACAGGCTTAAGAACTGGAAAGCCTTGGTGTTCTTGGAGGAGATGGCGGACAGAGTTCAGTGGATGAGGCTGGATACATCTGAGCAGAGCAGTTTGGACATGGGTTTTTATCCAAAGGAGCTCGCGGGTAAAAAGTCATCACTCACAGGCGAACACAGACACCGGCGTCGATCAGGAGGAACCGGCGTCGAACAGACAGGTGTCGATGTCAGTCATGTGCAGACCGAAGCCGGTGATGTCAGGCAGGGTAAGATCGACGTCGGTCATGGGACCGATGTCGGCAGTATTTAAGACCGATGTCGGTCAGGAGGATCGACATCGGCAGCAGGGACACCGCAGGGTCGGTAGTCAGGTACAGACGCATGGAACCGATGTCGATCGGCTGCAGACTGTGGAGTGACCGAGGTCGGTCACTGTAACGAATTTTGGGTGGACAACATGCTGTCAAGGAGTCTCAAACACCCATACGGAGGACTGAAGGCGTAAGTAGGCCCTCAAATTCGTTGTTCCTCTTCTTTATACTTGTTGCTGATTGCATAGCAGGAAGGATCCAAGAAACAGGTGTGAGCTTGGCATGGATGAGGATGTGATTCCTTGGAGGTAAACCAAACAGGTGTGTCTTGGTAGGGTTGCCAGCTGGAAGAAAGCACAGAGACGAATGGATGCCTTAGTAGAAGAATAGAGAGAACGGATACGTGAGACGGAAGACCAGGCATATGGTCTTGAGGAGCTGCAGGACAGTGGTACCAGGTTTGACAGGTGGAGGACGAAGCATGGCTTCAGTCAGTGTCAGGTAACTACTGTGGTTTGCCTTACCAGTTGGATGATGAGTCACGACATCATTCTGTTGCTGTATGTGGATGGTATATTTGCTAGCAGGGTTAGTACATACAGGGTTTTGCTGAGCTAAGGGTAAGATTAGTTCAGTGGCATGTCATGAGGAGTTTGGAGCAGCGGAATTCTTTGACATGGGAGGCATGGAGATCACAGGTTGATTTTGTCTCCAGTGGGAGCTGATGGGAATCAGGTGTTGGCGAGGTTCGGGATGCAGAACCGGAGCACACTAAGGGCTGGACAGGTACAGTGTCCGAAATCACATGAGGTCTGGTATAGACCTGAGTATTCCCATGCAGTGGGAGCTGTCAGAGTTAGGAGCCAATTCAGGGAAGTGGATTCTCAGGTTTTTTGAGAGGGACCGGCAGCAAGTGTTGCTATGCAGGGTCAGGACTTCACTACAGGTGTTGTAGGTTCGGATGTGGCAGGGTACTCGGATGACAGGTGGTACATCACAGGTTGTGTGGTGCGTTGTCTTCAGGTGGGAGCTTGAAGAGGGATACAAACCAGGAAATAGATTAGACGGAGTACAGGTACAGGTATAGTGCAGCTGTTTATCTCCAAGTGGGAGATTGTTAGGATTGTGGAGCTAAAAGCTTCACTGATGCAAACAGGAGAGGAGGTTGCTGAAGGTTGCTGAGTTGCAGAGAAGCTGGGGTCGGTCTGATCAGCTGACGTTGGCAGGATAGCACAGGGAAGCAACCGACGTCGGTCATATATCGGCCGACGTCGGTCACCTCTAGGCAGACAGGGACCGACGTCGGTCGCCTGTGTGGTTCGACTGCGAGCTATTTACGGGCAGTTAGCTAACGAACCAAGTATTTGCATGAAGAGATCTAATTTTAGACTGAGAGCTGCGGATCTAATTATTGTAATTAGATGTCTAATTATTGTTTGGATGAGATCTATATAATAGACTCATGGTTGTATTGGAAATGTGTGCTAGGGAGTAAGAGAGCATAATTATAAGCTCCTTCTGTGTGTGAGGTAGAGCAATGGTGCGTTCCTCCTAGTGCCACAGTACCAGGTGTGTTGGTGCTGGATTGGAGAGCCAGCTGGGTTCTTTAGGAGTGTAGGATCTTGGTCACAGTTGCATGGCTTATATAGGAGATCTACATGGTAAGTAAGATCGTTGATCTGCAGGTGTATGTGTGTGCAAGGTCGAGGTTCACAGGTGAGCAGAACCATTGTTTGATTTGCAGGTGTGCAAGGTCATACAGACAGCAACACAACAGGGAGCAGTATCAGGCAGGATCTACTTGGAGTACAGGTGTGTACTCGGATAGAGCAAGAGGAAGGCAAGGGAGTTCCTTCCATAAGTATGGTCTGTTGAATTGCAGGTTGTTGCAGGTTCATGGGAGATCTACTTGAAGTACCTTGAGTACTTGTGGAGCACGTGGAGTGCTTGTGGAGTGCGTGGAGCACTTGTGTTGTGCATGGAGCACGGGAGGTGAACACCAACTCTGTATTTGAGTTGGGTGTTGGGACCTGTGAGAGGGAGAGCTTTGGAGAGAAGATTTACTGTTCACTTGAGGTGTGGGAAACCTCTGTAAGGTGGTGGAGAAGAAGTGGCATCTTCTTTATTGTATTCTTTTCTGTATAAAGTGTTAATACAAGTTGTGTATTGTCTCTCATATGCTGTGTTATTCTGAATTCTAGTTACTTGGTGATTCTGGTTATTTCCGCATATTAAGTTGCTTGAAGTTTGGTAATCAATTGTATGTTTCCGGTTTCGCATCCTGACAAGTGGGATCAGAGCATGTTTGTTGTTCTAGATTCCTGACATATTGCTCATGGAATAACATTGATTTATCCTAGTTTTAAGGAGTTTATTATTTATTTATATGCTTTAGATCATACAATTTTAGTAATATTTATCAAGAAAAATAAATAAGGTATTGAATCTACAATTGTCTTCATGAGTTGTAATCTCAAAGATTATGAGTTGAAATATTCTTCTAAAAAAAGCATGCCTATGAAATGGTGAAAGTAGTAAAATAATTTAGGTATTACATATTAAATTCAAACTCTATTGTAATGGTACCTAACACATCAGTAAAATCAATCTTGACACAAAAAAAATTGATTATAAAAGAGGAAACTAGATAAATAAGGTTCAAGAGTATGATCTAGAGATCAAACCCACAATATTGGTTTAAGGAAAAGGGTTGTGTCAGCTCATGGTAGAGTAGGGAAACCTTTAATAAAATTATTTAATATGTTCTAATGATCAAGATAATAATGAATTTCTTCTAATATATATTTTTATTCTACTAATGAATGGTTTTCCCACATTGTTTTCTTCCAACATATGCGGAATGCCCTTCACACTTGAATGCTAAGCAACATAGGATGGTAAAGTTATAGACCAAAAAATATGTCATATGGGATGGTACTCTTTTTAAAAAAAGTATTGATGGTTTCTTCCAAAGGTGTGTTGATAAAGAACAATAAAAAATCTATTGAAATCTTTTCATGATCAAGCATGTGGAGGACACTTTTATGCCAGAGTAACAACCTATAATATACTAAGGGCCCATTATTATTGGATAACTCTTTTTCAAGATTCATACAAATGGGTGATAAAGTGTGAATCATGTTAGTAATTTATGGAAAACTTAAATTGGTAGCACTTCCTCTTCAACAAGTGATAGTAGAATAACCTTCCCAATAGTGGGGATTAGATTTTGTTGGGACATTGGAGCCTCATTCGAGTTCAGGGCACACTCATGTCCTCACAATAAAATATTAATTCACTAAGTGGGAGTTTCACTATTTTTTGTGTTTATTTATTTTTATTTTTAGAAAATAAGTAAAAAACTTAAAATAAGGGTATGGTTTAGAAGAACCTAGATTTAGTTGTGCACTCATGATCTAGTTGATGTAGATAACTCCTCTTTAGCTTGGGAGGATGACTTGTAATAATAAAGAAGATAAAAAATGGTTGATTTGATAGATAGATGGGTGGATTGCCTAGAGAATGCTAGATTTAAGAACCAATAAAATTCTTTGGGGGTTATCAATCCACTCTTTAAACAAGTTAAGTTTTGGAAAATAAAAAAAAAGATGCTTGCATGAAGTAATAAAAAGTACTAAAACTCAATGAAATAAATGATTTCGAATAGAAATGAATGATTTTACAAAAATAGAAATAAATTGTTAAAAAATAATGCTATAATGTTAAAAATTGATTCAAAAAATAGTTTGAGACTCCGTGATGTAACAAAAATAAAAAAATAGAATTTGGCTAAAGGTTGATAGGTGGAATTAGCTTGCTATTTTTGTGAAAATAAATCACATAGTGACTGATACTAGTCACTATGCAATCGATATAAATTAAGGAAATTGATGCTAGTTAGGGTATGATCAATTCCAATCAGAGATGATTGATATTGGTTCTTATGGGTTCTAGTTTTTAGTAAAATGGATGTTGGGTTGGTGTGCAGGGGGGCTTAATTGGTTGTTTCTAGATTGGATGTTCATTGTGAGATTGGAATAAATTCCCAAAAGCATCAAAATTAGTAGTTGGATACTCAGGTAATTGGGAATGGTTTATGGGTGCTTTGGTGGGAGATGTAATGTTTGGAGTTGTAGAACTCCAATACAGAGGGGGAATATGGGAGAGATAGGAAATGGGGGCAAGCAATAAAACCACTAAAACTAATAACTAAACTTGATATAAGTACAATATACTTATCTTTTGGATTTTACTAGCATGGATAAGTCTTGAGGTTGGACAAAGGATTCTTGGGATCCTAGAGCAATGTAGATAGAGTAATGGTGCTTGAGCTCTTCGTAGTGAGTTGTTGAGGCACTTTGATGTCTCTGGTTTAGTTTGATGGTTTGATTGAAAGCTTAGATTCAATTGAGAGTTAAGATTATCTATAAAAATATATTTAAACCCCTTAAGGTAGGGTTTATGGAATACATTAAGTAATCAACATTGGTCCTGGTCAATTGACATCAATCAAGGAGTGATCTTTGTTGATAAGGGAAAACTAATCTAAATTTACTAAATTTAGCTATTTGTACTTCAGATTGGCTTTTAAGACCAATGGAAATGGTCTAAGGTTATTTAAGGCCTCATTAGTATGCATGAAGAAGAATTTTAAGAGGTTAAAGCATTAAATAACTAAGTGGGAAATAGTCATAAGGCTAAGTGTCGATCAGTTAGCCATAATTTTGGGTGAAGAGGTGTAAATAGGCTTATTTAAAATAATTAACTAATTAAATTAGCCAAATAGGGTAAGTGGGTGTGTAAGAGGGGGTTTAATAAATATCCTAACCCAAGGGGGATAAATGGGCTAAGGGGATGTTTTGTGATGACTAGAACCATGTGGTGTAGTTTTCTTGTGTCTATATTTTGCCCCCTTTTATTGTGTAGGTTGCATACTCAAGTTGTAAAATAAAAAAATAGGTACAGTGGAAGGTTGGATGCCCGAAGTATGGGATGAGGTGTTCCCCTCAAATAGAGATGTGATGATGTGAAAATGAAGTTGGGTGTAGTTTTGAAAAGTGTGTATATGTGTGGAAAAGTGGGTAGGATGGTATGAAGTGGAAAATAAGGCTACAAGGAGGAGGATGAAAGATAAGTGAACCAAGCCATCATATTAGGATAAAAGATGTGGGTGCACTTATAAATGTAAGTATCCATGATATGATATCCATGTTCATAAGGGGCTAAAAGTAGGGTGATGTTGAGAAGGAAGAATTGGTTGTAGTTGTTGGAACTGCAAGTCGACATGGTCCAAGACAATTGAAAGGTTTATGCAAAAAAGATGTGAATGTGTATAATATCATGAAACATGGAAAGTTGGGTGAAAGGTTTAATGGGATGAAATCAAGGGTGGGTTGTTATGAAATTATGTGAACAAGTGGTCTGAGGGACCAAAGGGAAAATTTGAGGGGTAGGGCTTAGGGTGGGAAAAGGGGATCCTTGGGATGGTTAGGGGTGTTAGGGGTTCATTGGTCAATATAAAACTAACGTCGATCAAGACTTGACCAACATCAATCTTTATGAAAAAGCCAAAAGTGTGGAAAAAGGTATGAAGAATGTTTTAAGGTAGCTTAAAGTGTGGGTAGGCTTAGCTTAGGGGTATAAGATCTAGGCTTATGAATAGTTATTAGATGTAGGATTGAGATGGTTTATTTATAAGCTAAGAGGTGGGTAGGGGTAGTTGTGATAGGTGGAATGTTTTAATTATCTTGGAAAGTGTAGTGTAAACTAAGGAATTTATCCAAATTTTGTAGGTGAGGGTGATGCTAATGATGCAAGATCAAGTGCTACCATTCCTAGATGATGTATAAAGAGATATGAACAAATAGGATTGGGATCACAAGATGGTAGTGGGTTTGGGTAGTATGTGGTATTATTAACACATGCCCTGAGATACTATGATGTTGGTAGCCCTCATTAAGATATGGGACCCAAATACCAATACATTCATGTTGTTGATAGGGGAGATCACCATCTTGTTATAGGACATTCATAGGATTTTAAGATTGCCCATACAAGGTCAAGCGGTGGAGCCTATCCACAGTTATGAATAGGATGCCTACATGGATAAACTATTTTGAGAGGAATTTGTAGAGGCCTAATGGCATGTTGGGGGTTTTTATTTTAATGATCTATAGTGCATGAACACTAAGGGGATGTGACTCATGATTATATGATAGTTGTGACTTACTATACTCTTCTCAACTTGAGTGGTGGTAAATTTACTTGGGATCTATTAGGTGTTCTAGTAGATATGATCAAGATTAGATAGTCTTTACATGGGTCCTAACACTATTGCTTTAGGTCTATTAGGAGATATGGGGTTATCGAGTATATAGTCATTATGGTATAAGCATATGCTTCTTACTACACTATTAGGCATACAATCCTATTACCATCTTACAGCCAATTGGATTGTTATGGTATACATGGGATCATGCCAGATTTAGAGTAGGCTTCATGTTATGGATATCAGACATGACATTACCATGAGTAGGTGAGGACTTTCGACAGTTGGTTTGGTTTAGAAAATGGTTAGATGCATTGGTTGATGGTGAGGTCATCTAGAGACCATATACAGGGTTACCATCATGGAGGGGGCTCAACATAAAAATCTTTATTTACAAAGTATTAAATGGATTTATGGGAGGTGACAATAGGAGATAGAGATGATTCCATTTGATTAAGTGAGGAGGAAGTATGGCTTGCTATAAGGAGTTCTAAGAGTATTCCCTATATACAAACATGATGATGTAGAGGTATCATTGCCTTCACCACAACAAATAGAGGATGAGCCATTATATGAGGAGTTACTAGTTCCTATAGGTATAGACAATGTGGGCGTGATTCAAGAGTACATTATGTGGTGGTATGGAAAATATGATACAACATTTAGGGGATATGGGGGATAGGGTCCAAATGGAGGTATAGGTGGAAAATAATAGCTTGGAGATATGGAGATGTGGGAGGAGGATAAGATAAAGGTGGATGCTCCAGATAGACAGACTGTGACTATTAAGAGGGATCAGGTGAGAATGTCATTGGCTACAACATAAGCAACTTTGGAATCTATGACATTAGAGAGGGACATGACATAGGGTCAACTAGCAGTGAGGACTTCGGAGAGAGATAATCTCTAGGTATAGGTAGCGATCATCACCTAAGAGAGGGACTATGCATAGGGATAGGTAGCCACCCTTACATAGGAGAGGGATTATGCAGGAGCACATCTAGCCATTATTACCTAGGAGAAGGATTCAACATAGGGTTAGCTAGGCACCATCATGCTAGAGAGGGATGGGTTATAAGCACAAGTGACCTTGATCAGCTGAGCATGATGATTTGAGGTAGATAAGAGGATGAACATATACAAGACTAACTCAAACTATCCCAGTGTCTAGATATGTGGGGACTATGGAGGAGCTAAGGTATTATGAGTCACATGTCTTCAGGTAACTTTCACATGTGCCTTGGTATGTCGAGTATGTAAAAAAGTGGGTTGTGGTAGGGAGACCTAGAAGTATGACATCTAGTGACTAGAAAACATCTGGAGGTGATTATATAAGTCTGAGAGATGGATATGATCCATGGGATAGCAGTACCCCTACACCATAGACCTTATTGGAATCTTTGTGTATTATGATGATTTTGATTCTAGCTTGTGAGATGATGTAGTGAGATGTATATACCATTTTGAGAGATATGGACATTTGATATATATATATATATATATATATATTTGATTTGAGTTATGGTTATTTATGATGTGATGGTTAATTATGCTCATGTGATGATTCATTTTATGATGTTGATGATGTTTTATGAAATGTGATGATTGATTTAACATTTTTCCTATTAGTAGATATATGCTTAAGTTATTAAATATGGTCATTTAAATTAATGAATCTATGTGATCCCATACTTAGATGCATATGTGATGGATGACATAATGGTTTGATTCATTTATCTAGTTTTACAAAAATGATGAAATGGTTATTATTAGTTTTATGATAAAAGTTATAATGCATTAAATGTGATAGAATTAAGTTGATTTAGGTATGATGGTAAACAAGATTATTTGGATGGATGAGATGTTAAGATAATTGATATGAGATGTTGATTTAACATATAATGATGGTTATGATGAATAGAATGTTTTCATTATCAAAAACATCTAAATCAATGATGTGAATGGTTAATGACAATCATTTAATAAAACATATAATTTTATTTAAATGTTTTGAATGTAATGATTTGATTAGAGGTGAAAGGTGATTTTAAAATGGTTAAAAATATTTTAGCATGTATATTAAGTTTGGACAACAAAACTATATGCAAAAAAAGACAATAAAACTTAAACAATCAAAAGACAAATGTCTTAATGAATGTATCAACAAGTAGGAATGAAAAATGAAGGACACGTGATGCTCTTTTATTGGTGAGGAACAAAATATAGGAAGGTGGATCAACTTATGAACGTAAGTCCTTTACATGCCTCTCATTAGCATTTATTGGTTTGTTAATAAGTTACTTAATCACATAGTATCAAGTAAGCTCAAAATCCCTTATTTGGTGGAGGGTAAAAAGGGAGATGGATGGTAGTGGAACCTTTTTGTGGGGCTAGCTTGCCCCTTCTATAGGTTATTTAAGAGTAATTATAAAAAATTCTATCTTATTTGGTGTAGACTGATCGATGCAAAAAGTCTACTTTTTGATTTTTGTGAAAGCTAATTGTAGCTTCCAATTTTTTTGATTTATTTTGATTAAGGGTCTTTTTGATGTAGTTATTTTTATGAGGTTGGGGAAGCTAATCAATATGAGAAACTTCCATGAAATTACTTGCTTTGACAAATGGTTGGCTTAATCATCCTTCAAAGGAGTGGTATAATTTTTTGATTTATGAGGATTGGATAATTATCCTTCAAGGGAGTAGTCTACCTTATTTTTAAGCAATTGTGAGTTGTTTTGGAAACTATCCTTCAAGGGAGCAATATGCAATGCTAGAGATGACCCATAAGATATACATTTTAAAAAAAAAAAACTTTTGTAGGCATATACTTGCTTATATAGGATTAAGGCTTACCTTTATGAAGCAAAAATATATTACAATAAGGTTTAATAGTGGGTAAGAGGATGCTTCAAGAGATAATGACCATGTGATTCCATCTTATTAGGCATGAAAAGTATCCATGAGAATCATGCCATGGATAGAGATGTGGTACCCAAATTTATTATTGAGGCTAAAAATGTGATGGATAATCACATGATTATATGCTTTAATTTATTATCTTCAAAGTGAGGGGTTGAAGGTGATAATATCATAAAATAAGGGACAAGCTTAATTTAGACAGAAGGTGAGCGTGAACTTGTTTTAACAAAAGAATGGATGTAAATGTGAAACATTGAGGGGCTTAGGTTCCAATTTACCTTCAAGGGATGATAACTGGTAAGCTCCTGACCCATACTTATGTGTTATGATATATAGTTCAAGCCAATTAAAAACAAACTTTCCCCACTTTCTTCTCTTCATATTGGTTACATGCTAATTTTCTTTTGCAATGAGGTCTCTGATATTAAATTCTTGTTATTTTAGGTGCTTGTTATAAGTGTGTTTGATGCATTATTTATAGACATAAATATGGTTAAGTATGGCCAAATAACACTCATCAAGTAGCTCAAGTTAAGATAAATGTTCTTGATAAAAAATGATATCCTTTAGGGATATATGAAGAGAGGGAATTTGGACTTCAAGAGGTAAGATAGCCTCAATTCCTAAGACAAGAGAGAAATGGGTAGCACCCATAGGGGGTTTAATGCTATTTTGATATGCCCATAAAGCAAAGGGAATGTGTAAGTGCCAATCTTGATTAGATGCATTGACCATTTTAGTTAGCCTTTTATTAAATGTTTTGTTAGATGCTTCAACCTGTCCATTAGCTTATGGATGATAAGGGGATGAGAAGCTTAACTTAATGCCAAATGTATCACAAATATTTCTTACCTTTTTGTTTTTAAATTATTTTCCATTATTGGTGATGATTTTATAAGGAACACCGAAGCAATAAATAATGTGCTGGTTAATGAAGTCAATAATTTTATTGGATTTGGTTGAAATGAGGGGAATAACCTCTACCCACTTGGTGAAATATTTTATCAAAGTGATGAATGAATGATTTCACTGCAAAGAATGAGGTTTAATTTCACAAATGAGATCTAATCCCCACTATGAGAAGGGTTAAAAATCCTTAGAGACTTGAAGACCATGACTAGGGATGTGATGAAAATTAGTATGCTACTGAAACTTGACACACTTCTTGATGTAATAATAATAGTTTTGGTTAAGGGTAGGCAAATAATAACCAAGGAAAAATATATGTTTAATGATAACTAGACCAGCAAAGTGTCCTCCACAAATCCCATCATGCATTTTTTTGATAGTGTGAGAGATTTCATGACTATGTAGGCATCTAAAGAAGACACCATCAAATACTCACTTGCGAAGAATTCCCCCTAATATAGTATACTGAAAAATACCTTGAATACATGCTCATCTACCATTTCTAGAGAGATTGGAAAGAATGATAGCTAAGGTAAAGTAGTCAAATATTTGCTTATAGCAAATATTAGATTGAGCATCTTCCACATGATAAATAAAAGGGATGTATGATTTGGTATAAGAGGTCTTGTTAAGGTGATGGATGGTGAAAAAGAGTTTAGAATCAAAAGGTGTAGATGGGATTTGGGAATCAAGAGAATCCATGATATTGATGAACCTGTTAGTAGAATATGGAGTGGCTTGAATGAGGTACTGATAAAATAACATCAAGGATACATCTACCAATTATTTTTACTAGTGTAAAACATCATTTTTACATTGGTAATCACCATTGATTTGGTTAACCACAAGTTAGGAGTCACCAAAAATGCTAATCGATTTGACTCCCAAAGACAATGTTATTTGGAGACCTATAACTAGGGACTCATATTCAACCATGTTATTGGTGAAATCAAAATCAAGTTTTAAGGATAAAGGAAGAGGCTAACCATCAAGGGGGATAATGATGATTTTTTCACCCCCACCACATTGACACCTTGATCCATCAAAGAAAATGGTCATCTGATAAGTGAAATCCTCTTGAGAGAGAGTTATGATGGGCTCATCAGTAAACTCAAGAGGTAGAGGTTAGTTGTCTGCTAAAGGTACATCAACCAATTAGTTGAGAATGATTTTCCATTTGATTGAATTTTGCTAGAGGAACCCAAGATTGAAATTAGCTAAAAGCATGAGCCATATAGCCATACACTCATTTTGATATGGATTAGAATGCATGTGCTTGAGTGGGTTAGTATTAGTTATTACAAAGGTTTTATGGTCAAGAAGGTAGTGACGAAGTTTGGAAGTGATAAAGACCAAAGCAAGGCATAATTTATTAGTATGGGTATAATGAGTTTCATACTCTATAAGTGTTCAAACTATATAATATACTTCTTGTTATTTCTGCTGATCATCATAATCTACAAGCATGGCCCCTAAGGAATGGTCTATGGAAAAAATGTAGAGGTATAAAGGTTGGTCTTATTTTAGAGGGACAAGAATAAATAGAGAAAGAGGGTACTATTTAAGTGATTCAAAGGCCTTTTAAAAATCTTTGTTCCACTTAAAGGAAATATCCTTCTTAAGGAGGAAAATGGATTAGGGCTTCTCTTGCAGACTACAGAGTTACTTGAGGTTAGTTAGAGGAGGCAGGTTGAGGCTTGCCTTAACTTTAGTAGGATTAACTTTTATTCAATGGAGAGAGATGATAAATCCAAGAAGTTTACCTAAAAATACCCCAAATATGAACTTCTTGGGGTTAAGGTAGACATGGAAGTGGATAAGGTACTCAAAGATAACCTTAATAATTGCCATATGATCCTTATGACATTTAGACTTTCTAAGGAGATCATCTACATAATCCTATATAGTTTTATGAATAAGGTCATGAAAGATATATGTCAAATCTCATTGATAAGTTGCACCAAAATTCTTTAGACTAAAAGGCATGACCCTATAATAGAAGGCTACTGGGGTGATAAAGGCAATTTTATGTTGATCTTCTGGGGAAATCAAGCTTTGATTATAGCCTTAGAACTCATGCATAAGGGATAGTATCTCATGGATGATAGTAAGATCAATAAGCTGGTCAATGCTTGGCAAAGGGAAGTCATCTTTTAGACAAGTAAGGTTAAGATCATGAAAGCCAATGTAAATACAAAGTCCCATTGTTACTTTGGTGATAGGAATGACATTAGAAACCCATTAGGGATAGTTAATGGGTCGGATGAAGTTAAAGGATAAGATGCACTGAAGCTCTTCTTTGACAAAAAGGGATATGTGAATTGGAATCAAGGATGTAGACAATGTTATAGATGACTATGGATGGGTTGATCCTTAGCATATCACTTTAATACCAAGCAAATTCTATGCTCAGTCTTACAAAAAGGAAGAGAAATCTTGATGCTCTAAGGAATCTAATAATTGGCCAATTTTGACTATGCAGGGGTTATCCTAAGTGCCAAGTTGGCATCAATAGTGGATTCATTCAACATGGTCAATGTATCAAGAGGAAGAGATTTGTGAATGGAAAAATATTCTACACCAAGATAAGGGACAAGGGAATCATCATGCCAACACTAAATAATATTAATGGTAGGAGAGTCATCTTCTACCATATTAGGATGAGTCATGTTGTTCCCAAAATTAGTTACGCTCATTTTTGGAACAACCCCTACGAAACTTGTCCGTTTCATGTTTTTCTCTCTATGTTCATTTTTTTGAGACAAGTTTTTATTATTCTCATGTTTACTCAACTGGCATTGTTCAAAATTCATAATGTTTCTTTATTACATTTTTCCCAAACTGCAAAAATCATTAAAGTCTCAATGTGACTAGGGGACAATTTTTCTATTTTCTAGAGTTAGTCTTTTTTGGATTTTCATGCAGGGGTAGCGATTTATACCGATAATGCATCTTTTATTTCAATTCCATGCAAAGGTGGAATTTTTTGTTGCCCTTACATTTGACATGCAGAAGTGGTGATTTTTGCCACCTTTGCATGTGTTTCTTCCCTTACATGCAAGAGTGGCAAAATTCGCTGTCCTTGAATATCTTACAAACTCCAGTGTAGGAGCAACGATTTTTGCCACCCCTGCACTGCCTCAATTTTCATGTGTGGCATTTATGGCCACATGAATTGAGTGGTTGGGGGTGATTTTCACCCCATTTAATCTCTTTCTACCCCTTTTTGATTCATTTCTTCCATTCCTCTTCTTGCCTTCTGCCTCTGGATGATCGAGCAAGCGAGAAGAAGCGTGTTTTCACTAGATTCAAGCCCTCGTCGCACGTTATTTTCCAAGTAGGTCTTTGTTTTTGTATTTTGTTTTTTTTTCTTTTCTATTTTTAGTTATTTCTCTCTTCTTGGTTAGTTTTCTTTTTATTTTTCCTTTTCTTGCCCGTTGAGGCATTTTTCTCTCTCCACCGCACCTCAACCCTCCTCTTCCCTTCCTTCTTGTTCAGCCTTTTCTTTTTTCTTTTTCCCTCACATTAGGGTGGAATTTTTTTCCACCCTCTCATTTCCTTCCCATTTTACTACCCATGTAAGGGCAGCAATTTTTTCCACCCTAACACATTACTTTTAAGAGATGTGCATGGACGACAATTTTTGCCGCTGATGCGACTTGACCTGATTTAGGTGTAAGGGTAGAAAAAATTGCTGCTGTTACACTCAAATTTCTTAACAGGTGCAAGGGCAGAAATTTTTATTTCCCTTACATGTTCCTCCCTCCAACATGCATCTGTGGTGGAAATTGCCGTTGATGCATTTACTTTTCACTTTGGCATGCAGGGGCGACAATTTTTGCCGCCTATGCATGCAGACCTGTTCCACATGCAAGGGCAGAATTTTTTGCCACCCTTGCATCCTTTTTATCCATTTTTCTCTAACTCTAGATAATTTTCATTTCTTCCATTTTCTATGCCCACTCCCTATTTTCTCTCACTTTCCAACCTACTTGCACCTTGGCCCTTTCAAATGCTCTTCCTTGGTCATGATCACCTGACGTGCAAATTCCCCAGATTGCCAATTTTTCCTTAATTACACGATCATGACTCTTATTGCAGTTCCTCTTAGAGATCCTCCTTCATTAATTTGCTCTCAAAAAAGGTTCATCCCAATGACTAAAGCTTCTCTGAATAAGTCAAAGGCAATGACGTATTAGTATCAAGGTGTTTTCCCAATCACCTCAGTCACTTCTAATGTCACAGAGATCAACCACATGGATATGGCTGAGTTCATGGAGAAAACCAAGGAAAAAAACCTGAGCTCAG
This sequence comes from Torreya grandis, assembly GCA_037957365.1. Lineage (NCBI taxonomy): Eukaryota > Viridiplantae > Streptophyta > Pinopsida > Cupressales > Taxaceae > Torreya > Torreya grandis. Next base: position 2,364,586 of record JARHVA010000605.1, on the reverse strand, counting down.
AGATGAAAAGAATAATTGAAAGCAACATCCACCTAGTCTCCTCTTTCCTTGTGGTAGTGCATCACATTGAGTTTGTTCTCCAGTGTGCCCAATTCTATAACAAAGAGACCAGGATAGTGTCAAAAGTCAGTGGCAATGTGATAATTTGACTGGACCCCAAATTTATCGATAAATTTTTCATGTGCCCTCCTACTACCAAAGTATTTAAAATTGACTTCATCGAGGCATAGAAGGAATATGACAAAGATCCTGAGAAGGCAAAAAAGGTTATCAACAATAGATGGCTCAAGACTCCTAGAGCCAACTTGTCTAGATGGCCACAAAATTTTCTAAGAAGTGATTCTATAGAGGAATTTGGTGACTTAATTACTCTTCTTAGTAGAGTATGAGGTCTACCATCTTCTTCTCAATTCCACAAATGGATGTATCCCTTTATCAAGATAATTTTACAAGGGAAACAAGTCATTTTCTAGGGTGAGCAGATCAACAATGCTCTTCATGAGCAATTGACAAAGGTGTCTACTACTTTGAATTTCTATATGACTTCATACTTAGTATATATCGTAGCTTCAATGTGAACCTTTCCAGGTTTGATGATAGAAGGAGATAGAAGAACCACCGATGTTTATCAATATTACCCTCAGCTAACACTAAAAGGATCAATCTGTCACTTTAAGAGGGTGAATGATGCCTTATTCACATTATTTTTGTGTCTTTTCGATCCTCAATTAGAAAAAAAGAGAATATCAGATGAAGCCTGGACTGTCGTCAATGATTTTAGCTGCATGTTTTTACAATTCCCTACTTTTTGCTATCTGTAGGTTGGCTTTTTCCAAGGCTATCCCTACATGCTCCCCAGATTTCCTTCTGACAAATTGGTCCTAATCAAGCTATGTAGAAAGATTATTGTCATGCACAATAAACAAATGGAACTTAAGAAACCAGGTTTAAGGTTCCTAGTAGAAATTGGTAGATACTTAATTTTGACTGCCGCCAAAGCAAGGGTAATGGAAACTGAAATGTAATTGGTCACTATGAAGCAGTTCAAAAGAAGGTCCAATTTTGACTGTAGGGGTGTTAAGGACATGATCAGAAGGAAGACTCAGTTTCATGAGCCCATGATTGAAGACATCTGGATAGACTTGAGAACAACAAAAGATATCAAGAAAATGGATTATAACAGACTGTCTCTGGAGTAAATTGAATATCTAGGGCTCACTGATATTCCCCCAAATCTGGTAGAGGACAAAAATCTAATTAACAATAGATACCTGGCAGAAAAAGTCATTAACTCTCTTCTTCCTCTAATCTAATGGTCCCAAAAAGAGTTGACCTCTTTAAGGATGAGATTCGAACCAATATTGGCTAACACCAATGATTGGCTAGCGACCAAAGGAATCACATTAAAGGAATTCATCACAAGATCAGAGGCTAAATTCTAAGAAAAAACAAGGAAGAGAGTAGAAAATAAAACCAAGAATAAAAGTGACATTCCTTTTCTTTCTAGGCCTCACAAGCCTAGGATCATCTTTATGTCAAAGAAATCAAAGGTTGCTGAGAAAGAGCCAAAATCAACAGATATGGGGGTTGGAGAACAAAGCACTCAAGAACAAGTAGTAGAATAGAAGGAAATAGATGACAGGCCTACAGAGCAATAGGGAATAGAAACTCTATCTCCACAAGAGGGGGCATAACTAGTTGTAGGGGTTTCTTCTCCACCCCAATCCCCTGTGGTAGCTCTTTTGCCCCTTTCTTGCATCAACATTCCTTCTTCTGGAGCCACCTCTCCTTCTAGATTTATTTTTGGTGACCCTCAAGGTGCTTTTGGAGTGTTCTTCGATCATCAAGATCTATCCCTAGTCTCTCATCTCCTTTTTCAATATTAGAGATAGTTCCACCATCGACCAGTCAGTGGCTGATACAGTTTTGCCTAATACTATGCCTACTACACCCACTACACCCATTATTCTCATCAATAGTGCAGATGTTACCCCTGTGACACTAGCTACATGAAATGTTGTTACAGTAAGTGCTTCTACTTTCACACCTAAAAGAAAAAAGCAAGCCATCTTTGCAGATGACTTTGATTTTGGCAAAATAGTTCCAGTGAAAGCTAAGACCCCCAAGAAGCCAAGGATCCTTTTGAAAATAGTTGAGGAAAAGGGGCACAAATTTATAGAGATAGCCAAACCTCCATAGGATGCAACCCTAGAGAATTTTGATATGAGCAGCTACTCCATTTCTCGCATTGAGTTGGGGAAAGTAACTCACAAGGGTGCAAAGAGTGATATGCAGTCTACGATGGATATCATGGTCCAAAAATTTGATAGAGAGAGAGAGATGAAATATTATTACAAGGCAAAGGTAGAACAATTGACTGTGGTAATCAGGGGATTCATTTTTTCCCCAGAGGTGGTGGCTCGAGAAGCCTTTTTCGTAGATGATCCTGTTATCCAAAAAGTGGAAAAGACCTACCTGAAAGGAAAAGTACTTGAAGATTACATAGAAAAGATGCATACACAAGAAATTTCTTTGATTATAGAGGTTTTCACAAAGGTAGGTAAAATGAAAAAAATGAGGACAGAGTTGAAAGACCTCATCTCTCTTATCTCTCAAGATATTGATAGCACAAACAAATATCTTAGCAAGTGGGTAGAGATGAAAGCTTTGAAGAAATGCACCTTAGTATTGATTGATGTCATTGCCAACAAAGATTCTTATATTGAAATCAAAGAATCACTAATATAAAAAATCCAAGTACTTAAGGAGTTGATCGACGACCTCAAATCTTCCAAGGATGCTAGTAAAAAAAGTGACACTGGCCTATTAAACAGATTGGAAGAATTGCCTTGTGGACTCACCTCTTGAGACAATCAATTTCTTTCAGTAGAGGAAATGATTCAGGAATTCAAAGGTATGATCCAAAGGGAATTTTAAAAGAAAACATTTTCAATGAATTTTGTGGATAACATTTTAGATACTCAATTAACTCTAGATAATCTAAGAACCAGGTTAACTAGTCATGCAAAAGCCATCACAGTAGTGAAAGATGCTACAATCAGAGCTAAAGTAATCTTCAAGAATACCATTGCACTAGATAGTATAGGAATACAGGCATCTATCACCATGTATGATGCTCACCTAAAGAAGTCTGGTGGCAAGAGTTGAATTATTCCTCCATTCTCTCTTCATTATTTTCATGTACTTTGTAATTGACTTGGGACATTTGCACATGTACTTTTGTCATGTGTAAGTACATGCACTTTTGTAATATGTAATTACGTGTAAAAATCCAAAAAATGTCTCAAAGTCAATGTTGACTCATCTTTGAATAGGTTTTTTTCAATATTTTAATTTTTTTCCAATTTTGAAAGTTTTTAATATATATAGAGAGAACCTCTTTTGTAAAAAATCTCTCTAGATAATTCAGAGCAAAAACTCTATCGAAATTGAGATACTTCTTGAGACTTTGTGCTCAGCTTGTAAATCATATTTTGTTGAATGAATGAGAAACAGGTTAATTTTAGACTTTGTGTTGAGATAATTTGTGTTATTTAAGAAATAGTTCTTATGTCCTCTTTCCTAATAATCTCTCATTCATTTGATTGAATAAGCAAAGTGTGTGCGTTGGATTATCTAAAGACCATTCTAAAAGATAAAAGAAACACTTTGGGTTGTTTTTATCTTTGTGATCTTTTTATCTATTGTAGTTTTAGGTGAAGACTTTGAAATTTACTTTACTCTACTGTTACTTGTGCTCTATATCAGTGAAGGAGGCAATGAAAGACTCTATGCTTTCGTGGGTTTTCTTGCAGACCTAGTTACTACTCCAGGAGATTTTTTGATATGCACTGAATACCATTTCTAAAAGAAGAGGAATGCTTTTAGTCATCAACCAAGATCTCTCTTTTGTTTTGTGAACATTATCTCTAAAAAAAGAGAGATGGATGCTGTTATCCTACCATGAGTTTTATTTTTTGCTTATATATATAACATATAAGTGATTCATAGGGAACCTCCCCTTGATGAGAGGAGAGATTTATCTCATTAGGATGTGGTAAACCCACAATTTTTGTTGTATAAATATCCTTATACTATGGTTGATATACCCATTTTATCATCAGTTAGTTGACGACAAAATATTCACCCAACAGTTTTTTGTGACTCTGTTGGAGAAATGAACATGCATTTTGAAGCCTCAATCTTTAACTTGAAGCATCTCTAGTTCCTTTTTCATTTTACACTCTGACAGATCCACCATACACCTAAGGCTAGAGAGCTGAAGGTATCATTGATCCCATATTTGAGTTGGTGTGACAAACTAATTTTGAGATTTCTCCTCGACCATCTCACCTTCAGTGAACCAAGAGTTTTCCTCCCACCAATGCCAGATCTCCCATACCTAGTGAAGCTTTTAGTCTCAGTTCTGGTAAGGTTTTGTCTTTATTGACCCCACCAAGATTTTTTATCCTACCATTTAACCATCCTATCATAATGGCCCAAGGTCCGTGGGGTAATTATTTTGGTCCTCTCAATCTGACCCCACCTTTACACGAACTATCTCGTAGTTCTAGAAATAATTTTCCCAAATTCTATGGTGATGGAAAGGTTCATCCTCATGAGTATATTGCTACCTTCTTTATAGAATGTGGCATAATAGGTGTGGAATTTGAAGATGTGGTAGTGAGACTTTTTGTAGAAACTTTGCAAGGCGCTGCTGTGGATTGGTTTTACCACCTTCAAGCTCAAACTATAATTGACTGAATACACTCAAATCCAAGTTTGAAGCTAGGTTTAAACCTGATAAAGATGCACATGCCTTGTTGGCTTAGTTTATGTAGATGAAGAAGGAACCCCATGAGCCCATGAGGGATTTCATAGTAAAATTCAATAAGCTAAGAAACCAGATTCCTACCATCGCTCAACCCACGCTGGAGAATCTCAAGTGCTTTTTCATCAACTCACAACTTCTTGAAGTAAGTTTTTTGTTGAGGTGGGCTGGCCCCATGGATCTCACTATGGCTCAAAATTTGGCTACTAAGATTGAGGATGATCTTATCCTAGCAGGTAAGATAAAAAAACTAGTAAAAATAATTTTTCTCCATCTACTGAAAGTTCTTCTACAAGCACCACAGATCTTATGGTGCAAAAATTGACAAATGAACTGTTAGCTTTGAAAAAACAAATGGCCCAAGGTATGTCTACTCCCACTTATCGGGATATGCCAAGAAGAACATTTCAGAATTAGTCATATCAAGGTAATGCTGCCAGAAACCAAGGGCAACCAAATTGCCTACCTCCCGTACATGGGAAACTTGACATTGAAGCAACACCTGCTAATTCAGCAGTCCGTTACCTAGAAGCTGAACATGATTTCTCGCTCCAACTTGAGTTGGACCAACAAGATGATGCTAATATCTTTGAAGAACAAGAAAAAGAATTAGCTGGTGAATCTAATATCAATTTCTTAGATTATTGGGATGAAGCTAGAAGTAAAAGGAAAGTGTTTGATGGATCCTATGCTATTTTTACAAGATCTCAGAACCAGTAAGCTCAACAAGTTGACAAAATAAAAGTAGGAGAAGAACCTCAACTGGTGGTCTCTGTCACTAAATAAGGGACTCCATTGCCTTTTCAATCAAAGAATCAGGTAACTAACATAAAAGTAAGTACCTCAAACCGTCCCATACCTTCCACCTCTATTTCTCACACCAGTGCCACACCCACTAAAGATCAAGATGATGGGCCCTCTTCCTCTATCTCTAATTCATTTCAATTATTTGATATAATTGATCATGCCAAAAAGACTAAAATTTAAATGACTGAGATTGAGTATTTATGAACCAATCCTAAATAGTTTGATAGGTTGGTAGAATATATAAAAAATAAAGCTATTCCCATAGGACAAAATTATTCAAAGGAAACTCATGATTACTCCAAGGATAAATCCACCCAAAATAATCTTGTTGTGAATCCTATGGCTATTGAGAAAATAAAACTTTTTTATGTTTCCCTGTTGATAAATGGTTATAAATTGAGTAATTACATAATAGACTCTGGAGCTTTTGATAATATTATGCATGCCAAGGTGGCATATTCCCTTGGTCTAACTTTGAATAAGACTTTTGGGAGGTGTTTTCCTATGGAAAATGAGCAAGTCCCACTCCTTGGTCAAATAAAAGATGCCCAATTTATGTTCGCAGCTTTTTCAAAAAAGAGGATAAAAATGACAGTTTTGGTGGCCGATGTTCTGGCCTCTTACAGCATCCTTCTTGGGTAGAATTTTTACAAAGATGTTGGTGGTGAGCTAAGCATGTACTTGTCTGAGGTGAGGATCCCAGTCAAAGGTGTTATGAAGAGATTGCTTCCTAAAAAAGAAGCAAAATATGTGGTCACCCAATCATCAACACCTGAAGCTCAAATTTTGTTTGAGTCTTTGGGTATGGGTAACTACTTTCTATCTATAGATGAAGTTCATGAGGCATATTGTGAATCTCCTACAACTAACAACTTGGAAATGTATTCAGCTGGAATAGCAGGAGAATTGGTGAAGTGCAATGAAAGTATGGAAGAATATCTTCCTCCAAATGAAGAAATTTTTAAAGAAAAAGTAGTGTCTAGTGAGGTATGGATTCTAGAATTTGATGGCATCTACTCCTCTATTGGTTTAAGAGTTAGGGTTGTGTTGGTATCTCCTCAAGGAGATATTATTCCTTCATCCTACAAGTTGTAGTTCAGCAACACCAACAACACAACTGAGTATGAATCCCTATTGCTTAGATTATAGGCTGCTAGAGAAAAAGGCATCAAACTCCTTCATGCTAAAGGAGACACTAAATTGGTGGTTTGTCAGGTAATAAATCTTTATTAAATCAAGAATGAAAGATTTCACCACTACCGCAATCTAGTCTGGGACCAAATTAAAAACTTTGATGCTTTCAACATCTCTGCCATTCTGAGAGAATTTACTGACCCGACTGATGCATTGGCTGTTTAGCTACTCTCTTGGTCCCCACCTAGACTTTAAAGGAAACAAGTACACTATTGAATTGGATACTGCTAGTCATTGGCAAGCATTCAACAATGATAATTAAATCATTGCCTTCTTGGAGCAAAAGGATAGCTTTGAACGGCTACATTTTGAAGGCAGTGAACCTCAGAAGTGTAAGCCAACTTTTGAATCAAATACAGATGCAAGTGAGGAGTTCCTGAAACTTAAATGGAATAAGATTCTCAAAGGCCTAGTTTTCTTAGAGGAACTATTTAATAACCATGATATATTTATCAAACAATAGCAAATGGATTCAAGCTCCTTTCAAGAGTTTGATTGAGTAAATCTGGGAACCAAGGGAGATCCTAAGATGGTGAACATTGAAAAATGCTGCACTCCTAAGGAAATATTTCAAGTTCACTACTCTACTCTACCAATATATAAATGTCTTATCATACTCTTATGATGACCTAAAATCACTCAGGCCTAATGAAATCTACCATGACATTCCTCTTAAGGCTAACTCGGTGCCTTACAAGAAAAAGTCTAGGCAATATAATCTAAAAATATCAGGTACTATTTTATCTAAGATACAAAAAATGCTAGATGTCAGGATAATCTTCCCAATCCATCACTCTACATGGATTGCCAATAAAGTGCCTGTAAGAAAGAAGAATGGCAAAATTTGCATCTGTGTGGATTTCAAAAACTTGAATCAGTCATCTTTAAAAGATAACTACCCTCTCCCTATCATGGATCAAGTTATATAGATGGTGATAGGTTCAGAGATGTTATCAATGCTGGATGGCTTCTCAAGGTATAATCAAGTTGAAGTTGGAAAAGCAGATTAGTATAAGACTACCTTCACCACACTGTGGGGCACCTTCACTTATCGAAGAATGCCTTTTGGTCTGATAAATGCAGGTGCCACATTTCAGAGAGTGATGGACCTCACTTTCAAGGATGAAATGGGTAAGTTCATTATAGTATACCTGGATGATTTAACAGTATTTTCTAAGCATCATTCTAACCAAGTGCACCATTTACAACAAGTGCTAGAATGCTATTGTTAGAATGGTATTTATCTAAATCTTAAAAAATCTATTTTTGGGTTGACGGAAGGGAAACTTCTCAGACATATTATGTCCTGAGAAGGTATAAAAATTGACTCAAAAAGAGTCAAGTCCATCCAAGAGCTTACTCTGCCTACCATTAAGACTGTGGTTCACTCTTTCTTTAGATAAGTGAATTTTCTACAAAGGTTCATGCCTGAGTTCACTGAGAAAACTCACCACATTGTAAATATGATGAAAGGCAAAGCCACTTTCAGGTGGAATACAAAGGGCAAATCAGTGTTTGAAGACATCAAAGAAGCAATCACTCGCGCACCAATTCTAGTTTGTCTAGACTACACCAAAGACTTCAAAATATATAGTTATGCTTCTAAACATACACTTTCAGCTATTTTGGTTCAACAGAACCAAGAAGGTGTGGAATCTCATATTTTCTTCATGAGATATTTACTCAAAGCTCATGAGCTAAAATATTCAAACATGGAGAAGCATGCTTATGCGGTGGTCAAAGCAGTTAAGCATTTCAGGTTTTATATCTTGAATTCACATACTGCGGTTTTGGTGCTTGATACAATGGTGAACTCCATTTTGACTCAATAGAAGTTTGGTACAAAGAGGGTTAATTGGATTGCCAAGATTCAGGAGTTTGATCTTGACATCAAATTTATGAAATTTGTGCAGAAAAAGGGTCTTTGTCAGTTGATTGCTAACAATATCCCTAAGAAAGCAGAAAATGAAGAAATGGAGATTAGAGACATGCCTACGGTCCTCTTTATTTCTACTATTGATGAGTGGTATTTTGATATTGCCCATTTTCTAACCTATGGTGAGTGTCCTGCTCATCTCTCCTACAAAAAAAAATGGAATGTTAAACTAAAGGCTGCTAGCTATGTTTTGTGGGATAATGGTTTGTATAAAAGAAGCCTTGATGGGGTATTTCTTCGTTGCATTGATAAGGTGCAACAAGAATTTTTTTGGAGTCTTTCCATAATTTGGTCTATGGAGGACATTTTTTTGTACCAATAACAATGCATAAAATTTTATGAGTAAGGTACTATTGGCCTACACTATTTCAAGATGCTTATAAATGGGTGTGTAGGTGTGAATTGTATCAGTAGTTTGTCAGAAAGCTTAAACTGGCTGTGTTACCCCTCAAGCTATTAGTAATCGAAGAGCCTTTTCAACAATGGGGTATCAACTTCATTGGCATAGTTAATCCATCTTCAAGTGGTGGACATGATTATGTCCTCACGGCAATTGACTACTTTACCAAATAGGTGGAAGCCATCCCATCCAAGCACGTTACTTCAGAAGTGGTGCATAATTTTCTTAAGGAAAATATTATCTCCCAGTTTGGGGTTCCACTTAAAATTGTAATAGATAATGCAGGCTATTTCTCTTCACATGAGATTACTCAGTTCTACTTTTATTATGGAATTACCCTATCCCATACTTCTAATTATTTTCTACAAGGGAATGGCCAAGTAGAATCAAGTAATAAGAACCTGGTTAATATTATCAAGAAATTGGTAGATGATAATCAGATAACTTGGCATAAAGAATTATTTGATGCTTTATGGGCAAATAGGATTACACCCAAGAGGGCCATAGGCATGTCATCGTTCCAACTTCTATACAGTTTGAATGCAAAAATACCCATCACTCTAGAACTACTAGCGCTCAGGTTAGCCAAGGCAATCGAAGATTCAACCTTCAAAAATTCAATTGACAAGAGGATCATGTGTCTAATTAAATTGAATGAGCAGCAAACCATGGTGGTGGACTAGATTATTACGCATCAGAATTAGGTATTTTTTTTTGACAATAGGGCCAAGGTTTGTGATTTTTAAATTATATATCAAGTCTTGTTGTGGGACAAGAGGAGAGAACCAAAGGGGATGCACAAAAAATTTGATTCTTTATGGAGAGGTCCATTTACCATTCGTCAAATCTATGGTGAGAATAGTTTCTTGTTGGAGTATCAAGATGGAGCACCATTTTCACTACCCCACAGTGGGTAACATCTGAAGCATTTCAATATTTAAAGTTTGAGATGAATTCACTTGTACATTTGTATAGTTTTTATGTTTTGTTTATTTTATTTCATGTCTTTCCTTTTTAGCTTGACTCCGTAGCCCAATGGCTTGGATGAAGGCACTTAGAAACTAGTTTATACTCCCATCGATCAGTTTGATCAATGGAAGTTCCCCAATAGGAGCCATCTATTGTTCTCAAAATTAGCTATGCTCATTTTTGGAACAACCCCTATGAAACTTGTCTATTTTGTGTTTTTCTCTCTAAGTTCATTTTTCGAGACAAGTTTTTCTTGTTCTCACATTTTCTCAACTATCATCATTCAAAGTTTGTAATGTTTCTTTATTATATTTTCCCAAAAACATAAAAATTGTTATAGTCTCGATGCGACCAAGGGACAATTTTTCCATTTCCCAGAGTTAGTCTTTTTTGGATTTTCATGCAAGGGCAACGATTTATGCTGCCAATGCATCTTTTGTTTCGATTCCATGTAAAGGAGGCATTTTTTTCCACCCTTGCATCTGACATGCAGAGGAAATTTTTTTTGCCTTTGCATGTGTTTCTTCCCTTCCATGCAGGAGTGGTGAAATTTGTTGCCCCTGCATATCTTTCAAACTCCAGTGTAGGAGTGGTGATTTTTGTCACCCCTACACTGCCTCGATTTTCATGCAGAGCATTTATGGCCACACGCATCAAGTGGTTGGAGGTGATTTTTTCTCCATTTAATCTCTTTTTACCCCTTTTTTATTCATTTCTTCCATTCCTCCTCCTGCCTTCTACCTCTGGACGATCGAGCAAGTGGGAAGAAGTGCATTTTCGCTAGATTCAAGCCCTCGTCACGCATTATTTTCCAGGTAGGTCTTTGTTTTTGCATTTTGTTTTATTTTATTTCCTCTTTTTAATTATTTCTCTCTCCTTGGTTAGTTTTCTTTTTCTTTTTCCTTTTCTTGCCCGTTGAGGCATTTTTCTCCCTCCACCGCACCTCAACCCTCCTCTTCCCTTCCTTCCCGTTTGGCCTTTTCTTTTTTTTCCCCTGCGTTAGGGCAGCAATTTTTTTTGCCCTCTCATTTCCTTCCCATTTTCCTACCCATGTAAGGGTGGCTATTTTCATTGCCCTAACACATTACTTTTAAGAGACGTGCACCAACAACAATTTTTACTGCTGATGCGACCCGACCCAATTTAGGTGTAAGGGTGGAAAAAATCACTGTCGTTACACCTGAGTTTCTTAATAGGTGCAAGGGTGGAATTTTTTTTTCCCTTACATGTTCCTCCCTCCAACATGCATTGGTGGAAAAAATAGCCGCCGATGTATTTTTTTTCACTTTGGCATGCAGGGAGCAGCAATTTTTACTGCTTATGCATACAGACCCGTTCCACATGTAAGGACAACATTTTTTGCCACCCCTGCATCTTTTTTCTCTATTTTTTTCTAACTCTAGAGAATTTTTGTTTCTTCTATTTTTTGTGCCCACTCCCCATTTTCTCTCACTTTCCAACCTTCTTGCACCTCAGCCCTTTTAAGTGCACTTCCTTAGTCATGATCACCTGATGTGTAAATTCCCCAGATTACCAATTTTTCCCTAATTGTGTGATCATGACTCTTATCACAGTTCCTCCTAGAGATCCTCTTTCATCAATGTGCTCTCAATAAAGGCTCATCCTCATGACTGAAGGTTCTCTGAAGAGGTCAAAGCCAATGAAGTATTAATATCAAAGTGTTTTTCCAATCACCTTGGTCACTTCTAATGTCGATGACATAAGAGACATAGAGATCAACCACGTGGATATGGCTGAGTTCATGGAGAGAACCAAGGCAAAAAGCTCGAGCTTAGAGATGAAAATAATAGTTGAAAGCAACATCCACCTAGTCTCCTCTTTCCCTGTGGTGGTGCATCACACTGAGTTCATCCTCTATTTTACCCAATTCTATAACAAAGAGACCAGGGTAGTGTCAGATGTCAGTGGCAATGTGATAATTTGACTAGACCCTAATTTTATCGATAAAGTTTTCATGTGCCCTCCTACTACTAAAGTATTGAAAATTGACTTCATCAAGGCATATAAGGAATACAACAAAGATCCTGAAAAGGCGAAAAAGGTTATCAACAACAGATGGTTCAAGACTCCCAGAGCTAACTTGTCTAGATGGCCGTAGAATTTTCTAAGAAGTGATTTTATAGAGGAATTTGGTGACTTAATTACTCTTCTCAGTAGAGTATGAGGTCTACCATCTTCTTTTCAATTCTATGAATGGATGTATCCCTTTATCAAGATAATTCTATAAGGGAAACAAGTCATCTTCTAGGGTGAGTACATCATCAATGCTCTTCATGAGCCATTAACAAAGGTGTCTACTACTTCAAATTTATATATGACTTTGTACTTAGTATACATTGCAGCTTCAATGCAAACCTTTCTAGGTTTGACAACAGAAGGAGATAGAAGAACCACCCCTATTTATCAATATTGCCCTCAACTAACACTAAAAGGATCAATCTGTCACTTTAAGAGGGTAAATGATGCCTTCTTCATAGTATTTTTGTGTCTTTTGGATCCTCAATTAGAACAAAAGAGAATATCAGATGAATCTTGGACTGTCATCAATGATTTTGGCTACATATTTTTACAATTCCCTACTTTTTGCTATCTACGAGTTGGCTTTTTCCAAGGCTATCCGTACATGCTCCCCAGATTTCCTTCTGACAAATTGGTCCTAATGGAGCTATGTAGATATATTATTATCATGCAAAATAAACAAATGGAACTTAAGAAACTAGGTTTCAGGTTCCTAATAGAAATTGGTAGATACTCGATTTTGACTGCCGTCAAAGCAAGGGTAATGGAAACTGAAATGAAATTGGTCACTATGAAGCAGTTCAAAAGAAGGTCTAATTTTGACTATAGGGGTGTTAAGGACATGATTAAAAGGAAGACTCAGTTTCATGAGCCCATGATTGAAGACATCCAGATAGACTTGAGAACAATAGAAGATATCAGGAAAATGGATTACAATAGACTGTCTCTAGAGCAAATTAAATATTGAGGGCTTGCAGATATTCCCCCAAATCTGGTAGATGACAAAAATATAATTAACAGTAGATACCTGGTTGAAAAAGTCACTAAATCTCCTCTTCCTCCAATCCAATGGTCCCAAAAAGAGTTGACCTCTTTAAGGATGAGATTTGAACCAATATTGGCTAACACCAATGATTGGCTAGCGACCAAAGGAATCACATTGAAGGAATTCATCACAAGATTAGAGGTTGAATTATAAGAAGAAACAAAGAAGAGAGCAAAAAATAGAACCAAGAATAAAAGTGACGTTCTTTCTCCTTTTAGGCCTCACAAGCCTAAGATCATCTTTGTGTCGAAGAAATCAAAGGTTGCCAAGAAAGAGCTAAAATCAACAGATATGGGGGTTGGAGAACAAAGCACTCAATAAAAAGTAGTAAAACAAATTAAAATAGATGACAAGCCTATAGAGAAACAAGGAATAGAAACTCTATCTCTACAAGAGGGGGCACAACTAGTTGCAAGGGTTTTTTCTTCTCCACCCCAATCCCCTATGGCAGCTCCTTCGCCCCTTTCTCCCATCAACATTCCTTCCACTGGAGCCGCTTGTCCTTTTAAATTTATTTTTGTTGACCCTCAAGGCACTTTTATAGATGTTCTTTGATCATCAGGATCTATCCCTAGTATTTCATCTCCTTCTTTCAATATCAGAGATAGTTCTACCATCGACCAGTCAGTGGCTGATACAATTTTGCTTGATACTACACCTATTACACTCACTACGCCTATTGTTCTCACTAGTAGTGTATATGTTACCCTAGTAACACTAGATATGGGAACTGTGGCTACAGTAAGTGCTTCTACTCTTTGACCTTGGTTATCAACTTTCACACCTAAAATAAGAAAACAAGCCATCTTTGTAGATGACTTTGATTTTGGAAAAATAGTGCCAGTGAAAGCTAAGACCCCCAAGAAGCTAAGGATCCTTTCAAAAATGGTTGAGAAAAAGGGGCACAAATTTTTGGAGATAGCCAAACCTCCACAAGATGTAACCTTAGAGAATTTTGATATGAGTAGCTACTCCATTTCTCACGTTGAGTTGGGGAAAATAACTCACGAGGGTGCAAAGAGTGATCTGCAGTCTGTAATGGATATCATGGTCCAAAAATTTGATAGAGAGAGAGATGAAAGATTATTACAAGGCAAAGGTAGAATAATTGACTACAGTAGTCAAGAGATTCACTTTTGCCCCAAAGGTGGTGGCTCCAGAAGCCTTTTCTATAGATGATCCTATTATCCAAAAAGCAAAAAAGACCTATCCGAAATGGAAAGTACTTGAAGATTACATAGAAAAGATGCATACACAAGGAATTTCTTTGCTTACAGATGTTGCTGAGAAGGTAGGTAAAATAAAGAAAATGAGGATAGAGTTGGAAGACCTCATCTCTCTTATCTCTCAATATATTGATAGCACAAACAAATATCTTAGCAAGTGGGTAGAGATGAAAGCTCTGAATAAATGCACCTTAGTATCGATCGATGTCATTTCCAACAAATATTCTTATGTTGAAATCAAAGAATCACTAATATACAAAATCTAGGTACTTAAAGAGTTGATTGATGACCTCAAATCTTCTAAGGATGCCAATAAAAAAAGTGACATCGGCTTGTTGAATAGATTGGAGGAATTGCCTTGCAGACTCACCTCTCGAGACAATCGATTTCTTTCAATAGAGGAAATGATTTAAGAATTCAAAGGTATGATCCAAAGAGTAAGCATTTTCAATGACTTTAGTAGATAACATTCTGGATACTCAGTTAACTTTGGATAATCTAAGAACCATGTTAACTAGTCATGCAAAAGCCATCACAGTAGTGAAAGATGCTACAATCAAAGCTAAAGTAATTTTTAAGAATACCATTGCACTAGACAGTATATGAATACATGCATCTATCACCATGTATGATGCTCACCTAAAGAAGTTTGGTGGCAAGTGTTGAATTATTCCTCCATTCTCTCTTCTTCATTCTTCTCATGTAATTTATAATTGACTTGGGACATTCGCACGTATAATTTTGTCATGTGTAAGTACATGCACTTTTGTAATATGTAATTACATGTAAAAATCAAAAAAATGTCCCAAAGTCAATGCTGACTCATCTTTGACTAGGTTTTTTCAATATTTTAATCTTTTTCCAATTTTGAATGTTTTTCCCTATATAAAGAGGGAACCTCTTTTGTAAAAAATCTCTTTGGATAATTGAGAGAAAAAATTCTACTGAAATTGAGATACTTCTTAAGATTCTGTGCTTAGCTTGTAAATCATATTTTGTTGAATGAATGATAAACAGGTTAATTTCAAACTTTGTGTTGAGATAATTTGTGTTATTTAAGAAATAGATCTTATGTCCTCTTTCTTGATAATCTCTCATTCGTTTGATTGAATAAGAAAAGTGTGTTCATGGGATTATCTAAAGACCATTCTAAAAGATAAAAGAAAGACTTTGGGATACTTTTATCTTTGTGATCTTTTTATCTGTTGTAGTTTTAGGTGAAGACTTTGAACTTTACTTTACTCTACTATTACTTGTACTCCATATCAGTGAAGGAGGCAACGAAAGACATTGTGCTTTCGTGGGTTTTCTTGCGAACCTAGGTACTACTCCAGGTGATTTTTTGATATGCGCTAAATACCATTTTTGAAAGAAGAGGAATGCTTTTAGTCATCAACTAAGATCTCTCTTTTGTTCTGTGAACATCATCTCTGAAAAAAGAGAGATGGATGTTGTTATCCTACCCTGAGTATTTTTTTTTGCTTATATATATATATATATATATATATAGCATATAAGTGATTCATAGGGAACCTCCCCTTTATGAGAAGAGAGATTTATCTCACTAGGATGTGGTTAACTCACACTTTTTGTTGTATAAATCTCCTTGTACTGTGGTTGATATACCCATTTTGTCATCAATTAGTTGATGACAAAATATTCACCCAACAAGTCAGAGGAATGGATCTAGTTTCCCCATCCTTTTGATAATTTAGGGGTCCCAAACTAATCATATTGATAATTTTTTTTAAAGGGAATTATATTGAGGTCCTCATATTTTTAAGGATAAGGGGTTGGCAAGGATGGATTTCTTCCTCAATGATGGTGAGGGTCGGTGGGTTGGTTGGCTCTTTTGGTGGAATGAATCTGAGGCCAAATATTTCAATTTTTTTGAGTTTTTCATGGTATAAAATCATATATTCCATGTTTATAGTAGCCTAAATTAAAGCCCTTCCAAACACATCGATGGAGGTATGTCTTGGAAAACTCTAGTTTATGTAAGAGAAATCAAAGGTGAATGATTTAGTAGAAGAGGAGGAAGTGAAAGTGGTTGATCAAAGCCCATATAGAAAAAATTAGTTTGGCAATGAGGGGGCCCAAAATAAATGATGTTTCTAATGTTTGAATCATATCTAGGTTTTTGGTCAAGGTTTCCATACTCTTGGGGAGTAGGAAGGGCATCTAAGGTCAATAGGTGATACTTCCCAAGGAGAGATATTAAAATGTTGATTCTAAGGGATCCTTCATGGGGGTTTAGGAGGAAGGTATGGATGAGTTTGTGGAAGCTTGGTTCATGAAAGAGGAAGGTAATGCATCCTTGATCAGGATGGGAACATCATTGGGTCAGTAAGTCATATTGTATGATTTGAAAGGACTAGGGTCAGCTTGTATGACATGGACTTGACCCTTGTGTTGAAACTTGATTGATCGATGTAAGGTAGTTGGAACACAACCCATATAATGAATCCAAGGGTGTCTGATTAAAATTTTATATTGGAACTCACCTTATACTATGTATAAGAGATCAAGAAGAGTGTGAGGACCCAAATTAATATAAAGGATGAACATCCCTAAGGTTCTTTCCATGGTATCGTTAAAGGATCAAAGTATAGTGGTTGTTTCTGACATGATGTTATCTAGGAGTCTTAGTTGGTTATATGGATGGGAAGAAATGATATTAACGATAGCTCCCCCATCAATCATAACCCTCTTGATACAAGTCTGGTTTATGTGGGTGTTAATGAAAAGGGGAGGCTCTAAATCATCTAGATGAATAAGGGGTATCTTTGAATCCTAGAAGGTGATGAGGATGGAAAGATGAAGGGATCCAAGTAAGTCTACAAGAGCTCATGGATCGCTAGGTTGAAACTCTATAGATTATAAGGCCTCCATAATACCTTGATGATGTTGGAGAGAGGTTTGGATTAACTCATACAAAGTCAACTTCATTGGTTTTTGGGGAATTTGTTTTATAACTATCTAATGAATTAGTCCAGAGGAATTGGATTAGGGTGTTCCCAAAATATAAATCTTGGGCTTGGGTGAAGGTGTTTGGGCTTGGTTTTGTGTTTTGGTGGTGGAAGAAGGGTATGTCCATAGGATGGACACATTTTCTTTTCCTTTATTCTTTTAGGCTTGTGATCAAGTGACCACATGTATGGTATGGATTTGGAAAGGATGTGGACTAGTGGGTTGCTTTGGTTCCTCCACACTCTTAGATTAGATTTTGAGGATAGGTTGATGTGGGGTGGTTGCTCTTGGATTTTGGCTTGGAGGTGGGATCATAGGAGGTTCCTCTATTAACAAATCATCCTCATCACATAGTTTGTGGATTATGACTTGGAGAGATTTTTAGTTCTCCATATCATGTCCAGGTGTCCTATGGTATGAGAAAATAAAATTATCATTAAACTGAGATGGTTTAAGATTAAGGGGATCAAATGCCTTTATTTGAGATAAGACCAAGTAATAATCTTGAAATAACCTTTTCAAGATGGTAGAATAAGACTCTATCAAGGGTGGCAAGAGAGTGGTGGTTTTGGTTTTGATAGTTTGGGCAGATTCCTTCTTAGGGGTAGGCTTTAAAAGTAGATCTGTGGGTGGTATAATGATCTTGGTAGATTTTTTTAAGGTGGATGGTTTATAAGTAGATGGTTTTGAGGTTAAGGTTTTGGTAGATGGATTTGGGGTTGGTGTTTTGGTAAGAATATGTGGAGGTATAACTAGAAGTGGAGGTTGGGATTGTAGTTTATTTTGGAGGCTTGGTATCTTAATCAAGGTGGAGGGATAATTTCCTAAGATGTATGAGGGATGAGGTCCTAGAATGGAAGGTAAAGTGGAAATGGGAGGTAAGGTGGTTTTGGATTTTGGAATCCTATACGGTTTATTTTCTTTGTTGGCTTGGATTGAGGATTCTTATGTGGGTTTGGTGGTGTCAAGTCTAATTTTAATGGAAGATGGGTAAGATTATAATTATAGATGACACCTAGGTTCTTGATGGGATTTAATGGGATAGTGGAAGGTAGTTTGGTTGCCTTTGAGGGAGTTGGGTTGGATGGTTTATCTAAGGTTTACAAGGTGGAGGCTTTTGTTATGGTGTTATCACTTATGGAGGTTGAAGGTTTTGTGGTAAATGGTGAGGTTGATGACTCATTTTTGGTAGGGTATGGGAGTCTTAGGTAGTACCAAAATGTGGCCTAATCAAGGTTTGGTTAGGATAGGAACTCTAAGTTTTGGACCAACCTAGAAAATGGCTTATATATGGGCTTAGTTCCTCGATGTTGGAATCTAAGAATAAATAAAGTGGATGAAAAATGTTAGATGTAAAATCACTGGGGGTGAATTAGTGATGCAAGTAATTCAATTCCAATTTCAAAACTTCAAACTCTCAACCAATCAATTTAAGCAATCATGAATCATATAAACTAATTATTGCAATGAACAAGGAAACTATGCAATATAAAGGAACATACCACATGAATTATGTGGGAAACCTTAATATGGGATAAAACACATTCTAAAGTTTACAAAAAAGTGGAATACATTCCTATAATTGATTCAAAAATAAGAGACTTTAGTGAAGCACCCACTTCACAAGGAGCACCGACCCTTAAGCATGAACAAACACCCACTTGTCCTAGATGTTGAGAACCACACACAACCTTATGATATAAAAACCTATATATATTTGATTTAATTTTAATTTTATGGATAAATAGTGAATATAAATTCTCTTCAACCCTTAACATTGTCGCAAACCTTCACATACAAGCAATGCATCCAAAACACCCATTTGGATCACTTTACACTTCTTCACTTAGCTTTAATATTCAACCCTAAAATAACACTATTATAACATAAGAAATATGAACTCTAGGTCACACACATATCCATCACATTAATATTCTCTTCAATATATCCACCAATGAAACTCACCCTTCTCTATGTTTCACATATGAACTCTAGAAACCTTCATCTTTGTTGCTCTTTATAGAGCCTTCATAATCATCAGCTTCTTGGTCAGCCATATGACTTGCCTTAACCATTAAGGATTCTATAATACTTAGAATAGGATAAATTTCATATAAATATATTGTAAATATATTTAATATATCACCCTTAAGAAATAACATCTTTCAATTAGGCCTAAGAAGCCTTTATATGTCCATGGAGACCTATTCATCCTTTTAGCACTTCACCAAGCAAAACTAGGAACACAAGACCACTTCAAAGCACATAGGTCATATCCATATGACCCATGAGACACCCTAAATTGATTAAATTCATCACTACACATATTTTCATATGAAAAACCTATCAATCATTTACCTTGTACATGAAAACACCATGAATGAACCAAAAGTCAACTTGTAAGCAATTTTTCATACTAAAGATGGATTGGTTAAACCCCAAAAATCCATACAAATTATCCTTAGGGAGTTTAAAACAATATAAAATAGACAATTCACCTTGAAACATACAAACACCATCAATAAAAAATCAAACATCCTTCTCGGGTCACTTGTAGAAGAAGGTCAAAACGCTCAATCAACTTTGGACCATAATAAATGCAGGTGTATGACCAATTAAACATCTAAATAATTTTTCCTAGATTTACCTTGAAGTTATATACCACTTTTATTTTTATACCACAGTAAAATTAATTCATCATAAAAATTTATTGTTAAAATAAAGAGGACTGGTTTTCCTTTGTAAATTCAAATATTTGAATTCCAATGGTCACTTTTTAATGCAAATTTGACTATGGAAACTAGTGAAATCTGCCTGAGAGACCAGATTTGAAATACCATAACTTTTTATATACATAATTTCAATACGTAAAATTTTAAAAACATGATCTAGTCAAAACTATTAACAAACCCATGTGACCACTTTCTTCTAACACCTTCACATATGCAAATTCTGACATCATCAATCTGCTTACTCAGGAAGACCTGCCAAGATGACTACTCCAATGAATTAATTTCACTTAAAAATTAAACCAATAAATCTTGAACCCTCATATGACACCTCAAACATGGTCAACACATCACCAACATCCATCACCTTACCTAACCAAGCAAACATAGTAGAGTCTATGTATGATTACTATGACACACTTTGTCATTAAGAACCATCTTAACTCATGGAAACTATTGGCCACATTAGGGACAAAAATGAAAAATAAATAAACAATCTCCCCCTTTGTAACTGATTTCAATACTTTTAAATATTTTCAAATCTAGCAACAAAGCTATGCACATAATCTTTTTCCCTTTACAAACACTTTCTCCCCCTTTGACACAATGAAAAAGTGGGATTACATGCTGATATTGAGGACCTAAAAATGTTTTAAAATCAAAAATAATGAAGGGACATGCTTTGAGAGATGATAAAAAATACCCCTATCATTGTGCAGTCCAATCCTTATCATAACTACCTCTAGCTTGCTCATTGACAACACTCTTCTTTGACTGTGCACTACTATATGAACAAGAAATGAACACTATGAATCAATTAGGAGTGATAAAAGCTTGATAACATTGATAAGTACTCCCCATAAGTTTATTAAACTTGGGAACCCCTTGAGCATCTTCAAATTATCTACAACCATAATGAAATTTCATGGTTGCTTTCAAAATATCTCTCATAATCCATCAATAGAATGAAGAGTGGACATCCAAGCTATTTATAAAACATATATGATGCATAAATCCAACTGAAAAACATATTAATGGATAACCACACCTTTTTATTTTTAATAAAATGACCAAAAATCACTCTTCTTCACACTAGCCTTTCCTAGAGGCCCAATAACCCTACCTGAACCTTACAGAGCCCATAAATTTATATGTATGCATATTTATGGGTTGAAATTTAATATATAGAGTAAAATCATATTCACCCTCATTAATGTCAAGAATAATCATCCAAATCTTCCCCTACACCATAGCTCCTTCACAAATTGACCTACCAATTAACCCTCCATTTGCACAAAAGCTCAACCATAGGTCAAACTATACACTTCCATATAAATGTAAAGAAAAATTTGAGCACCCTTTTAGACATTTAAATATATTAAGTATCCTAAAACCTCAAATACTTTGGGAAGGTCACTAACTCACATGGTGCAAAACCTAGGGCATCAAAAAGGAATAAGGTCAACTTTCCATCTTTTGATCAGCATAAGCTCCTGAAACTTCTCTCACACATAGAGGTCAAAAATATAAATATTTATAGACCAAATTTTTAGGTTTTAATCCTATGGAAATCCATAGAACCATGAAATGGTTTTTGACCAGCTAGTCCTTAAACAAGGATTGTCATACCTACGAGCCTTCAAAATTATTCAACTTTCCCTCAAAAGACTTTCAAACCCTAAAAATATTTGGACCATACATTTATGAAGTCATCACACATTTATATTCCAAAAATTCATCTTGAATACTCACCAATCTTCATTTGACACCTAGAACCAGTCAAACTATGCATGCCGACCCTATGTACACAATAATCACTATGTCAAAACACTTTATAATGATCATGGAATCATTTTTACATCTACTCAACTCCTTTTTCACATGGAAACATCAAATCCAATTGGCCTCTACCCTTTTTTAGCTTTAGAGATCTCAAACGTATCAAATTTGCATGATGAACACATACTAGGTAGTGATCACTGAGCAAGATGGTCAAATTGAATACATGGTCATGAATGACACTTTTTACCAACTAAGCACATATAAAACCATGGAATACACTTGGATAAGTCATCTCCACACTCCATATGAACCTTAATTTCATACTTCATGATTTGACCTTCTAAAAATAAGCATCAAAATTTGACTAAAACTCGCTTTTAGGACCAACGTCCCTGAACAAAAATTTTCAAGCTTTTCATCACAAAACTATGGATTAATTTCATGAACTTATTTCTCCCCCTTAACCAATGACCTTATAATTATTTTTAGACAAGGATATGACTCCCAAGCTTTGTCTTAGATATTTAAATGTTGCTTTTATCAATGGTTTAGTCATAATATCTTCAAGTTGTTCTTTTGTAGGCACACACTTCAACTTAACACTTTGATTACTCAATTGTTCTCTCAATAAATGATATATAATAGGAATGTGCTTAGTTTTTTAGTACATAAAAATATTCTTAGAGATACTAATTTCACTAGTATTATCACAATAGATAGGATAAGGTCCATTTTATCTTACTTTATAGTCTTCCAAGGTTTATTTCATCCATATTACCTGAGTACAATAGGAAATAATGGATATATAATCAAATTTTATAGTTGATGGAGATATAGAGGCTTACTTATTACTTATCCAAGACACTAAGCATTCACCCATTAAGAAGACACCACCACTGGTACTCCTCTTATCATCTACACATCCTTCCCAATCAACATCAGTGTTGTTAGGTGTGGAGCTTGATTGTCTTCCAAGATCAGAGGTTAAATTTTTGATGATTATTTTAGCTAGGTTTGGATCATATTCTTTATATCCCTGTTGCATGTAGGGGGTTTCAAGGGGGGAATAGGGCAATTTTTTTTATTAAAATTGCCTTGTAAAATTGTAATTTTGTAGTGAATCTAGGCCATTGATTATAGGTTTCTAGATCTGATGGTTGAGGTTATGTTTAGACATTTTTTACCCTAAAATGAATTGATACATGGCTGAGATGAATAATGTAATGGATGGTACATAGTGAGGAGGTGAAAAATGTATAGAGGTGTAATAGGGTTTGTTACAAGATTTTGTTTCTCCCTTGTATTGTTGGAAATAATATACTGGACAAGTTTGGTGGATGTATCCCATTTTGGGTGAACCACGTTAAATCTGGGGTCTCTTATTTCATGTATGTTTATGGTTATTTTTTGTATGTTTAATTAATTCATTTTATAGTTGCTCTTATATGTGATTTGGGGATAAATTTGGGTGTTATTTATCCAAACAAGTGTATGTCTTTAGATTGAATTCTTTACCCTTGGGGTACCATAAACCGTATTCTATGGTGCTCTTGAGATACCTCAAGATCCTTTTGACTGATTTCAAGTGAGATTCTCTAGGATCAAATTGAAACCTACCTAAAAGGCCTACTACTTGCATGATATTAGGCCTAGAAGTAGTAGAGTATAAAATAATTCCAATCATGGATCTATATAAGGTTTGATAAAAGTTTAGCGAGTCATCTTGTTTAGTTAGCATGTATCCTATGATCATTAGAGTACTCATTGGCTTACAATCCAACATGTCAAACTTATTTAGTATATCCTTGATATATTTTTCCTATGAAATGAATATCCTTGCATCAAGTTGGTTAATCTGTAATCCTAGGAAGAAATAAAGTTATCCCAACATTAACATTTCAAACTCAATCTTCATAGCATCTACAAATTCTCTACTCATGTTGTCATTGTCAGATCTAAAAACTATGTCATCAACATAGACTACCACTAGTAATTGTTGAGTGCCATCTATTTTAAAGTATAAATTACTATTAACTAACAAGTAATCTATCATACCAAGCTCTAGGAGCTTGTTTAAGACCATATAAAGCCTTATTTAGTTTAAAAACATAGTCTTGATTACTTGTCATGGAAAAACCTTCAGGTAGCTCAATATAGACTTCTTCATCTAAGTTTCCATTCAAAAATGTAGATGTCACATCCATTTGGTAAAATTTTAAACCTTTGAATCTTGTATATGATAAGAAGAGTCTAATTGCTTCTGTTCTTACCACAAGAGCAATTATTTTATCAAAATCTATCCCTTCAACTTGAGCATATCCTTTACACACCAATCTAGCCTTATTTATTGTGACCTCTCCTTTCTTATTCATCTTGTTTCTAAATACCCATTTAGTTCCTATCACATTTTTGTCTTTCGACCTAGGTACCAAATCCCATGTTTTAAAATTTACTATTTGATTAAGTTCTTTATCTCCCAATTTTCATCTTTACTAGATTCCAATGGTGTTTTAGGTTCAATCTTGGATAACAAAGCTGTGTCTTATTGATTTTTATTAATCAACATTCTCCTTCTAGTCTACAAACTAGCATTCACATCTCTAATTACCTGAGAAACTAGATGATCCTTTTGTATTATCTTAGATGGAGATTTAGTGTCTTGTCTTACCTCTTCCTCTTCATCATTTGATTGATTAAATCTACCTTCATTATTTGAATTAAGGTTATCTTTAGTTTCATTTATCTACAAGTTAGGCTTCTTGATTTCACCTACCTCTATAACTCTTACATTAGAACTTTCAACAACCTTGTGGAGTCTTTTATTAAAACATATGTAAGCAAAAATTCTAGAGGAATAACCTAAGAAGATTCCCTCATTAGACCTCGATTCAAAATTTCCAAGATTTTATTCATCTCTCTTGATAAAACACTTGCTCTTAGACACTCTAATTTTTTTGACATTAGTTGCCCTATTTTTCCATAGTTCATATAGAGTATTATCACCATTTACTCTAACTTGGCATATACTCAAGATGTATACTAATGTACTGTAGCCTCTTCCCAAAAACCATTTGATAATTTAGAATCTTGAAGCATGGTTCTACCCATCTCTTGGATAGTTCTATTTTTTCGTTCAACTACCCCATTCTATTGGGGTGTACTAGCAATAGAATATTATCTTCTAATCCCTTGATCTTTACAAAAAGTATCAAACTCATAAAACCAAAATTCACCTCTTCTGTTTGATCTCACACACTTGATTTTCAATAAGAGCTTTGAATACTTTAAACTTTGTAAAAGCTTCTGATTTCTCTTTAAGTAAATATATCTAATTAATCCTAGTAAAGTCATCAATCAATAACATGAAGTAGCTATTACCTTGAATACCTTGAGTTATTATAGGTCCACATAGATAAATGTGGATCAATTTTAATGTTACTATGGTGGAATTATCCTTATATTTGTAGCTTCTCTTGGTTTGATTCCCATGAAGGCATGCCTTACAAAGAGTATGAAGAATCTTAGTGATTTTAGTTATATGCCTCACTAATCATTTTAAACTAATCCTCACCAAATTGTCAAAATTTAGATGTCTAAATCTTCCATGCTAAAACCAATTTTCCTCTAATTGATTCATGGAATAGTCCTCCCTTTTGGATTCATGGAACACATATAAGTTGTTATCTACCTTGTGAATATTTGCAACTAGTTTTCCAAACTTGGCTCTTCTCACTTCACATACTTAATCATGAAAAGTCAAAACATTTATTTGCTTACACATTTGGATAACACTTAAAAGATTGTGTTTCAAGCCTTCTACATATAAAACATTTTTATTTGTAATATGACCATTATCCAAACTTATAGACCCTTTGCCAATTATGTTAGTATGATTATTGTCACCAAATCTCATTGAAATTGAAATGTGTTTTTTGAGAGAGATAAAATTGCTCTTGTCTCCTATCATATGAATTGAGCATCTACTATTAATGTATCATTTCTTATTTTCATCCAATTGAGTATGAAAGGTAGTTTGAACAAACACTGACTCTTCCTTTGGTGCACTACCTAAATTTTTCTTCTTCTTTTCTTCAAACTTGGATTTGTCTTCCTTGAATCATTTGATGGTGTCTATGACTTATATGTCTTTTGTCCATTAGGTCCTCTTGCAGTACTTAGCTATATGTCCCTATTGGTTATAGTTGTAGCATAAAACCCCATTTCTATTCTTTGAAGATAAATTACAGTCCATATATCTATGACTATATTGATTACAAGTGTAACAATACCCATTGAAAACATAATTATAGTTAATCATGTTAGACATTCCTTTTACTTGTCCATCAAAAACACAAGAATTTTCATCTTTAAGTTCTTTTGTTGATCTAGTATTTTGCTTGTCTTTAGATAGAATCACATCTATATATGTCATAAGTTTACCTTCCAAATGATCTAATCTTTTATTTAGGCCTTTTTCCATCATGTCCTACATATTTTTGACTATTGTTACTAGTTTATCTATTTGTGTCTTCACACCATCAATACTTGCATCAATCTCATAATATATTGAGGAAGTCAAATCTAAATTTTTACTTCCTTTCTTTTTCTTCAAAATTTCATCTTCTTCCTCTAAACATTTGATTTCTGATAAGGCACATACTAGTTCTCCTTGAAGATATGTCTCAATCTCTTTATCATCCATTATAACTATGATCACTTTCAAGTGGTTAAACTTGCAAAGAAGGTATAAATTTGATAAAAAATTTTAGAGGTTAAATCACTGAGAGGGGGGGGGTGAATCAGTGATGCAATAAATTTAATTCCATTTCTAAAACTTCAAACTCTCAACCAATCAATATAAGCAATCATGAAGCATATAAAGTAGTTTTTGCAATAAACAAGGAAACTATGCAAGATTAAGGCACATAACACATGAATTATATGGGAAACCATCATGGGGGATAAAAAACACTCTCAATTCTAAAAAGAAGTATATTACATTCATATAATGTATTTAAAAACAAGAGAATTTAGTGAAACACCCACTTCACAAGGAACACCAAACCCTAAGCATGAACAAACACCCATTTGTCCTAGATGTTGAGCACCTACACAACACCTTATGATATAAAAACCTCTATATCTATGATTAAATTTAAATATGATGGATAAATAGTGAATATAAATTATCTTCAACCCTTAACACTCTCTCAAACCTTCACAGACAAGCAATGCATCCAAAACACCCTTTAGATCACTTTACACTTATTCGCTCATCTTCAATCTTTAACCCTACAAGAACACTTTTATAACATAAAAAATATGAAATATAGGTTAAAAAAATATCCATAAAACTAATATAATCATAAATATATCCACCAATCAAACTCACCCTTCTCTATGCTTCACATATGAACTCTAGAAACCTTCATCTTTATTTTTGATCTTTATAAAGCCTTCATGATCATCACCTTCTTGGTCAGCCATAAGACTTACTTTAACCCTTAAGGATTATATAGTAATTATAATATGATAAATTTAATATACATATATATTCCATATCTTTTATATATCACCCTTAAGCAACAACATATTTCAATCAGGCCTAAGAAGCCCTTATAGGTCCATGGAGACCTATTCATCCTTTTAGCACTTCACCAGGCAAAACTAGGAACACAAGACCATTTAAAATAACATAAGTCCTTGAAATATGACCCATAATACACCCTAAAGTGATTAAACTCATCAATACACATATGTGGATATTCAAAACCTATCAATAATTTGCCTCATACATGAAAACACCATGAATAAACCAAAAGTCAACTTGTAAGTAATTATTCATATTGAAGATGGATTGGTCAAACCTTAAGAATCCATAAAGATGATCCTCAAGGAGTATAAAACATTATAAAATATATAATTCACATTGAAACATCCAAAAAACATCAATAAAAACTCAAACATCCTTCTTGGGTCACTTGTAGAAGAAGGTCAAACCCTCAGTCAACTTTAGACCCTAATAAATGCAGGTGTACAACTAGTCAAACCTCCATATCATTTTTATTGAATTTACCTTGAAGTTATATATTAATTTTATTTGTATACAAACATAAAACTCATTCATCATAAAAATTTATAGGAAAAACAATGAGGACTAGTTTTCCTTTGTAAATTTAAATATTTGAATTCCAACGGTCACTTTTTAATGCAAATTTGAGTAAGTATGGAAACTAGTGAAATCTACATGGGAGACCAAATTTTCACTACCATAAATTTTGATATACATAATTTAAATACCTAAATTTTGAAACACATTATCCATGCACAAATATAAACAAACCCATGTGACCACTTTCTTTAAAACCTTCACATGTATAAATTCTGATGTCATCAATTTTCTTACTCATGAAGATTTGTCAAGATGACTGGGATAATATAGACCTCCACAAGACTACTTATATTTATTCATTTCACTTAAAAAAGTACCCAAATAACTCTTTAACCCTCATATGACCCCTCAAACATGGTCAACACATCATCAACATCCATCACCTTGCCTAACCAAGAAAACACAAGAGAGTCCATGCATGATCACTAAGGCACACTTTGTCATTAAGAACCATACATACATATTAAATCATGGACACTCTTGGACACCTTAGGTACATAATTGAAAAAATATCAAAATTAAATTGGGATGGCCACATTTTCATTTTCATCTATTAAAGGTTCTAAGGTCTTGGTGGGTGATTCTTTGATGGAAGGGGTAGGTAAGGCGATATTTTCCTTTGGTATACTTTCTAAAGGAAGGGTAGATGGATCTATCATGGAAGAAAAAGGGATGGAAGTGATAGTTTCATCCTTTGATATGTTTTAAAAAGGATATGTTGGTGATTCCACTACCTTAATAAGTGGAGAAGGAATGGTTTTTTCTTCCTTTATTTTATTTTTCAAAGGAAGGGTAGGTAAATCCACTACCTCAATAAGTGGAGAAGAAGTGATAGTTTGGGACATGGGTTAATTAACTATTATTTTTTTAAGAATGACATTAACTATGTGAACCTCATGCTTTTAGGATGACAGTGTATTAGTGTGTTCATTATTTTTAGAAGGTGGGTGTTTAGGGAATGGTTATTTGAAAATGTCAAGTGATTAATTGGGGGGGTGCATTTTAGTTATCCATCACAAGTTCACCCTTGTCAATCAAATCTTGGATAATGTTTTTAAATGTCTTACATATATTAACATCATATCCAATGACATAGTGGAATCTACACATTTCATTTTCCTTATACCAACTTGTTATAGGATGAGAGGAATTGAATTGTTGGGGTGATTTAATCAAGGGAAGTTGGATGATAGATGCTTTTAATAGATTATCCAAAACTGAAGTATACAACCCCCATAGTGGAGTATACTAATTTTGTACATAGAGGTTTTGGGTCTGAGAATTTTGGTTAGAAGAGGTGGAAGGATTGGGTTGGTTGACAATTAGAGGAGGAGCTATTTTAAGCACAAATACATTTGTAGTTTCTTTAGATTTGGTGTTGGTGTTGGTGTGGTTTACAAGTTTGGAAGAAGAATCTTTGTTTGATTTGAAACTAGATTTTTTTCCTTAATTTAAGGTTTCCCTCATCAATTTATCTAATCTCCAACTTTTGAACCATGGTAAATTCCTCATCAAAGGTTCATAAGGTCTAAACCTATAGGTTGATGAGATATGCTTGGCATGATCCTGAGAGAAAAGATCAATCAACTTGGGTTGGGATAAGGAGAAAGAGATTTGGTTGATCAACCCTCTCTAATGAGCAATAAAGTCAGAAATTAACTCATCCTCTAATTTACTAATGGAATATAGGTCGGTGAACTTTATTATAAATATTTATAGAGAAATGGTCCAAGAAAGTTTTGGATAGTTAGGTAAAATACAAGAGGGAGTGCCTAGTGATGGCACTATACCAATATAATGCGGGTCTAGTTAAGGACATGGGGAAGTCTGGAAAAGAAGATAATAATCATAAGTAATCATATAACATGAATGCCTAAACATTTTAACATGTTATTGGGGATCTTCTTTGCTTTGGAATTTAGCAAATTTTGGAAGTTCCCATTATGCAAGGTATGGTTGGATTGGGATGAAAGGGTGGATTGGCTAATTAAAAATATGGTCATATGATAAGAGATTATGTGTACCAAAAATAGATGTCTTTAGATTTTTCATCTTGTCCATCAAAATCTTGATAATATCAGTTTGTGGTGGTGCACCCCCATAGTTATAAGGTATATTTTATTGGGGTTGTGAAGGTGCCACATATTGGTAACTAGTAGACGGTTCGGAAGATGCCATAAATTGGTAAGTGGGCATGGAAGGTTGGGAAGATTTCATATATTGGTAAGTGGGAATAGAAGCTTGGGAAGATGCCATATATTAGTAAGTGGGCATAGAAGGTTGGGAAGAAGGTGGAGGCATATACCCTTGTAGGTTTGGGACATACCTTGGGTTTATTGGAATAGATATTGGTTGTGTAAGATGCATGGTTGGGTTAGTGGGTTGAAGTTAGGTATTTACCTTAATGTTAATGGGTGAAAGCGTATAGGGTATGAAGACTACCATATTTTGGAAAGGGGTGGAAGATATTAGGTTGTGAATGGCAAGTGGTAGGGAGGCAATATTAGTTGAAGGCATCCCAATGGTAAGTGGTATTTGGGTTACCAAAGGTTGAGTGTTTCTTAAATTGAAAGGGTTAGTGATAGGTTTGGTAGGGGTAAAATGTGTTTAGGTATTAGTTGATGGAAAGGATTGGTGTTGGTGGTGGTGTTTGAAGGGTTATTGGTGGAAGAAGAAGCTTGGGTCACCATAGGTTGGGTGGAGATAGTGGAAACCAAGGTTTCACCCATAAGGTAAGTTGGCATGACATAGGAGGGTTCAACAGAGGGAACCAAAGCATAGGTTAAGGTGGAAATGGTGGTAAGGTACTATTAGAGAGCCATAGGATTGTTATCAAGAAGGGTGGTGAAATCCATATCTCTTTGGGTAAATGACTGATGTATATCAAGACTTATAAAGTGGTTAGGGGAACTTTATGCATCTGGAGTGTAGTCCATGGATGAGGAAGAATAAGATGGGTGGTTGGGAGGTGGATCTTGGTTTTCTTGGTTTATAATTTGTTGTCTTGTCAAAACCATGCAAAGAAACCTGGAAGAAAGGTGAAAATGATCTCACACACTAAAAAAAGAGAAAAAAAGATTCAAGGAAAATAAGCATACACTAAGAGCACATTTAAGTCCTAGAATTATTTTTATCTCACTTTAGGCTTATGCCTCAATTTAAGAAATTATGAGACTCAACTTGGGCTTGTAGAATGGGAACTAGAAAAAGAAGTCTAAAGATGGTTTTAGGTTATTTAAGACTCTCAAAATTTGTATTAGAATTAGGTACGTGGCTTGATATTGGGGCCTACCCCATCACTTCACACACCACATTGATAATAATCTTGGGTGCTTAGACAAAATATACCAAATTTATAGAGTTTATACTTGGCTAGTGAACTGAGTTTTGGTTTCTCCCCTTGGTAGTGAATTTTAAGTGGGATGGCCAAGGGTAAGGTTTATCTCTAGGTGATGAAATCCTAGTTGGGCCTTATGTTGGTATTTGATTTTTTATTTGTATGAGTGATTTGGTATTGTGTGTGTGACAAAAGGTGATGTGTTATGATTAATTTCACCATTTAATTTTAAACTATGTGAAATAAACAAGAAATCAAGCAATGGATGCAAGTTATTTGTAAACCCAAAGGAATATTATGATTTCTTTTCAATGAGCACAAGAACAAATATGATACACCTAAATGTGGTATGAAGATGCAAGTCCTAATCCTAGGTTAAGTGCTTTTTTGAATTTTAGAAGTGAAATAAAAATGAAAATTTTACCTTTTCTAAGAATGAAAATAAGACTAAAAATTGATTTGAAAAAGAAGAAATTTGAAACTATGATTTTCAATGAAGAAACGAAAGAAAAAACATTTAATTTTTAGAAATAAAAGAATTGTAATGGATGAATCTTTTATTGATGCAACTAAATGTCCTAAACAAATATGAACCCAAGAAAGCTCTATGGTCCCATCGGGCATGCTAAAATGTTTCACTATTTTTTTGTGTTTATTTTCTTTTTATTTTTAGAAAATAAGTAAAAAATTTAAAAGAAGGGTATGGTTTATAATAACTTGGATTTAGTTGTACATTCATGATCCAATCGATGTAGATAACTTCTCTTTGGCTTGGGAGGATGATATTTAAAAATAAAGAAGATAGAAAATGGTTGATTAAAAATATAGATGGGTAGATTACCTAGTGAATGATAGATCCAAGAATCACTAGACTTCTTTGGGGGCTATCAATCCACTCTTTAAACAAGTTAAGTTCTGAAAAATAAAAATAGATGCTTGCATGAAGTAATAAAAAGTACTAAAACCTAATGAAAGAAATGCTTTTGAATATAAATGAATGCTTTTACCAAAATAACATTAACTAGTTAAAAAATAATGCTGGAATGTTTTAGATTAAGGTAAAAATAGGTTTTGAAGGGACCCCAAAACCCTGAAACAAAGGAAGAAGGATATAACAATAACACCCCATAAGAAAAACAAACCTAACACCTATTGCTGAGTAGTATCAAAATAGGTTTTATAGGGACCTGAAACCACAAATCAAGATCATCAAAAGAAAGACCCTAGGTTTTACAGAGACCTGGAAACTCAAATACGTTAAGAAAGCAAAGACCCAAAAAATGGAACCAATTATAACATCCAACAAAAAGGACTAGAATAGAAAGAACAAAAAGACCCTATTCTTCTAATTCCAGGATCATCTTCACTGCTTCCTTTCCAATCATAGTAGTGTCCTGTACGGATATTGCAGCTGATGTAGCAGCCTCTTGCATTGCTTTCTTCCTCGAGCTCTATTTGGTCGTCTTACTAGGCCCCTCCAAAGATTTTATTTCCTCATTAGCTCATTTTCCAAGGTTTATAGTAGCTGCACATATGCTGGAAGTAACCTCCTCCATCTTCATTCTGCTTTCCTTAATAAGCCTTCTAAGATTATTTTCATAATCTCTAAGTTTGATAGGAATATCTCTCATCTACATTTCCAGATTATTAATTTTATTCTAATCAGCTTCCTGATTATGTTCCATTCTTTCCATTCTCTTCTTGAGGTCCATTATTTCCTTATACATCCATGAGTCAACTTGGAGAATAGCATCTACTTTACATTTGGCCGAATTCATGAAGGGAAGCCTCCTGTCACTCTGCCAAATGTCACTAAAATCTTCAGTGTTCTCTTTTGGATTGACTTCATCCTTTTCAGTTTGATCCTCCCTTTCCATTCTTTTCTATTCTTTAGTTTCAACAGGGTTTTCGTTGTGGACAAGATCATCCTTTACTTGTTCTCTAGTCTCCATTGCATGATAGGCATCCTGAACCATATGTTCCTTCTCTATTTTCGAAGTAGGATCCTCAAATAAAACATCCATTTCTTTTTCACTTCCCACCAACACTTGCTGATTATCCTCATGATCAGATTTTTTCTATTCTATTTTTTCCTCTGTTGTGTCCCCTTCTTTTTCATTTTCATTTTTGTCTTTACCTTCCATATTAGATCTGGAATCCCCACTATCCGTTCCTTCCTCTTCCTCCATGCTCTCCTCCTCAAAACTTTCTATACTTTCCCACTCAGTTTCCTCATCAACAATCTATTTTTTAAAGCTGGAGGATTTAGGTTTAACTTTTTCTTTTCCCTTTACAGTTTCATTCTTCTTACTCTGTGAATCCTTATTTTTGTTCGAATAAAAATTTAGGACAATGGCATTGTTTTTGCAGAAACTTTCTATAATTAGGATCAATCCTTCATGCAATATAGGGCGAGACTCCTTTTTTCTCTGAGCAAACAAACTTTGGAGCAATGAGAAGTGCAAATAGAAAGGGAAGGAGATTCTAGCTTTGTGCCTAAAGTGATTAAGAAAGACAAAATAAAATTTATGGACTCTTTTGCTTCTACCATCTAGTATAAAATACTCACAGATGCAACATAAGACGTCTCTCTAGATTCTTTTAATCTGCTCCAAGTTGAAAAAATCTCCACTCTTTTCTAACTGCTACTCCTCAGCATCTGTCTTTGAGAATTTACTATATGCCTCATTAGATATATTGGTCTACTTAGAGAATTTTATACCCTCCATTGGAAGCCCCGTAACCTCCACAATGAATTCCTCGGTGAGCTTCACCATTATACCATGGAGGGTTACCTTGTCATCTACCCAATTTTTGAAAAATGCCGTCGTTATGTGGGGTTTAGAACCATGCATCCGCTCCAAGTAACTCATGACCTTCCCTCTCTGGAGAATCTTCTAAACATATTGTTTAGCCTTCCAGTCTTCACAACTTTTAGGTTCCCGCTTCCTTGGTTCACATTTCATTTTGTAGGCCATACAATATTCTAGCACCAGCCAAACACTAATTACTGAGCAATGAAACTAGTTGTTATCAACTTGTAATGGAACTCACCTATTTTTTGGCACATGCGATAACCACTTTACATTCTCATGAATGTATCTATTCAATGATAGTAATCTTTCCACTGTGAGACCACTCCACCAAATCATTAACTTGCTATTCCAAGTAGATCTTCCCCTCCTTTGAATGAATGGCATCATAATTAATAAGCGCTTTGAGATCATCATGCTTATTTAATGCATCCTTCCATCTCACCTTATGCCCTGTTCGAACAACATGATTAGCTATCCAGTCAGCAACCCCATTAGCTTCACGATAAGTATGGGTTATGGTTACTTTTTCAAATTTTTGAATTAAGGCTTTAATTTCCATCACCATTGCCTCTATAGACCATGAAACTAAATTTTTGTTATTTAAGATATTTATGATATTTAGGGAGTCACCTTCCAACCATAATTTGGAAAATCTTGACTCAACAGCTAGTTTAATGGTATGAAGGGCTGCAGTAGCTTCAGCAATATGACTGTTCAACTTACCAATAGGGATAACAATAACATCAATTACATTTCCCACATGATCTCTCAAGACTCCTCCGCAACTTGCTTTTCCCAGATTCCCTTTAGCAACTCAATAATGATAGAATGTTAAAACCTAATTTGTAAAATAGTTTGAGACTCTATGATGTAACATAAATTAAAAACACATAATTTGGGTGAAGGCTGATAGGTAGAATTAAGTTGTTGTTTTTGTGAAAATAAATCACATAGTGATTGATACTGATCAATATCTAACTAATATCAATTAAGATAATTGATGTCAATTAGGGTATGATTGATGCCAATTAGAGGTGATCGATATCAGTTCTTATGGGTTTTGGTTTTTGGTAAAATAGATGTTGGGGTTGGTGTGTAGGGGGGCTTAATGGGTTATTTTTAGATTGGATGTTGGTTTTGAGGTTGGACCCAAGAGTATCAAACTTAGGAGTTGGATAGCTAGGTGATTGGGAATGGTCTATGGGTGCTTTGGTGGGAGATAGAATTGAAGAACTCCAATACAGAGGGGAAATATGGGAGAGATGGGAAATGGGTGCAAGTAGTAAAACCACTAAAAATAATAATACAATTTGATATAAGTGTAATATACTTAGATTTTGGAGTTTGATATCTTGGAGAAGTCTTGAGTTTGGATGAAGGCTGCTTGGGATCCTAGAGAAATGTAGACAGAGTAATCATGCTTGAGCTCTTTGTAGTGAGTTGTTGAGGCACTTTGATGTCTTTAATCTTGCTCACTAGTTTTCTTGGAAGCTTGGATTCACTCTAAATTTAATATTATCGCTCAAAATATGTCTCAAACTCTTGAGGTAGGGTCTATGGGATAAATTAATTAACTAACATCATTCCTGGTAAACTAACATTGGTTGAGGAGTGATCAACATCGGTCAAGAAGAAATAGTTTAAATTTACCAAATTAAGCTATTTGTACTTAAGATTGGCTGTTAAAACCAATGGAAATGGTTTGAGGTTATTTAAGGACTCATTGGTATGCATGAGGAAGAAGTCTAAGAGGTTAGGGCATTAAATGCCTAGGTGGGAAATAGTCCTAAGGCTAGGTGTTGATCAGTTAGTCATGGGTTTGGGTGAGGGGGTGTAAATAGGCTTATTTAAAAAATAATTAACTAATTAAATTATCCAAATGGGGTAAGTGGGTGTGTAAGAGGGGTTTTAATAAATATCCTAACCCAAGGGGGATAAGGGGCCAAGGGGATGTTTTACAATGAATAGAACCATGTGGTGTGGTTTTCTAGTGTATATAGAGGATGGAAGTGATTCCATTCAAATAGACAACTTCAAAAATCATATGTAATTTCATTAAAGAGAACATCTTGATGCGATATGGGATTCCACAAAAAATAGTCACATATAATTATCCTAATTTTTATTCCTAAGAAAATGATCACATTCTGTTATAGGTATGAATTTTTAGTGTCCTATTTATCAAACTATCACCCATAAGGAAATGGTCAGGCTGAGTCAAGCAACAAGGTTTTGTTCATAATCATGCCAAAAATGTTTATGAAAATCAAAGAGATTGACATAAAATGATCTATGATGATCTTTAGGTAGATGACATAACACCTAAAAAGGATAATGGGATGTCCCCATTATATTTTCTATATGAAATAAATACTATAATTTCTATAACTCTTAAGTTACCTGCCCTACAATTGTCTAGAGCTATTGAGAATCCAAATTTTGAAAGCCTACTAGATAAAATAATTTTTTACCTAAAACAATTAGATGAGGAAATGGCATAGATGGTTGATATAATTATATAACATCAGGCCCATGTTAATTTTATCTTTGATAAGAAGGTGAAGAAAGGAGAATTCTAAGTAGGGGACCTAATCCTATTCTGGGATAGTCGTAGAGAACTAAAGGGAAGTCATGGGAAATTTGATTCACTCTAGATGGGTCCATTTAAAATCAATAACTTGTATGGATATAACACTTTATATCTAGTGTATCATGATGTAACTCATCTATCATTTCCATTTAATGGGAAATATCTCAAGTACTATTTCTAATGAGAAGCAGGTCATCCTCTATTTGTATATATGTGAATATAATTTTAGTTGTGTTTATTTTTTGGTCATTCTTTTTGAATTGTGTAGTGTTCATTAGTTAATTTTCCTTTCTATCCTCTTTATTAGTCCATACTATTGTGAGTCCCTTTCTCTTATGTAGTCTCTATCATTTTATCTATTCAAGTCAGTCAATGACTCTGTAGCCCAACAAGTTGTTACCACATGTATAGGTAAATCTTTGTTCACCTCTAAGATTTTATCCTTTATAATAATGGTTTATTCTAGTTATATCTTTATATAATGTGAGCCTTACACTCCATTTATTAAATGAAAGTGTCATGATGACTAAAGTCAATCCTCAATCAAGTTTTTAACAAGTTTTACTCATTCTTTGTAGTTAAAGTCAATCATAAAAAGTTTAGGAGAGGTTTCTCTCTTTGTATTTTAGTTTGTGTGAAAACACATAAGATAAATTCCCTCACATACACTATCCTTTGGGATATATGATATCATCTATTATATTGAGTACTTGATGCCCTCGTATACACTATCCATTCACATGTGATAGTATTATGATAGTTTGAGGATCCATCATTTTATCAAAGATCGGTTATCTCTTAGTTGATCAAATTGTAGTCAAATTTAAGACTCCATTACCCAATGGATAAGATACTTACCTAAAAAAATAGAGTCTAATTTATTTCTAGCCTTTGTAGGTTGAAATTCTAGTCACAACCAGTTGTTGTCACAAATTTTGAAAATTTAAAAATTAGCAAAAATTGAATTAATTGGTTACTTTGGTTTGGGTCTAAAAATTTTAATTTAAAAAAATTATAAATAAATAAATAAATTTAATTTAATTTTTTTTTGAGTAAAATGTCTTTTATCCCAAATCATACTAATGCTCTTTGAAGTTCTTGTACTATCTAGAAAGCTTTGAACTTCTCTCGTAACTGCATAACAGTCTCATTAACTCTTTTTTAGTTGTGCAAGTGCTTTATATTTTTCTTCAAGTTACACTAAATTACCTAAACACTTTTTCAAGTCAAACAATTTTTGTTTCCACCTTTTAATGCGGTGCAATTATTAGATCTAAAAATAATAAATTTAATTGAAATATTTTTTAATTATTTTAATTAAAATATGGAATTCACTTTTTAATTCCTGTTGTCGTGTAATTTTTGTGGATACTTCCTCGATTATGAAAATGAGTCTCAACACTTCCGTGAAACATGCAATTAAAATCTTCACATCCACTTTCGTGCATGCAAGCTTCATTTCTTTTCTCACTATGCAATTTGATTTTTATTCTCCCCACACCATGCACATGTTGTAAATTTTTCCCTGAATCAAGTTAAAATAACACTTCCTCTCTTCCAAAGTTTTCAAATCCATTCCACACCATTTAAGCATGTAAAAGATCCAAATAATTTTGCATATGCTTACTCAGCACCAAATCAAAGTTATTTTTTTGTGCTTTTTATAAGAGGAAATTGTACAATGCCATAAAGATTGGAAGAACATAAGAAATGAAGAAAATTAAATTTGTTTTTTCTATCATATAAAATCATATGGTGCCATAACAGTTGGATGGAGGTAAGTATTTGAAAATAAAAATGAATTAATTTATTTTCTTCTTTCTGCTTACCAAAAAAGAGTTGTACAACCATATGATGCTAGGAGAATGCAAAATATAAAAATAGAGTAAATTAAATTAGTTTTTGTTTATATCTTCCAAAATAAAACTATATGGTGTAAATGTGGTGGGAGAGGTTAAAAACAATTTAAAAAGAAATAAGTAATTTATTTTTGTTGTTAAAGAAAACCATACAACTCAAGGAGAGGAGCGCAGATTAAAAAAAGAGGATCAAAATTTTCTCTTGTTTGTTTCTAGTCACTAGGTGAGGTTGTACGACCATGCCATATAGATTAAAAATAAATAAAAGAGAAAAAGAAAAATTAAATTTTATTTTGTTTGCCTATTGTAATTATACGCTACTTTAGGGGAAGTGAAATTCATAAATGAACAAATCAAGAAGGATGTAAAAAATTTAAAATTAATTTAATTTCTTCTTTCATACGAGAAGTTATGAATTGCAATAAAATTTCTCCTTATCGTATGAATTAGGAAAGATAATTGAACAAGTGGTGAAATTTTTTGGATTAAATTAAAGAAGAACTGAAGCATGTTCCTAGCCAAATTAGAGCTGAATTGTTCTCCAAGGCATTTTGTCAAATGGTTCTCATGCTTCTTCATGAATATGTTACAACCTCATAAAAATGAAGATTTCAGAGTGAAGCAAATTTGCATGGGTGAAGTTGTGAGTACAATTTTAAGGTAAAATTAAACAAATTATTTTATTTTAAGTTGTTTTATTTTTTTAAAATTTGCAAATAAACTGTCATTATGTGAATACCTCCTGAATGTCAATTTTATTGCAAAATTAATGTCTTCATCCATTACCCTATAAAATCTAACTCCAAACAAAGACAAAACAAGTATGAAGTAAAATTTTCAAGGAGTAATTCCTCTTTCACTATTAGAATCCAATTTGGAGAACATTTTAGATACCAGTCTAGGTCATATTGACATAGACAAATTTTGAGAGAGAATGAACACAATAGTCAAAACTGACTTTGGTCAAAGTATTTTTGATAGTGGATTGACACAAACTGCAACCTTTCTAATTTTAGTGCAATCTCTTGAATTGGTTTTGGTCATGATAGAACACTATAATTTAGAAATAAAGGAAATGAGAGATCCACAGGATGAATTGGTGGGAAGCTTAGCTCTAAATCAAATAGACAGTATGTTGCATCTTCCATATCGATAATATTTTGTGCATTTAACTCTTGATTCCTTTTAAAGTTTTTTAGATGATAATAATGTCTCATATGCTAAACAAGTCAATAATGAATGACTAATCAAATGAAGGCAATCTTCTACATGACTCCCAAAGAATATTACAAGATATGACTTCAAGAATGAGATAAATGATATAATAACAATATTGCAAAGAATAGTGGGGATCCCAATAGCTAAAACTTTTTAGATATAGATATACAGGTTCATTTGGATCATTCATAGGTTTAGGAAATATTTCAATTGGGGAAAACTAATTAGTGATGCAATCCATAAATAGTTAATGGAAGTAAAGGTAATATCAAAATTTTATATGACTTCCTATCTTATCTATGTTGTTACTATTCAGATATCTTTTGATGGATTGCATATGCTGGGTGACTTCAAAAATATAAAAGTATATTATTTTTATCCCCAATTTGTATTAAAAGAAAGTAGTTGAAACTTCAAGAGGGTAAATGATTATTTCTTTCAATTTTTCATTTAGTTATTTGAGAAATAACTTTTTAACATAAGGATATCAGTGGTAGATACCATAAAAATATCCAAATGGGTTATTTGGTTCATATAATTCTTAACTTTTAGCTATTTGAGAATTAGTGTTTGTGAAATTTCTCCATACATGCTTACATAGTATATCAATGATAATTGGGAATTAATGGAGGTAGTGCAAAAACTTATTTAAACACAAGTTTTTTATAGGTAGACATAGAGTAAGGGTCAAATTTCAAATTTGTATTGATAGGTATACTTGTCCATCAATGAAAGCTAAAATAGTGGAACAATATATGTACCACTGCAATGTCAAAACTTTTGAAAGTAGGTTCACATTTGATATAATGGGTTCAAACATAATATTGGGCCTTCATTTAAACATCTCTCACACTTTGAAGATTACTAGATAGACTGTGATGATGAAAAAATGGTTAGAATCAAGGACTATTCATTGTTTACCATGAAATAGATAGTCAAATTTGGCATTACAAAAATATGAAAATAATTGGTAGATGATGAAGTCACGTTGGATCATATATACACATAATATTTTCAAAATTTATCAATTATTGATGCTTTCTCTCTTGAAAGACCCTGCCGAGTCTCAATCTCTCTAAGTACATGCCTTATAGGGTGCACCAAGAAATGGGTGGGCTAACCATTGGTGCTTTGCATGATTATTGTCCTCTATGCCACCATTTTATATCTACACAACCTTCTCATACACACTTCCCTAAGCCTTGAATCTTATCTTGCACACTCCTCCAAGCATTCACCACCTTACTTATCCCCCTTTTAAACCTAAAACCCTTTTTAATATTTTACATTACATTGTCAGCCCCATTGACCCTGTATTCAAATTGGTAAAATCACGTTATGGGTCTAGGTTGGCTCTAGCTGACTTAAACCAAGACCTAACTTGATTTTATCAAATAATGATAAAAATTCAATTGGGATGACCTTGTCAGATAAAATTTTAGAAAAGTTTAGGGTTAGATTCAACTATATATACACATTCATTTCACCATTTATTAAGATAAGAGAAGAATAAGAATATATATTACACTCTAATTATCTACCATTCTACTTGAGGATCATAGCTTAAGGTTTCAATAATTTATTTAGACATACAAATCTTGTTGTGTGTAGAAGTTTTTTGTATGCATAGATAATTTGTGTAGCCTAGATATAAATTTTACTTGTTATCCTTACATACCAAAACAACCTCTTATGAGGTACCTTGGACAAGGGAGAGATTGAGGTTCAATAGGTTCATCTTCAAAGGTAAATATTCCAAACTTTGTTCTTCCTTTGTAAGATTAGATAGATTTTCATTTGTACTTCTTTCCCATGCATTAGGGTTTTAATTATACATATATTAATTAGGATTCTCCTATGCATGTTTAATTTTTATGTTTATTACTCCCACTTTGTGCCATGAGATTTAGTGAGCACTAGATTAGGTTTTACTTTACTTGTCACTTACTTTGTGAATATGAAAACATAGGACCTAGCTAGGGTTATTGCATAGTGTTACTTTACTAGAAGTTTTGGAACTCTCTCTAGTGATGTTATTATGGTACGAGATCCCTTGTTTAAGTCTAGCATATCCATTTTGGTCATGACCCTGAATATCTAATGTATCAACAATAACAAATATAAGTATAATTATCTTCTCTAAACTGAGATTGACTAATAGATTAGTTACATTTCCCTTTACATACATTCTGGTGGACCTGATATGAATCAAAACCTTGTAGGTTCTATTTTAATGCTTTCATTTTATCATTATATTATATTTTTATATTTTTATGGTATTGTATAAAAACTATTAGTATAGTTATAATAGTCTGTATACAAGTTTAACACACAGTGACTCCAAAATGTCTCGATTTTGTCTGTGAAGGTCTTCTCCAAATATAAGTGACTAGTTTGATCATTTTGGCACAGTATTATTTTTAGTTCTAGATTTGCATACATAGTCTAACTAGTCAACTCTATTCTAACTAGTCAACTCTATTCATAATTATCATCTTTCAACATACAAGTCTACAAACATAGTCAATCTAATCAACTCTATTCACAACTTATTTTTTAGTGCACATGTTTTACAAACTCCATGAAGCCAGTCAACTCTGTTAGCAAAATTTTTGAATCAACATTTGAGCATCACACCAAAAAATTTTAAAATTTAAATATCTTAAAAACTACCAAGGTTCATTCTTACTCTATTATTTTAGTTCTTTTTTAGTACTATTTTTCAAAAGTGTGTAGTCTATAAAACTATAGCCCTACAACCAACTGGGTTGACTAATTTGACATAGTTTTTAGTCTATTTTTTAATCTCAAAGACATAATCAACTTGTCTGACTATGTTCTTGTAGATCTTGCTTCTGTAGAACAATAATGACCCAGTCAAAACCATTCTACACTATTTACATACATTATCACCTAAACTGATTTTGTACTTGTTATAATCAAGAAATTAACCTTCTTTTGTTAGTAATTAATTCATCTTTCCTTTCAGTTGCTTGCATGCTTAGAGTAACAAACATAGATTACTTAGGTGGTTTTTCAAATTATCATTTTAGTCACACAGTTTTTTTCTTTTGTACAGACTTTCAAATCACTTTACACACAAAAAGCATTAAATATTTGTCTTTCCAAGGTTTACCTACTTGGATTTAATCACCAAAGGGAAGTTGAATTGATTTTCTAGCCAAGTATAAACATGTGGTTGATGGTATATATTGGCAAAGAACCTGACACCCTTATCACTATGGGATTGTGAAGTGAGGGGGTAGACCCCAATACCAAGCCAATATCATCACCAATACATATCTCTTTCAACCTAATTTTTTTGAAACCATCCTTAGATTTATTTCTTGTTCCTCATTACAACCAACTTCTCAATAATATTAAATTTAAATTTTATTATAAATTAATAACACTGATGAATGATCAATTAGTTAGGATTTAATTTCAAGTTATTTATTTCTCTTTGATCATTGTATTTTATATTACAAAACTTATATTAGCTAGCATTGGTGCAAGATTTATGCTATGTTTTCTAATTGGATCAATCACATTGATATGATTGATTGTGTACTATATTATATTTACTTATATATTATCTTTCAAAACCTTTATCTATTTTTTAGAACACTATCATCCCCATTGATATAGTATCTTATAGACTCTTCAAAATATTTGCATGTAGTACACAGTTGACCTATCTGACTATGTCTCTTTATCTTCCTATTAAACTTTGTCTAATAAGTACATAGTTGATCTATCTATTTGTGTCTTATTATTTCTTGTATTGTTCCTTATTTAGTAGTACACAGTCGATCTAAATGATTGTGTCCTATTTTTATCTATTCTATTCCTTAGTTTATATGTCAACCAGTTTGATTTTGTCTCTTGTTTCCTAATTTTTATTTTTATCACCTATTTAGCCTCTTTTTATCATCATGAATTTCTTGTTTGAGGATAATACAAATTTTAATCTAAAAAACATGACAAGATTTACCAATCCTAATAGGTTTACCTAAAAATAACTTGTGGCTTCCACTCTAGATGAAAGCAATGTGAACATTGACACTTGCACTATCACTTATGGGACTCCTCATTCATCTTCAATTTTAAATCCTTAATTATCCTTAGAAGATGAGCCTAGATTAGAGAAAACACCTAAAATGATTTTCTTAATTAATGAATATCCTTAACATAAAATAAAGGACCCTTCAACCATCTATAATCTGATGATAAGTGCTCAAGTAGAATAATCTCTCACCATCCCCTACCTCCTCTCATGGATTTGGGGGTGACACTTTCTTTGCCTCTCAACCATTCCTTTCTATTCTAACTCCTTCCCATAGCACAACTTCTTCTTCTATGATCTCTTCAACGTCCATGCCAAGTATCTCCACT
The DNA here is from genome assembly GCA_037957365.1 of Torreya grandis. Classification (NCBI taxonomy): domain Eukaryota; kingdom Viridiplantae; phylum Streptophyta; class Pinopsida; order Cupressales; family Taxaceae; genus Torreya; species Torreya grandis. The sequence goes on along the minus strand of JARHVA010000605.1, from coordinate 2,320,270 downwards.
AACATGGTATGTTCAACATCTAGTGGGAATTTTCTAAAGACCCTCCTCCTTAATCATGCCACTAGTGCATCCTTTTATACTAATGCTAATCATGATATAATTACTTCTTTTTTTTCAAATTCTAATCATTCCACTAGTGTATATTTTTCTACACATGCTAATCATGCTACTAGTGCTTTTTTTTCTACCAATGCTTCTCACGTCACTAGTGTGGCACATACTACTAATCATAGTGAAACCCAAGCCACTAATACCAATACTAATGCTTTGCATGCTATGCACACTAGTCAAAATACCATCCAAATTCATCAAATTTTATTACAAATTCTAAATCAAAGGAATGATTTTTAAGCCAATATTGAAAATCAAAAGATGTAGATGTAAAATCATCTAATTCACCTTCAAAATCAACCCCAATAGGTTTCATGGGGAGTAAAAAATTTAAATGCCCTTACCCCACAAGGATTCTCATGGTAATTGTTGACACTTCAAGTCACCCTGTGGGTCAACGTAGGGATTTATAAGGCTTATAGAGATATATCACACCTGTGAGGACTTGAGAATTCTAAGTAAAGTAAGTGAAAATGCTTCTCATCTATAAATGAGCTCAAGATGAAGGTGTAAGTCTATGTAGCTAAGTAGTGATGATTCATAACTACATAAAGTTTTAAATATATGCCCATGCATAGGATTATATGGCACATAATTTAATAGGTGCATGAGTTCAGGATATAGGACTTTGGGATTCTAGATGGTTAAGCAAAGGAAGTGCACATGGATCAATTACCAAATCATGAGGAGTGTGATTATGACTTATAGTTTTCATGTGAAATATTGTTCAGAGGCTTTCCCTTGCTTATCTAATGGAGTTCTATGCTAGTTCATAGGGTGACACATTCACACCCTATCATTACATAGGAACATAATCTAAAGCCACATACTACCTTAAATTCAAGCATAATGACTCTTTCATGCATATTGGAATAAGAGTTATCCCAAATCAAAGGCTTACACTCAGTCTAATGTGTATGTAGCATATAAATAAATAAGCATACAACCCTCCTATCATTTACACTTGGACACCTAATATTTTTTCAACATAGAAAAATCTTCAATTTGCCCAAGATGAGTAGTATCTCTCCACGCATCACATTCATGCTACTCTTACCCAACAACCCAAAATACTCCTCTAAGGTCCCACCCAAGTAATACACACCATATTTATGGAGTTATACTTGAGATCAACTAGAATTTTCCATGTGCTCAGTGGTTGTTGGATATAAATAAAGTAGTTAGAGGTAGTTGAGAGGAGATTGAGGCATTGTCAAAAAAATTAAACGTAAAAGTGACTATCAGACTTTGGGACTTGAGTGCACGTCACTCTCTAACTCTATTAGGGAAATATTCCATTCCCTAATGTACATGGATCAAAAAGTGATCTTGTCACTAACCCTAGATCTACTCACCAATCAGACTTAAAGAAACATGATTAATGTACTATAAAGGATTAAATGTTACGTCTACCACCCCCAAGTGGCACATTAATTATAAAACTAGCTTAATCTATTATAAAATCTTATTTCTTTCACTATACAAGGGTTGACACATTTTAACAACCTTATACTACTAAAATTGCCCTCCATGAGCACCTCTATTGGTTAAACCTTGCATTTTGATGAAAATAGAGTTCACCTCCCTTCATTATTCTTGTATTTTGTGTGATATTTGTGTTTATTGATCTTTATCTATGGATAATGTTTTCCCCTCTCATTTTTATCCATTCTTACCACCTATGTGCAGAACTTAGAACTCACTTATAGGTCATATTCTATGTGGACTTAGGTTTATGTAAGCATTATCTATGGGCAACCTTCATCCCTCTCAACACTACGCTATGTTCTCATGCCTCCATATAAAATACTTATGCATTTAGAGTATCCTCAGTAGAGTCTATGTGATATTGTATCATTATTATAAATTTTAAGTGTGTTCATTAAATAGTAGGAGCACTTGATCTATTCTTGGTGCATCACCCTTTATTTATTTTATCACTTTCTTACCTCCTCCCTCCCTTTTACCTCAAAAGCTTAGGTTTATATTAGTGGTATATTTACCTTTCTACTCTTTAATTCTATGCACTAGTCTTAAATTGGTGCACCTAGAATAGAAGGAATTTGACCTACTTTGGAGGTTCATCCCAAGGAGCACAAGGGTCCCACAACCTTAGGGAAGTTCCCATTGTCTCGTTGAACCAATTCTTTCATTTATTTGGGTATAGAGTTTGAGTGATAATAGTTTTTGGCATGCTTGGTAGGACGTAGTTTGATGACCCTTACATCATCCATTGAAGGATTTTGGTGTGTTTCTCAGTGCATCTTTCCGTTCAGGGTAGCTCCTTCAACACCATGGTGACTCCAAAGAATAAATATACTAGTTTAAGTAATCCAAGCACTTAAAGATTATCAAAGATTGAGATTTAGGTGATATTCTTGGTCTTTTCCATTCTTTTGAATTAATCCAATCACTTGGTTACTCTACCAATATGTGTTTATTATTGAAAATATAAACTTGTTTGTTCTTTATTTGAGTTATCTAATATGTCAACCTATCATGGAAAATATGTTTTTTCCCTTATCCTTGTCAAAATGCATTTTCTATGCCTTCTTACCATCCATATCAGAATAAAAATGTTATTAATTTTATCCCAAATAACCCTATCATAGTAAGATATATTCATTTTCATAATAGGTTCCTCCCTCCCACCCTAGCTTAGCCTTGTTGGCAACCTAATCATATTTATAATCAGACCAAAAAGAGCATCAATGATACACATCTTAATTTCCAATGATAGCTAATGGAGATTGAAAGAGAGAAAGAGTATGGAAGGCAAAAATAAGAGCTTGTTTATCAAACTTACATTTATCATCAAGAGGTGATGGGACAATGCACATATGAAGAAGAGTTCTTGGCTAGGCAGATTGAAGCTAAGGATTAGTAGATGCATAAGTTTTTTGCATAGATGTAGCAAATTGAATCACAACCAACTCCCTCCACTCCTCCCTTTCTTAGCTTCAAGAAAGATAAATCCTCTACACTTTCAAGTAAATCCCTTGATTTTAATGTTCCACATTTTATAGGCCCTCCTTTCTTAAAAGAGACTACTCTCATTCCTCCTCAAAAACACCAATCATAATCATGGAAACCTTTTAGAACCATGCATCCCAACTTCACAATGCCTAACCTTGTAAAATCCCCTCCTTCTATGCCAGTTGAAACTTATTTCCATCCCACCATATTCATTTTCAAAGGAGGAAAATTTTTATGGAAGGTAAGTGAAGACCATTTAGATGAGGAGGAGGATATTTCAAGTGATTATGATGAGGAAATCATCATTGGTATCCCTTTTTATGCCACTAAATCAGAAATTTATGAGCTACTACAGGAATAGGATGAACAAAATATACCTACACAGTAGGGTAGTGCATAAGGGTGGGATGATTAAGCACTCTCTTAGATAAATGAGCTTAAATTTAGTATGGAATAAGATGAGGTCAGTCATGAAGCTATAATGAGGCCTCTTATACAAAAGAGTGAAGAGCAGTTGGTAGAAGATTTCTTTTGGGATGAGCTAGAGGACTTTTGTTCAAGAATTAACATTAAACCATCATCTATTAAAGGATACAACCATGAGTAGAAAGAACAATAGGATGAAGGAGATTTGTTCCAAACTCAATCACTTGGGCAGGTGCATCCAAAATCAATAGAATGATGGAGAAACAAAATGCATAAGAGAGGGAAATTATGATTACTCAAAATTTGTCTTGACAAGTGGGTGCCCTATTGGGTACTTAGATTGATTGGAAGCTAGAAAGGAGGAACCATCACATATTTTACTTAATTTTAAGCATAAAATTGAGCATAAAAAAGAGCAGGATTAACTTGCCTATCCATTCCAAGACAAGTTTATGTTTAGCTAATTGGATTGGGTAAGTGAGTTTATTTATATTCTTATAATTGGAGAAGTATATCATCAATTTGTTGATTATTCACTCCTCCATATTTTTTTGGTTGCCATCAAGCACATAAATAATATTAGATTAGTAAGAAAAGGTAGATATTTTGTACAACCAGTCAATGGATTTGTTTAAATGCCTTTTCATTGGTTAGTTTAGGGTAGGTTAGATGTTTTTCTTTCCTCCAAGTGCATGTGTGAAAATTATAAATAGTTTTAATAGTTTATACCTTCATATAAGTGCCTATGTCATAGTTTGTGTTGTTTTATTTCCTCATTTTATTGAGGTGCACTTTCAATTTTAAAATATTGGCTTAGGCACAAGGTCAGGCAAGTTGTAACTATCTTGAATTTTTAGAACATGGGGAGTTTTGGGTGCTTCCAAAGACTCCATGCCCAGTGGATCATTAAAAGGCTAATAGATTCCCACTTAATAGGCAAGTGGCCCACAAAGGTCACTAGAAGTGTTGACTCTTTAAGTCATCCCCTGTGTTAGTGTAGGGATTTTGAAGGCTTACAGAGATATATTTCACTTGTGAGGACTCAATCATTCTAAGTAAAGTAAGCACAAATGCTTCCCATTATTGCTCAAGCTTAATATGAAGGTGCAAGTCTATGCAACAAAGTAGTGATTATTTTCACCTGCATGAATTTTTCAATATGCAGTCATGCACAGGATTTTACGGCACATAGTTTAACAGGTACATGAGTTTAGGATTCAAGACTTCAAGATTTTAGATGGTCAAATAAAGGGAGTGCAAGGGATCAATTACCAAATCATGAGGAACACACTTAAGACTTCCAATCTTCATGCACAATCTTATTCAAATGATTATTTATGCTTATCTAATGGATTTCCATTCCATTTCACATGATCACAAATCCATACCCTATCACTACACAAGAACACAATCTAAAGCTATGTGCTACCTTAACTTCAAGCACAGTGATTCTCACATGCACCTCAGTAAAAGAGTTATCCCAAATCAAAGCTGCATGCTTAGTCTAACACACATGTAATAAACCAATAAATAAACATGCAACCCTCCTACCATTTCTACTTGGCCGCTTAGTGCTTACTCAACATATAGAAATCTCTAATTCACCTAGGATGAGCACTACCTCTCTATGCATTATGTACATGCTATTCTTTCCCAATAACCCAAAATACTCCTCTAAGGCCCACCAAAGTGACATGTATCATATTCTTGGAGTTGTACCTGAGGCCAACCATAAGTCACCATGTGCTGAGTGGCTACTAGATATAAAGAAAGTAGTTAGAGGTAGTTGAGAGGAGATAGAGACATCATAAAAATAAATAAATGTAGAAGTGGTTATCAAACTTTAGGAATTGAGTACATGTCACTCTCTGAATCTATCAGGGAAACATTCCATTCCCTGATGCATGTAGATCTAGAAGTGATCTTGCCATTGACCCCAAATCTAATCACCAAATATACTTTAAGAAATATGACCACAACATTGCAAAGGATTATATGCTACATATGCTACCCCTAAGTGGCACATTAATTTTAAAATAGGCTTAATCTATTATAAAATCCTGGTTCTTTCACTATAAAAGGGTCAACACATTTTAGCAACCTTATGCTGCTAAAATTACCCTCCATAAATACCTCTGTTACTTGAACCTTACATTTTAATGAAAATTAAGTTCACCTCACTTCATTATTCTTGTATTCCATGAGATATTTTTGTTTTTTGATCTTTATCTATGGGTAATATTCTCCCCTCTCATTTTTGTCAATTCCTAGCACTTTTGTGTAAAACTTGGAACTCACTTGTAGGTCATATTTTGTGCACACTCAGGTCTACATAGGCATTATTTGTGGATAACCTTCATCCCTATCAATAATACACTATGTTCTTGTGCCTCCAAACAAAATACTTATACTTTTAGAGTATCTTTAGTGGAGTCTATGTGATATTGCCTCATTCTCAAAAAATTATAGTGTGTTCATTTAGGCAATAGGAGCACTTGATATCTTCTTGGTGCATTACCCTTTATTTATTTTATCACTTTCTTACATTTTCTGTCCCTTTTCCCTCAAAAGTTTAGGTTTAGATTAGTGGTATATTTACCTTTTTTTGAGGTCTATGCACTAGTCTTAAACTGATGCACCTAGAATAGAAGGAATCTGGTCTAATCTGAAGGTTCATCTTGATAAAATTGTCCAAAATCCAACTAATAGAATTGAACACATGAATTGTAAATACAAAGCAAATAGAAGCAAAACTCCATTGTTGAGACTAAAATCAAAATAGAGAAGAATTGTAATAATAATGCATTCATAATTCATTAAAATATAGGTTAGATGAGAGGCATATTTATAGGTACAATGGAGGCATAGAGCTAAGACATTTGTCAATGTGAACACAAGACTTTTGCCAAATGGTTTGTGTGTTCTATATGTCAATATTAGTGGGTAAGGGTATCTTTACCCACCAATTTGACTATAATTTCCCATGTGCATGTTCACCTTAATTACCTCATTTATGACACCTAAGTGACCTCAAAATAACACCTAAGTAAGTTAAATACAAATGTAGGAATAATCCATAATAATAAATATAAGGAAAATAATATCCTACACGAACACTCCCCATTAAGCATAGCTTAGGTGGGAAAACAAAATTGGGTCATAACAACATGGCTTGATGAGGTACCTAAGTACAATGCAACTCTCACAAAGTGGAAGAAAAGGAGAAATCTTGTAGGAAAAAAAAACTCCACCCCCCCACCCCCCAAAAGAGAGAAAAGAAGAAGAGGACTAAAAGGCCCCCCTAAATATGATGCTGATGTAGCCCCTACCCCAAGAAGAGCACACCAGTGAATATACTTACTCTTAGTGAAGGGTTTGGTGAAGATATCCAATATCTACTCTATAGTCTAGTAAAATTTGAGATCAAGACCTGTCGATAAATTAGCTCTTAAATGAAGTGCATATGAATCTCGATGTGCTTGGTCTATAGATGTTAGACCAGATTCCTATAGATCTAAATGGTGCTTTGGTTATCACAAAAAATTATTATGGGTCACTTAAACTATATACCAAACTTGTTAAGAATCCCATAAATCCAAATAACTTTAGTAGCAACATTGATAGCCCCTTTGTATTTAACTTCAGTAGATGATAAAGCAATATCATTCTAATTCTTGCTAAACCAACTAATTAGTCCTAAACCAAGCGAGAACCTATATGCTAAAGTGGATTTGTAATTTTGAATATCACCAACCCAATTTGAATTTGTGTATCCAATCAAGTAAATATCAATGCCTACTCCATAGTTAATCCCAAAACTATGAATACCTCAAATGTAGTGGATAATCCATTTGGCTGATTTTCAATGCAACTCATGTAGTGTATACATATACCTAGAGACAATGCCTATTGCATATGAAATATCAAGTCTAATGTGAGTCAGATTGATGAGGTTGCCAAGTTGTCAATATAAGATAGCATCAACTAATGGAGAAGAACACTTAGCCTCAAGTTTGACTCTAGAAAGAAAAGGAGTTGGAGCTAGATTACAAGTACCCATGTGAAACCATGTGAGAAAATAAAGAGCATACTTGGATTGTGCAATGGTAATATCTAAGTTAGATTGTGAAATCTCAATAGAAAGGAAGTAATGCAATAAACCCAAGTCAATCATAGAGAATATATCATGTAAAATATTTTTCACTACTATAATGGAGGATGAATAAATCCCTATGATCAATAGGTCATCCACATATAGAACTAGAATCAAGAGTGAATTATCTTTTTGCAAGATGTAAACATTCAAATTACAATTTTATTTAGTGAACCCAACTATGAGAATAAATGAATCCATCTTGGCATACCAAGTTTGAGGGGCCTATTTAAGGTCATAGAGAGATTTTCAAAGTTTACACACTAAGGAAGAATCTTCCACAAAACCTTGTGGTTGTTCCATATATATCTCCTCCTCAAGGTCACCATAAAAAAGGTACTCTTCAAATCCATTTGATGAACATCCCAATGATAAACTATGACAATGGAAAGAGTGAGTTTAGTGATTGGAGCAAATGTTTCAGTATAGTCTATGCCAAGAACTTGTGAAAATATTTTTGATACTAATCATGCTTTGAACTTATCCACTGACCCATCTTCTATAAAGTTTGTTTGATAGATCGACCTACATCAAACAAGTTTCCTTCCCTTAGGAAGCAATACTAAATCCCAAGTGTGGTTTCTAATTAAGGAACTATACTCTTCATGCATAGTTGTATCCCACTTAGGAATGTCAGATGCCTCATGAAATGAGTGTGGATTAGAAGAAAAAGTAATGAAAACATGTAGATCACCTTGAAATTATGAATGAGTTTGTCTAACATTTGATGTATTCCCAACCCAATCACCTACACTCTATAGAGTTTATCTAGCCTAAAGAGGACCTAAAATTAGAGAATTAGGGGGATATTCTTCAACTTCAAAAATGTGACTATGAATGGAATGAGGTGAATCTCTATCACTATCCTCATCATCTAAAATGGAAGAAGAATATTCATCAATAGGTATCTAATCTAGATGATTTGAATCATCTAAATTTTCATCATATCCTAGAGAGTCCAAAGAGGAGGGAGAAGTGTCGTGTGTGGAGTCTGATGGACCCTCTTGAAAGCGTACACTTCTCTCAATGAAAAACTCATGTATGGTAGGATGAAGAAGCCTATATCCCTTAACACCTTCTACATACCCAATAATTATGCAAGTCCTACTCTGACATTCCATGGCCTTACATTTCTTCTTAGGAATGTGGGCCATAGATAGAGATCTAAATACATTAAAGTGCTTAACTTTAGGTTTTTGATTTTACCAAGCTTTAGAAGGAGTGTTCCATTTTAATTCTTTATTAGGAACATGATTTTGGATATAGCAAGCATAATTAATGGTTTATACCCAATATTGTGATGTAAGAGATTTGGAGTGTATCATACAATTTGCTATTTCTTTTAAAGATCTATTCTTATGTTCTACAAAACCATTTTGCTGAGGATTATATGGAACTATTTATTGTAGATAAATCCCTTCTAAAGTAAATAACTACCCAAAGTGATGATTAAGATACTCACCACCATTATCAGTGCACAAAATTCTAATGGTTTTCCCTAACTATTTCTCAAGAAGAGCCTTAAAATCCTTAAAATGGTCAAATAACTCAGACTTTTGTTGAATAAAATACACCCAAGTATACCTAGAGAAGTCATATATGAAGGTAATCATGTACCTAGCCTTGTTGAATGAAGGCTTTGGAAATGGTCCAAAAACATTAATATGAATTATCTCTAAAATTTTAGTGGCTCTCCATGATTTGTCTTTGTCATATTTCTCTTCAGGATGTTTACCAAGCATGCAACCTTCAAAAACACCATTAAAAAAATAAACACGAGGCAACACTATTAACATATCTTTTTGATTGAGTTGTTCTAAGTAGCGATAGTTTATATGGCCAAATCGCACATGCCATTGTTTGCTCACTCCATTAGAATGAGTAAGTAATGCAGTAGAAAGGTAATCAAGAGAAAAATTTGAGAAGGTGTATAACTTTGATTGGTTATTTGCTTTCCCAATGGCCACTATAATATTAATATGCATCTCTTTAATGAAAACAAAATCTAGAGTAAACTCAACTTGCTTGACTGATCCAATGTGGGTAATTTGATAAATAGATAGGAGATTAGTTGATAGTGATGGAACACAAAAGACATTTTCAAATGTTCCATCATTAACTTCAATAGAGACTCTCCCATAAACTTCAACAGAAGTATCATCATTTATTAGAATAAATGACATATAATATGGATCTAAGGATGAGAACAAGTCTTGTGAAGAAGCCATGTGATGTGAGGCACTAGAATCAATCACCCATGTGGATGGATGAGATGCTATTACAACAAGGGCCTTGCCCTTACCTTTCCCCTTACTACTTTCTTTTACCTTAGAAGATTCTTTTGATGATGAGGTTGATTTGACTGTATCAAGGACATTGATGTTGTTTTTCTCAAGCATCTTTGTTAAATGATCAATTTATTTTTTCATATATTTTGTTTCATCATGCCTAGTTCTCTTACATAGGCACATGCATTCCTCTCTTTCTTAGATTCACCACCTGAAGATGACTCATATGATACTTTTAGCTTAGTATCTATTTTTTGACCCTTTCATTACTCTTGGTCCTTATTTTATTTCTTCTCCTTATTTATTGAAGTCTCTAGTTTGTCATGACTCAATAAAGCATGTGATTTAGAGGACTTTAATGTACCCATTTGGTAGAGTTTGTCTTGCTCCCTAGTTAACAAAATCATCTAAGGATGACATACTCCATGCAGGTCCTAGGGCATGTTTCAAAGCATGAAAGGTAGAGACAAAAATTGAGTAGTCAGGACCTAACTTGAAAAGAATAGAGATGATCAATTTTTCATCCTTTTTCTCTATACATCACAATTTTAATTACAACCTAAGTGATTTAATTTTGGTGAAAAAGTCTTCTATAGTGTCAAAATTTCTTGGACTCAAACTAATGAGCTCATTCTCTAGCTCATGACCCCTCATTACATCCTGCTTTCCAAAGAGTTGTTCCAAAGTGTTCTAAATCTCATGTGGTGATTTAGAATATTCAATATGAAAGAGTAAGTCAGGAGAAGTAGACAAACACAAAAGACCATATGCTTCATCACACCTATTATACCACTTAATTTTATTTGCACCAAGTTCTATTTTAATTTCCATATTCATGGTTATCTTGTGCAAACCTCTATTTCTTATAAAAATTTGCACTTTAGATTTCTAGTCATGACAATTTAATGGAGTGAAAAGTGGAACCAAATTGTGATCCATGATGCAGTGCAAGCAGAACCTAAATGAGTAATAGAGAAGGTAAGGCACTCAACAACCCCCCTGAAACTATCAAAAAGAACCCCTCCCCCCCAATTAAATTTTTTTTTCACTTTATGTTTTAGTGCATATATAATCAGAACTTTAGTGTGCATACAATTGGTACTTTATGTTTTAGTGCATATACAATCAGCAATTTAGTGCATATATAATGGGCATCAATTTTTTTGGGTAATAAAGCCCATCAAATCTTAAGATATCATGCAAGGTCAAACATAGTCATAAACATGAGTATAGATTTGATTATTGAGGCTTCAAATCATATACCAAGGAAAAATGATGTATACACTACAAATAAGATACTACACAATAGATCTGCACTCAGATATAATGAATTGTAGGTACAGATCCACACAATAAACCACAAAGATATAGTCAATGTTGTCAAATTACATGATTTGGTGTAGTATTCACCATCACACAATACACATAGAAACAAGATGACTATCTGAAGTTGTTCAATGTGTAGTACAATGTAGTATTTACTATCATGTAATACACATCAACAAAGTGGTTGACATAGAAATGAGTGAAATATTTACATTAAAGGCACAAACAACAATGCACGCTCATAAAAAATGGATGTTAGAATCATATAAGAATACATACACAAATGAATAATCTATGCATTTATTACATAAGTGATAGTGAAATATCACAAAAAATAGACGTCAGACCCAACCAAAAAAAGGTCCATGAGGAGAACAAGAGTGTTAAATTATGAGTTAAGTAAAGCAGAGGAGAAATTTTGTTTTGCTTATGAGGGGGTTTGATCACCTACCAAAACTAGACCTCACCCTTTGTGAAATAAAAAAAAAAACTCCTCATAATATGATTTTACACAATAATATTGTTTTTATAAAAACAATTAAAAAAAACTCCTTAAAACTTCATCATCAAAAATGTAATTTTTGCAATTTTTTGAATAATATCATAGTTAGTAAAAATATGATAACTTTCATAATTCTTAACAAAATTATGAATTTCAAAATGATCTAGAAAGATGAAATATATTCTCATAGAACCCAAATTTTTTTTTAAGTGATTATTTACTATTAAATCAAAATCATTAAAATTAATAGTCATTTTTCTCAGAAAAAATGGATTTGCAAAACAACTTGTAAATCTTGCCTCCTTATCAAAAAAATGATTTTGTCTATTGTCCAACCATCTTGAATCCTCATTTTAGATCTAAAAAAGGTTACTTATATGTTCAATATAATTTAAATAATTTCAAATACTGATGAAGTTCACCAATTAGAGAAGAAATTACTACATATGATACACATAGATCTATAGGTTTCTTCTTTACAATCTTAGGTAGAATACAAAATCAAAAAACTACTCAAGATTTTAAGAAATTAACAACACAATGGCATTCATTACCAAAAAAGAGCTTTGATACTATGATGGAATTATCCAAGATCCAATTGATAAAATCAAACACATGAATTACAAATGTGAAGCAAATAAAAGTAGAACTCCATTGTTGAGATTGAAATCAAAATAGAGAAGAGTTATAATAATATTGCATTCATAAATCATTAAAAAATAGCTTAGATGAGACGTTTATTTATAGGTACAATGGAGGCATATAGCCAAGACATTTGGCAATATGAATACAAGACTTTTGCCAAATGGTTTGTGTGCTCTATATGTCAATATTGGTGGGTAAGGGTATCTTTACCCACCAATTTGAATATAATTTTTCCATGTGCATGTGCACCTTAATTAATTCATTTATGACATCTAAGTGACCATAAAATAACACCTAAATAAGATAAATACAAGTTGTAGGAATAATACATAATAATAAATACAAGGAAAATAATATCCTACACTAACACATTCTAAGGAGTGCAAGGGTCCCACAACCTTGGGTATGTTCTCATTGTCTCACTAAACCAATTCCTCTAATTTAGTGGGTGTAGGGTTTGAGTGATAATATATTATAACATACCTAGTGGGACATGGTTTCATGACCCTTACATCATCCATTGAAGGATTTTGGTGTGTTCTTTAGTGAATCTTGCCATTCAGGGCAACTCCTTCAACACCATGGTGACTGTAATAAATATACTAGTTTAAGCAGTCCAAACACTTAAAGATTATCAAAGATCAAGATTTAGGTGATATTCTTGGTTTTTTACATCCTTTTGAATTAATCCAATCACTTGGTGACTCTACTGGTATGCACTTATTATTTAAAGGGTGGACCTAATTGTTCCTTATTTGAGTTATCTAATATGTCAAGCTATCATGGAAAATATGCTTTTTCCCTCATCCTTATCAAAATGCATTTTTTATGCTTTTTTACCATCCATATTAGATTGAAAATGCTATTGGTTTTATCCCATATAGCCCTATCATAGCATGATATCTTCATTTTCATAATAATTGCCTCCTTCCCACCCCGATTCAGCATTCTTGGCAACCTAATCATACTTATAATCATACCCAAAGGAGCATCAATGATATACAAATTAATTTCCAATGACAACTAATGGATATTGAAAGAGAGAAAGAGTATGGTAGGCAACAAGAAGATCTTGTTTATCAAGCTTATATTAATTACCTATAGGTGATGGGACAATGCAAATAAGAAGAAGAATGCTTGGCTAGGTAGATCACAACTAAGGAGGACAAAATGCATAAGTTGTTTGCATAGATGCAAGAAATTAAATCATGGCGTACCACATCCACTCCTCCCTCTCCTAGCTTTAGACAAGATAAATCATCTATGATTTAAAGTAAATCCCTTGATTTCAAGGTTCCAAGTTTTAGATGCCATCCTTCCTTGAAAGAGACTACCCTCATTCCTCTTCAAAAACCCCAAGTGTAGTCATGGAAACCTTCTTGGACCATGCATCCCAAATTCATAATGCCTAAACTTATAAAATCTACTCCCTCTATGCTAGTTGACACCTCTTGCCCTTCCACCATCTCCCTTTTCAAAAGAGGACCAGTTGTATGGAAAGAAAGTGAAGACCATTTAAATGAGGGGGAGGATATTTCAAGTGATTATGATGAGGAAATCATCAATGGTAGCCCTCTTTATGCCACTAAATTAGAAATTTTAGAGATATTGCAGGAAGAGGATGAATAAGATCTACTTGCACAATAGGGAAGTGTGCAAGGGAAAGATGATGAATCACTCTCTAGATAAATGATCTTCCATTTAGTATGGAAGAAGATGAGGTTAGTCATGAAGTTGTAATGAGGCCTCTTATGCAGAAGAGTGAAGAGTAACTAGAAGAATATTTCTTTTGGGATGAGCTAGAGGACTTTTGTTTGAGCATTAACATTAAACCGTCATCTATTAAAGGGGAAAACCATGAGCAAAAATAAAAATAGGAGGAAGCAGATGTGTTCCCAACTCAATCACTTGGGCAAGTTCATCCCAATCAATATAATGATGGAGAAGTGAAATGCATAAGAGAGGGCAATTCTGATTGCTTAATCTTTGTCCTAACAAGTGGGTGCCCTATTAGGTACCTATCTTAGTTGGAAGCCAGAAAGGAGGAACCATCACATATTGTGATTAATTTTGAGCTCAAAATTGAGTATCAAGAAGAACAGGACCAACTCTCCTATCCACTCTAGGATAGGTTTATGTTTAGCCAACTGGATTGGGTAAGTGAGTTTATTTGTGTTCTTATAATTGGAGAAGTATATTGCTAATTTATTGACAATTCACTCCATATTTTGTTTGTTGACCTCAATCATGTAAAGCACATTAGATTAGTAAGAAAAGGCAACTATTTTGTACAAATAGTCAATGGATTTGCTTTAACAGAATTTTCATTGGTTAGTTTAGGGTAGGTTAGATGTTTTTCTTTCCTCCAAGTGCCTATATGCACATTATAAATAGTTTTAATAGTTTATACCTTCCTCTAAGTGCCTATGGCATAATTTATGTTATTTTCTTTCTTCATTTTGTTGAGGTGCACTTTTGGTTTTAAAATATTGGCTCAGGTGTAAAGCCAAGTAGGTTGTAGCTATCTTGTATTTTTAGAACATGGAGAGTTTTGGGTGATTCTAAAGACTTTGTGCCCAATGGATCATTCAAATGTTAATATATTATAACTTATTAGGCTAGTATAAAACAAAGGTATTTATAAGTTTTGACTCTTTAAGTCACCCCTTGAGTCAGTGCAAGGCTTCCAAAGGCTTATAGAGATATATTGTACCTATGAGGACCTGAGAATTCTAAGTAAAGTAAGCACAAACACTTCCCATCTGCACCCAAATTCAAGATGAAGGAAAAATTATGCACAACAAAGTAGTGATAATTCATGCATGTATAAAGTTTTCAATATGCACCTACATGCAAGATTCTATGGTGTGTAGTCCAACAAGCACACAAGTTCAGGGTGCAGGACTCTAGGATTCTAGATGGTCAAGCAAAAAAAGTGCACAAGGAGTAATTACAAAATCATGAAGAGCATGCTTAAGAATTCCATTCTTTGTGTGCAATCTTATTCAGAGGCTTCCCTATGCTTATCTAATGGATTTCCACATCAGTTCATAGGGTCACACATTTGTGCCTTATCACTATACAAGAGTGCAATCTAAATCTATGCATTGCCTTAAATTCAAGCATAATGATTATAAAGTTCACCTTAGTGTAGGATCTCTCCCAAATCAAAGGTGTGAACTCAATCTAGGGTGCACATAACATATAAATATAGAAGCGTGTAACCCTCCTTCTTCCATTGCCACTTGGATACCCAATGCTTTCTCAACATAAAGAAACCTCCAATTCACCCAGAATGAGTGCTAGATTTCCACATGTCATGTCTACGCTACTCTTTCCTAACAACCCAAAATACTCCTCCAAGGGCCCACCAAAGTGATTTGTATCATCTACATGGATCTATACCCAAGACAAAATAGAAGTTGCATCATGTTGGGTGGCTATAGGATATTAAAAAAGTAGTTGGAAGTAGTTGAGAGGAAATTGAGGCATCATCAAAATAATTAAATGAAAAAGTAGCTATCAGAAATTAGGACTTGAGTGCACATCACTATCTAAATCTATTAGGGAAATATTCCATTCCTTGATGCACATGGATGTAGAAGTGAACTTGACATTGACCTCAGGTCCAATCACTAAGTAGACTTCAAAAAACATGATTGTAGCCCTGTAATGTATTAAATGCTACATCTACCACCCCAAAGTGACAAATTAATTATAAAACTAGCTTAATCTATTATAAAATCTTGGTTATTTCACTTCAAATGCATTGACACATTTTAGCAACCTTATGCTACTAAAATTTCCCTCCATGAGCACCTATGTTGGTTGAACCTTGAATTTTAATGAAAATTGAGTTCACCTCCCTTCATTCTTCTTGTTTTATATGTGTTATTTGAATTTTTTGATCTTTGTCTATGGGTAATGTTTTCCCTTCTCATTGTTTTCCATTCCTAGTAGATCTATACATAACTTGGAACTCACTTACAGATCATATTCTATGCACACTCAGGTCTATGTAGGCATTATCTGTGGATAACCTTCATCCCTCTCAATGCTGCTCTGTGTTCCCACACCTCCATATGAAATACTTATGCATTTAGAGTATCCTTAGTGGAGTCTATGTGATATTGTCTCATTTTCAAAAATTTATAGTGTGTTCATTAAGGTAGCAGGAGCGCTTGATTTATTCTTGGTGCATCACCCTTTATTTTAGCACTTTCTTACCTTTTCCTTCCTTTTTCCCTCAAAATCTTAGGTTTAGATTAGTGGTATATTTACCTTTCTTATCTTTATGTTTTCACATTGATCTTAAAATAGTGTACATAGAATATAAGGAATTTGGCTTACTCTAGAGGTTCATCCCAAGGAGCGCAAGGGTCCCACAACCTTGGGGATGTTCCCTTCACTCACTAAACTATTTCTTCTAATTCAGTGGGTGTAAGGTTTGAACGATAATAGTAACCTCATTCCTCAACCACCCCTCATTAATAAAACAATCAAACATCTATAAAATGAACCTCTTATTCCTCAAATTACCAACATCAACATGGGGGTATCACATCTACCATCAATTATAATAGGTCTACTAATCCCACATTACATTTAAAACCATTTAGTAATCTCTATAAATATTGGGTCAAACTTAATACCTTTTTTGATACCAATATATTAGTTAAAACACTTGAAGGATATACTTTATATTTGTACAATCAACTAAAAATCCATTTTATCACTAGTTTGGAAGATTTGGTTAACTCCCTAGTACAAGAGTTTCAAACTAGCGATCTCCTTGAGAATACATTAGCTCACTTCATAAATTATAAGTAACTTGAAATTGAAACAACACAATATTTTGTCAAATTATGGAAGAACTTGTCTAATAAATGTGATCATAACATGGCAAGTGATAAGCTCTTTCATATATTCACTAATGTTCTCTAACCTAAGTTATAATATTGGATTAGGACTCTCTCTCCAATAATTTTAGAAGAAGCCCTCAACTAAGCTAAGTAAAAATACTTTCTCATGCACCAATTTGAACCATCTTGAACTCTCATGAGCACTCACATGCTCATTAAAAATAAAAACCATCATGATACCAATGATGGTGTCATTGATACTTATGACACTATTCACAACATTCAAGCCATCACTCCCAACAATGCTATGGAGCATGATCCCCTCCAAATAACATTCTTAATCATAAATTTTATCAATTAAACAACATTAGCATCCACAAACCATTATCCTTAATTGAGCTTCAAAATCATCTTCCAAGGCATATACCATGAGATATTGACCCCACTCATCCAATGAAATTATGGTATGATTTGAACAAATTTTGTTAGTTTCATGTAAGTTGGGGCCACCCTCAAGAGACCTATAGACGATTACATAATATATATATGGATTTATTTCTTATCCTAAACTTTTATCATGAATCACTCATTTGTAAATGCCAACAAACATATGACAAAAAATTAAAAGCTCATGAAACACAAAACAAAAATCAAGCTTTAAATCAAGTTAATGCTCATCTTGTTATATACAAGGATCCTCTTCCTAATCATCAAGATAGAAATGACAAACCTACTCCTTCCATAAATAATGTTGAAAGTCTTATAAAACTCACTACTAAAGAAAATATGGTCAATATGAATAATATGCAAGTGTAGTTGCTTTTATCGATTCTAATCCCACACACATACACCAATCCCCTCAAACATTTCATGTCATTCAAGAATATTCCCCATCTCATCTCTTTAAATTAGGGCAATAGGACCTTATAACTTTCCAAGAATTGCCTTCAACATATCAACTGGATAACGACTCTCACACTATCTCTATTATTCCCCCAACATATACAGACATCATCATTTCCCACCATTCCAATAGTATTTCTTCAACCCAATCACAAAAAATACCTAAATCAACCATCTCACCATCTAAAGACAATCACCCTATTTATCCTCAAACTAAACCACCTACATCTTACCAACACAAGTTTTAATACACTTTTAATCCTCCTTCTTAGGAGCTCCTGCAACATTATGCACCTCTATCTAGAAATCCCCTTATGAGTTATGATGAATGGGATCCCATTGTAGAAATTTATTATCTCCTATATCAAATACCTTTGATATAACTAATGTGTACTTCCCCCTATCATCAAAACCATCTAATGCAATTGTTATTTGAAATGAACATCCCTCTTCCTCCCCTAGTAGGATGTGAAGCTACCTTGTTTGGTTCTAAAGATAATATATTGAAATAATGTGAAAAGATTTCCATACATGTTGATGAAATAATGGACACTTCTCTTTCCCTTAAGTTTCCTATTGCTTTCATGATTCCAAATGAAATTATACTTTACATGGATGATCCTCCACTATTTATTAGCATCTAAATCAATGATATCTAAGTTAATCATGCTTTTATTGAGGAGGGTTTAGGGAATTGCATCACCTCCCTTGATTTCATTAAAACTTTTAGATATCCTAAGTACAATCTCAAGTCCACACATAGTACATTTCAAGGTTATGATAGAAGGCACATGCCTTCTTTAGGTTGCTTGTGGCTTCCCATTATCATCCCTCCTATTACTATCCACATGAAAGTTATGATCTTTAACTTTACCCTCTATTATAAAATCTTACTTGGTAGACCTTAGACTCATCATATGAGGGATGTTGCCTCATCTATGTGTCAATGCATCAAATTCCCCCATAATGGTGTTATTTAAAATATTCAAGGAGACACAAACCCTTGTAATTTTGAACAATTATAAGAAAATGATGTCTTTAAAATTCCTACCCTTGAACCCTTGCCTAGTATCCCATTTAGGGAATCTCAATGCTTTAATTATCCTATCAATTCTACTTGAGGTTATAATGGTCACCCCAAACTCATCGAGAACATACCACCTAACCTCCTAGATTTTAATGATGATGAGCTAGATGAGATTAGCCTCAAGATAAAAACTTATAACCTCTCCCCTCATCTCATCACCTAGCTTCTATCATCCTTGAAAACTCACTCCCATCAACTTCTTATTGATGATATACTTGTGGTCTTAACCAAGACTATAAATTACATTCATCATGCAATTTATGATGAAAATATCATACCTACCTATACCATCAACCTACGTACACCCAATTATGATGATGGTTATGATTTAGATGATCCATTTCTAGGAGGACTTATCTAGGTTAGAGATGTCGAGATTTTTTAATATCATACTTCTTTATTTTAGTCTTTCTATTGGTATTATTGTATTCCTTATTTCATAGTTCCTAATTATAGTATTATTATTTATTTTTTAAAGGTAGAGATGGATTGATTGCATAGTACACCTCTAATTTTGATAGAGCCTCTTAGAATCATGCTCATAGGTCAAGCCATGACCGGTCCTTACCATTTTTCTAGATACCAAGATCCTTCTAGCTTAATCCCCCTATAGATGATAAATAATTGATCCAAAACTCAGAATTTTTGAATGAAAAATATTTTTAGAACACAAAAATAACATAGTAACAATGAATTCTCTGAGAAGAGATGTTTTATTACTCAAGATTGCAATACAACTATATGCTTATCTCTGGGAAGAGATGTCTCATTTCCATTTTAGGTTACATCTTAATTTATACAAATTTTGAAAGTAGGAGGAGGATATGGAAGGTAACCAATATCGAGGGAGATTAAGTGGTTCAACTTCCATGGTTTCAAACAATATAGAATTCGAGGAATTGTTATTTTTAGAAACTTACTATTTTTAGACTGCACTACTAAAATTGAAATTTGGGGCATTTAAATTGGGTTTTGGAGGGTCAAAAACCACCAAGAAAATATTTTTGCCATCTCAATATGTTATCCTCATTCTTATTTTTCCAATAGTTCAAATGGGGAGTCAATTGGAGCTACAGTGCAAAAGTTATGGCTCCCAGAAGTTTTATCATCAATTGGGGTAAAACCATCACCCGAATTGTCACCTAGATTATTTTTCCCTCCTTGAGAAGCAATGGTACCCATTACATCAATATTCCTCATCAAGTGTGGTAGTTGTGTCTTAATTTTATTCTCTATGATCCACTCACCTTGGTGGCTAAGCTAGCCCCTTTTGACCTCTCGATAATGTAGATTAGAGCATCCTCTTGTTGTCTTCATCTAGGTGTCCACAATCTGATCCTCCTCCACTGGAGCAAAAAATTTTGGATTAAGCTCGTCAATGTATATTTATTTTTATATAATTTAAGTGTCCAATATAGGTGGATGATATGGTTTGAGGAGCTCCACATTGAATATTGGATGCAGACCAAGGTAGGCTGGTAGGTTCAACTCAAAAGTATTTTCTCCAACTTTTCTGGTGATGGTGTAAGGACCATATTGTAGAGGCCAAATTTTTCTATGTGGGCCTAAAAGTAAATAATTTTGAAGGTAAAACCAAACCTTGTCACCCATATAAAAATGGTATGTAATCCTATGTTTTTCATGGTGTTACTTATACTTCTAATTCATCTTCTCCAAGATGTCCTGAACTTGCTATTAGATGTGTTGCATTTGTTAAATGAACTTTTTTGCTTTTGATACCTTAGATCTCCCATGAGGTGTGTATTCCATGGTGGAGAATGGAATAACTATATCAATTGGTGCCATGGGTTAGAACCCAAAGCACACTTAGAATGGACTGTGCTTGGTATCCATGTTGTATGAAAAGAAGCCCCTCATCCCATGTGCATGGATGTTTGGAGTGATACATCTGAATCATGTGAACAATCAAGTAGCTCACCACTTCTATCTAACCATCAGTCTATGGATGGAAGGTTGTGGACTTCATTAGCTTGGTATCCATCATCTTCTATAGAGTAAACCAGAAGATGCTTAGGAACCTACTATCTCGATCTAAGACAATGGACTTGGGGAGACCAAAATGGAGCCATACATGACTAAAATATAGTTGAGTAGTTTATTCAGTAGATATATTTTTCTTATAATCAATCATGATATCTATTTTTAAAAAAATGATCAACTACAACAAAAAGTATAGTCCTTGCCATGTTTTGAAGTGGGCAAACCTAAGAGAAAATCCATTGAGATAGATTCCCAAGGCCTAGTTAGTTCTGGTAATGGCATGCACAATTCTTAATTCTTATTTGTTGGCTTGGATATCACACATAGGGTGTAATATTTGAGGTACCTTTCCACATCCTTTCACATATGGGGCTAGTAGAAGTGTTTTTGAAGAAATACCAATGTCTTTTCTACACCAAAGTGTCCAACTATCCTACCAAAATGTGCTTCCCATATCATCTTTTATTTCTCTACAGCTAGAACATAGATGCACCCCATATGATAAAGGACATTATATTTCAAATATAAATTATAAACATGTTACCATCTTTTAACACCTAATATGTATCAGTAAAAGTAGGATCTGCTTTATACAGAGCACCCCAAGTGGCAGTCTTATGTTTGCACAAGTCCAGAACTGTTGTGAGTGTAGTGATTGGTGGACATCTCAGATAATCTATGGTCATATTTGAGCTCCGATTTTTGTGTTTGATTATCAAATGGAATTACTATAGATATGTGGCCCACTTTTGGTTCCTCTTATTTCATAGTTTACTCTACATCTAGATGAATTCCAATGGTCTATGGTCAGTGTGGATGACCATCTCTTTCCTTAAGATGTAGTGTTTCCATTGTTTGTAGGCTTGCACAATGGCATAGAGATCCTTGTCATATGTCAGGTATTTCTTGACTATATTGATGGAAGTTTCACTATGAAATGCAATAGGATGGCCATGTTGTATGATGACAGATCCTATGGCATATTTAGATGCATCTATCATCAACTTGAAAGGTTGATGCAAATTTGGCAAGGCAAGAGCAGGGGCTAAGCAAAGTCTATTCTTCAAATTCTCAAATACCATTTATTGTATTTTTCCCCACTAAAATGTAGCTTTAGCTCATCATTTATTGACTTGGGTCAGTGGCCAAGCAACATGTGAGAATCTAAGAATAAACCTATGATAGAAATTTTCAAGACCCAAGAAACTATGAAGTTCTGTGAGGGTCCTTATTATAGGCCATTCTCAAATAACCTAAATCTTTTCTGGATCAACATGGACCCCTTCCTCATTCAAAAATTACCCTATGTACTAATTTTTTTCCATCCCAAATATGCATTTGTCAAGATTTTCATACAACTTGTGTTCTCAAAGAGTTTGAAGCACCTTACGAACATGTAGATAACCATGAATGCCTTTCCTCATAGGTCTATGATGAAGAAATGATGGTATTGGGCTCATCATTTACAATTTTTTTCTTTGTCCTCTTTGATTATAGGTTGTGTATGAGACATAGTAGTAGATGTCAAGTATTGTGACTCAAAAATAAGTGACTTGATGGCTCAACATTCTTCTTTGGAGTGAGTTCTAGTTTTGTGGTAATCACACCATTTTCCAGTCTTCCCCTTTTGGGGTTTATTATGTTGAAACTCCTTTTGCTTCCAATTTTGGCCTCATGTTTGACCTTCCTTGTCAATTTTCCATTTTGAAGGCTAACTCTTTGTATTCTTTCTTCCCTGCTTCTACTCAATCTTCACTACAAACTTGTATGCCTCATTGAGGGTTTTCAAATTGAAGAGTTCCATTCCCCCCCATATGTACCATTATAGTCCACCATGATATTTGAGATTCTTATGTTTCTCACTTTCTTGTATTTCCAATATTGTAGATAGAGAATGAAAAATATCAGTTTAATCTTGAATAGATTGGTCCTTACCTTGGTGAAGTTGTTGCCACTATATGTACAGATCATCATATGCTCTAATGGGATAGTATTCTTCCTTTACCACTTCCATTAAATCATCCTAGGTAGGTTCCACCTCAAGGCTAATGCCATCTGTACTGAACCTCTTTTTGTACACTTCCCACTAATTTTTTACAAACAATGATGCTTTCAAAAGAATAAAAGTGATCTTTTCTCCATCAATGAATTTATTTACAGAGAAGTAGGAAGACAATTGATCTAACCAATTTTATACCGCATTGGCATTGATTTTGCCTTCAAATATAGGGATATCAAAATTCACCTAAACTTTGAAGGGTGTTGGGGAACTGAAAGGATGTTTCATATATGAGGAGCTAAGAAGTGCAGATGAGGAGATAGAATTTAATATCAGGAGTTGTTGGAGAATTTGATAAAATTGTTACAACATCTATACTTATTGTCATTGGAGGGATTCATTCACTATTTCCTTGAAGGGATCAGATGTCTCAGTGTCATCCACCATTTGAAGTCATTTGGAGTGAATAGGTGGATAGTTTTGAAGCTCTGTTGTTTTCCACCCAAGCTTCTTATAGCTTGACCTCATCCTCAAGATCATACATTCTCAAGACAAACTGCTCTGATACCACTGATCCAAAACTCAAAAGTTTTTATTGACAGATATTTTAAGAACATGAAAATAACATACTAATAATCTAAGAAGAGATGTTTTATTACTCAAGATCACAATACAACTATATGCTTATCTCTAGGAAGAGATGTCTCATTTCCATTTTAGGTTACATATTAATTTATACACATTTTGAAGTATTAAGAGGATGTGGAAGGTCACCAATCTTGAGGGAGATTAAGTGGTTTGACTTTCATGATTTAAAACAATACAAAATTTGAGGAATTACTATTTTTAGAAACTTATTATTTTTATAATACACTACCAAAATTGAAATTTGGGGAATTTCCATTGGGTTTTCCTTCTTAGCTTTCCAACAGTTTAAACAGGGAGTCAATTGGAGCTACAGTGCAAAAGTTATGACTCTAAGAAGTTCTATCATCAATTGGGGTAGAATAGTCACCCAAATTGTCACCTAGATCACACTACTCTTAAACCTCTTGCATGTATCATCTCACCCTTATCTGAGCCTAATTTGGTTCCTACTCTCGCTCTACCTTTAGCTGAGCCTTAACCTATATTTGATCTTACTTTACCTTCAAATGAGCCCAACCTAGTCTCTACACCAACCCCACCTTCCCTTGGTGATATAATTCTTCCTTTGCCACAACTTAATCCCATGCCTACCTAATGGTTGATCAACCTTATTGTGACATTCAAAAAGTTTCTAGTCATTGGACTAGAGACTGCCAGTTATATCAACCTTCCTTGGCTTCTCCTTATACCTATTTCATTAGTATATCCCCAAAGTTTAATAAAAAGTGTATCTATTGCTTCCATAAGATAGATAATCATTATTCCACCCATTATAAAAAGCTTTAACAATATATTGATAAATTTTATCACTCCCTTGCTCAACCCAAAACAAGGCTATACCTCATCCTAAGTTGTTACTTGAGTATATCCCTAATATGGGGAGGGATATTGTCGTTGGCACTATTGTAGTACCCATCATACCAATCATTGACACATTTTCCATTAGCACCTTCATGATAATATTTTGAGGATTATTACACTTTCTATTCCTCCTTCCATGGGTTGCCCATGCAAAAATGATTCTCCTTCACCTATGGCTTCTTCCCCACCTATGGTTCCTTACCCACTCACAGTTCCTTCTCCACCATTGGTACCACCTTATTGTCTTGAAGATGCCATCCCTACTCCAACATTTATTCCCCTCATTGAGTATTATATGCATGAGATCCCTCATGATCTTGATCTTTTAGCTACACCTATATTTTATATTGAGGAGATTTAGAGAGAGGTCTTTTCATAGTTTTTCATGAGGATAGATGAGACTTTGGTTGTTGTTAGGATATATCTTTATAGAGATATTTAATATGTTATGGATAAATATTTGTGTAAAAATTTATTAGTATTTATGAACACAACATGGTGTTATTTCACTTTGTTCTTAATTATGATTTTAGATTGGACTTATGATCCACTTTTATAAATGTTGTATCATTTGACTATGCATCAAATCTAGTTTCACCTATCCATTTCACATGGATATTTATATTATACATTATGTGCTATATAAGGTTTCATTTTATTTAATATGTTATTATGTCTTATTTTCATTATTTTCATGATTGTACACTTATATTTATGATTTCATTTCTTTCATGGATGTCTTTTTTTTCTTAATGATTATTTACTACCTTAACTCAATAAATTAGATAATTATTATTCTAACTTGGTTATAAAAACCTTCTTCCCCTTAGCAATATTTCTTTACCATGTGATTAATTAGAAAATAATACATTTCATTATAGTCTTATTTTACTGATATATTTTGGATCTCCCTTTATTTCCTTATCACTTTTTGCATACTAAGCACACATACGATTGAAACTTGGGATTACATACTGGTTCATAGGCAAGCTTAAGTGTTTAGTCAATCATATATTTTGATACTTAGCTTCCTTTAACCAAAGTCTAAAGCTCATTCATGTGTATCAATTTTATCACTCATGTTGGTTATTCCAAATTCATATGGAGGAGGAATCATAAAATCCATACAAGTTAAAATCCAAATGATTTAAATAAAAGACAATGATACAAGAACCAACATAAAAATTTTAAAATTCAAATCACACTAAAAGACATGATTCATAGCACATATATTTTTTACAATGAAATGTCAAACTCCAAATTTGGCCTCATTATAGAGTCAAGGTCCATTGGGGTGTGGTAGCATAGTAGATTGGGAAAGGAGAAGAAAAAACTTTTAGCAATACCTACTTTCTCTCACAAGTACCCAATCTTCACAGTAGACTGATGGATCTATAAGAGGTCCTGAGGAATGGGGAAGATGTTGTGGGAAAGTAGGTCCATTTAAATTTTCTTGTTCATATAACCAACATGAGTCATTATTAATATCTCACCTATTTTCCTATACAACTTTGCACTTATTCTGAGTAGGCATCCTTTGTATTTTGATGGTCACTAGACTCTAAGTGTCTTTTTTATGTACTAGTTTAGCTCATGTTTCCTAAGGTCTTCTCATAGATGGATATGTCATGATTTTTAAATTCCCTATTTCATTTAAAACATTCCTAATATTTCCCCTTGAGAAATATTGTTTTGTTAAGTTGTCATTCCCCCTAGGGGTTCCCTTTGTGAGTTACAATATAAGACCATGGATAGGATCAAGCCTTCCTCACAAATTACCACATGACAAACATATTTTAAAATCATTCCCACAATTGTTTCCATCTCATTGATGTTCCCTTTATGAGTTTTAGTGTAAGACCATGGATAAGACCAGGTCCTCCTCACAAAATATTCTAATACCTAGTTCCTACTATAACCAAGTCATAATGAAATTACATGTGTCAAATTTGAGATAAGTAATGTTAGATTAAGAGTTAGACACCATTGACATGATTTCCATATTTATTTAGTATGTTTTATGTGTACTTCATTAATCTTTCACTTTTATCTTTTGATTTTCTAATTTCATGTATGCTGACAACTATTTTCTGAAAATTTTCATACTTCCCAGCTTGAATTAGTGTGATCAATTTAATTTAATTTTACACTTTTGTCTTTCTTTTTATACTTCCCAATGTGATTTAGTATGATTTATTTATTTAATTTCTTTATTTTTATACCATTGATTTTTCACGTTCCTTCCATTTTATTACAAAATTTTCATACTTACTGACATGATATAGTGTGCTTTTATTTGTTTTAATTTGGTGCAAATATTTACATGGTTTCAAAACATTTGTTCCTTTATACCATATTTTGGTTTATTATATTTAATTATCTCTTATTTTTATACATTTCCCATCATGATATAGTGTGTATTACATCTAATTTGATTACTTATAATTTTCCAAATCATTTTGCCTTTTTCTTTTTAACTTTTCATGTGTATCACATAATTCTAGAAAAGAAAACACTCATCATATATTTTGCATAGCATCTATAATAAAATCTAAATACATGTGATAGAAAGTAATATATCCATGCATCCACATCTAAATATAAATATAATTCATGATATCAATACAAATAGTCAAAATCAATATATATGTATATACATCATCATGTGTTTTATACAAAATATAATAACTCCAACTCTAAGGCTGGGCTCTATCATGTCTATATTGTGGCATAGCCATGCTATCTATCAATGCCTATAACTAGTCCCTTTGAATAATACACTATAAAGAGGCAGTCCAGGATCTCTATCCAACAACCTATCATTATAGATTGGACACTTAGGTTTACACCTATCCTAGCTCGATGGTGGTCACCATGTGCAAAACTCTCTCTTATCTTGGGGCTTCCTAGGCCTATGCCTCTCCTATTCCAACCCATACCAATGGATATAACCTATCACTGCATGCCTATAGTTACCTTACTAACACCCCATCCAGAATGTCATGGCACATAACCATAACTAGGGATCCTATTTGAACTCCTCTATCACAAGATCTACAAAAGTAAAACTAGATAGACATAAGATCACATATATATCTCAAATCATCTATATACCATAATCACAATATAACTAGTGTCCTATGTCAAAAATTAAATCAAACTACCACATTTCTCACTAGTGCTAGTGTCATTTATTATAGTCTCCCCATATGATCACTTACTAAGAACTTCTATAAAGGCTACCTACACACCAATGAAAACATAGGAGTCACCACTTAAGCACACAATGATCCTCTCCTGACAAGTGCCTATATGGATCAACTATGTTATATATTGGATATTAGGTCCCTTTGTGTAATAGTGAACACCTGTGTTTCCTTACATCAATGGTATCTTCATCTCTAATATGATGGTATCTACTACCTATGTTGTGGTCCCTATTGTGCCCCTACATACACATACATCACATCTCCCATTTTTGGCTCTACTATCACCTACTATCATGTTTAACTAGCCCATAGTCTAGCACAATGACTCTTGATCACTGGTATTTCCATGACTACCCCTATACCTCTACCTCATCTCCCTTTCAGCTCTCTAACATGTCATGCTCAATAAGTAGTCACTATTATAAGAGCCACTAGGTGGGGGAATACCAACTATCTTTATATGCACACTGTTAAATGTAATTCCACCCATGAAGTGTAGTGTCCCTTGATCTACACCCATATTAACCCTGTTATAATGGTATACCAACTAGGACATATGGCTGCTATGTGAGTATAGGGCTACCATATGATCTCCCCTTGTGTGATAGTCTATAATGCTAATACATGGTTCATAAACCACACTACATGGTCATGTATCCATCCTAATACCTAGGGTAACCTATCACTAACCACATGGGGTAACCTATCATTGACCGCATGGGTTAACCCAACTTGTTGATACATGGGTAGCTTATCATATATCCATGTATTAATGAAAATCATAGTTCCCATGGTCTTCCACACTCTATATAACATGTCATACATTTCATGCATGAGTTAGACTCAAATGATAGCCCTAAAATCATAGAGTGCTCCTTGATCTCATATGGATTGGCATAAGGCTATTATTTATAGTGGTACCTTACCGGCTGACTTATGACACAACACAAGTGTTGTCACAAGTCTTATCACTACCTTATGGATGCTTGAAATGGCCATAATATAAATAGAAAGTAGACTCACACTCAACCCAAGGTGAATCTTATATGATCATGTAGCCCATTGGGATAATGCTCATTTCTCATCTTTATCCTCTAGTGTATCCATAATCACTAGTGTCCCACCTATCAAAAGTCCAATCAATGCAAGGACTTCCTCCATAGTGATCACCATATAAATGGTGTCCCCATCCACCTCCCATCATAAAATGTTGGTCAACCATTCCCATGATCCTAAGAATATGAAAATGATCTCAACACTCAAAGGGATCCATCTCATCTCCATGATGTCATTGAAGCCCAATGTGACTAGTTGAGCTCTATCCATATTTAGATCTAGTAACCATGATGCATCTACTAGACACCAATATATATAGTATATCTATAACATATCAAAAAATAAAGGATGTATCAGATATCTACATCATAAATAATTAAAATGCATTCTTCAACATTTATATATTAACTACTTCATCAGTTAGTTTGATTTAGTTTCTTATGATTCCTAATTTTTCTACACAATTAGCCCTTTTGATATTAAATCAGACTATTTGATACTATATCAAACTCTTTATTTTATACTAAATCAAACCATTTGAAACTAAATCAACCCATTTGATACTAAATCAGCCCTTTCTTAGCTATAGTTTACTACATTGACCTATTGGACAGTCAACCCTCCTTAGCAAACTATATTGGCCACTTACTACTAATTGCATCAGCTAGAAGGTACGTAGTCAAAAATCTTCTCATTTCAAACTACATTAGCTCATTGCTAAGTAGTTATCCACCTTTAGCCATACTATGTCATCCCATTAATATGCAGTCAACCCCTTATTTTATTATTTCCCTACAAATTAAGTCAACCAAGTCAACTCTATTCTTTACCTGTGATGAATTTTTGACCATTTACTATAAATGCCTTAGGCATTTATTGGTTTGACCTCTTCTTACCTAATACCCCGTTATGTTCCTAGTCTACCCAAATGTTTCCTAGGGTCAATTTTGGTTCCTAGATTTTTTGTAACATTAATTTTTACATGTTTAGCTCAATTTCAAATAATTTGAAATTCATGTTTTCTTACCTATGCTATAATCACTATGGCTTCCAGGTGTCATCCTCATTATAATTACAATCTCCTCACCATGATTGTTCTCTAATCTTGCACTGGGTCTCTGAAAGCTCTATTTGTTAGGAATATAGAACACAAAGCAATATTAATGAAATAAAGATGGAAATAAAATATAAAAAACATAACATAATAAAGACATATTTAATGTGGTTTACTCAATATGGGATACATCCAACTAGAAATAACTAGTTCTTCTCTTATTTAGTCCAACATATGAAGGGAAAAACTTCAAATACATCCACTACAATATCCTCTTCACTCACAGACAGTGTGCCATTATGATTACAATGCCCTCATATCATAGGAGGGTTACATATTAGGGCAAAAATGCACTAACATAATTTCTATTATTGGATATATGACCTAATATTGAATGGTCCAAATTTAATACAAAACTATAATATTCTACAATGCATGGTGACCTTAGTGGGGGAAAATTTCCCCCCACCCCTCCCTATTGAGAAATGGGCATTAAAATAAGATCAGGATCCACCGTCCAACAACATTTTTTCATAATAGTAAAAATAAAAAATGAATTATTTTTACCCTATTTCTATTTACTATTCAAAATTATTTACCAATCAACTATTTACCACCATATTCCATCTTTTGCTCATATCTTTGTTTCTACTAGCTATTTTTCAAACCAAAATATGTTCTATAATCTTGACATTGTAGATAATATTTTCACATATTACATGTATTTTTTGCAAAAAACTTATTTTTTTGTTAATTTCTATAGGTTCGCCTAATGTTCCATACATTGAACACCTTCATGTTTATTTCATTTCATTATTTATTTACAAAATTTAAGGTAAGTAAAGGTATGTGTTTTTAAATTCTATCATTTTATTTATCTTACTTGCTTCTTAATATAATTAATTTAGCTTCAACATTATGTGTTGTTATGTTCTTTTTCTAAAGCACCATCCCATGTTGCACCTACATGACATGTGATGAGCTTTGAGTGGGGTATATGTATACACATAATATTTTAAAAATTTATCAATTAATAATGTTTTATCTCTTGCAGGAACTTATCAAGTCTCAATCTATCTAAGTGCATGGTTTAAAGGGTGCACTAAGAAAGGGGTGGGTAGACCATTGGTGCTTTACATGATTATTGTCCCTTATACCACCAGTTGATATCTACACAAACTTATCCTACACACTTTCCTAAGCCTTCAATTATTTTTTTCACACTCCAATAATTCACCACTTTACTTAGCCCCTTCCTATACCTAAAACCCTTTTTTATAGTTTACATTACATTGTTGGCCCCATCAACCCTGTATTCAAATTGTTAAAAACACATTATAGGTCTAGGTCAGCTCTAACTGACCTAGATTGAGACCTAACTTACTTTTATCAAATAGTGATATAAATTAGATTGGGCTGACCCTATCGAATAAACTTTTGAAAAGGTTTAGGGTTAAATTTAGTTATATATACACATTTATTTTGCCATTTCTTAAGATAAGAGAAGAAGAAGAATCTATATTGCACATCTACTTATCCACCATTCTACTTGAGGAACATAACTTAGGGTTTTAATAATTTCTTTGGAGATAGAAATTTAATCTTATGGAGAAGTATTTTGGATGCATAGAGAAGTTGTTTAGTCTAGAGATGACTTAACCTTGTTATCCTTACATACCACAACAACCTCTTGTGAAACACCTTAGCCAAGGGAGAGATTGAGGATCAATGGGTTCATCTTCAAAGGTAAGTATTCCTAAATTTATTCCTCCTTTATAAAAGTAAATAGATTTGCATTTATACTTATCTCCCATGCATTAGGGTTTTAACTATACATATCTTATTTAGGATTCTCTTATGCATTTTTAATTTTTATGTTTATTATCCCCACTTTGTACCATAAGGTTTGGTGATCAATAGATTAGGTTTTAATTTATTTTTCATTTACTTTGTGATACGAAAACTTAGGATCTAGCTAAGGTTATTACACAATGTTGCTTGACTAGAGGCTTTAGAACTGTCTCTAGTGATGTTATTATGGTAAGATATCCCTTAGTTAGTTATAGTGGATCCATCTTGGTCATGACCAAGAATATCTAATGTATTGATAATTAGAAGTGTAATTAGGATTTATCTTCTCTGAGTTAGGATTGAATAATACATTAGTTACATTTTTATTTGTATAGATATCCTATTTTTGAAAAGGAGGGCATTGCAATAGTTCATTAGGATAAGAAAGAATCTATTTCCCACATAAGTAGAAAAACAAAGATTCTTGAAAGGACTCTCAAGTGGTTAAGGAGTAAAGGAATTGATGTTGGGAATAATAATTTCCCTACACCTGTTAGGGAAGATGGATTTGGTAGTTTATATAAACATGTTTAACCAAAGAAAGTAAATGAAGCAAGACCAATTAGAGAACTCCTGGTCAAAGAAAAGGTACAAAAACTAGAAACTATCTAAAAAAATATTCCACCATGAAGGTTTCTAAATCTCAAGATAAAATGGTTAGGTGAAAATATCTTCTCTTCTCATAATCCCTCAATTTCCCAAGAGGTTCTTATTGATAGTTTTTCACATTTCTAAGAGCTTGTAGAAAATACAACTCAGCAATTACTTACTTCTAATGACATATTTCTCCCTATATCATGTATTTCACCACTATAAGAAGTCAATCCTCTTTCTTCTTCTCCCTCAAATCCTAAAATTCTTGTTATTTCCTCTTCATGAACTGCAATTGATGTGGTCAACAAAAAATAAGGAGAACCATATTTTTTAAGGTGTCATAATTGAAATAACATATTCTTCTGCCCTAGAAATGTTGGCCCCACAAATCTCAACTTTTTTCTCACCTCCTTATTTAATCACAACAATGTCAGATTGGTTGTCCACAGTGGTAAAGAAAAGAATAAAAAATGTTGAACTTGAGGAGATTAATTTTGATACTTTGAAAATTCTAATTAATTTTTAAAAATATTAAGAAAAACAATAACTATCTCACAAATGGTAGCATATGAAAGAGAAGAAAAATATGTAGAGGTGGCAATTCTTATAGCTGAGAAATATAAATCAAAGATCAAAGTTGAGGACTATTAGGTATCAAGAGTTCATTTTGGGAAATCTACCAAAGAAGGGATGAAGGAAGATATTCAACTAGAAATTGACACTATTTTTGAGAAAATGGACACAGATAAAGTAAAAAAATATGAATTAAAAGAAAAAATGGAGTAGTTAAATTTAGTAATACAAAGGTTGATAAGACCAATTCAACCAAAAATTGTTTTGTCAACTCTTCATGTTGAAACATTAGATAAAATAAAAGAAATAGGCCAAATGGGTAATGTAATAAAAGATTGGATCGATAATAACAATAATCATGAATTTTAAACAATTATCGTTATAGAAAAAATAATTTCTTAAGTCCAATGAGAATGTGAGTGGGTAACAAAAATGGAAAATGGGTATATGGAGGAAATACAAAAATGGGAAGAGTTCATCCCTAATTTGATTGAATTCTCAAAATTTCCCTCTTTTAATATTATCAATGAATGAGTCATTAAAAAGAAGTTATTTATCATATTGATTTCCTCTAGGCCACAAAATTTAGAATCTAATCACTTTAAGAATACATCAAAAAATTTAATAGTGCAAGGTCACTTGGGAGTGACATAATGATATAAATTGATGCATAAGTCCAAAATTTGAAATGTCCTTTTATCAATGATAGGGATCAAAATGAAAATCTTATTTCAATAGAAGTCATGGTTGGAGAATTCAAAAGTCACATTCATGAATTTGTAAATCCCATGTCTTCATTTAATCATGAAATACTTCATCAATTGACCAAATATCAAGTCAATGTAGATAATATTGACTTTGATAAATAAACTTCAAATTTTTTTAGGACATAAGAGAGTTAAACTGCTCAACAAATATTGCATACAGCTATATATATGGTCCTGACAAGATTTGATAAAGGTATTTCTCCAAAAGTTTGTTAACTTTTTGAAATAAAATGATTTATCAATAAATCAATACAAATATTGAGGTTGTTATTATCATTAACAAGTATTGGTAGCAACTTCATCAAATTTTGGCTAATCTTTTGATTCCAAAGCTTTCTTCTCACACTTATTTTTGCAACTAGCTTGTATTATCACTTTGTATTTCCACTTGAAAAGGTATGTTGTTACTTTTACAAATTGTGTCTATTATAATTTTTCTAACTTTTTTCTTCAAGTTGTGCAAATTGATTATATACTTTTGAAAGTAGTGTAAAAATGCCAAAACATTAACACCCTTTCAAGTTTTAATTTTTTGTTGATGCTTTTACAACTTTGTATAAAGGCAAAAAAGGTGGTTATGCATCATAACCACCTAATTTATCCTATAAATGCAAGATAAACTCTTTTAATAAGGTTATAAATAGATAAATTTTGGGTAAATTTTTTTGTAAAGGGAGATTAGATTTTCTACTCCATGAAGATCAATACAAAGAGGCTCTTCTAAACTTTATGTTAGTGAATCCTTTTGAATTACACATATCTTATTAATTTAATGTATTTGATCCTCACTTTTGAATTGAGATTACTATCACATTTTAATTGTTAAGGTTGATAAATAATGTGATAAATTTATGTCTAGAATTTTAATTGATATTTTGATTATAAGTGAAATCTCAACGGGAATAAAATCAATATTTTTATTAGAAAATATAGAGAGTTGTTAATTTATGTTATTAGTACTAGGTATATTTTTGGTGTATGTTTCATTCTTAAGGATATGAATATGTATTTTCAACACATTGAATGAAAGAGATTTCCCATTTTGATGTCAATTTATCTTTTGACACTTTTGTCAAGTCTCAATGTTTAACTTGATGAATTTGTCATCCAAAACATTCCATCTCTCTTTCTCTCTCTATTTATTCCTTGATAAAAATTACTTTTCATGCTTTCAATTCAAAATTACCACCCCATGATTTATACTTTTTGTTTTTAAATATTTCCTTTCCAATATTTTTCTTTTTGGCTTTCAATAAATCTAGCTTTACCTTCCAATAGGAGAGGATCTTCATTCCCTGCACCATTGACACGAATGTAATAATTTATCCACTGACAAATTTTCACACCAATAGGTCTAATTCTATTAATGTTTCCACCACCCATGAAAAGTAACTAAAAATTACCATATTTGTCCCCCTAAGGGCCTTGATAGCATCCTTAATCACTACTGCTCATTGGTATGGTATCATGTGCTCATACACCCAACTCATGTTAAGTGTAGGGGGAATGATGGATAAAGCTCCCAACCTTATGATTTGATAAATATACCTGTAGGTCCTACCCAAAGCCTTTTGGGTTCATTGGAACTATCAACCCTTCTCTTTCATGCTCCTAACAATAGGTGACCAACTATAGATAACATGATCTATCTCATTGTCTCCCACTAGTCAGAATGAAAAGTACCTATAATCACCTTGCAGAGGGTTGGGATCACTATATTATCCACCTTGACTAGTCTAACCCCATACTTATCACCCATGTTGGGTGGGCATACATCACCAAAGTAGTTAATCTAACTAGAAGCCTCACCTCTATTTGTACCATATCTCAATAACAATACTCTATCTATAATCAATAGTCCAATGAACTGATACACACTTATGAGAGTGATGGTCCACTCTCCTAGTGTTTGTGGGAACTATAAAATGTTTTAGTTTACATATTAGTATGTGAATAGGTTAAAAACTAACTTGATTGATGGGGAAATGATCCCCACCTATGTAATCTTGAGTATCCCCACTCTATCTAGTGTGGCCAACTCATCGGGCCTAAATTACTCTAGAATATAGGGAAGCCAATTTTGATCTCTCACTCTACTCCAAAAATGTACTCCCTCAATAAAATAGGAGTAATAATATCCCCAGTCAATTTTCTTGGCCTCAAAATTTCATCCATACTTGTATTTTTATTCTCTTGGTGAAACTGTCAATCTTCGATTAAATAAATGTTGCATGATGGTTATGTTTTTATCATATGCATATGGTGGAAATGTTTCTATTGTAATATTTTATTTAATCACTATAGATGAAAATGTAACTGGAAGTGATATAAATGTAACAACTGGTCTATAAAGACTAGTGGTTTCATCCTGACATTGGTGGTTCTGCCACCTAGCTATTGTTAGGGTGTGGAGCTAAAAGCTTCACCAAGGAGCAGACTTAAACAGGTTCGGGTCTACACAGACGCCGGCATCGGTTAGAAAAGACCGACGTCGGTCAGTTGCAGTTGCAGAGGCGCCGACGTCGGCAGTAGGATCGGCCGGCGACGGTCACAGGCGAACAGGCAGGAATCGACGTCGGTTACCTGTGTGTCCAGAAAGCGATTTCCGTGGATGGAAGCGAGTGTTTGCATGATGAGTTTGAGTTGTAGTCTCAAGCTCGCGTCTCTATTATTAGCAATATTATTTTTAGAGCCCTTGTTGAAGAGGCTTAACTGTTTGTTGTAAGAGCATGCTCAAGTTTCCTATTTCTATATGTAGGAAAGATCTTCTTAGCATGAGAGTAGAACTGTAAGAGTAGAACATTGTGAATGTTTGAAGGACAGTACTGAGTTGCATCAATCCAAGTTGTTGGATTTGATTGTACTTGAGAGAGAGCTCTTGAGGAATAGAGATCTAGTGAGAGATCTTGTGTGCATCTGAGAGAGGTGTGGAAGAACGAAGTTTCTTCATTGTATTCCTATTGTAAAGAGTTTTAATACAAGTTTTCAGGGTGTTTTCTTGTATATCTTGTTCTGTGCTATTTATCATTTCAATTACTTATCTATCTAATTTATTTCCACGTTTATTGCTTTCACAAGTGTAATCCATTGTTGGTTGATCCCCAACAAGTGGTATCAGAGCCTTGGTTACAGGTTCAGAGCTTGATAATTGGTATCAAAGCTCAGGTTCACTAACAGGTGGTTCAGATCTGTGTAGTGTGTTTGGATTACAGGTTGCTCACAGGGGTTTCTGCAGGGATTTTTGTTTGAGTGGGAGAAGCAATGGCAGAAGAAAGTAAGTTGAGAATGGAAAAGTTTAATGGCAAGAACTACCAACATTGGAGAATGCAGATAGAGGACTATCTGTATCAGAAAGATCTCTACTTACCGTTAGGTGGGATTGCAAAGAAGCCCAAGGACATGGAGGATGAAGAATGGGAAGTTCTTGACAGAAAGGCTCTGGGGTCTATAAGACTGAGTCTGACCTCCACTGTGATATCTAATTTGTCACAGGCAAAAACAACGGTAGAGTTGATGACTACGTTAGCAAATATGTATGAAAAACCCTCAGCTTCAAATAAGGTATATCTTATGAAGCAGTTATTTAATTTGCATATGAATGAAGGTGGATCTGTTTCTACTCATCTGAATGATTTCAATGGTATTGTGAATCAATTAAGCTCAGTAAATATAGTGTTTGATGATGAAATAAAAGCTCTTTTGATATTATGTTCTTTGCTTGAAAGCTGGCATGGCTTAGTAATGACAGTTTCTAATACTGCATCTGCATCAAATATTTTGAAAGTAGAGGATGTTGTTAGTGTTATCTTGAATGAGGAAATGCGCAGGAAAAGCACAGAAGAGGCATCTAGGAACACTTTAAGTTTTGAGAGCAGGGGAAGGCAAAAAGAGAAGAGCAAGAAAGGCAGAGCAAGATCCAAGTCTAAGGGGAAAGACAGATCTAAATCCAGAAATGGCAGGAAGCCACAATGCTGGAATTGTGGAAAGATGGGGCACATAAGCAGAGATTATTGGTCAAAGCCTAAGGAGGACAACCAGCATGAAGGAAAGGAAGAAGCCAAGATTGCAGGTATTGCACAGGATGCTTTAATTTTCTCTCTACATAATAATATAGAGTCTTGGGTATTAGATTCTGGTGCATCTTTTCATGCTACTCCTAACAGGGAATATTTCAATGACTATATCCATGGAGATTTTGGAATAGTGTACTTAGGGGATGATGAGCCTTGTAAGATTACTGGCAAAGGTATAGTGCAGCTGAAGATGCAGAATGGCAACACATGGGTGTTGAGAGATGTGATGCATGTTCCTAGTTTGAAGAGAAATTTGATTTCTGCAGGTAAGCTAGGTGATGAGGGTTGTACAATAACTCTCATAGCAGATTCTTGAAAGGTGACCAAGGGTGCACTTGTTATGGCCAGAGGTAAGAGAGAAGGTACTCTCTATTTGTGTAATTGTGTTACTAACAAATCTCCTTCAGTTTTATCTACTTCAGATGTGGATGCTAAATTGTGGCACTCAAGGCTTGGCCACATGAGTGAGAAGGGGATGTCAATTCTTAAGTCTAAAGGTATGCTTTCAGATTTGAAAAGTATGGATCTAGAATTTTGTGAGCATTGTGTATTTGGAAAACAGAAAAGGGTTAGTTTTCTCAAGACTGGGTCTACTAAGAAAAGGCAGAAGTTGCAGCTTGTTCACACAGACGTGTGGGGACCGGCTCAGGTAGCCTCTATTGGCAGATCACGGTACTATGTTACATTCATAGATGATGCCACAAGAAAGGTATGGATCTACTGTATTAAAAATAAATTTGATGTTTTTAAGACTTTTAAGATTTGAAAAGCTATGGTTGAGAATGAAAGAGGCAGAAGATTAAAGTGCTTGAGATCTGATAATGGCAGTGAGTTCTGCAGTCTTAAGTTCAAATTGTATTGTTATACACATGGAATCCATAGGCAAAGGACGGTTCCAAGGACACCTCAGCAGAATGGTATTGCTGAAAGGATGAACAGAACTATCATGGAGCGTGCAAGATGTATGAGATTGCATGCAGGGTTGCCCTTAGAGTTTTGGGTAGAAGCAGTTGACACCACAGTGTACCTGATTAACAGAGGACCCTCTACAGCTCTGGATGGTGGAATTCCAGAAGAGGCATGGACAGGTAAAAAGGTAGATCTCTCATATCTCAAAGTTTTTGGTTGTGAAGCGTTTGTGCACATAGATAAGGAAAATAGAAAGAAGCTTGATGCTAAGTCTATGAGGTGCACGTTTATTGGCTATGGCTCAGATGATTTTGGTTTCAAATTTTGGAATCTAGGAACTAACAAGGTAATCAGGAGTCGTGATGTTGTTTTCAATGAAAGAGTGATGTACAGTGATCAGATAAGGAAGCTAGATCAATCTAGGCAGATCAATAGTGAATTGGATGAAGTTATGGTCCAAAATGAGCTCGCGGGAAAAAGAAATAATCACTTACAGGAAAACACAGAGACCGACATCGGCAGGTTAGGAATCGGCGTCGACAGTACAGAAACTGATGTCGGTCATACAGAGACCGATGTCGGCAGACCAGGCACCGAGGTCGGTCAGGCAGAACCAACGTTGGCTAGTGACAGGTCTACAGGTGATCGAGGTCGGTCACTGTCAAAAAATTTGGGTGGACAGATTGTTGAGAACAAGTCCAAGACACCCATCAGAAGGTCTAAAAGGGTAAGTAAGCCTCCAATTAGATATTCTCCTTCCTTATATTATTTATTGCTAACCGATGGTGGAGAACTAGAGAGTTTTGAAGAAGCATTACAGGTGGAGTCTAGGAGTAAGTGGGAGCATGGCATGGTTGAGGAGATGGAGTCCTTAAGAGAGAACCAAACATGGGATTTGGTTGAATTGCCAGCTGGTAAGAGAACATTGAAGAACAGATGGACCTACAAGTTGAAGGAAGGTGAGGATGGACAGATGAGATATAAGGCTAGATTGGTAGTGAAAGGATTTGCACAAAAGCCAGGTATTGACTTTGGTGAGATTTTTTCTCCTGTTGTTAAAATGACTTCAATAAGGGTTGTATTGTCTTTGGTTGATTTTGAGGATTTGCATCTTGAGCAGCTAGATGTTAAGACAGCGTTTCTTCATGGAGATTTGGATGAGGAAATTTATATGGAACAGCTAGAAGGATTTGAGGTCAAGGGTAAGGAGAAGTTTGTGTGCAGGTTGAAGAAAAGCTTGTATGGCCTCAAGCAAGCTCCTAGGCAATGGTACTTAAAATTTGATAGGTTTATGACTGAGCACGGCTACAGTAGGTGTCAATCAGACTATTGTGTGTATTTCAAGAGATTTGATAACGGTAGATATATTATTCTATTGTTGTATGTAGATGACATGCTGGTTGCAGGGTCTCACATGTAGGATATCTCAGAGCTTAAGGTAAAATTAGCTCAAACATTTGCTATGAAGGATTTGGGAGCAGCTAAGAAAATCCTTGGCATGAGCATAAAGAGAGACAGGAAAAATCACAGGTTGATATTGTCTCAGGAGGATTATGTGAACAAGGTGTTGGAGAGGTTTAATATGCAGGATGCAAAACTGGTAAGTACACCTTTAGCTGGACATTTTAAGTTAAGTAAAGAACAATGTCCTAATTCATATGATGAGGTAGAGTACATGAGTAAGGTTCCATATTCTTCCGCAGTAGGGAGTTTGATGTATGCAATGGTGTGTACTAGACCAGATATTGCCCAAGCAGTGGGAGTAGTAAGTATATGGCCAATCCAGGTAAGGAACATTGAAAGTGGTTCAATGGATCCTTAGATATCTGAGAGGAACCAGCAGCAAGCATTTGTGCTATGGAGGTTCAGATACTTCTCTACATGGTTATGTAGATTCAGATATGGTAGGGGATTTGGATGGCAGGAGGAGCACCACAGGTTATGTTTTTACTGTAGGTGGAATGGCGGTTAGCTGGATATCTAAGTTGCAGAAGGTTGTTGCCTTGTCAACTACAGAAGCAGAGTATATTGCAGCCACAGAAGCTAGCAAGGAGATGATATGGATGACACGGTTCATGGAAGAGCTTGGAAGGGAGCATGGGAGTTGCAGATTGTATAGTGACAGTCAGAGTGCAATCCATTTAACTAAGAACTCAGCTTTTCACTCAAGAACCAAGCACATACAGCTAAGGTACCATTTCATACGGCAGGTATTGGAAGATGGTGAGTTGAAGCTGGAGAAAATCCATACAGACAAGAATCCTGCTGATATGCTAACAAAGCCGGTTATGAAGGAGAAGTTGAATCTTCATTCAACTTCTATTGGTCTTCATGATTGAGTTGAAGATGGAGGAGCTAGAAGATGTTGCTGTACAGGTACTAGTGCAGCTAGTTTATCTCCAAGTGGGAGATTGTTAGGGTGTGGAGCTAAAAGCTTCACCAAGGAGCAGACTTAAACAGGTTTGGGTCTACACAGACACCAGCGTCGGTCAGGAAAGACCGACGTTGGTCAGTTGCAGTTGCAGAGGTGCCGACGTCGGTAGTAGGGTCGGCCGGCGACGGTCACACGCGAACAGGCAGGAACTGATGTCAGTTACCTGTGTGTCCAGAAAGTGATTTCCATGGATGAAAGCGAGTGTTTGCATGATGAGTTTGAGTTGTAGTCTCAAGCTCGTGTCTCTATTATTAGCAATATTATTTTTAGAGCCCTTGTTGAAGAGGCTTAACTGTTTATTGTAAGAGCATGCTCAAGTTTCCTATTTCTATATGTAGGAAAGATCTTCTTAGCATGAGAGTAGAACTGTAAGAGTAGAACATTGTGAATGTTTGAAGGACAGTACTGAGTTGCATCAATCCAGGTTGTTGGATTTGATTGTACTTGAGAGAGAGCTCTTGAGGAATAGAGATCTAGTGAGAGATCTTGTGTGCATCTGAGAGAGGTGTGGAAGAATGAAGTTTCTTCATTGTATTCCTATTGTAAAGAGTTTTAATACAAGTTTTCAGGGTGTTTTCTTGTATATCTTGTTCTGTGTTGTTTATCATTTCAGTTACTTATCTATCTGATTTATTTCCGCGTTTATTGCTTTCACAAGTGTAATCCATTGTTGGTTGATCCCCAACAGCTATAGCCATGCCCTACCTCCCCTAATTTTATAAAATATGAACCAAAACACAAAAAAATTATTATTTTTATAACCTAGCCTTCTCCCCAAACCCAACCATGTATATAGTTTCATAATTCAATGAATCTAAGCTCATTCCCAAGTAAATTGTTTAAATTAGGGCAAAAAAACAAAGTTATCCCTGACTTGCTCCTATTATTGGCATGTTTTCCATCTTCTCCTCAAACTCATCGATCTAACTGATATTTGGAACAAATACAACATAGGATATCAAAATTACAAATAAATAGTCTATCCCACTAGTTTTGTTTAGAAAATTTTCCTTCAAAACATATATTTTCCTACATCGTGGAATATGTTCAGTGCCTAATTGAACCAAAACTTATCAAATGCTAACAATTTTTATGTTTTCTCTTTAACATTGTTTTTTAATTATGGATAAAGTGGAGTTTTTGAAAGGGAATCTACCCTTATATACAAGAACCACAGTCAAGGTCACTAGAACCAGAATATCTAATAAGACTACAAAGTGGAGCAAAAAAATAAAAAATAGCTGATCATAACCAATTCACAACAACAATACAATAGGAAAAATCAAAACCAAAAGTAAAATGACAAATAAAATGGATTAAGTTAAATATTAACTACCCTTTAAGGGCTTCATACCAAATATCCAATATTTCCCTAAAGGTTTGTTCCATATAGTTCAACTTTTGGTTTTCCTCCTTAGTAATGTCTTTCACCCTCTTGATCTTCTTGCTTGGGCTTTCCCCCTTAGAATTATTTTTGTTTAAAAATAACACCCATACTATAAATACAATTAATGACCATGGGATTAATATAACCTACCATAACTTTAAGACTATTTTTGAGAGAGATGTTATCCTCTTTCAATTTATTGACTTGTTCCTCAAGTCCTTTCACCTACATAGCCAATTCTTGAAATTATTCTTTGATTTTGGTTAATTATTTATTCCCCATACACTTATTTATGGATTATTTGATCAAATTTTTTCCCTTTTGAAAACATCTAAGGAAGGATCTTTGTAAATAAATTTCCTCCCATAGTTCTTTAAATTTGGCTTGCTGCTTGCTGACAATAGTCATTTCTCTAACTTCCCCATTTTTATTTTTGTTCTTTCTGTTCTCTTTATCTCTATTCATGTTATGGGATTCATAGGTCTTAAGAATATTTAAGCTCTCAACAACCTCTTCAATTTTGTCCTTGTTAGGGATAATGTTTCCCTCAGATCTCATCACTTTACCAATGGTGATTTTTAGGGTCATTGACATCATTCCTTAGAGGTAATTTATTTATCCTTGATATTTAAGGCTTCTTAATTGGATTTTCATTATTATTTTTATGGTCTTATTCTCCATCAAAGGGCCCATGGATAGGGCTCATATTCTCAACTTTAGTGTACTTACACAAAAAAGGATCACAACTTGATGCAAGAGAAACATCCCCTTCCCTTTTTTACTTCTAAAATAAAGTTTTTTAATGAATTAAATATGTATGAGGGAATATTAACCAAGATTGATGTCTATAAAAATTAAGAAATATAAAATAGAAATTAAGAACTGAGTTGTACCTCCTATCCAATGTGATAAATTACATGATCTACTTAGTAACTACATTATAAGGCCGAGGGATGGAATCCATAAGGTATCCATGATAGAAAGGAAGTAATTACTCCCATTTAATTATAAATTTCTTGATTTAATCCTTGGTATCCCTATTATTTTTGTATAATTTTTTTCCTTCCATCTTCATGCATGTGATGTGAGCAATAAGCTCTTAAGTTATCTCAAACTCAACCCCTTGGAGTGAAACTACTCTATCCTTATGATGAGTCCAATAAAATAACCTAATATTATTATATATTTAGCCCAACCATTGTATAATCCACCATTTCATGTACCCATATTAGCATTATATCCATAATTTTCCATATTAGTACAAGATATGTTTATGATGCATATATTCATTGTTATGGTTTAAAGAATGATTATTTATAGATAAAATAGTATGATTTCTTATTATATAGATTTGGTGTTAATAATGGTGAAGGAAGAATTTAGGTTATTAAATTGTTATAATGTTTATCACAAGCTATGACAATCTATAATAAGTGGGTAGTGGTATCCCATAACATCTACCTAGATTTCTTGTAGCAATTAGGTAGTGGCAGTGCATAACATCTGCTTAAATTTCCTACAACATTTACACAATAGAACCTTTAAAAACTATGGTAACATGTTGATGGTTGAATATTCCTTCCATGATTCTAGGAGAAAGATTAGTGCCATGATTATAGGGAGGAATTATTCTCTCAACCTAACCCTCCTATCTTCAACACATAGGTTATTCTTCATATGTATTATTTTGTCCTATGCATAACTAATATTGTGACATTATTATTAGGTAAAAACATATATTTATAGTTGAAATTTATTAGATTTTTTATCCTCTAAATAAGGAACCTATCTCTCTTATATAATAGGAAGAGTTTAGGTTGCAAAAGATAATTAGGATTTAATCAAACAATTAGTCAATAGTCATAGAGTTGTAATTTTATAACTTAGCTATGAGTAAAATTGTTATGTTTATGGAATAAAACTAGCTTGCAGTAATTTATCTATCTTAACAAGGAAAGGAGTCAAGATCCAACCAAAATGAGGCAATACCCACTCACATAATTTGGTATACTAATTTC
Organism: Torreya grandis; assembly: GCA_037957365.1. Taxonomy (NCBI): domain Eukaryota; kingdom Viridiplantae; phylum Streptophyta; class Pinopsida; order Cupressales; family Taxaceae; genus Torreya; species Torreya grandis. Next base: position 2,275,557 of record JARHVA010000605.1, on the reverse strand, counting down.
TTGTCCATTAGATTAATATTATTCATGTATGGTTTGCATATATATTTATTATCTTGTGTTACATCATCATAATATATGTGATTTCCTGTATAAGAATATTTAATTTTATGTATTTTTTGTAATTAAATTTTAGAATAAATTATATTTATTTATGTCATTTACTTTCATGCAATTTACTTTATGCAAGTGTGTCTCTATTTATATAATGATTAGGACCCAACCTTCCATAGAGAATTAGTGCCACACATATAGTGATAACACCTTATCAATCTTAATACACCCTAGGTTGATAATTAATGAAGGTACTAGATTTTATAATCCAAGTGGTTGCCTCTTTTTATTGAAGATAGGACAGGGTTTTACAAACAACATCATGTTCAATTGGTGGTTAGAAATATGAGGGTCACATCCCTCAATATTTTTAATGAAATTAATAAACCCTCCAACTTGAAGGATCCCACACAAATATAAATCCTTGGATAACACCTTAGTCATGGACAAATCAATGCAACATAAGTTCCATCCCATTCCGTTGGCCCCAAAATACTCCCATAAATGTGTTTGCATATAGAAATTAAAATAATGTAAGACCAGAGCATTATAAAGGTTAATAATGAAATTATCATTCCAAGACTAATGTATGATCTTCCACCTAAGCCATTTAATCATGATCATATCACCAAGGATTGACTTCACACAAGTCTTGCTATGTGTATCCATAAAATCATTATCACAACTCCTAATACTATTCCCCATCATAGTAGGCTTTGTAATCTAGTTTGTAATAATTCCAATTAATATATCCTTAAATTAGATTCTCACCTTGATGTCCCTTATATTAAAAATACAAAGGCACCCCTATTATAATCCATTTAAGGTACTTAATCAGGTTTGGAAAATAATCAAGATGAACTTCATTCATCAAATATAAATCAATCGTCTAATAATCTCGCTCCTTATACATGACAGTATTAACTTCTTGATTGATTCTTTGGATAATGTCATTTTTGAATTCCTCTTTAGATAGCCATTTATTAAAGACACTAGATACAACTCCCAAATTAGAAAACCAATCAACTATTTGGTTTCCCTCTCTATATATGTGCTAGATACAAAAATTATCAGAGGAGTTAATGATAAAAGAGGCTTCCTCCATCAAATTTTTCATGCTAAAAATTGTAGAATGCTTCTTCAAAATACACTAGATGATATTAAGGGAGTCCCCTTCTAAGACCAATTGACTCACCCCTATCTCTTTTGCCAACTGTAACCCTATATAACACCTCTAGCTTCCACCAATGACTAGTTTGGACTCCCATACTGCTAGCATAGGAAGCAAGAACTCCACCCTTTGAATTCATTAAAATGCCTCCTCTTCTTACCATTTTGAAGTTTATTTTGGAAGCCCCATTGAAATTTATCTTTACTCAAATTGGAGAGAGAACTTGAAACTTATTTTATTTCCTCAATTCAATTCTTAGGTCATCCAAGGGAGTAGCTATAAAATTTAAATCCTAGTTCTTGGCAATAAGAAGTTTTTGATCTCTATAAGAGAGTTTGATTTTTCCCTTAAAATCCTTAAAATTTTCCACAATAAGGTTTTTGATTTTGAGGGATACTCTCAATCTATAACTCTTACAATTTTTTAATACTCTATCATTTCTTTCCTTCAAAATATCCTACAAGATATGAGGTAGAGCCCAACTCAGTTTCTTCAGGGCATCATCTTTGAAGGGAAATGTTAAATAGCTCGAAATATAAAGTAATGAGTAAAGTTTGAATCTAGACATATAAAATTTATTGATAATTCTTACCCAAACCTTGAAATAAAAAGAGTATTTCATGATTAAATGGAAAACCGATTCCTCCTCCTCCTCCTCACATAATGGGCATCTATTGACAATAATTAACCCACATTTTTTAATATCATCCATAGTGAGGATTTTATTTTGAACTAAAAGACAAAGGATTATATTCACTTTAGGAATTAAATATTTGAACCATATGTTTATCCAAGGGAAACCATCTACAGGTCCAACTAAAAGTAAACCATGGCTAGATTTAACATTATAATTACCATCAATAGATTTAGAGCAAACTAGTTCATTTTATTTGGGAAAATTCAAAATATGATTACAAGTGAGAAGGAAATTTAGATCATTAAGGATGATTTACCTTCAAAATTATATTGTCAACTTGGAGTTATACCCACTCTTTGCCTCTATCAAAAACTTGAATTTAATTAGCTACTTTTGTTATGGCCAACATGCCCTCTTTTCTTTGAAATGGGGGAACCCTCTTATGAAATACCATGAACTAGAGCTCCATGGTCCTTTCTTTGATTCTTGATGGCTTCACCTAAACTTAAATCATTAGAATTTTATCGAGTATTAACAATCCTTGTTTACTTTTATGACCAGGGTAGACTTGTCCTTTTCATGTCATCCCAATTTTCTTGAGAAGTAACATTATAAGTTTGCTTTCAATATAAGTTATTAGAGTCTCATTACTTTATCAAGGAAATGGAATCATCACCCTTTATGATAAATCCAAATACTAATGATAAATGAGTGAGTATTAAATGTATTATGTACCCTTTTCATTTCTTACTTAGTCTTTTTTGTGGATTTTGTAGGAGATCCCAACCCAATCAAGAGGCACCACATACCAAGTGTTAGAGTGACCACTCCCCAGATCTATTAGATTTGTTAGATCTTAAGAGAGTCTGACCCAATCAAAAGGTGCCATGTTATAAAGTGTTAGAGTGGTCAGTCCTTGAACCTATCAGAGATGTGAGATCTTGACCCAATCAAAGTGTGCCATATCATGAAGTATAAAAATGACCAGTCTGTAGACCTATCAGAGATGTTAGATCTTAGGAGATCCCAACCCAATAAGGAGGTACCATGTCACCAAGTGTCATAGTGGCTAGTCCTCAAATCTATTAGAGTGTTTAGAACATAAGAGAGTTTGTCCCAATCAGAAGGTGTCATGTCACTAAGTGTTAGAGCATCTAGTCCCTAGACCTATCAGAGATGTCAAAGCTCAGGAGAACCTAATGCAATTAGGAGGTACCACATCACCTAGTAATATAAATGAACTAAAAACCACCTAAGGCCATAAGAAGGTCAAAATAGGGTAATAATGAGGCTAGGGAACCAATTAGGCTATGCCATGTGTCTTTAAATGACATGTACTCCTTCCTAAAGGTATAACATAGAGTACAAATCTATGTCTAGGTGTTAACCATTATAAAGAGGACCAATGAGTATATGACACATGTTGTAAAGTGGGAGTTAACCTATAATCCTCTATAGAATGTGATTACTTGCCTACCATGTATCGAGAATTGATGAAATAGAAAGCTGGGCCTGATTAGATAGTTTTAAAATATCCCATCATTATTGATATATATATATATAGTTAGTGATGGAGGATCATGGGCTTTGAATTCAAATCTAGATTTATAAGTAAAGAGAGGAAATCCAACCACTAACTCAAATATGAATTCAAAACAAGTGAGATACTACACACCATTAATACAAGGGGTTGTATACATGCATTTATAAAATCATAAGGAAATTTCACTAATGGTAACCAATGCATACTTTCGAGAAGACTTAAACTATTGGCTTTCCAATTCTCATAGATCACCCTTGTGTTTCTTTCCTCCTACATTCAAAGCCTCCCTATTTCCCTTCCATCCTACTATAATGGTTATATCCTCTTCAAACCCAAAGATCAAACCTGAGTATCATGATACCACATTCCTAACTGGATTGACAAAGTTAAATCACTATAATGACTTATTCAAAGTAATCAAGAAAGTGACCAAAGACTCAAGCTCTGATATTGACCAACAAGCAAAGTTTAAGGATTCCTTTTGGTCCTACAAGAAATGTGGACTTCATAGAGCTGTGACCAAGCCATAGGCATTTCCCTACACCAACCTATTTAACAACCTCCTTCATACCACCATCCAAGTGTAATATGGGGTCCATGATTGGGTGTGCTCACTCAACTCTCAACACTAGATTGATGATATATTTAGGAATTATTACAAGGTATATTACTTCTTCTTGGACTAAACCTTCTCTTATGATGCAATAATAATAAAGGTCTAGATGGAAACCTACCAAATATATGATGTCCTACATGATTGGTATGAGAAACTAAATGTTAAATGGGTTAGCAAGGAGGACATAAATACATACATAGTTTACACCTTTTGGGAGGAAGTTTAGGTAGGCATGATTATATTAAATCAATTTTTTAGGGACAAAGACTACTTTCATGTCAATGAAATATGGGTTTTCCTTCTCCATATGATCCTCACATGCTCCAAAGATTTGGATATGGGAAGACTAATCAACTTCAAATTGGTCAATGCCATTGTATATGCCTAAGCTGGAGGAAATTTCTATATGATGAGCTACCTTGTGGATGTGGTCTATGGGATGTTCTCCTTCAAAACTCTATATTTTCTTATGTTGATTCCCAGGGTCTCAGCAATCCATGTGGTCTTATAAAAACTATATGGATACCAATTCTAGAACCATATCTAAGATATCTGTGAGACTTCTATTTGGTGGTCTACTAAGTGAAAAATTAGGGCCCAATGCCTTAAATATCATAAGAAAGATGAGACTCCATCACTACCATAGAGGACTATTAGATCTATAAAGAGGAAACATTGCATAAATTGTAGGATTACTTAAAGATCCCCTCCACCTATCATATTTCATCTTGGATCATCTAAAAAATCAAGAAATTGGATACCAATTGGTGGAAGGCATATTCAAATTTTGTATATAACACTAGTATAAGGCATTCCCACCACTTTTGATCACTATTATACACCACAGGTACAAGGCCTTCCCTATAATATAGAAGATGGTGGCTAGGTGGGACTCCTTTTTTATAGTGAGAGACAATATATAACATTATGACCTGAAAGGAATTATCAGAGTTTACTTAGCATGGTATTTAACTCACCTTAATATCAACTATGGTCATCAAGTAGAGGATGATGATGAACTATACTTGGATGTTGTTCATGACCAAGAAGTATTGTCTCATATAATGGTCAATAAGAATAAAGGGAATAAGGTTCAAGTGAGCCCATATTCTCCCCCTTTAGCTCCTACTCGATCTGTAGAGGACCAAAACTAACTCCTCCTACTATCTCTAGGAGGGTTTTGTAGGGGATCCCATGACCTTCTCCTCCTCATGCTCTAGCTCCACCTTTGGTATAAAGATAGGTGAGTAATTCTATTGTATAAAGTTCAAACAAAAACTTCACATATCAAAGACCAAAAATGAATTATAACCATCCTCACAATCCCTCATAACCTTTACCCAATAGGCTACCTAAAATCAATATATTTGAGATAGACCTACCTAACTAATGTTGAGTGTATAACATGATAACACATGGGGAACTGGACTACACAGAGTTTAATTTTACTTTTGAGATGTTCCAAAAGGAAAGAGAAGAATATGAAGTGGTCCCCAATCATCTTAAATCCTCCAACTTAGGTAAATCCCTTAGTATTGCTATGGTATTAGTGACCATGGATTTACTTATCTATAAATAAAATGAGACAAAGGAGGGTATTAGTGAGGTACAAGAATTCCAATAAATCTAAAAGAGTAACTATCCTTTTAGGAATAGGAAATAATAATAACCCCTTACTACATTGACCCCCCTAATAATGGTTCAACCCCAACAAACCAAAATGATAGATATGATACACCACCTCTAAGACCTCAAGAAAATAAGACACCTATGGAAAACCCATTGGTCTAATGTAAATGAGGCTACAACACATTTTAGGATATGTAAAATATCAAGGTAAACATTACCCTTCATGAGTTTGCTCAAATCACATAGTAATGGGATCTCCTACTAAAATCTTTGACTCAATAATTAACCCCAAAGGCCCAGCCAAAACAAAGAGAAACACACACCAATGTGCTCATTTACAAAAATAATATAGAGGTGACCTATTTCCTCTTAAAAATTTGGTTAATTGGAAATAATCTACATAAATTCTTAGTATATTCTGGAACCTCAACCAATGTGATCCTAGTAGGTATATGTGAGAAGCTCAGATTGGTCCCCATAAAATCAGACAAGGTAGTGGTCCATCTAGACAAGTCATAAGTAAAAGGGATAGGTAAACTAATAAATGTCCATATCCATTTGGAGTCTAAGCCTAATATTCAACACTTCATAGATATTTAATTAGTGGAGATATCCAAAGCTTACAACATGCTCCTCAATATAGATTGGTCCAAAGTCCTAAATGGGTATATGACAATACATTTTTCCCATATGTGGTTTCCATGGAGAGGAGTATCCAACCAAATAAGGGTAAATAGAGAAACCCACATGAAACACATGATAATCAAGTACAACATCATTAATGAAGAGGTAAACCTAGCATCCCTAGACCTAGGTATCTACACACTGAGTACAAAACCTCCCAAAGCTCAAAATAGTCACAGCCCAGGTCTACTTGGCATATGGTCTTTATATATAGACAAAACTCATTCTAAACAATGTAGTGGGGCCAGTGTTCTACTTATTGATCCCTTATGAAGTAAACATATAACATCATATAGGTTTTAGTTTACCTACACAAATAACCTATCTATGTGTGAAGCTCTAAGCCTAGGAGTTTAATTTGCATTAAAATATAAGGAAAATGAACTAAGAGTAATTAGCGATTCTAAGTTGGTGGTCAACTAGATCAAGACTAAATTTCAATGTAAGATATCATACCTTAGGAGGTATAATCAAAGGGATTGGGACCTAATCGATGTGTTTAATGTATTTAATATGATCCTTATTCCACAAGAGCAAAACCAAATGACCTACTTACTAGCATCTGTGACAACAAACCTAACTTCTTTAGATGACAGTGAGTTATGAGATTTCTCTATGGAACTTGTCCCATGATCCTGTATCCTAAATAATGTGATAAACTTTTAGGTCTTTAAGGATGACCAAAAAATCTTCCAATTTCTTAGCAATAAGGGAATATTTGAGGCACAAGTTATAGATGAAAAAGAAAGAGACCAAACTGGGAATGAACTAGATAAAGATGGGATTTTAAATATTCATGGGAACTAGATATCAAAGGGAATGATTTCATTGGAAATATCATTTGATGAATTAAACCCCAATTTCTAAGTGAAAAGACCCAAGTTTAAGGACTAAAAGTGTCAACTCATCAACCTTGATCCTATGAAAAATTCGTAGACAGTTAATGTGGGTTATGATGAGATGGACCATGAATTAGAATAGTTATAAAGGTTATTACTAAGATATAAATATGTGATTAACTAGGCCTATAGAGACCTTAAATCCTTTGAATTAAGAGTTATCACTCACACTATCCCCATAAAACCCATCTAAAAACCCTTTAAGCAAAGATAAAGGCTGGTAAACCCAATCTTAGAACCCTTGATACACAAGGAAGTTCATAAGCTGATTTTGAAAAGGATAATTTTCTAAATTTACCACTCCACTTGGGTAGCCAAAATGGTCTTGGAATGAAATAAGAATGGATAAATCCACTTGTGTATGGGCTTAAAAAACTTGAACCAAGCCTCAAATAAATATGATTACCCATCATCCTCCCTTGATGAGGTGATCCAAATGGTGAGTGGGTCTCAAATGGTGTCTTTTTTGGATGGCTTATCTAGATACAATCAGGTCTTCATCAACCTAAAGATAGGACTGATTGCTTTCACCATTAAATGGGGAACATTTGCTTATAAATGAATGCCCTTCAGGTTGATCAATATTGGTGACACTTTATAAATGGCAATGGACTTCACTTTTGAAGGCCTAATAGGTAAATGTATAATAATATATATAGATGACCTAACTGTGTTTTCAAAATATAGGTCAGATCGCATGTGCAACTTTGGAAAGAGTGTTTGAGAGATGTAGAAGGTATGCCATTTACCTAAATCCAAATAATAACATGTTTGATGTCATTAAAATTAAACTTCTTGGTCATATTATCACAAAAGAAGGTATTGCTATCGACCCCAAAAGGGTAGATGTAATTTCTAAACTACCTTTACCTAACAATAAGAAGGAACTAAAATATTTCTTTAGGAAAATCAATTTTGTATGTAAATTTATTTTTAGATTTGTTGCAATAGTAAAACCCTTAAATGCAATGTTGAAATAGGAAGCAAAAATGGAATGACATGTAAAATTAAATAAGGCTTTCTAGGATATTAAAGATGCTATTATTCAAGCCCCAGTCCCCATTAGCCCATACTATATGCAAGATTTCTATATCTATCCCTTTTCTTTAGAGCACACCATTATACCTAGCATTATAAAAGCTTGGAAAAGGATTAGAAAAGCATATAAAATCTAAATTTTGAGTCTACCATAGGTATCTCTATCGAGGATATGGACACTCCTCTATGAGTAGAGCAATACCCTAACCATCTCCCCTCCAATCCATCAAAACATCAACACCCTAGATGAATCTTGATAACCATTCTAGCCTTTGTTACTTGAATAAAATTTGAGATTGAATGGAAAATGAAAATCATTTCTTACACACACTAATGACCATTTATATGTTGAAGTCTTAGTATTCCACTTTCTATTGCGAGACTTTCATTCCTCATCTTTTTTTTTGGAATAAAGATCCCTCTTATAATCTATGTTCTATTTAAGAAAAAAAATTAAATTGGTTGAGTTATAAGTACTTATAATCCCTTTCCCATAGAAGTCACCATTTTTTATGACCAAAATGCCCCATTTTATTTAGAATTGGGGACCCCTCTTCTAAAATCCCATGAACCAGAGCTCTATAGTCCTTTATTTGATTCTTGATGGCTCTCCCTGAACTTAAATCCTTAGAATTTTATGTCACCTAGATTTTCCCAAGCAACAATAATCCTTGTTTACTTTTATGACTAAGGTAGACTTATCCTTTTAGGATTAAGGTCACTAATATTAAAGGTATGAGTTTGGTAGAAGTTATCAGAGTCTCATTCCTTTCTTGAGGAAACATACCCATTGACCTTTGTGGTAAATCTAAATATTAATGATAGATAAGTAATTATTAAATGTATTGTGTACCCTTTTCATTTCTTAGTCTTTTTGTAGATTTTGTAGGAGAGATCAAGAGATTCCAACCCAATCAGAAGGTGCCACATCACCAAGTGTCAGAGTGGATAATCCCCAAACCTATTAGTGTTGTTATAACTTAAGAGAGCTCAACCCAATTATAAGGCACCATGTTTCCAACTATTAGAGAGGCTAGTCTTTGTACCTATTAGAGTTATTAGATCTTGAGAGATACAAAACCAATTAGGAGCCACCACATTGCCAAGTATTAGAGTGGCTAGTCTCTGGACCTATCATAAATGTTAGAGCTCAAGAGAGCCCAACCTAATCAAGTGACACCACATCACCAAGTGTTAGAGCAGCTAGTCCCATGACCTATTAGAGTTGTCAGAGCCTAGGAGAGCCCAAACCAATTAGAAGGTGCCACATTGATAAGTATTAGAGAAGCCAAATCCCCAAACCTATTAGAGATGTCAGATCCTAGGAGATCCCAACCCAATCAAGATGTGTCATGTTACCAAGTAAGGTAGATAAATTGAAAACCACCTAAAGCCCTAAGAAAGTTAGAATAAGGTACAAATGAGTTCATAAAACTAATCAAGATATGACATGTGTCATTAAATGACACCCCACCCTTACTAAGGGTATGAATCAGAGTACAAATCCATGCCTAGGTGTTGACTATTAGAAAGAGGACCAATGAGAAGAAGACTTGTGTTGTAAAGTGGGAGTTAACTGAGAAGGCTTTAAGGGACATGACTGTATTCTTACCATATACTAAGCATTAATGAAATATAAAGCTAGGCCCTATTAGAAAGTTTTAAAACATCCCATCACCATTACTATATCTCATTGGTGGTGGAGGATTGTGGATTTTGAATTTAATTCTAAATTTAGAAATGAAGAGAAAAAATCCTACCATCAACTCAGATTTGAATTCATAGCAAGTGAGTTTCCAAATTTCATTAATATTGGGAGTTGTATGCATGTGTTTATAAAATCCTACTAACAATTACCACTACATAACTTCAAGAACACTCTAATTCCTAGATTTCTAATTCTCACAAAGCACCCCTATGTTTCTTACCTTGTATGCTTAAAGCCTCCCTATTACCCCTCTATCCTACTATAATGGATGCATCCTATTTAAACCCATAGGCCAAACCTGAGTATTAGTATACCACATTCTCAACTAGCTTGACCTATTTCAAGCACTATAATGATTTATTAAAATTATTCAAGGAAGTGTCTAGAGGATTAGGCTTTGATGATGACCAACAAGTAGAGTTTAAGGATGCCCTTCAGTCCTAAAAGAAATGCAAACTTCAAAAATCCATGGCCAAGCTAGAGGTATTTACCTTCACCTACTTATTTGGAAACCTTCTTCACACAACCATCCAAGTGTAGGATAGGGTCCATGATTGGGTGTGTTTGACCAACTCTCGGTACCAGATTGTCGATATCTTTGTGAATGTTTGCAAGGCATATTAATCCCTCATGGATTACACCTTCTCTTATGATGTGGAAATGGTGAAGGCTGGGATGGAGACCTACCAAATATATGAAATCCTATATGAATGGGTTGAGAATTTAGTTGATAAATAGGTTATCAAGGATGACATTTATGCATACATTATTCACACCTTTCAAGAGGAAGTTTAGGTAGGCATGATTCTACTAAATTGATTGTTTAAGGCAAAAGACTAATTATATTTCAATGAACTATGGGTGATCCTCTTCTGTATTATCCTCACATGATTTGAAGTTTTAAACATGGGTGAATGATCGAATTCAAGTTAATGATGCTCAAACTAGAGGTAATTTATATATGATGAGATACCTTGTAGATGTAGTCTATAGGATGCTCTCATTCAAACCTTTAGCTTTTCTTACCAGGGTTCTCTAGGGATCAATGGTCTATTTGGTCTTCTACAAGCTATATGGCCACCAATTTTAGAACCATATCTAGGACATCTATGAGTAATTCTATCTGGTGGTCTACCAAGTGATCAATGAGGCACTGATGGGATAGCTATCATAAGAAATCCAAAACTCTATCAATACTATCAAGACTACTATCTCTATAGAGAGGACATCATGATATGAATTGTGGCTTTCCTTAAAGATCCCTTCTACCTACCATATTTCATCCCAAATCATTTGGCAAAGTAGGAAATTACCTACTTGCTATTGGAAGGCATCTTTGGATTTTGTATACAATGCTAGTAAAAGACATGGACACCACTCCCAATCATTACTAGGCACTATATGTATAAGGTATTCCCTCCAATATAGAAGATGGTAGCCAAGTGGGACTCCTTCACCCTAGTAGGAGACAAAATCTAGCATTAGGACCCCAAGGGAATGATTAGAGTTCACTTGGCACAATATTTGACCTACCTTAATTTCAACTATAGTCATCAAGTACAGGATGATGATGAGCTATAATTAGATGCTACTAATGACCAGGAGGTATTATCCTAGATCATGGTGAAGAAGAAGAAGAAATGAAAGAAGGTTTAGATGAGCCCATCTGCTCTCCCTCTAGCTCTTGATTGATCCATAGAGGATCAAACATTGACTCCTCTTACTATCTCTAAGATGATTTTGTAGGACATCCTACCACCTTATCCTCCTCATGATCTAGCTCCACCTCTACCTCCTTTAGTTGTTCTTCATGCCCTAGCTCCACCTATGCCTCCTCCATTTTCTCCTCATGCCTCAAAGATACCTTCACATATTTTGGTAGTTCTAATAGTTTGGCCATGATAGATCCAAACTTGTGTTACTTAATGATAGGCAGTTCAGGCATAACCAAATCAACCACTAACACCTCAACCCTAGAATGCATAAAACTTGAGGTTTGATGTGTTTATAAATCTAAGGAAGAGTCTAGAGTGAGGATCCCAACTAACACTAACACAAATTCCACCCAATACACCTCTCATATATTTTATCTCCCCTCCACCCCTCACCCCCATCACCTATAGGTTCTACTCCACTCCCATAAGCCCTCTAATTTATGCATCATCTTTTATCCATTCACCCCCTCCATCATTTTCCCAAGTACCTTTGGCATTGGTTCTCTTGAGCATCCTTGCCTCTTCATTCACTTCTAACCCATCAATTTCATAACCTAGAATCCTCTCGATGCCTTCCTTAAGTGTGATTTCAATCTAAATATCCTTGGGAACATCTTCATCAACAAGCATGGTTAAAACCACAAATATAATACCACTAGTGGTAGGGAATGTCTTAGTTCCCACTTGAGTTATCTCAATTCCTCCCTCATCATCTCTAAGTCCTCCATCATCAACCCTCATGGTTCTTGATATTTTGGCTAGTCCTTTCATAGTGGTATCTAGAGCCAACCTGGGTAAGAGGATAAAAAAGAATTAAAAAGAAAATCATAATTTGACTCAAACTCAAAGGCCTTCTAATCTAATCTAAATTCATCCACCAGCCTCAAAAATTCCTTCATCCCTTACCATAATACATTGATGTATTATTTCCTAACCCCCTCTTTCCATTACCTAGGGTACCATGGGATTGGACTTCAACCAAATCATCTATTCCTTTCTATTTAATGAACCTTTTTTGGTGGAAATTCCCCTTCAAGTGAACCTAAACTAGGAGTAGTGGGGGGTGTTAATGTTCCCATGGGCCTTCCCTTTCATCCTTCATCCTTTATTTTCCATGCCCTCTCTACCTCCACTGATTTCCTCATCTACCCCTCCACTTAATCCATTTCCCTCAACCTCATCCTCCACCCTTCACCACCATCTCAACCACCCTTACTATACCTTACATAACCTAGAGAATGGTCCCAAGGTTGCAAGCACCATAGATGACTACCCAGGGAAACCTAAATGTATAATGGAGCTTTGATTAAGCTTTCAAAAAAATGAAGAGGATATTGACATAAATATTCATATAAGAGGAGAACTTGGTGGTTTGGAAAACCCATCAGGATCTATTCTCCATCACTAAGGTGAGGACTTACATCAGGGAAGAAAGGATGGTTCAAGACTCACTATCTATTCTTTGGGTGACACATGATATGCCCAAAAATATCCTCAAGGACATGGAAATCTAGGTTTAAACCTTAAAATCCTAAGTACAGATCTCTTTTCCCATCAAGATAATTAGGTAGTATAAGGATGCTTCCTTAATATTCTTTTCAATTATTGGGAATGAAGTGGAGACTCTAGCTGAGACCAATGTGTTTATCTAATGAACTTAGGATTATTTAGAGAGGATTATGGAGATAGATGAGAAGTGTAGGAAGATACAAGTTGTGGTTAACAAAGGTATATTATTAGAGTTGAAACTAATTCCAACCTCAAACTTGAGGTTATATCAAATATATGACAATAACATGAGGGATACTATGGAGGAGTGGTTGACTATGGCTTGTATAGTAACTAGATCATTGGAGGAGGAAAAGAAGAAGATATTGACCTATTTTAAGGAGGTCAATATCTCTATGTTATTCCACATAGATGGCACCCTCTAGACCAATGAGAATTTAGAGTCCACTTGGGTCAATTTGACCAAGTCATGAGGGAGAAAGTCACCAAAACAAATCAAGAAAGAGAATGGGTAGTTATGGAGTTATCAACACAATACATGATGAGCATCAACCATGTCTCTAGGGTTTAGTCTAAGTATCAATGGAAGCACCCTCCCAAGTCTACTAGAGGTTGATGACTCAAGCTGAGGTGGTATTCAAGGAGCCCCCAATGAACCTTGCCAAGATGGACAAAGAATTTGACCTCATGGTATCCATGTTTGAGGCTAGGGATATCATATCAAAGTAGTTGGGAGATGGACCTTCACATCCACCTCCACATATCAATTAACTGGTCCCCTATAAATATTTTGTGGGTGGGGATTTGTTTATTTTGAATTTTGATTTATGGTTGTAACTATTATGAGTGGCCATCATGGCATAGGATGGGATATTCATGGTATTGGAAGGTGATCCCCATCCTCATTTATATAAATCAAAGATGTATTGTAATATATGGGTCAATAAAAATTGATCAACAGTGTTATCAAATTATATCTAGGATTTTACCTACTTTTTCCTTCATCTCTCTAGACTGTAAATTTGGCCAAGATTGATTATTGTAACAAAACCTACTTTTAATGAATACAATTCCTATTTTTTGCAAAGGGTTTTTTCTATGTCTCAATTTTCTTTCATATCTATTTTTTAATACTTGTTAATGCTAGACTAATTGGATTAATACTTTGCTACTTTATGTGTGTTATGGTTATAATGTGCTTAGCTATTATAATCACTATGTGATTTCTCTTGTTTCCCTTTTGTAGTATTATTAATTTGTGTGTTAATCTAAAAATTACCATATGATGTTTATGTGTATTTTACTATAAACCCTTAGTACTCAAATTAGTGAGGGATTATATTGAGGCATACTCCCAACTTCCTCAAACTCTTCCCACTGTGTGTTCCTAGGGATACAAATTTAGTGAAACTCAGTCTATAGTGGTACAACTATGACAAGGTCACTTGGTTCTATGATCAATGTATTGAATTCATTTTAAACTTGGAGGCTCTTTTCTCTACCTTAACCTTCCCTTGCTTTTGTGTTTATTTCCTAAGATTGAACTACCTTTTGCCCTTACGTTTAGAATTAGAAAATCATAATACTCTAATTCACATAATAATCTTTGACAATTAGGCCTATGTGCATGAACTTCATATTGAACTTTCAGTGGTAATAGTGTATCTCTTAAAGACTATTCATGTAGAATCTATTTGTGAATTCAAAGACCCACAGTCATTCCCTAGGCTAATCCCAGATTAGTCCTAAAATGGAGGATGAAATTCCATAGTTGTCCCCATCTTCCCATTTCAAGGAATATCCAATCTCATGGGCATTTCATGAACAAAGGATAGATCAGAGCGAACAACTTTATTAACATAAATACTTTGAACTGGTAGACTAATTTGATGCTATAGAACCAAATCTATCAAGGGATAGTCTAGAATATAAGATTATTTATATAATATGGTCTTTTCCCCATTCCCAATCTTTTATTTTCTTCCTCTAATAATAATTTCTCTATTGTTATTAAGATGATTCCAAAAGGAAGATCTTATAACAAATTGATTTTCCACCAGTAACATGGCACTCTCTCTTACATCAAGATATTTAGCTATTAAGATCAAAATTCATTGGTTTATCTCATTAATGAATCTTCATCCTAGTTTATATCCCAAATCTTGATTCATATATTTTATATTTCTTATGCCCAATCTTCCTAGGTGTATACACATAATACTTTCAAACTTTATCAATTACTGATGCATTCTCTCTTGCAGTAACCCATCGAGTCTCAATATTTCTAAGTGCATGACTTAAGGTGTGTACCAGGAAAGGGGTGGGTAGACCATTGGTATTTCATAGGATTTTTGTCTCATTACTACCATTTGATATCTATACAACCATTTCCTAAAAATATTCCCCTCGGCTTTATTTCTTATCTTTCACCCTCCTCTAGTCATTTTATGCCTTCATCAACCTTCCCTAGCCTAAACACTTTTTTTATGGTTTATGATACCATGTCAACCCCATAGAACTTGTATTCTAATTGAAAAAATTCATTTAGGGTCTAGGTTAGCTCTTGGCTGACCTAGAATAGGACCTAATTCAATTTTCTCAATAAAGATATAGAGTTGATTAGGCCACCCCTATCAACTAAACTTTTAGAAAAAAATAGGGTTAGATTTAACTATATATACACATGCTCATTTCATTATTTATTTATAAAGAGAAGACTTATATATATATATATATATATATATATATATATATATATATATACTTATCCATCATTCTACTTGAGGAGCATAGCTCAGGGTTTCATACTTTCTTTGGAGATACAAATCTTGTCTTGTGGAGAAGTATTTTGGATTCATAGATAGGTTATGTAGCCTAAATCTGATTTATCCTTGTCATCCTTACATACCACACTAACATCTTGCAAATCACCTTTTCCATGGGAGAGATTGAGGCTATGAGGATTCATATTCAAAGGTAAGTATTTCTAACTTTGTTCCTCTTTTGTAAGAGTGGATAGATTAGCATTTTTACTTCTATCCCATGCATTATGATTCCATATACATTGATGTGAGTATATGTCTTATATGCATGTTTAATTTTAATGTTTATGACCCCCACTTTGTGTTATAATATTTGGTGAGCATTAAATTAGACTTTAATTTACTTGTCATTTACTTACTTTGTGAAAATGAAAATATAGGACCTAACTAGGGTTATTGCATAGTGTTACTTGACTAGAGGCTTTGGAACCTTCTATGGTGATTCTATTGTGGTAAAAAATACCTTGGTTAGGTCTAGATGATACATCTTAGTCATGACCCCAAATATATAATGTATCAATAATCATAAGTTTAAGTAGGATTTATCTTCTTCAAGCTAGGATTGATTAATATATGAGTTGCATTTTCCTTTGCATACATTCTGGTGAACCCGATGTGAATCTAAACTTTGTAGGTTTTATTTCATGCCATCATTTTTGTCATCATATATATTTTCAATAATGTATCAAACTAGTTGATATAGTTCTAACTTTTTGTACACATGTTTAATACATAGTCACTTCAAAATGACTATGTTCTATCTATGCATGTCTTCATCAATTACATGTTACTAGATTGAATAACTCAACATAATATTTTTATTTAGTTTCAGATTAACATACATAGTCAAATAGGTCAACAATGTCTATTATTTTATTTTGTCAACATATAGGTCAATAAACACTATTGAATAGGTCAACTCTATTCATTATTTCTTCTTCAACACATAGGATTTTGTAGAATTTGGTCGAACCAGTTGACCTAGTTGGTAGATTTTGAAAGAAAAATTTGAACATCTTAGCATAAATATTTACAAGATAAAATGCCTTCAATCCCACCAAGGTTACTTTCTTTTCTATCTATGTAGTTTTTGTTCTCCCTTCATTACTAGTTTTCACAAGTTAGTAGTATTCAAAATTAAAACCCTACATCTAACTAGGTCAACCTGGTCGATTTAGTTTTATAGTTTGTGTTTTGTCTAAGAGACATAGTCAACCTATTTGAATTTATTCTTAAAAACCTTGTTTCTATAGAATAACAATGACCCAATTGACTCTATTCTATATTTTTTGCATACAGTGTTGCCTAAATCGACTCCATATTATTCTCAATCAAGGAATTAACATCTATTTTCTAGTAATTAATTCACATTTTCTTTTTCAATTGTTTGCATGCTTAGAGTAACTCATATATTATAAATATGTGGTTTTTCAAATTAACATTTTAGTTACACTATTTTAATATTTTACACACACTACTAAACCACTTTATATTCAAAAGCATTAAACATTTGTCTTCCTAAGGTCTACATACTTGGATTTCATCACCAAGGGGGAAGCTAACTTGGTTTTCTATCTAGATAGGAACATGTGGTTAATGGTATATATTGGAAAATCACCTGACACCGTTATCACTATGATATTGTGAAGTGAGGGAGTATTACCTAATTCCAAGTTAGTACCATTGCCAATATAGATCCCTTTCAGCCCAAATGCCTTGAAATTAACCTTAGATTACTTTTTAGTTCCTTTTTTTAGCCAACTTTCCTATCACATTAAAATAAAATTATATTATAATCTAAAAACACTTAGGGTGACCAATTATTTATCATTTAATTTTAAGTTGATCATTGAGTCTTATATTTCAAAAATTGCATTGGCCATCATTGGTGCAAGGTTTGTGCCATGTGCTCTAATTGGATCAGTCACATTGATCCCATTGTTTGTATGTTTGATTTCATTCTTGCTTCAAATTATCTTACAAAATTTTCCCCTATTTTAGAACATTATCATTTTGGTCAATATAGTCTCTCATAAACTATTCCATCTTCTTGTCAATAGTACACAGTCAACTTGCATGACTATGTATTCTTATCCCCCTATCAGTTTTCTATTCATTAGTACATAGTTCACTTGCATGACTATGTATCCTTATCAACTTATTTCACCTTCTTATCTACACTAAATAGTTGAACTAATTGATTGTGTGTCCTTATCTTTTTGTTCTCTTCCCTGGGTTACAAAATATAGTTGAATGGTTCAACTCTGTATCCTATTTTATGAATTTGTCTTTGCATCATCATTTAATTTTAGTTTCTTTCATCATGAACTTCATGTTTGAGGACAAAACAAAGTTGAAATCAATGGATATGATGATATTTACCAATCTCAATAGGTTTCCCCATAAATAACTTGTGGCTTCTACTTTAGATGAAAGTAATGTGCATGTTATCACTTGCACTACAAATTACAAGACTCCTCATTCATCTTCAATTCATAACTCTCTTTTCTCTTTAGAAGATCAATTTGAATTAGAGTATACTCCAAAAATTATTTTCTTTGTTAATGATTTTCCTCAACACAGGGGAAAAGACCCTTCAACTATTTACAATCTCATGATAAGTAGTCAAGAAGAAAAACTCCATTCACCTTCTCCCACATTCTCTCATGAATTTGGGGGTGATAAATTATTTGTTTCTCAACCTTTCCCTTCTATTCTAACTCCTTCTCATACTATGACCTCTTCTTCCTTGATTTATTCTACCTCCATGCCATATATCTATACTAACATGGTAGGTTTAATATCTAGTGGGCCTTTTCCAAGACCCACCCTTTTCAATCCCTCAACTAATGCATCATTTTATACTAATGGTAACCATGCAACTAGTGCTTATTTCTTGACTAATCCTTCTACTAGTGCAACTTTCATTACACATGCTTATGATGACACTAATGCTTTATTTTATACCAACACCTCTCAAGTAACTAGTGTCATGCATGCCACCACTAACAGTGGCATCGAAGCCACTAATACTAATGCTCATGCTTCACATACCACACAAACTAGTTAAAATATCACTCAAACCCATCAACTCTTATTACAAACTCTTAATCAAATGAACATTTTAAAAACTAATAATGCCAACCAAATGATGGAAAGACATAATCACCTTATACACCTTAAAATTCAACCTCAATAGGTTCCATGGGTAGCGCAAAATCAAAACTGCCCCCCACTTGCCCTTAGGGATTCCCATGGTAACCTCTTTCCAAAACCACCTCTTGTTAATGAAACAATTAAACATATTAAAAATGAACCTCTTACTTGTCAAATTGATAATATAGATATAGGAAGTATCACACCTACCATTCATTATAATGGGTAAACTAATCCTACCTTACATTTAAAAATGTTTGGCAATCTTTACAAAGATTTGGTCAAATTAAACACTTTTGCTTCTACCAAGATCTTAGAAAAAAAATGATTCAAAGATGATTTATATTGATATAATCAACTCAAGTCCCATTATATCACTAGTTTGGAAGATCTAGTTAACATTCTAGTATAAGAGTTTCAAACTAGTGACCTCTCTGAGAATACCTTGGCTCATTTTATCAATTACACGCAACTTGAAATTGAAATCACCCAAGATTTCATTAAATGGTGGGAAACCTTGTCTAGTAAGTGTGAGAATAACATGGTGGAATATAACCTATTTCATATATTCACTAATGTTCTTTATCCTAAGTTATAATATTGGGTTAGGACTCTCTCTCCATAAACTTTGGAATAGGCCCTCGACCAAGCCAAATGCCATGATTTTATCATGCATTAGTTTGAACCATCCCAACCTCCTATGAGAACCCACATTATCATCAAAAATAAAAATCATCATGCTACCAATGATGGGTTACCAATTCCTATGATAGCATACATAATATTCAATCTATTATTGTCCACCCTACATTAAAGCAAGCTTCCCCTTTAAAAAATACCCCTAATCCTCAATTTTATCAAATAAATAACATCAATGTTTATAAGCTATTATCCTTAGATAAACTCCAAAAATGTCTACCAAGATCTCTTCCATGAGAGCTTGAACCCAATCATCCTATGAAATCATGGTATGATCCAAATAAATTTTGTTGGTTTCATGCTAGTTGGGGTCACTCTCATGAGACTTGTAGGAAATTACGTAATTTAGATATGGATTTAATCCTTGGTCCAAATTTTTATCATGATTAACTCATTCATAAACACCAACAAGCCTATGACATCACCTTCAAATCTCATGAAACACAAAATAAAAATCAATCTTTTAACTAGGTTAATGCTTATTTGGCCATCTATAAAGACCCTCTTCCTAATCATCAAGACAATAATAACAAGCTTACTTTTCCACCAATAACATTTAAAGTATTATAGGCCTAAATCCTGAAGAGAATGTGTTAAATATGACTAATATGTAAAGGGTAGTTTCTTTCATTGCTTCTAGTCCTACACATGTGCACCCATCATCTCAAACTTTTTGTGTTATCTAAGATTATTCCCTAACTCACTTAATAGAGTTGGGGATAGATGACCTTATCTCTTTTCAAGAACCAATTCCAACACCTCCATTAGATAACACCTATAATATTATTTCTACAATCACCCTAACCTATCTACCCATTAAAAACATTCTTCACCCTTATAATATGACTTCTTCAAATTGATTAAAAGATAAACCTAAATCAACTAACCTATCCTCTCAAGATAATCAACTAATTTATCCCCAGACTAAACTAACCACATCTTATCAACATAAGTTTACATGCACTTATAATCCTCCTTCCTAGAAGATTTTCCAACATTATGCACCTTTATCTAGCAGTCCACCCATGAGTTATGACAAATGGGACCCTATTACAAAATTTACCAATTTACCATATCAAATTCCTTTTCTTGAACTCATGCAAACTTCTCCACATCATCTCAATTACCTTATGAAAATCTTATTAGAAATGAACACACACTATCTTCCCCTAGTAGGACATGTAACTACCTTATCTAGGTCAAAAGATAGTATCTTGCAATAATGTGAAGATATCTCTATAGCCATTTACAAAATAATGGACACTTCTCTTTCAATTTTTTTATTGCTTCTATGATCCTAGATGAGATTCTAATTTACACAGAGGATCTTCCACTCTTTATAAGTATCCAAATTAGTGATATCCAAGTCAAGAGTGCTTTTATTGATGAGGTTTCATGTACTTGTGTTGCCTCCTCAACTTGATTAAAACCCTTGGATATTCTGAGTGTAATCTTGAGTCCATATGAAACACATGTCAAGGTTATGATTGAAGGAAAATGCCTCATTTAGGTTATGTGTGGATCTCTATTTCCATCTCACCTATCACTGTTTGAGTGGAGATTATGATATTTAGCTTTTCCCTTTCCTAAAATATCTTACATAACATGCCTTAGAGTCATTTCATGTAGGTTGTTGCCTCTTCTGCTTGCCAATGTGTCAAGTTTCCCACAATGGTGTTATCTATAGGATTCAAGGAGACACCAACCCATGTAATTTTGAACAATTCCAAGATAATGGTGTATTCAAAATTACAACTCTTGAACCCTTACCGAGTGTTTGAGTTTAGGAATCTCAATGTTTTAATCTCCCCATCAATTATATGTGAGGTTATCATGCTCACCCTGAACTCATCGAGAACATACCACATAACCTCTTAGACTCTAATGATGATGAGTTAGATGAGATCAACCTCAAAATAAAAAATTCAAATCTCTTTCCTCATCTTATTTCCAAAATTCCACCATCTTTAAAGTTGCATTCCTACCAGACACCTATCGATGATATACCTATGGTCTTAACTAAGACTCATAATTCTATTCATCACATAAATTTTGATGATATGGTCATACCTACCTAAATCATTAAACTTCATACAACTGATTATGATGATGGTTATACTTTAGATGATTCATTTCTAGGAGTTCTTGTCTAGGATAGAGATGATGAGATCCTTCATTATGATTTCTCTTTATTTTAGTCTTTCAATTCATATTATAGTATTCCATCCTATATAATTCCTAATTTTAGCATTATTCCTCTTGTCCATAGGGTAGAGATGGCATGTTCACCTAGCACACCTCTAATTTCTAAATAATATCTTAGGATCATGTTATATCTGGTCCCTATGGTTTTCATTGATACCAAGATCCCTTTATCCTACTTCTCCTTGAGATGATTGCTAACATACTTAATCCCTCTACACATATTGCTACTCCCTTAGCTGAGTCTAGTTTGGATCCTTCTCCTGCTCTACCTTTAGCTGAGCCTCTTCCTATATCTAATTTTGTTTCTCCTTTATAAGAGCCTTGCCTAGTCTCTCAACTATCCCTACCTCCCTTTGGTGATGTCATACTTCCTGTATTGCATCTTGATCCCTTATCCACCCAATGGGTAGATTAGACTTACTATGCAATTCATAAATTTGTTGGTCATTAGACTAGAGACTACCAACTATACCAGCCTTCCTCAACTCTTACTTATACTACCTCTATTAGTAAATCCACAAAGTATACTAATAAGTGTATCTATTTCTTCCATAACACAGATACTCATTCCTCTACCCATTATCAAAATATTTGATAATATATCAACACATTACATCCTACCCTTCCTCAGCCTATAGATAAGGATATACCTCCTCCCAAGTTATTACCTAAGTATATTCCCAAATATGGAGAGGTATATTATCTATGTCACTAGTGAAATACCCATCACACTTATCATTGATTTATCCTATAACAACATCTTCATGATCACCTTATAACAATTCATACACTTGTTATTCCTCTTCCCATAGGTCACCCATATAATAAGGCTTATCCTTCTTCCCTCGTGGTTCCTCCACCTATGGTCCCTTCTCCACATGTGATTCCTCTACTTATAGACTCTTCTCCACCTATATTTCCCTCTCCATGGTCCCTTATCCATTGGTGGCTCCTTCCTATCCCATAGATTTCACTCCTATTCCTTTTCTTGAGTATTATATGCATGATGGTATTCATGAACATGATAATTAAGCTATACCTACATTTTTTGTAGAGGAGATTCGATGATAGGTATTTTCATAGATTTCATTGAAGATTGATGAGACCCTCTTTGTAGTAAGGATCTAGCTTCAAAGAGATCTATTTTATGTTATGGATAGTGTTTGTGGATAAATTTACTAGTATTTAGGAACACACCATGGTGTTATTTCACTTTATTCTTAATTATGGTTTTTGATTGGACATTTTCTCTACTTTTATATCTATCTAATTTATATCATTTGACTCTAAGCCAAATTTTTCTTCATTTTATCTATCTTACATGCATCTTTATATTTCACATTATCTGTTGTCTATGGTTTCATTTTCTTTTTTATGATCTCTTAAGGATTTTTTTTCATGATTACATGATTCTCTTTATTATTTAATTTATTTTCATGGATTTATTTGTCTTTTCTTAGGTTTTTTACTACTTTATCTCTGTAAGATAGATAATTATTATTTTGATTTGGTTATAAAAACCTTATTCCCCTTAGTAATATTTCTTTACCATGTGATCGGTTAGTAAACAGGTCCTGTCATTATAATTATGTCTTATTGATCCACTTTGAATCTCATTTATTCCCTTATTTCCTTTCAAAAACTAAGCATACACATGGTTGAAACTTGAGATAACATAATGGTTCATAGGTAAGCCTAAGTGTTTAGTCAGTCATGTCTTTGGATACTTAGCTTCTTTTAGCCAAAGTCTAAGGCTCATTCATGTGTATCCATTTGTCACTCATGTTGGTTATTCCAAGTCCATATGGAGGAGGAATATTAAAATACATAAAAATTTAAATTCCAAATCATTTAACAAAAGGCAATGATATAAAAGGCAACATTCAAAATTTAAAAATGAAATCACACTAAAAAAGATGTGATTCAAAGCACATATACTTATTTTAATCAAAGATCAAACTCCAAAGTTGGGCTCATGATAGAGTCAAGGTCCATTAGGGTGTGGTAGGCTAGTATATTAGAAAAGAAGATTAAAAAATATCTTTTAGTGATACCTATTTTTTCACATAAGTACCCAATCTTCATAATAGATTGATGGCTCTATAAGAGGTCTTGAGGAAAGAAGAACGCATTGTGGGAAGGTAGGTCCATTTTAATTCTATTTTTCATCCAACCAACATGAGTCAATATTAGTATCTCAATTATTTGCATATACAACTTTGTGATTATTGAGAACATGCATCTTTTTTATATTGATGGTCACTAGCCACTTAGTGCCTTTTTTGTGTCCTTAGTGTGTCTCATGTTTCCTAAGGTATTATCATAGATGCATACATTGAAATTTTTACATTATCTCTTTCATTTATACCACTACTATTATTTCCCCTTTAAAAATATTGATTGTTAACTAATCATTACCCCTAGGGATTCCATGTGTGAGTTTCGTTATAAGACCATGGGTAGGACCAAGCCTTCCTCACAAATTTACACATTAAAAACATTCCTTTTAAAATAATTCTCACAATTGTTTCCACCTCATTAATGTTCCCTTTATGAGTTGAAGTATAAGACCATGGATAGGACCAGGCTTTCCTCACAAAATATTCCAATACCCAAGTCATAATGAAATTACATGTGTTAAATTTGAGATAAGTAGTGATTGATTATGATTACACATCATTGACATAATTCCCATCTTGATATAATATGTTTTATGTTTACTTAATTGATCTTTCACTTCTATCTTCTTATTTTCTGATTGCATGTATGATTACAACCATTTTCTTAAAATTTTCATACTTCCAAACTTAAATTGGTGTGATGAATTTAAGTTCATTTTTCCAATTTTGTTTCTCTTTTATACTTTGCAACATGCTTTAATGTGATTGATTGACTTAATTGTTTTATTTTTATACCATTTTGTTTTCTTGTGCCTTTCATTTTATTACATTATTTCATACTTCCTAATGTGATATAGTGTGATTTCACTTGTTTTAACTTGGTACAAATGGCATAAAATCACACTATATCACATTGGAAAGTATGAAAATAATGTAATAAAATGAAAGGCACAAGAATAAAAAATAGCATAAAAATAAAAAAAATAAAGTCAATCAATCACACTAAAGCATGTTGCAAAGTATAAAAGAGAAACACAATTGGAAAAATAAACTTAAATTGATCACACCAATTCAAGTTGGGAAGTATGAAATTTTTAAGAAAATGGTTGTAATCATACATGCAATCAGAAAATAAGAAGATAAAAGTGAAAGATCAATTAATTAAACATAAAACATACTATATAAAGATGGGAAGTATGTTAATGATGTGTAACCATAATCAATCACTACTTATCTCAAATTTAACACGTAATTTCATTATGACTTGGGTATTATAATATTTTATGAGGAAGGCCTGGTCCTGTCCATGGTCTTATACTGAAACTCACAAAGGGAACACTAATGAGGTGGAAAAAATTGTGAGAATTATTTTAAAAGGAATGTTTGTAATGTGGTAATTTGTGAGGAAGGCATGGTCTTACCCATGGTCTTATAATATAACTCACACATGGAATCCCTAGGGGGAATGATTAGTTAACAAGCAATATTTTTCAAGGGGAAATATTAGTAGTGGTATAAATGAAAGAGATAATGCAAAAATCATAATGTAGGCATATATGAGAATGCCATAGGAAACATTGGGCACACTAAGGACACAAAAAAGACACTAAGTAGATAGTGACCATCAATATACAAAAAATACACATTCTCAATAAGCATAAAGTTATATATGCAAATAAATGAGATACTAATATTGACTCATGTTAGTTGGATGAAAAATAAAATTAAAATGGACTTACCTTCCCACAACATGTTATTCTTTCCTCAGGACCTCTTACAGAGCCATTAGTATATTATGAGGATTGGGTACTCTTGTGAAAAAATAGGTATCACTAAAAGATATATTTTATTCTTCTTTTCCAATCAATTGGTCTACCGCACCCCAATAGACTTTGACTCTATCATGATGCCAACTTTGGAGTTTGATCTTTGATTAAAATAATTATATGTGCTTTGAATCACATCTTTTTTAGTGTGATTTGATTTTTAAATTTTGAATGTTGCCTTTTATATCATTGCCTTTTGTTAAATGATTTGGATTTTTAAATTTTTAAGGATTTTAAGATTTCTCCTCCATATGAAATTGGAATAACCAATATGAGTGACAAAGTGATACACACAAATGAGACTTAGACTTTGGCTAAAGGAAGCTAAGTATCCAAAGACATGACTGACTAAACACTTAGGCTTACCTATGAACCATAATGTTATCTCAAGTTTAAACCATGTGTATGTTTAGTTTTTGAAAGGAAATAAGGGAATAAAGGAGATCCAAAGTGGTTTGGTAAGACATAATTACAATGAGAGGACTTGTTTACTAACTGATCACATGGTAAAGAAAGATTACTAAGGGGAACAAGGTTTGTATAACCAAATCACAATAATAATTATCTGTCTTATAGAGATATAGTATAATAAAAGATAAATACATGTGATAGAAATAAATATACCCAGACATCAACATCCACAACCAAATACAACTTGTGAGATCAAATCAACTATATATATATACATATATATATACACACATATATACATACATATATATATATATATATATATACATATACACACACACACACATATATATATATATATGTATATATATATATACATATACACATATATACATACATATACATCTATATATATACATATATATATATATACATATATATATATATATATATATATATATATATATATATATATATATATATATATATATATACATTTATACACACACACACACATCATGTGTTTAATACAATACAAAGTATAAAATACATTCACTCTAGATCTAAGGCTAGGCTCCATCATGCCTATCCTATGGCCTAGCCACGCTACCCATATATGCCTAGGACTACCCCCTCTACATGGTACATTGTAATGAGGTAGTCTGAGATCTAAAACCAATTACCTATCCTTGTATATTGGCCACCTAGGCTTGCACCTATACAAGATGGATAGTGATATGCATATGCAACACTCTTTCCTGAGCCAAGGCCTATTAGGCTTGTGCCTCTCCCTCTCCCCTTATCAGTCACTGTATTCTATCTTTGAATGCCTGTAACTACCTTACAACTTCCCCCACTAGTCTAAACCAACCTACTTATGCTAGGGAATATGGTACCATAAGATCATCCAATATGGAGCTAACACCCCATCCAAAATGTCATAATTCATAGCCATAACAAGAATACCCATCTAATCTCCTTCATCATAAAATCTACAAAACTAAAACTAGAAAGACATCAAATCACACACACACACACACACACACATATTTCAAAATATATCTATCTACTATAATCACATGCAACTAGTGTCCTATCTCAAAGCTTAAACAAAATTACAACATTTTTCACTAGTGTTGGTGTCACCAATGACCATCTCCCCATATGTTCATCCATCGAGCATGATATCTCCATTTTCTCAACTACCAAGCACCTCCTCCATAGGTCATATCTACACTAGTTTAAATATAGGAGTCACTAATCAAGCACATTATGATCTTCTCTTGAGAGGTGCCTCTATAGACTAGCTATGACTTAGAGTGGCTATTAGGTCTTCTTATGCTACAACCCTCACCTGTGCATGATCTCACTATCAATGCCTCTATCTATATTATGGATGGGGTGTTACCTACCGCTACTATTATTTTGGTTCCTACTATGGTACCTATTATGGGCCTATATCCACATCCATGTCCTTTCCTCTCATTGATGCCTGCTATCATGCTCGACTAGTCCATGGTCTAACATGCTACAACCTAATCATAGGTATCTCCACTGGTACTCATCCTTATCCTCTCCCTCTCATCTCTCTAACATGCCATGCCTAATAAGTAGGTAGAACTAGAGGGGATAATATGTGTGGGAGTCATAACTACCATGGCAAGCATGCCACCAAATGAGACTCTACCCATGAGGTGTAATGGCCTGTGATTCACACACATGCCAACCTTGTCATAATGGTCGACCAACTAGGCCATATAATAACAATGTGTGTAGGGACACCACATGATATCCCCTCATGTGATACTCTACAACACTGGAATATGGAGCATGGATTGAGCTACATGGTCTTATCTCCATCATATGATTTGAGGTAATCTATCATTGACCACATGGGGCAACCCAACTAGCTAATACATGGGAAACGTCTCATATATCCAATAACTCAACAAAATAATAGGCCTCATGGTCTTATAACCTTTAGATAACATCCCATACATATAATGCATGAGTTAGACCTAGATGATAACCCCAAAGTTGTAGAGTGCTCCTAATCTAATATGGACTGATATAAGGCTATTATGTATAGTGTTACCTTACCATTTAAATTGTGACACAACACTCATGCTATCATAAGTCCTATCAAGGCCTTTCAAATGTCCATAATCTCTAAAATATATACATCAAACAAACTCACCCTCAATCCAATGTATATCCTATCTAAGCACATCACCCATTAGGCTACTACTCACCTCTCTTCTAGATCATCTAATGTCTTAGTAATCATTATTGTCCCTCCTATCGATAGTCCTAACAATGTATGGACATAATCTAGTGTGGTACCTATCTCAATGGTATCCCCATCCACCTACTTTAAAAAATTGTTGGTGAATTATTTCCATGTTCCAAGGAACATGACAATGAGATCAACACTAGGTAGGATTTGCCTCATCTCCATGATACCTTCAAAGCCTAATGTGACTAGTCATGCTCTGTCTATATTAGTCAATCGATCCAATAAGTTTGGAAGCCATGACACATCTATCAGGAACCAATACCTTTGATGTCTCTAAAAATATCAAACAAAAAAGGATGTATCAGATCTCCATGTCATAAATAATCAAAATACATTCTTAAAATTTCATAAATTAGCCACTTAAATTAGCTAGTTTGATTTAGTTTTTAAATTTTCTATAGAATAAACACATTTAATATTAAATCATCCCTAAATTTTATTCATGATTCTAAATCAAACACTTCTATTTCTAACTAGATCAGCCTATTCAATACTACATCAACCATCTTATTACTTTTTGATACTATATTGACCCTATCATACACAATCGACCTCCCTTTTCAATATTAAATTGACCCTATCTAACAAACTAAGTTAGTCCTATCATATGTAGTCAACCTTTTCCCCATTACCAACTAAGTTGGCCTACTGATACATAGTCATCCACCCATTAACATACTAAATCAACCCACTACTACCTAGTCAACCCTTACTTTTTGGCTTGCTTTATAGACTAAGTTGACCAGAGTGACTGTTCTTTCACAATGGTGATTTTTTTAACCATTTACCATGAATGCCTTAGGCATTTATTGGTGACTTTTTCCTATCCAATAACCCAATTTACCCTTAGTTTACCTAAAAATTTTCTAGGGCTCATTTCAATGTGTAGATTTTACCTACCCATCAAATTTTTATTTTTAACTTAATTTCAAATAAAAATATTCAAAAATTTGAAATTTACAATTTCTCACTTATGCTACACTTGTTTTAGTCGCTATGCATCCTCCCCATCTCAACTATCATTTCCTCACCATACTAGCTCTCTGGTCTCCAACTAGGTCTCTCAGAACTCTATTTTCTCAAGATAGTAAAAATAACAAATGGATTATTTTTCAGCTATTTATATTTACTATTCAAAATTATTTACCTTTCAAATATTTACCACCAAATTCTATATTTTGATCATATCTTTGTTTCTATTAGATCTTTTTTTCAAACCATAAAATGTTCTAGAATCCTGATATTATAGAGAATCTTTTCACCTATTATATGTATATGTTGCAAATTTTTTAATATTTTTCTCTTTTTCTACTAATTTCTATAGATTCACTTAATATTATTTACATGAAATACCTTCACATTTCTTACACATCCTTCTTTATCTACAACACTAAGGTAAGTAAAGGTATGTGTTTTTCATTTTATTTATCTTATTTGTTCCTTACTATAATTTATTTAGCTTCAACATTATGTGTTGCTATATTCTTTATCAAAGCACCATCCCCTATTACACCTAAGTAATATGTGATGATATTCAAGTGGGGCATATGTATATATAATATTTTTAAACTTTATCATTTATTGATGCTTTCTCTCTTGTAGTAACCCATCGAGTGTCAATCTCTCTAAGTGCATGCCTTAAGGGGTGAATTGGGAAAGGGTTGGGTAGACCATTGGTGTTTCATAAGATTTTTGTCTCTTTACTACTTGTTATCTACACAACCATATCATAAAAATATTCCCATAAGCTTTCCCTCCTATGTTTCACCCTCCTTTAGTCATTTTCTTCCTTCATTAACCCTTCACTAGCTTAAACTCCTTTTTGATGGTTTATGATACAATGTCACCCCCATTAACCCTATAATCTAATTGAAAAAAAACATTTAGGGTCTAGGTCAATTTTTATCAAACCTAGACTAAGACCTAATTTGATTTTGTCAATAATGATACATAATAAATTGGGTTGACCTTGTCATCTAAAATTTTAGAAAGGACTAGGGTTAGATTCAACTATATATATATATATATATATATATATATATATATATATATATATACACTCATTTCATCATTTATTTAGAAAGAGAAGAAGAGATATATTATACATCTAGTTATCCACCTTTCTACTTAAGCAACATAGCTTAGGGTTTCATACTTTTTTTGGATATACAAATCTTATCTTGTGGAGAAGTCTTTTAGATGTATAGATAGGTTGTATATCTTAGAGATGATTTATCCTTATCATCCTTACATACCACAAAAACCTCTTGTGAAACACCTTGGCCAAGGTAGAGATTGAGGCTCTACAGGCTTGTCTTCAAAGGTAAGTATTCATAAATTTGTTCCTCCTTTGTAAGAGTAGATAAATTAGCATTTGCACTTCTCTCCCATGGATTAGGATTCCATCTACATTGACATGAGTATATCTCTTCTATGCATGTTTAATTTTAATGTTTATTACCCCTACTTTGTTCCAAAACTTTGGTAAGTACTAGATTATACTTTACTTTACTTTTCATTTACTTACTTTGTCAATATAAAAACATAGGACTTAGCTAGGGTTATTTCATAGTGCTACTTGACTAGAGGATTTGGAACTTTCTCTAGTGATGCTATTGTGCTAAGGGTTCACTTGGTTAGGTTTAGCAGATCCATCTTAGTCATGACCTTGCATATATAATGTCTCAACAATCAAAAGTGTAAGCAAGATTTCTCTTCTTCAAGCTAGGATTGATTAATAAATCAGTTGCATTTTCCTTTGCATATAATATGCACCCAAAATTTTCACAATTCAATACTCCCAATGCAAATCTAATGATGATGTGGTGATCTCTTATTTTATGATCCATGGGAAACTCTATAGCTCTTGTACCTCCCCTATTCTACCTCCTCTCTCCCTTAGGCACCCCAAAACCTCATTTTAGATACATTTGCATATTCCCTTGGTCTAATCTCCAAATTCTCCCATTGATGATAAAAACTTCCTTTTTGGTGATAAAACTACCTTATCTATGACAAGTTCATTAGGGTGGTTGTGGAAGCTGCCCTAATGAACCTATCATTTAAGGGTGGTTCTATTTTAAATGTGAGGTGGTTGTGTAAAAAATGAAGGATAGTTTTGTATTCTAGGGTGGTGGTTTCATAATGACCCTTGAAAATAAGGGCGATTATGTCATAGTTTTACACCTAAATTAGCTCCCATAACTCAATTTTTGATGCATTTTACATGTTAGGTGTCATGTTTCTTGATTTTATCACCATATATTTACCTCTAATCAGGTCTAACTCACTCCCTCTTTTATTTTTATTCATTTCTAATTCCTTTCAAGTTGAAATATTAGTTGGAATTGATTGAACTCCCTCATGTAATGATGCAGGAGCATCTACATACGTCTTGGCAAGACATGGTCATGATTAAATTGAAATTTGAATTTATTGTATTTTTCTCTAAAATGTTGAAATTGAGGAGTAATTGTAAAAAGATAAACGTAAAAAAAAAAATGATTATTGGGCTGTTGAGGAAATAAGGGAGAAACGGTTGAAATAATTTCAACCTTAGTATATCGTTAAAAAATCAAAAATTGTATTTGTTTTCCCTGAGCCCAAGTTGGGCGTGGAGGTTTGAAGGAGGTTTTTAAAAACAAAAATATAGAAAAAAGACAAATCCAATAAAAGAGAAAATTAATTAAAAAGAGGAGGAGAGGTACGTAGAAAAAAAAAGGGGGAAGGAGGATCTCCATGAGGGAGAGGAGGAGAAGGACTGCATAAAAGATACAAGGCCTTTTTGGCCTGCATATGTATGTATGTCTGTAAAAGGAAAGTATGAGGAATTATTAATAAAAGAAATCTTGTGTAAGTTGTCTGCAGTTAGTTGATACAGTAATCTGGATTGAAACAGGAGTGTACGTCGAAAAGGTATTTATCAATTTTTGACTGAGTCATGCATGTAATTATTATAAGAACTCTGAGTTTGTGATCAGCCTATAGGAGTTAAGTCTGGGTTTGCCATAGATATGCATGAAGGAAAGTATTCCAATTTATATAATTAAGTTAATGCATTTATAATGGTCGATCCAACACATTTTAATATGTTTAAGATATTGAGTGAGCTCTCAGGTCTATTTAGACCAGTCTGTACCATCCGGCCTGGATGTATCAATTTATTCTTGTGATCGTTTGAATCATAATCTATGCCTTTGTGATCATGGAAAGCCTATAAATCTGAGAAACTAGAATTCATATTGGTTAACCAGAATATATTGGAAGACACATTCTCTTATTTAAAAGCCATGGAATAGTTATATGTCTCGTCTTTCATTCATAGCTAGAATGGAATGAAGCAATTGAAAAGACTCTATCTCATAAGCTGGAATATGCACACCATGTTATACAGTTGAGGATTGTTATAAGTTTACAAGAATACCATAACCTATATGCTGTCCAACACAGATTGGTTGGATGGCTTATATATCCTGAATCATTGACGTTATTGCCCCTGTATGGACTTGCTTTGTGTAAATCCTTAGCTCTACGAGGAGGATATGCAGATTCCCTGATTGATGAACGCTGTGCAGCTGGCTTCAATATGATGATTATACTTATTAAAAGATTATTAAAGTTGCTTTATACATCTTTGGTCCAGCTAGATGAATATTCGTAAAAGGGTCTCATTAAGGATGAAGCTGATATCAATGATTTGCTTCAGCCTTTGGCATTATCTACTGATAAATTGGCTCAAAAGGAGCTTTTTTAATGATGGATTTCATTTTGTTCTTTGGTTAGGAAAAGTGTTGTCTGTGGACCTTGTTACTAGGTTTCTTGGAGTTGAAGCAGCTAGTAGCCCTGATTTGTCGAAGGTTCTGGTAACTGAGCAGAATAGTGAACTCTTAAGGAAATTCTGGGCTACCTTGAAATTATTGAGAGAGAAAGACCCTACATTTTATCAGCATTACAAATAGTATGTTTGGTGGGTTGTTTGGTGAGTTCTGAGAAAGTGGTGGTTAATAGTATTGGTGATCCTAACCTTATTGATTTGAGGCAGTCACTGACTATTCCATTGCCCTACAGTTGTTCAATGGGACTGATAATGGATTTCCTGCTATTTCCTTGTCATATGTTGTGCAACCTAGAGATACACTTGTTGGATTGGGGGTTAAGTATGGAACCACTATTACAGGTCTGATGTCAGCTCATCATGTAAGCTCCCAACTCTTTCTACAAGAAGGCCATTTTTAGTCTGATTTTAGATCTAAAAATTGCCATTAGAAGTTATTTTTAAGCTCTTGTAGCCAAAACCCTATTATAATTCACTAAATATCTAACCTACATAGTTTTCATGTCAACTACATTAACATAGGTAAAGAAGTATTATTGGTTCAATAACTCACTATTTATAAACTAGAGCATTGGCCAACCTCACTTCAGCTATTATTTATTTGTGGTTGCATCTCCTCTCTTTCCTAATTTTTTCTATAGCTTATGCATTCTCTAGTTAGAGAGTTATGAGAATTAGCACAAGGATAAAATGAGATAACATACTAAGGATTCTCTCATCAATATATTACATGCATTATAACTAATTTATGCCTTGGTCAGGTTGGATTTCTCTTTGATTTATAGTATTGTTCATTTATTATATTAGATTAGTATAATTGTTATTTCACTAGATTAATTTATTTATTCATAAAAATAACAAATTTTATAGCGAAAGAAGTTTATTTATTTTCATTATCTTTGACACCAAAAAAATTAGTTAGTTTTGATTGTGTTTGCATTCTAATAGGTTTTGTTTCCTCTCAGTTCATGAAACATTTCACAAACCATTCATAAGAAGATTTTAATGAATTCTCAAGACATTTCTAATAAATTGTACACACCCTAATTTGGTCAAGCAAACACAAGTGATATGTCTTTTGTAGCTCTTTCACAAGAAGTTCTTAATGTTGAATGGGAGTCTTGTTCACACATTTCACTCAAGTCTTTTGATGTTAGTTTAGTATTTATAGTGACTTATTTTCCTTATTTTACACCCACAATAGTTTCATGTCATCACTTTTATAGTCATAGGGGCCCTTGACCTATTTATCCTAGTCATAACCTAATTTTGTGCACATAGGACAATACCACAATCCTTTATAGGAGTGAATCGTACTATTGTCCACCTTAGTGCTAGTGTCCAATGGTCATGTTTTTAACTTCTTTTGGGTATTTACCCTCTTTTGGGTCTCCTCTTATGATTCTATTTGTCTTTTTACCTTATCATCTTTGAACAAATGTCTCAAATTTAAAATAAAGATACTTCTATATAAATATCTTCACAAGGCATTCTACATCTAGCACCTACTACTTTGGCACATAATTATATAAAATTAGTCAATAGTATATCTCAACAATATACATATTTACTTAACATCACACATAGATCTACATGCTTGATCAAATAAGGATCTAAGCAAAATTAATTCTTGTATACCATGCACATTGATTATCCATGTTCCCTAATGAATAAATATATTTGATCTAGGACCCATACCATTAGGGTTAATGTAGGCAATAACTAGAATAATAGGGTTCTAGGTTGTTTAATTGTAACATCCCATAACCCACATTTTACCCTTCATTTTGCATTTGATTCCATTATTATTTCATATATGTAAGTTTTAATTAGGATTTTAAAGAAAGAGAAGCCATAATAGAAACATAGAAATATGATCAAAAGTCCCAGAGGACACATACATGACCCAAAAGACCTCCTACAACCTCCCTAGAAGTTTCAAGGCTCATGTCCACAAAAGGACAATAACATAATGCCCTTTATCAATATCATAACATGTTATAGTCTTATTGACAATGATATTGATCAAAGATAGGTAAAACTCTAATTTTAGAACAAAGGTGATCTAGACTATTCCTCTAATCTATTCTAGTAGTACCATCACCCAGTAACATGTATTTCATTTTAGATAAGTGGATTTTCTCCTTTATATTCATACTTAGGGTAAATATATTAATTTATTTATTTTTAATATTTATATACATTTATCCCCTTTACTCTAACCCCTTATCAACTTAGGATTTAATCTATTTAATTCTTAAAAATATTAAACATTTGGTGAACTTGAATTACATCAAATATTGCTTAACAACCCTAAATTATCTCTTGGGGTTTGCCTTCTCCTCTTGTGTAATTATTTAGGGTTTATTAAATTCCATTTTTTAAAATTTTGTTCACATCCTAATTGATCCATATCAATTATCTATTAGGGTTTTTATTGGTTTAATTTTTATAATTTCTTTCTAAAAACCCTAGATCGGCATACTAGGTCCTCACACATCCAAATATTATCCCTTAGGGTTTCAAGTCAACTTCTAATTTTCTATACATTGGGATCAATATTTAACATATTTTAAAATATATTAATGTTAGATTATCTTTCGCCCATTGTTTGATTACTATTCATTTTTACATTTTATTTTGTGGTAAGTTTAAGATGACCTCTAGGGGACCTCTTCCCCTTACCAAGTTGATCAATTTTTAAATTTTTTGCATAATTATGAAAATTAATGGACCAATTTTCAAAATTATAGATTAGCACATGATAATGAGCATGTTTCACTTATTATTATTATTATTATTATTATTATTATGGTGATTAATATGAGCATGATAATGAAAGTGATAATGTGGATAGAGTAGATGCATCTTCTTCTACTTCTCCTCTCTATTATACCACTTTTCAAAATAACCTTAACACCATAAGGCCAAAAGAGCCCCTTATAGGTAATACTTTGTTTGAAGGAGATTCTAGATTTTCAACCTCTTTTGCTACATCCTTAATAAAATTAAACAATATAAGAGAAATAAAATCAATTTAGTTTTTCATGATTCAATTAATATTATTCCTTCACATGATGTTCCTAATATAGAAAAGGAAAATGCACCTTATTCACCTTTCTCCATTTAATTTGAAAAAGTATGTACAACTGATATTGAACCCATTATAGATTC
The DNA here is from genome assembly GCA_037957365.1 of Torreya grandis. Classification (NCBI taxonomy): domain Eukaryota; kingdom Viridiplantae; phylum Streptophyta; class Pinopsida; order Cupressales; family Taxaceae; genus Torreya; species Torreya grandis. Next base: position 2,238,814 of record JARHVA010000605.1, on the reverse strand, counting down.
ATAAACTAAAGTAGATGATATTATGTTGTCACATTATTTTACCTTTCAAGATCAACACTTTAATTCCATGCAAAATATAGTTGATTCAAATATATTTAACCCTTCTCCTACATGTCATAATGTGTCAACTAAAAATATTATTGTATTTTATTCTACCCTTGACTCCATTATTGAAAGTAATGATAACATGTACATTCCACTCATAGATATTGAAGAAACATGTTGCCTTCCACCTACACATGATGATATGATGCATAGTAGTAAAAATTTAAAATCTTCTTCTACTCTCATACTGAGCATGAAAATGATAGTTCTTGTTCTCTTAACTCTACAAATGAAATTAACTCTAATTTTGATAAAACTTGGAATAACAATGATTACTATGATTTTAGTGAAAAATAAATTGAGTCTAGTCCTATCTATACTTCACCCATCTCTCATGTCAAAATTGATTGTTTATTAAATGTTAATTCAAGTAATAATAGGTCTTCAAAAAAAATGTGTAAACTTATACTCATGTTCATAGTTTACATTCACATGATAATAATGTGTCTTATATTCCATTAGCATGTGATAATTATTTAAAAATTAACAAAATAAGATATACCAATGAATCTCCTCCACCCTTCATTAATACAATAGAAACTATTCCTCATTATAAACTCCATGAAGGTGATAGCCAATTTCCCTATCACTAGGTCCAAGCTATCATCCCTCTAAAGGTTATGGTGAGCCAACCCAATATATCTAATAATGATCCATGTAATAGTGTACCAATGGATACAATTAAAAATAAGATTCAATGTTTAAATTAAACTCTTAATTATGTTAATGTACCTTTTCAAGAGGTAATCACATTGATGCATATCAGGGGTACATTACAACAAAAAGTACATTAGCTCACATTATAAAGTAAAGCATATTATTCTTGGGTTGGTTCCAATGCCATCCTTGACAATCCTTTGCCATGCACAAAAATCAATGAAAAACTACCAAAGAATTTATAAATACCAACATTACTTAAGTTCAATAGACATGGAGACCCATACTTACATATCAAAGCCTATAGAAAGGCTATGACACATACCATTGGTAGTTTGATTCTCCTACAATTATTTATTAGAGGTCTAGAAGACAAGGCATTAAATTGGTTCCATCTATAGAGATGGATTAAAAATATGGTTAGATAAATCATTAGACATGAAAAACATAAAGAATTCATAAGGAACTAAAAATCTAGGCCAACCTAATAAAAATGGTGTGTAAATGACAATTAATAACTCAATGAAAGAAAGTAAATACCAATTACCTTCCCAAGAGCATCCCACCATCCATCCTATTTAGAAGGTGATGTTATTTATGTATGGATCATCATCCCATTTAGGATGTTTCCAACACAAAATAACACAGGAATGTGATGTGTGCTTATCACATAGAAGAAAAGAATGATCCAGGGAACCAAAATATGAAATTATCATTTTGACTCAAAATATTTTGAGAAAAGCTAGGAATCACATAAAATGCATTCCCCATTTAGGGATACATTAGCTTAAATTAGCACTTATATATGACAATATCGAACCATTTAGCAAAATTAAGTGAATTTGGCCCAAATTGTGCATTTTAGTGCAAATTTTGAGTAAGATTGACAATTTTAACACAATGGTGTTAGGAATTGGATGTCTACATTTTGTCCTTTGTTGAGAAGGTATATCAATACATTCAATGAATTGACATATTTTTAAAGATAAGAGTTATCAAGAAGAAATTTAAAATGACCCATGATGTAGAGATGGATTACAAAGATGGTTAGATCAAGCATTAGTCATGAAAAACAAAAAAAATGCATAAAAAATAACAATGTAAGCTAAAATATTCAATGGGGTATGAAAATGATAATGAAAAACTCAATTAAAGAAATCAAATACCAATTACCTTCCCAAGAGCATCCTACCATCCATATGTGGCTCCAAGCATGTTTTTCCCCTTGATTTGGAGTTCAAGTCTTCAACAATGGTACAAGGCCAAGCTCATCACCATCTCAAGAACAAAAAGTATAATCTAGACTCATGATATGAAATCAATAATATGCCTATCAAATGAAGCTATCTAATTTCAAATAAAGTATTTATCAAACTACACAAATGACTTGTGGAGAGAATCCTACATTATAAGTTTACATAAAATTAATCTTAAAAATTTGAGTAAGAAGCCTCCTATTTAAAGATTTTTCAAAAATTTTAGGATCAACCATGACCATACATCTCAAGATCAAGATGTGTGGCCATGAAATAATCCAATTATGTAATTAAAATTCATAAATATTCTCATAATAATTTGAGAAGAAGGGGCATTAAAGAGACATGGTAAACTATAATCGTATTTTTTTTGTGCATTTATGGCTTATGGATGCCACCCCAAAAATGACCTCACTTAATGGTGCAGTTAATAAGAATAAATTTCCTATAAATAAATATTCAACTAATTCCATGGAATTCTTACTGATCAATGGAATTTGCCTAAGTAAGATTATTCAATTTTAGTGCAATTCTTTAGAAATTGGTGCACTTTATTAATCAAATTGGTCATAAATTTGTATTATTGTTCATAATTTGACTCAATAGAAATTAGAAGGTGATGTTAGTTGCATATGAACCATCATACCATTTAAGATATTGCTGACATGAAATAATACAACAAGATCAAACCATTTATCACAATTAAGTTTTTTTAGGCCCAAATTGTGTGTTTTAGTGAAAATTTGAGTAAGATTGACAATTTTAACACAATAATATTAGGAATTGGATGTCTAAATTTTGAACTTATTTGAGAAGGCATAGAAAGATATTCAATGAAGTGATATATTTTCAAATAAAATAATTATCAATAAGAAACTAGAAATGACCCTTGATGCCCCTCGAGAGGACATACTAGGATGAAAGAGAAAGTGAGATTAACCTATGGAATAGACTAAATTTAGATGAGCTAATGCTTGAAAATATTAATTTCATCAATGATAAAAATATAATTTGACTAAGTTGTCCCCAAGGATTGGGGGAATAGTAAAATATTTTTAGAATGAGGATTAAATTCCATAGAGCTTGGAATTAGAATAAAAATGAGAATCATGTCTCCAAAGATAGAATAAATAATAATGAGCTCCTTTAGAGTGAATTTAATTATGTGATAAATAATTTTACCCTAGTAGGGATGATTTTGATCACTAATAAAGAATGGTTTTCCCATATAGGGCTGATTTGATTCAATGGCTGGTAAAAATGTTGCCCTTGTAATGAAAATTTTCAAGGAATAGCTCAAGGATATAACCTATGACATAGATTAAAGATGAGTGGGTACAAACATAAAGGTGATAGTCTAAGGGATTTGATAAAGCCACAAGAAACTAGGCATATGAGGATGTGTAAAGTGATGAAATAGATGAAAAGAATGATAAAAATGGTTAAGTTGACATGAGATATGTCATGTGTCCAAGTGCTACCTACATAGTCCAAAAGGATGTCAAACTAATGTAGTTCACCCAAACTTTGAAGACAATAGAATGAGGGATGAAGAAAACTGACTAGTGTTCGATTATAATCATGATGTATTTCAAGAGATACATGTATAAGTATAGAGTTAGTTGCATGATAAGCCATAGGTACCTAGTTTCATTGGTGTTCTTGAGAGTTATTCATCAGAGCTACATCGACGTTGAGACTTGAGTCCAAAGCACAAAGTGCTTGCTATAGCAAAATGAAATGAGGCATCATAAGTATGAATAACTTATAATGAAATTATATTTCAATTATGTGGATCTGGTTTAAATGTGGATTTTTATAACTAAGGATAATGGTAAAAAGGACCAAGACTAGAGTTACAACCATTTACATTTAAACAAAAATAAAGACAAAAATAAAAACAAAACATAAATGAACCTAAATTAAAATCAAGATATGAATAATAAAGACTTTAAGGAGGAACAAGAATGTTTAAAAATAAAGCAAAAACAACTTGATGGCATAAGATCAAGATATTTTGAACGGCCGTGCGGGTGCGTGGCTCTCTCAAACCCTTGCATCTGCGCAACATCTATTGCCAGATCTGCTAATGCGTGGAACTTTATTTTGGAAATAGGGTTGGATCTCCAGCTTGTGTGTATTTCTTTGGTGACGTGGGGGAGCCATACAAGGTTTTTTATGGAAGCCGCTGTGGGTAGTCGGGTCAGGCTCTGGTCATGATCTGTGTGCCTCTATTTTGGGGGCAGTTTTGCCTACGCTGTATGGGCGTGTAGGTAGGTGTTTGACATGTTGGATGCTATGGAATTGTTGGGGGAAACCCCTATGGGGGAGCTGCATAGAGTGTTATTTAGCAGATGTGGTCTGTACTAAGCCCTAATCTTTGTGGCTACCTTATTCACCATCACATTTTGTCAATTGGGGTCGCTGCTCATATTGAGGTGTTAACGGATGTTGGAGATTTCTTCAATGATTTTTGATTGCCATGGTGGCATTTCCTCTGTAGAGGGGGAGTTTGGGCAATTGATCAAGTGAATGGAATGGGCATTGGTGGCAGTGGTTCTGGTGCTTGTCCCTTTGTTGGTGGTGCTATTTTTATGGGCAACACATTTTTAGGGTTTGCTGGCTTGACCCTGGGTTTGGCCATCATTATTGTTGGATCTGACGGTGTCATCTTCATTCACGGGTAATGCTTGTTGTTAATGATATTTATTTTTTAGCATTGTTTCAGGCTGTAAAACCTGGTTTTGATTAGGTTTCAGGTCCTTGTAAAACCTGGTTTTGGTACTATTTTTTAGTGGGTTTGCCTTTCCTGGCGATTTGTAATGTTTTATCTTTCTTGATTTGTAATGGGTTTTGGGGCCCCATCAAAACTTGCTTTTACATTAATCTAAAACATAACATCAAGATATGAATAATCAAGATCTATGTAGACCATCAAGATGTACTTGGAAAAACAAAAGAAGAGAATAAGACCAAATAGGAAAAAAAAGACCAAGAAGAAACAAGAAGAAACAAATAAAGGAAATAAATAAAATAAAGAGATAAGAGAGAAAAACAAAACACCAATAAAAATCAAATAAACACACACAAACAAAAACCAAGTTAGTGTGGTTTAAACATAATTATTCAGGCACATGTAGTAGCAACATTACTTTCTATAATAATTTAATAAGACCAGGACCCAAAGTTATTTCCAAATGATAGGAAAACAATGTAGAATAAATAGGGGAAGAGAAGAAAAGGAAGGAGGTGGCTAAGTTGTCTCTAGATGTACAAGACAAGTGGATGTTGCCTACATAATTCTATGGATGTGAGATCCAACATGAACTTTAGGCCAAATGTAGTTCTCCTAGGAAGTGGTATAGAAGAAAAAGGTGATGACCATAAATACCTAATTAATATTTTAGAAGAAAAGGGAAGATGGGAAAAATGAGAATGGCCTTGTAAAATGGTGAGCCAGTGGGACCATATACTTGTAAAATAGTAAGAGCGTGAGATGAATACTTGTAAAATGACAAGATCATGGAGAAACCATAATATACAAAAAATGAAAGATAATGTGTTTGATATTTTATGGATTGTTTTATAATGTTTTTGGTGTTTTTGAGATAAAATATGTACAAGGGGAACCAACTAATCAAGGAGATGCTTGTCCAAAATTAGAAGTTCCAATAATAGCTAAGCTAATTGTAATGACACATGCTCATAAATCAGTAAGAATGAAGATCTTGATAAGGCAAAAATGCCTACCAAACAACAACAAAATATTAGATGTGCAACATTAAATAAAATATAAAGAACCATGTAACATGCAACAACCATATGCTATAGTATCCACATTCAATTGTTTGTAAAAGAAGTTGTAAAATATTATTCATGCTGATCTACTTTGTAAAACTGGCATCGAATGTGTTCATAATGTTTATGAGTCATAATTAGGATCATAATTGGTTAAGGAATAATTTTTTTTACTTTACAATGGCATTGGATTATAAAATAATATGGGTCTCAAAGAGAATGGTCTAGAATGAATGGGGTCTAAAAGAAGATGATACATAATGAATATGTTCTAAAAGAGGACAGTCTAGGGTGGGATAAAAAGTGTTCAGAGTGCCAATGGTCCAAATCTTTCACTATCTAAAATCATGAAAAGAATATAGTTCTTGAAATAATGGTCCAAATAATGTGGTCCATGAGAGGATGGTCCAGGGTATAATGGTAGGATAAAATACTTTAGTACAAGTTACCCTTAAGTAAGGGGTCTTGTAAATAATGGTTTGAAGTTGTCAAGTGTATAACCTAGTAAGGTACATAATGTTCATGGGCTCTGAAAGTTCTTCACCATTTAGAGTAGCCAGTCGATGTGCCCATGATCCATAATTTTCCATGATAACATATGGTCCCAACCAATTAGGTTGGAACTTACCTTTTTTATTGCATTCAAAATTTGTGTTCTTTTGGTTCTCTTTCAATACCAAATCACCAATCTCAAAATCTTGAGGGAGAATACACTTGTTGTAGCTTCTCCATAATCTGTTCTGATAAGCTCTAGTTCTTGTAAGTTCTTACAACCTTGAGACTCTATATTCTTCATGATCTTTAATATGCTCCAAAGAAATTAGTAATGAAGGCAACTTAATCTCAATTGGGATAATAGATTATATGCCATAAATAAGGGAGTATGGAGTGGCTCCTATAGGTGTTTGATGATTAGTTCTATAAACCCAAAGGGCAAGAAAGATTTACAAGTGCCAATTAAGGCTAGCATCATTGAAAATATTCTTTAAAATGGCTACAATGGTCTTGTTCAATGCCTCTTATTGTCCATTACCTTGTAGGTTATATGGTGTGGATTTCTTGTGCTTGATTTTAAATTTTGCACAAAGGTCTTTTATATCTCTATTTACAAAGGATCTACCATTATAAGATATAATACGAACTAGAATGTCATATCGATAGATGATATGGTAATGAATGAATTTAACTATCTACTTCCTAGTAACATAAGTGAGAGGAATGGAATCGATCCACTTGGTAAAGTACTCGATAACAATTAAAATGTGTTTATGGCCATCTAAATATCTTGGGTTTATTTTCTTGATGAGATCAAGGCCCCAAGTAGAAAATAACCATGTTGTTGTGATTAGTTGTAGAGGTAAAAAAAGGTGTGTATATCAAATTTCCATGTTGCTGATAAGGAACACACCTCCTCACATAATTACAAGCATCTATCTCCATTTTTGGCCAATAATAGCCTATTCTAATGAGATTTTTAGATAAGACTACACCATTGGTGTGGCCCCTACACATTCCTTCAACGCTAGCTTAGATTCTCCTAAAGATAAATAATGAAGTGGAGTTCCATTATAAAATTATGATAAAGCATATTTCCAAGGAGGGTATAATGGGATAAATGGTGAAGTAGTAGTTTCTATTGGTTATTGGATAAGTCAGGTGGAAAAACATGATCATGTAAGTAATTATAATAGTCTTGATACTAAGGCAGTTCATGTGGGGGATCGAGACCAATAATGGCACATATCCTTTCTAAATCTAGCATAATATGTATAGGTTGAAGAATATTCTCAATAAAAACTTGATACTCTTTGGCAACACCATAAATCTATATCATTGACCCAATTATTTCCATTGTATCAGTATATCTATCATTGGCCCTTGGCACTTGTTCAAACTGTAAAGATTTAAAATGATCCTTAATATTATCCATGATTTGCTTGTAAGAAACAAGATTGTCATCTCTAGTTTGATATTGATTAGTGTTTTGATTGATGATCATTTGGGAATCATCATAAACCATTAAGTGTTGAATGTCCCATGAAATTTCAAAATGAAGTCTTGCAATGAGTGCCTCATACTTAGCCATATTATTTTTACAATGAAAATTAACATGGAATGGTGTAGGAATCAAATCCCGTTATGGTGTAATCAATAATATACTAGCTATATATCCATGAGAAATGAAGGAACCATCAAAATGTAGTTTTTAGTGTTCATGTTCACGATACACTTCTTCCACTATCATGATAGAATCACATGAAAAGTTGAATCTTAGTGGTTAAGTGTCTACCCTATCAACCCTATCCTAGAACCTCTAATATATAAATAAGTTAATAAATTTATAGATGAAAGGATAGTGTTTCCCATTAGGCACTCCACTTGGGTATCTAACTTAGTAAAAATTAGGAAGAAAAATGGGGAAATTAGACTGTGTGTAGTATTTAGAAATTGAAATAGAGCATCTAAGAAAGATAACTATCCTTTTCCTTCTCTTGATCAGGTTATTTATATTGTTATTTGTTCTACAATGGTGTCCATCCTTGATGGTTTTCCAAGATATAATAAAGTGCTTATGAATAAGGAAGACAAACTCAAAAATCCATTCACTACTAAGTGGGGCACCTTCGAGTACAAAAGGATGCCCTTTGGACTAATAAATGTAGGCACAACTTTCCAAAGATAAATATACCATGATTTTCATGGGATGATAGGTATGTGAAATATCATCTACACGGATGACTTAAATATCTTTTCAAATAACAAGTAAGATCACATCATGCACTTTGAGCAGGTATTTGAAAGGTGTAAAAGGTATGGAATTTCTCTCCATCCAAAGAAAAGTATTTTCTATGTTACTGAGGGAAAATTATAAGGACATGTTATAACTAAGGAATGGATTTATATACAATCATATATAATATATTCCATGTCTAAAATAGAACCTCCTAATATCAAAAAAAGAACTAAAATCTCTCTTTCAAAATATCAACTTTATGAGGATATTTATTTTTGGTTTTGCATAAATAGTGAGACATTTGAATGACATGTTGAAGAAAGATACTAAGATCACTTGGATTGAAGAGACCAAGAAGGCATTCAAGGAAATCAAAGAAGAAATTGGACAAGCCCCTATGATGATAAATCTAGACTTTGCTAAAGACTTTTATCTTTACTCTTTTGCTTCTGACCATATAATTGTAGTTGCCTTAACCTAGAAGATAGATGGATGTGATTATCCTATTACTTTCATGAGTATTAATTTTAAAAATGTTGAGTTTAATTATTCTCTTATTGATAATCAAGCATGTACTTTGGTCAAGGTAGTGAAGAAATTTAGGCATTATATCCTTAGAAATAAGGTACATGTAATATTACTAGACCCTACTACTAAGCTCATGCTTAGTCAATGTGAACTTGGAGAAAGAAGAGGTAAGTGGATGTTTGTTCTCCAATAATATTATCTAGAGATGAATACTAAAAAATTGGTAAGATGCCAAGGTTTAGTTTAGTTGATTGTCAATACTAATCCCAAACTAAGTGTTATGTAGGTGGATTAACAAAAGTTTCAGCCCAATGATTGGTATGAGCCTATCATTCATTTAATAATCAATGGATATTGTCCTTTAGGTTTAAGTATAAATTAAAAGATAGTTTTAAGGTTTAAGGTATCTCATATTTTGATCAAGGATGGAGTGTTGTACATGAATAAATTTGAAGGCATTTACCTAAAGTGTGTCTCCAAGGAAAAAGTAGCTAAGATCTTAAGCACTTTTCATGAAAAGATGGGAAGTAGACATCCATCTAGAAGGAAAACAACCCATAGGATACTTAGGGTTGGTTACTACTAGCTTACTATCTTTAAAAATACTCACAAGCATGTAAGAGAATGACATTCATGTCAAGTCTTCAGCACTAAATAACCTAAGGCAACCATGCCACTAGAGCCAATAATGATTGATAAACCCTTTACCCAACGGGGACTAGATTTTTTTGGGGTCATTAACCCTAATTAATTTTATGGTCACAAATATGTTACAAAATCTACTGACTACTACACTAGATGGACTGAAGTAGTGGCAACCAAATAGTGTAGGACTAAAGAGGTGATCAGTTTTTTAGAAGAAAATATATGCATGAGGTTTGGGACACCTTTATCTCTAGTTTGTGATAATGGATCTACCTTTGTATCCATTTAGATCATTTAGTGGGCATATGAAAACAAAATTTTCCTTAATTTCTCATCAAACCATTATCCTCAAGGTAATGGAGTGTCAAAATCAATGAATAAAGACTTGATAAAAGTCATAAATAAGTTTGTAGTTGATAAACCAAGAGCATGACACAAGCTACTTTAGTATACCCTTTGGGTAGATAGAACGAGAGTCAAGCAAGCTCTCAAGGCATCACCATTCTTGTTGGTATATGGTCAAGAACCTATGTTCCCCATTACCCTCAAGCTGCCAACATACAAGTTCATGCAATAGTACATGAAGGAGGATCAATAATTTACAAGTTCAAGGTTAATAGAAATCATCAAGATGAAAGATACAAGAAAGGAGGATTTTTCCAACTTTATCAGACATAAAACCATAATCAATAGGTGTTTGAAATTTTTTCAAATATAAAGGTGTTCAGACAAGGAGACCTGGTTCTTCTTTGGGACAAAGCCTTAGAACCAAAGGGAAAACATGGAAAATTCACACCTTTATGGATTGGTCCATATCAAATTGTTGAGACCCTATGAGACAAAACCTTCAAACTAAAATACTTACGAGGAGTATATTTTACATTTCCAACCAATGGGAAATAACTTAAGCACTATTTCTCTGCTATCTCACCTAGAGTATTTATGGAATGAACTATAATACTAGTTAGAGCTAGTATAGGTAGGCCAGGTTAGTTTTTTTTAGGGGCTTATACAAGTTGATCAACAATAACCTACTCCTTGATAGATTTTTGATTTTGATACTCAATATCAAACTCACTGAAGAGCATGACCCATTTATCTATACATCATGTGAGAGCTACTTTAGATAATAAAAACTTTAGAGGATCCACCTTAGCAATGATAATTATTTTATTGTTCAACATATAGTGATACAATTTTTGAAAAGTGAACACCATAGCTAAACAATCATTTTTAATAGGCAAATAATTATATTCATAAGCCACTAGTGTGTGGCTTAAATAATAGACTTCATGTTCTTTACATTGATCTTCATGTTGGGCCAATAGTGCCCCCAATACATGGTCAGTTGCCAATATGTAAAGAAGCAGTGGCTGTCCAAGTGTTGGTGATCTCAAAACTTGTGAGTTGGCCAAATATGTTTTTAGTTTCACAAATGCTAATTGATAATCTTCATCCCATTAAAACATGACCCCTTTCTTCAAGATATGAGTAAATGGGTGGCACTTATTTTCCATTTAAGAAATGAACCTATGGATGGACTAGATCTTACCTTGCAAGATTCAAAGTTCTTTAAGATTTGAAGGTGGAGGCATTTCAACAATATCCTTAACCTTAGTAGGGTCGAATTTGATCCCTCTTTGTGATACAATAAACCCTATAAATTTACCGGAAGTGACTCCAAAGACATACTTCTTAATATTCAAGTGAAATTTTTATTCACAAAGCCTCTCAAAGATTATTAGTAGAATGTTAAGATGTCCAACACATTTTCTTAATTTTGATAGTATGTCATCAACATAGTCCTCAACAATATCATGCATCATGTCATGGAATATGATAGTCATGTCATGCTGATATGTTTTTCTAGTGTTATTCAAGCCAAATGGTATGACTTGGTAACATAATGTTCCCCATAGAGTGGTGAACATAGTCTTGTGTTGATATTTTTGGGCTATATTGATCTAATTATATCCAGAAAATCCATCCATGAGGGATAATATATCATACCCAACAATAGAATAAATGATCATGCTAATGTTGGGTAGAGGAAAATCATCTTTAGGGTATGTTTCGATTATGACCCTAAAATATATATAAATATGTATGCCTTGTGGCTTCTTGTTGATTATAACTATATTTGGTATCCATTCAAAATATTCCAGTGGTCTAATGAAGCCTCATCCCAATAATTTATCTAATTTGGCTTTCACTAAGAGGGCAATATGTGGATGCATCTTTCTCAATTTTTGATTACTAGTTTGGCATCTAGATGAACAACAAGGTGATGCACTACCAAGTGAGGGTCAAATTATGGCATGTATAAATATGCCCATGTAAAGATATCAATGAAATCCATTAAAATGGATATAATTTTTTCATGTTCTACTTCAGTAAGGGAAGCTCCAAGATAATTTTTTTGGGATCATCATATGTTTCCAGGTTCACTTAAACTATGTTCTCTAAGTGTTGATCCATCTTCAAGAGTATTAGGTAAGGTGTGATTGTGATCATATTTTTCTACTATTATTTATTGATATTCCTCCCATAGCTATGGATAATGTGATGAATCTAAATCCTCCAGCTCAAGTCATGGCCAAGTAGCAAAAACCTCTAGAAACTCAAGAGTGAGATGCTAAAAAATTTTCTATTGTTTTGAAGATATGCTTGTACTAGATATAGAGATAGGAATTGATGGACCTTCTACATCCTTAGGGGATGAAAAAAAATTCCCATCCAAGAGTTCTTGAAATAAGTTTTCACTCGAGGACTTGTCTTTTTTTACTTTTTCCCTGATCAACAAGTACCTCAAAGAGGTTTTCACCTAAAGATCTCAATGTATTATTTTATTATGACCAAGAAATTTTTCTTGATCTCCAAAGTAGGTAGAAGGATCCAATGAAAAATCAAATCCTTATTTGTGATCATCAATGGGTAATCCATCTCATAGGCCCATTTATTTTGGGATTGATTCTTCATTTTGGAATTCATCTAGGTATATGACCAAATTTTTTTGGTCCTAACCAATGAGTTTGGGATGATAAAGGCATAGGGGACAATGAGGTTTTTATTCATTAAGGGAACCTCCAATCAATGTTAGGGTCATAATGGCATTTTGGTTAAGTAAATCTAAGTTAGCAAGCTCATAGAAAAGGCTATAATGGGATGCTACGTCACTATCAGGAGTCTCATTACTAGTCAACTCAGAAGAGTTAGTATCAAAAGTCATGTGTTCACCCCCAGTTAATATAAATCTAAGACCATGATTTAAATTAGGTACTCTATCTGATAAGGGTTCTAAGATTCTTTGCACTCATGGGCTAAAGCCACTTCCTATATAATAAAAATGGTCCATGATATGATTAGGTATAGGATATTTTAGATTCTACAAGCAATCAACATTGCCATTAGAATATAACTAGTCTCCTTTTATGAAATCTTCTTTATCTTATTTTGATGAAGTAGTAGGTACATATATGAAATCTTCTTTATCTTATTTTGATGAAGTAGTAGGTACAAATACCATAGGTGGCTTTCATTGATGTTTCTTCTATTTCCAAATTAAGTTGGGTCTATTATATCTTTTAGAAGGTTTTGGTTTACCAAATGTGTTAGGATAATTCAAAAACTTTACAACATAGAAGGCATCCTTAAGATAGTACATAAAAATGCCCATGTCTTTAGTAACAACCTATTTTTCAAGAGCTATGGGGAATAGATCAGCCAAAGTGAAAGATAATCACTAGGGTTGATATAACTATATGGAGGTGGATGTGAAACTATATCTTTGTTATTATTTACAAATAATTAAGAGCTAGAACAATAGTTATAATTATGATACTCAACCTCTAGGTATTTGCAATACTGATAAGGCTATTGATCGGCAAGAACAATAACCTTAATCCCATCATGGGGAAACTTAAGGCACTAATGCAAGGTGGATGGAATGGCCTATACTTCATGGCTATAAAGAAGATCAAGAAATATGTTATAAGGTATATCAATGTCTATAATATAAAGTAATGTGTGGTGGGAAATAGACCCAATAATGATTGATAACCAAATATTACCAGAAGACTCCCTCTTAGCATTATTGTAAGCCTTTATGGTGACCATTTCTAGCTAGATGTCATTCAAAGTGTAGTATGAGATGGTTCATGGGTTTTGATAGTAATAGTGGTAATATGGGTGAAAGAAATGCATCTCAAAGTGTTGTTATAGTCATAAAGCATTTTGTTGTAACCCAATTTATTAGCATGGGTGTTATGATCCTAATTATGATTTTGAACTTGATGTTGGTTCTAATTTTACCACTGATTCTATCCTTGGTTATACTAATTATTCTTTGTTGGTTGTTGGTTATGTTGAGGAAATGGATCTTGGTAGATTCCCATATCTTGATTAGTGCCTTTTAGGGCCAACTTGATCTTAACTTCACTACTCTCAATTATATCTTCAATAAGGTGCCATAATTAGATGTAATGATAAGCACCATGACCAACAACATGATGGAAGTTACACCATTCATTTTATTTATAGCAATCTAGTTTTGGTTGATCTTGATGAAATGGCATTGGTACGATCCATATAATTAGGTTAACTACTATGAACTTTTGAAACAATGTCTCAACAATTTATCCTAATTTACTCAATACTCTAAATTAATTGTGGAATATCCTCCTTTGAGGTTATCTTTGAAAATTAGGTGGAGTTTGGGGCCAATGGGGCCTGCACCATTTGTACGTGTCTATTTTTTGTTACTCTATTCCCTACCTGTTCTTGTTGTTATTGAAACCTTTAGGTTTCTCTTGCACAACCATTTGAGTTGGTAATTGGATTTGATTTGATGTTTGACCCTACAAGAAAATCTTGACAAGGCCTTTTTCAATAAGATCCTTCTCAGTATGTATCCATTTGTCTATAATTTATTCAAATGAACTGATGCAAGCAAGCCATAGATTGTGTGTGACCTCAAGGTGTAAGTTCTATGTAAATATGTCTGCCAACTGTTAGTCTAGCAAATTATGTTGAATGTGACATGCTAATGCTCTCCACCTCAATAGATATGTATCAAATCTTTATCCATCATGCTATTTGGCTTTGCACAAATGAACAACATTTAATTCATTCTCAATGTTGTATTAGAAATGGTTGATAAACTTTTTAGATAAGTCTTTCCAATCCAAAAATAATCCCTTGGGTAACTTAAGTATCCAATCTAGAGTTTTCCCCATTAAAGTTTGTGGAAATAAATGAAGCAAATAAATTTTATTGTAAGCAACCTCTTGGCAAAACATAAACAATGCCTGAATGTGTTCATGAGGGTTCCCCTTTCCTTTGTATTTGTTGAATTTATGTGCCTCAAAATGAGATGGAAAGGGGACTTGGAGAATAGATAACTCAAATGGATATGGACATATCTTGTCAAAATTGTACTTCTTAATTCTATTTCTAGTCTCCAAATATGACACAATCTCTTTCATGGAGTTCCAAGCTTGCATGTTTGGTTCATTCATGGGTGGAACATAATTCTATTGGAGTGGTATGTGCCCCTTTTATTACTATTGGGGTGGTATGTGCCCCTATTGTTGCATGGATTTATTAGGGATATACACCTTATAATCCATGACTTGGTTTTAGTTTACTCCTTGAGTCGAGTAGGTAAGTGGTTGATTCCTTGGAATATGATGCCTTGAATTATACATATTCTATTGATTTTGGGGAGTCTATGGTCTATTCACCATAGTACATGTTGGTTGAGATGAACTAGCCAAATTATTTTGTATGATTTATTCAAGACGTACTAAATGTTTTGGTCTTTGATTCTATGAAGGAATAAGAGGTTCTTGATGATTGAAAAATGTATGCTCCATATCTAGAAAATAATGTTGCAAAACCTCTTAGGATTTAGGTTGTTTGATTGAGACATATTGATCTATCATTTTTGTGTTCTCAAGTAAATTTTGCATTGGATTAACCACATTTACCTATTCTTTCTCTTTCATGGAGTTCCAAGCTTTCATGTTTGGTTCATTCATGGGTGGAACATAATTCTATTAGAGTGGTATGTGCCCCTTTTATTACTATTGGGGTGGTATGTACCCCTATTGTTGCATAGATTTATTAGGGATATACACCCTATAATCCACGATTTGGTTTAAGTTTACTCCTCGAGTCGAGTAGGTAAGTGGTTGATTCCTTGGAATTTGATGCCTTGAATTATACATACTCTATTCATTTTGGGGAGTCTGTGGTCTATTCACCATAGTACATGTTGGTTGAGATGAACTAGCCAAATTATTTTGTATGATTTATTCAAGATGTACTAAATGTTTTGGTCTTTGGTTCTGTGAAGGAATAAGAGGTTCTTGATGATTGAAAAATGTATGCTCCGTATCTAGAAAATAATGTTACAAAACCTCTTGGGATTTAGGTTGTTTGATTGAGACATATTGATCTATCATTTTTGTGTTCTCAAATAAATTTTACATTGGATCGACCATATTTACCTATTCTTTGGAAGCGTCATTGTGGATTGAAGTGATAACTAGAGATTCTGTCAAATCTATGGTAAGTTGGTATGCATCTCAATGACTTATATTATTAATATTGTTAATAAGATCTTGATAATTTGGTTTTAAATCTATAAGTATTTCCTTACCTTTGCTAGAAGAAGGTATGTTTTTCTATTCAATGTTTATGAAGGATTATTCTTGTTGTTTCTCTCCTTCCCTAACCAAAGTGTGTAATTATTCCATAAGAAAATCTGAGGGTAGTCTAGCACTAGATTATATAAACTTTAGGAGGGATTCATCCTTGTCCTCTTGGGGTTGATATTCTAAAAAGTCTTCTTTGGATCCTACTATTGTGGGAATGTCCTCAAAGACCACATAATTATCTTGACCATCATAATAATGATCTTCCTCATAACTAGGGCCATAAGGGAACCCACTACGAGTGGACCTTTGAGTCATGTCTAAAAATGTTTATTCTCTACATTTTACCATATTTGGAAATGTTTTGCAAATGTTTAAACAAGGTATTTGTTTTGATCTTCTCTAAACAAATGACAAGATACAATGAGACTATAATAAAAAAGAGGTGGTGTAGTACCGCATAATTAAAAGAATGTGTTCATGAAATTACTCAACCTTGGGTAGATTGAAATCATATAAATTATAAGAGGGTATGATAACTCATAAAACCTATAGTTTAACTAGTACACTAAAATGTAGGTTAAGAAATATGTCAATACCATAAAAACTAGTTCAACTTTAATGAGTTTCTAATAGGAAACTAGAAGAAAGCCCTTCAGATTAGGAAGGCAACAATGCAAACTAAGAAACTAAAGATGTGAAAATATGCAAAAATTCCTAAGTATAAAACTAGAACCAAACATGAAGCACAACACCACCACATGGTAATAATAAGGTAGAATAAAATATGTTCTAGAACTTAGAGTGTGAGCAATACACTTGATGACCTAAGCCCACAATGATCAAATGATAATTATTCTATAAACATCCTTTAATCCAATTGGGAAATTGAACCTAAGTTAACTCAAATCAAGTGCAAATGAGAAATTAAACATAATTTAACAAGTTAACCTAGAACTTAGAAAGGTGCAATTCTGAATTTGAATTATCAATGAAGGACTTAAAGATTTTGGAAAGTGGTTTAGACTTAAATGGGAAGCATAACTATGTTAATTTAGACAATACAAACATGATGTTTAAGATGAAAAATTAAACAAGTAAAAGATAATTTAGATTTGACCAGCATAATGCTTCCTTATTCAAGAAATGGTGGACAATGTTTTTAGTTATGATATTTTTTTACAATAAAGTTTTGACTCAAATCAATGACCAAGTAATCTAAGACGAAAAGATAAATACAACTAAGTAAATCAACCTAAGCCCTAAACTGACAAGGTTACTTTGTATTAATGAAATCCATATTTATACATATACTTGGGAGGAAATTAAGTGTTCATATAAAATAAAAGTGAATTATTTAATAGGGTATTTTACACCCCATTCTCCCAAGAGACAATACAATGACATGGACCTTTGGGCACAACCTGCATCAACAATACTCCATGGAAAGTGGGGTTGTTTAAAACTTATAATTTATAACCATCTAGATGGTCCCAAGTATGGATAACATAAGGTATGCAACAAATCAATTGGATCCACATCGATTGGCTTATTGTGAAAAGGTCTTATCCTTTTCACAACCACTACATTCATAAATTTATTAATGTAGTATAATATCCTGATTAGTCATATGTTCCAGGCTAGTTTGCCACTAACACAAATGGTTTAACTACTCAAACCACCATCAAAATAGGGTGATCCTAATTTATACCCCTTCCCATGGAAAGGGGTTGAAGTCAATGTCAGGAGATGAAGCCTTGGGTCAAAGCTTCCCTAAACAACTTGTGGAGAGGCAATGACCTCCCCTTCATAAGCCAATTGCATGAAATAAAATGATCTAAGTGAAAAGGCTTTAGAGGTTGTTTTTAGATCACCAAACCATACAAGTTTTGGGGAGATCCTAAATAACTTATTTTTCATGCCTTGGACAAAGGCATAATTGTAATGAAAAGATGATTTTGGTCACCTAAGTTCCCTATAAGGAATGGGGAGAGATCATACATGGATAAATTTTTTTCTCAAATAATCTAACAAGCAAGTGATAGATGAGTTACATAAAACAACATTTCAAGAATTTTGAAATTTAAGTGAATTTTGAGTTTTATAGCACCAAATTTAAATTTTAAGTGAAGTTTTTGGCCCCTTAGCCCTAGTTTGAAAAAACTTTGAAAAACATTCAAAAAAATATTTTGTCAAACCATGTAAGTTCCTTTTAAACACCAAAGAAAAGGTTATAAACTTAATTATGCTCAAATTAACCACTTTTCCTTGTAGGTCTTGCAAGAAAAATTAGGGAGTCTTATTTAGCTTTGAAGCATAAGCAATAATAAAACAACCAAGTTTGGATTTATTGCTCTTGAGTTCTCTATTTTTTACACACAAAGACTGACGTTGGTCACTATTGATTGATGCCAATTGTAGTGAGATTAATGATGGTCAGAGAACTAACCATTACCAATCAAAATCAATTGATAATAGTTACCTATGAACCCTTAGGCACAAACATATTTGGATAAATAACTTGTTATCACAATGTTAGGATAAAATATCCAAAATAAATATTTTTGAATCAGGATAAATGTTTAGACTAGAGATTTATAAATTCAATTTGATAACTACAAACTTGAATAAAGCTAAAAATGTAAATTTTTAGACATATTTTTCCCTACAACTTAAATGATTCCGATTAGTACTAATCGATGATGATCACCTATAACTGACATCGATCACTATGTGACCTGTGTATGGACAAAAACCATTAACAACATGAGAAAAACAAGCTAAAAATTGATGTTAAAGGAATTTTAAATGACTTTAATGGAAATATAAGATTGCCAAAATGTCTTCCTTACTTGAGAGGGATACGTGGTCCTAATGGGTGTGCCAAGATGTATGGATAGATTACAAATATGGTTAGAACAAGCATTAATCATGAAAAACAAAAAAAATGTATAAAGAACTAAAAATCTAGGCCAACCTATTCAATGGGGTGTGAAAATGACAATTAATAAATTAATGAAAGAAATAAAATACCAATTACCTTCCCAAGAGCATATCACCATCCATATGCAGCTCTAAGAGTGCTTTTTCCCTTGATTTTGAGTTCAAGTATTCAATAATTGTACAAGGCTAAACTCATCACCTTCTCAAGAACACCAAGAATAATCTAGGCTCATGATATGAAATCACTAATATTCCTATCAAATTAATCCATCTAATTAAAAATAACTCATTTATCAAACTACAAAAATGACTTGTGGAGAGGATCCTGCATTATAAGTTTACACAAAATTAAGCTTAAAAAATGTGAGTGAAAGGCCTCCTATTTATAAAATTTTCAAATTGTTCAGGATCAACCATGACCATCCATCTCAAGATCAAGATGTGTGGCTATGAATTAATCCAATTATATAATTAAAATCCATAAATATCCTCATAATGATTTGAGAGGAAGGGGCATTAAAGAGGCATGGTAAGTCATAATCCTGATATTTGTTACATATATGGATTATGGATGCCACCCCAAAAATTACCTCACTTAATGATGAAATTAATAGGAATCAATTTCCAATAAATAAATGTTTAATAACTTCCATGAAGTTCTTATTTAAGATCATAATTTTGTTTAATTTTCCTAAGTAAGATTAATCAATTTGAGTGCAATTTTTTGGAAATTGGTGCACTTCATAAATTAAACTGGTCAGAAAGTCATATTACTGGGTTATAATTTAACTCAAGATGAATTAGAAGGCGATGTTTGTTCTATACAGATCATCATCTCATTTAGGATGTTGTCGACACAAAATAACATAAGCACATGATGTGTGCTTATAAATTAGAAGAAAAGAGTGATCCAAGGCACCACAATGCAAAATCATCATTTTGACTTGAAATGATTAGAGAAAAGATATGAATCACATAAAATGCATTGCACCATTAGGGATACATTAGACTAAATCAGTACTTGTATATGACAAGATCTAACATTTTAGGCAATTAAGTAATTTTGGCCCAAATTGTGCATTTTAGTGCAAATTTTGAGTAAGATTGACAATTTCAACACAATGGTGTTAGGAATTATATGTCTACACCATACTTCACTCCCTAGTGGTTCACTACATACATATGATGACTTATAATAATTATTTCCCATGCATTATATTTTGAATAATAGAACTTGAGTTGCATATGAGAGGTTGCCTTTATTACATTAGGGTAAGTCAGAACTAGTAAATGATTACATTCTAAAATTCAAATCATGCATGTGATAGTTTATGTACTAATTGATATATTTGGAGGTAAAATACATACTTGATAAAGGCCTCATTTTTCCTCTTAAGGATAAATTGTTATATGAGACATTAAGATCATTTTGACATCTATGCCATAAAACTATCACATTAGAAAATAAGTTGGGACTAGTTGACACACATTCAAAGACATATTTTGATTTAGATCTCTCATAGCCATAATCATCCACTATGGTCTAAGCATCTAATCCACCTATGCATAAATAAAAAGTGGCACTAAAACCACCAATCAAGGTACTAAACAAAGGCAAAGATCCACTTCAAATAGTATCTCCCATAGTGATTAGAGCATAGGACACTAGTAGAGGGAATATACAGTTTGATTCAGACAAAGGCAATCCTCATGATATCTTGTTTACATTATTAGATAAGGGGATGATCACACTTCCTCCTGATTAGCATCGTATAACAAATTGTTCACACATAATAATTAATAAACCATATTACAATTATCATTGAATTAACATACATTAGGATAATCACTATTGTGCACTTAGAGATTGTATTAACCAATATGTCAACAAAGGCATTATAGCATTCACATAGGGGGCATCAATATCTCCTTCTCCAAATTCCCCTAGATCACATTCTTTTACAACTAAATTATCCCAAGACATTCCTTTCAAGGAGCCATTGGTTACTCATTGTATGATCCATGTGATTTCTAGGACACCTACTTATGTGAGATCTCATATAACATAGAGTTAGTAGAGATGGAAACCAATTCAAAGAGATCAACCTATGAGCCATGTGGTTTTTAGGACACCTACTTAGGTGAGATATCATGCACCGTAGAGTTAGTAGAGATGGAAATTAGTTCAAAGAGATCAACCTAGTTATAGAAACATGATGAAAAATGGAATATAACTCAACCAATAGTTTCAGTACAAAAACCAATTAATATATTTTAAAAAGATAATATACCCTAGAGTATAATTTTAGTATGACGATTGATTAAGTTATTCACTATAGAGTTTGAAAATCTAGATACCATTAGTGCACCATAATTAATATCAGTTCCCAAGGCTATTTCTACACCTATGTAGCATGAGTAGTATGGTCATTTATTTATTCTTCCAATAGGATTTAGATAATGCATGACATAGTCACAATATCAATAGTAATATATAATATGCTACTTTTATGTCATAAATAATAATAACTAACATTTTATATCCAATATCAATATCTACTCAACATCTATATGAAAATCAAATCAATTATCATTATCTAATCAATTATACAAATTGTCATGTCAACACCTAAGCAAAAAACATAATAAAAACATCTAATCAAATAAATAATACCAAAATCCAAATACCACATAACATGATTCCCATTTATAAAAAAAAGTCAATGCACGTGCGCACGCGCGCGCGCGTGTTTGTGTTTCATAAAATTTTCATAGATTGCTACATAATCACTCAATAATGGGAGCTCGATCACTATGACCCATCTCATCACCCTCACTCTCATCTCCATACCCACTATAACTTGATGCAATGCATCCCTTCTAGACCCAGATCAAAACCTATGCCTATGTTCTCTCTCTTGAAACACTGCTAGCTCAGCCATAACCTTTGTATGCTCACATTAAATATGAATATAATCATCTAATATCTTTCCACCTACCCACCCAAACCATTGGGTGGTGGTATAACTCATCTCTACAACTCCAAACATGACTCATATTTATCCATTTTTACCTACATATATGTTGTGGTGGTAATGGTCACTTGATCAAATAGGCATGCATGGATACCAACCACTTCTATAGTCTACTCCACTATCCCATCATCCATGACATCATCAATAATGTGCATGTAAGATCTTATAGTGCCACTTCAATGATAGTCTCATAATACTCATCATATACTACACCTACACACCAACATAATACATTAGATGTCTACTTGATAAGCCAATATTAAACAAACCAGGTGTAATAATCTATAATGATAACAGACCTCCATCTACTTTAATGGGCTCTAGATCTAAAACTTCCTTTATGATGTCACTGTTATTAATTAGATTTTGCACCTACTATGTTTTACAGGAGTTGTAGTACAAATAAATATAATGACACAATGGGATCACCTCCAAGTTATGGGACCTTAGAGAATTTAGGTTAACCTATATACAAGTCAAATTTCCTTTCACTAAGCTTAGTACAATTGATACGTGACCAATTCACTTCTAACTACAACTTCTTAGTGATTTTGCTCTTAACAGGGGTTTTATTTGTAAAGAAAATAGTTTTGAAGGAGTTTTAAAACTAGAAATGGTGATGCACCAAAGGCTTTTAGTGGAAATTATTGCTTGATTTGATTGAACATAATTTGAACAATAATATACTGAAATCTCTTAAAACACAATCTCACATGAGTATGAAATCAAAGGTAATATTGGACTTTTTATCAAATAAGGAATAAAGTTATCAATTTTTCCTCAACAAGATTTCAAAAGGGAAAGATAAATACCACAAATGATCCTATATAAATAAAATAAGACTTATATTATTCACAAATGTAACAAAATCCATACATACACAAGGATGACACAAAATAAGGAAGTAAAAACTTTAGTATATTGATATTCTTTAGGATACAACATGTAGATGAACTTCTCAAAAGAAGAGAAATTTATCTCTCAGTAAAAAGATTCATGGGCTACATAGGAGACCCATATTTATACAAAACACTTACTCTCTTTAAAGATAAAAAGTCCAAATTTTTTACATTTACTCAAGGAGTAAGAAATTAGGAGTGCTCATATAAATGTCACCATTTTCTTCTTGAAGAGGCATCTTTGGTGTAGTAGAAGGAAGAAGAGGACTCTGCAAGTAGTTAGGTGTTTCACAAAATGTTGAAGGAGAAAAATGTTGTTGGATACTTATATTTGAACCATCTTTCCTTGAGCTTAGTTAAAGAAGTCTCTCACTAATAAATGGGGTGCCAAAATGAAACTTCATGACTTGGTCAATATTTTAACAAAGTTGAATGATTTTTTCAATATTTGAATATTTTAAAACATAACTTGCAAAACCTAAATTGTTAATTGCATTTGAGACTTTTACAGCTTATAAGTCACTTGACAAAAAGGGATGTGCAAATTATAATGTGAGCTTTTACAACTTTTAAGTCATTTAACTTGTCAAAAAGAAAAGTGTAAAATAAAAGTTACACTTTTTCAACTTAAACTTAACAAAATGATAATTGAAAATTACAAGTAACACTTTTTCAACTAAAAGATAAGATCTATCAAAATGACAGTTATAATTTACAAATTTTTTAAGTAGATTATAAAATTTGTAATTTATAGAATGCATTCTTCTTAAATAATTAATCAATGGCAATGACATCAGATGATTCCTTATCTTTTTTTGATTGTATATTCTAGATGTAAGCATCAAATATACCAAATATTTCTTGTGGGTGTTCTTCATCATGACCAATTGTGTAAATATTATTAATGTCACATTTTTCCATTACCTCATATAATTATTTAGAAGAAGCTCTATAGATTTGGATATCTTTGCCCATATGATCAAGTGTATTATGGTACATGATAAATTGGTGGATTGAATCCAAATTGAAAATTATGTCATGTGATGACTCCCTCTTAATCACCTCCTTGAATTTATCCTAGACAACCTAAATAGGAAGAGGTTCATCTTTTTAATCTGATGCCCAACATGACAATTTACAAATTGAATCTTTGATGTCATACATTACATTGGTGGCCTTATCACTTGTGCTTTTTGTAGATACCATAATTTCATACCCTAAGGATGATTAATTAGGTGTCATAGGTCCTATTTATTTAAATCTCTGAAATAAACCGTATCCTAAGGTTTATTTTATTTACCATATATTAGGTTGATAAATAGTCTTTAATTTTGACTTTTTCCCTCTCCAAACCTCCTAAATCCATTTATAACCTAGGAATCTACCCCCTAACCACTTTATCCCTATATGGATTCATTACCAACAACTCTACCTATATTCAAGATATTTTTACCCATGGTTGAAATAAAGGCACCAATTTGGGTGAATCAATGTCAATTCATCTATGATCAGTGTTGATTCTATAGATCAACGTCGATCCATAAATACTTATCCTATCTTTGCATTTTAGACCTAGAAACTCAGAGCTTCAAATTGATGTTAAAATTCTTAGAAATTTTGTAACATTCCTAATGACACTCTACTATATTTTTGTTGTGTTCAATCCATATCCCATATGAATCCTGAGAAACTACCTTAGTCTGTGGAAGAATTTCATTTTTCTCCCAAATAAATCAAAGGTAAGTTATTGGGTTTCATTTTATCATTTTTTGGAAATTATTATTCTATTATCTATTTATTTAATCATTAAAATAGTATTAGCATCCCTTTGTATCCATTGATCAACTTCTATTAGCAAATATATCTCATTTTCTCTCTATTTTATTAAACTCAGTCATGAAGAGAATTGATGTTGATTCATTCTGAATCAACACTATTCTTATTAGGATCAACATCGATCAACCATGTTTAATTCATAGATTCTGAGACCTTGATCCTAAGCCTCTATTTGTAATCCTTTACTGATTACTATTATTTAAAATGGCCTTTTTCTTGTAGATGACTCTACTTGGTTTAGTTCATGTCATAACTAGTATCATTGATCTCCCCATAGTTTCCAAACCTTTGTTTGCCAATCAAAGTGACATAGCCTTTGAGCTAGCCATTTATGCAATCATTTATTCACCCTTTCATGAAGCCACTAAAGAATAATTAGCTATTATACAAGATCATGTAGATTTTGCTTCTACTTATTGGGAGGTATATTTCATTTACATTGATAGATTACTTGAGGACTAAATCATAATCAACATTATTATCTTATCATTTATCTATTATAATTTCATATTCTTATTATTCACTTAATTGCATAAATAGTTAACTAACATCCTTCTAAGGAAGTGTACCACTGCATAGAACTGATCTCATATTAGGCAGTCTGCCTAATTATCTATTAATCTATTTTTTTAAAGTATTTACATGTGTGTAGGTTATTCTTTCCAGCCAAAAAGAAGCTCTCAATATCACTAGATTCAAAGTGGTGCTCAACATCTTCCAATCTATAGGTATTCCTCACAAATCCTATTTTTATTTGAGTTTTTAATAAGTAATATTTAATTTAAAATAAAATAAAAACTACTTAAACATTCTGGCACATTTGGTGGGACCACTAAGGTCTCACTTTTCTTATTGAAGTTCATTTCTGAATTCATTTATCTCTCTCCCTTTCTTTTATTTATTGAATTCATTTAAAGAAAATATAAAATTGCATTTTTCCTTTTTAAAAAGGTTAAATAATCTCATACATTTTGATTGATTATTTTATCCATATAGAATAATCTAGTCTATGAATTTATTGTAGTTATCACTTTTATCACACATAGGCCAAATCATGTTCATAACAAACTCATCAAAAAATTTGACATAAGGGAACCAACTAGGATTTCATCACATAATGGTAACCTTTCTTCTCAATGATCTCACTTGGATTTTACCAAGGGGAGAACCAACTCAGTTTTTTGGTTAAGTATAAACTCTAGTCTTTTGTCATATTCTAGAAAAGCACTTGACACCATTATGTTGCAGTGTGTGAAGTGAGGGGGTAGGCCCCAATACCAGGCCAAGTATTGATACCACTATAGAAATATCTGAGAGCCTAAACAAAACTTGAGATCATCTTTAGTTTGTCACTTCTTAGGACCCTCGGTATTCTTCTCTTTTTATTTTATCACTAAAAAGTAAAAAAAATTTAGGTACATATTTAGCATGCACATCTTTTCATCCTCACTAAAAATGAGATAATAGAAAAGAATCTTTTACATGTTTTTTGTTATTTATTAGTTTTTTCCTTTTTTATCACTACATAGTTTTGATGTGACATTAGTCACAAAAGAAAATTGAACACCCATCTTAATCTTCATCCATAGATAATTCTCCTATCCCTCTTACTTTCCCTAAGTCCCTGAGGGAAGGCGTCCCTTACTATTATACCCAGGGTGATCCTGAATTCTCCACTATAATAAATAGCAATCCCATAGCACTTAACCATTATTTTATCTCTTGAACCATACATATCCCATTATCTCCCCATACGTAGTTCTCTAATAACCCATACAATATGCCTTTAGAGGAAGGAAAAGGGTTTACCACTATTATGGTATCTTCCCACAATAATACTCCTCTAATTAGTTATGACACCACTACTACACAACCCTTAGGAAACCCACCACCAGTGATGTCTGGTGCTCAATTAACAACCAATAATCAAACTTAGAATGTTACCATTCCTTAAACTATACATACTCAACCAATTACTACATCACTTTAGAACCTAGTCATCTCAGTCCTAGTGACCCTTCCACTAATTCAAATTAATGTACCCTTAAGTATCTAAACACAACCATTACAATAGGCCCTTGTAAGTCAGCCACCTCAATAGTATGTTCCCTTGACAACCTAGTACATAACACCTATGAAACCTATCAGGTCTACATATATCCATTTACAAGCCCCATAGTATGTGGTGGATTCTCAACCTATCATGATCATATAAGTCAATTATCCTTTATCTCAAGGTTTTTCCATGCAGCTTCCTACATACCAACTCTCACAATAAAATGTTTTGGGAGGAATCGCTCAACATAATGCCCAACCCGATATCATGATCATACTTATGAACAAGATGGTTGATTTATAAGCCTTTGCCTCTAGGTAGAAGAACATGTTCACCTAAAAACAACTTATTAATTAGACTATCAACCTGACAATTCTTATTAGGCCTTATCCTCAGTGAAAACTCCCTAAGTTTATAAAGTTATAAAATAAGGAGGATCCATAATAACATCTTCAAGCATTTAGACATGATTTCTACCTTATAGCACATGGTGATGCACTTATTCTTAGGAATTTACCTATGTCATTATTTGGATCTACTCTAGATTAGTACAACTCAATCCCACAACATTCCCTCTTCTCATTTGGATAGCTATCTCAAATATTCCTAGAACACTTTTCTATCAATATAGTAAGAAAAGTTACTATTATTGACCTTTACACCATTTGATAGTTTGATGATCAATCTATCATTGACTTTGTGGCTAGATGGATAATTTTAATCAATCAACTCACCTTATCTCTATCGTAACCCAAGTTAATTGATTTGTTCACAAGAGAATGTGCTAAACACATCTTATTGATGTTACATGTACAATATTTTAAAACCTTTAATGAGGCCTTTTCAATGGTCTGTAAGCTTGAAATTAGAGCCCTAAAATAAGGGAAGGTTAAATTTTGAAATAAAAACTTTAAATCTGAGCCCTCTAAAGGAACTATAATAATAACAATAATAAAACCAAAGGAGCTACCAATGCCATAGTTATAAAGTCAACACCACCACAAACTAAAAACCAATCTAAGTCCTCCACCTCATAGGCATATTATTAGAATCCAGTAACATGCATTACCCCATGATAATATATCCCTTTATGAGAATATTATGCATTTATTCTAGATAAACTCTTAAAGGCATCTCTTGTTGAGCTCCCTCTAGTAAGACCTCTTGATGATTCTCATCCTAAACCTAATTGGTTCAGGGAAAATGACTTCTATAATTTTCACCATGTAATAGGCCATGACATCAGTAGATGTTATTATTTCAAGGGATTAGTACAAAATATTATAGATTAGGGGGAACTACAACTAGATAATCCAAATGCACCTGCAAACCAATATATAGATATTTAGACAACCATTTCCTAATCATGCTTCCAGATCAAATTTTGTGTAATCTAAATCAAGATCCACATTAGAACATGAGACTCACATAATTAACACCATCCACAACCAAATTATACCTAAAAAATTTGATGATTCTCCAATCCCTGATCTCTTCATAGGAGACACTTTTGAACCATCCAAACCAAGTGAAGACATCCCAACGCTTCCTCTAATTTTATAGATATCATTGTTTGAGATCCACTAGAAGAATCCATATCTACAAGCACTCAAGAACTAAAAGAAGAAAGGGATATTAAAGAAAAGGTTTGCATTAACATTCTAGAAGATTACATTCCTTACATCATTTCAATACCAACATGGAGTATACATATTCCCACCAACATATTACTTCTAGAGGAAACTATTATGTTACCTCAAACTATCTCTATATCAGTTCCCCCCATTAATCAAGAGGCGATAAATTCTATAAAAATCAAGGGAAAAACCATAGATACCAAAAACATAAATTTTAGATCCCCAAGGGGAAAGTCTCTAAAATATCTTCCTATTAGGATTGAACTCCCTAGAGAGTAAATCCCCACAACCCCTGAGTATATGCAAAAAGGAAAATCACCACTACCCCCTATTTAGACAAGAGTTTCTATACTAGGACCCCATCCTTTAGCTAAACTAAAATCTACTATTATATAATCCACCACCAAAGTGTATGTACCATCACAAAAAAAAGTCCCACTGTGGTCATGCCAATATATAATCCATTACACCCCTATTATCCATAGGGTTTAGGTGTAAAGACTTAACTTAAACACAAAGTACCTATAGTAGGGACCATTCAAACAACTTGTTCAAAAGGCCAACATTCAAGGTCACGTACCTCTTCCCCATGAGTGCCTCAAAGAATGGAAAAGCTAAGTCAAGACCCATTGAAGGGATCTTATTCTAAGATATTTGATCAACTTATCTAGACCTCCATAATTTTTCTACCATCCATAAAACTAATCAACCCTCATATTCAAAAAAGATCATGGTATAAAGAAAATAGGATATGCGCATACCATCAAATAGTAGGACATGATACAAAAATTTGTAACGCATATAAGGTCATAGTCTAAAATCTATTAGATGAAGATGATCTCTTAATAGAATAATTAGATCATGACCATCCCCCTAAGGTTACATCCACCATAGGAAGTAACACATCAGAACAAGTTGTAAATGAGGATAAACACTCTAATAGTTCCCAACACCAATCTCTCTTTAGATGTGGATAACTCTAAGAACATAATAAATCCCCCTCTATTTTAGATATATGTAGTTCATATAGCCACATGATCCCAAGCCTAGGGTCATAAGACCCACAATCACGAAAATATGAAAGCAACTATTGTTAAAGCACCAACTCCTCTTACAAATAGTATGAAAACACCCTCCTCTAAACCTAAAGTCTTCATTTTAGGAAATGCACAAAATAATAATGCTTTGGAAATCATACATATATCTTTTCTAAAGTAGTTGCATCAACTTTCAGTCATGATGTCCTTATATAAACTTGTCTAAAACTCTCCACGACACTATGAAGACATGATAGAAGCCTTATAGGCCATATAAATACAAGCTAAAAAACCCTAGCCATTGTCATCTTTATTTACATTTCTTCAAAAAACCTTATCCATAACATTTCATGGTTAAAAAATACCACCCTTATAACCAGATGATTAAGATCCTGCATTATTTATCACTACCTAGATAGATCAGACTTGGGGATCAAAATAGTTATGATACATAACAGTGCTAGTATAAACATCATCTCTTCTCATGTATTTAAATAACTGTAGTTACCTGAGATAGTGGTAGCGTAATCACCCCCCATTTTATAAGCCTTCAATGATACCATTGCCCCTATATTAGGAATGATAATAATTCACATTCAGGTAAGTACATGAGTTCTCCCTAAATTATTCTACATTATTGAAGGAGAGTTTTAGTACAATATTATCTTAGGACATCTATGGATATGTTCTATGCACTATATTCCCTCTACTTTTCATCAATGCATTAAATTCAAACACGAGGGAAAATTCACAACATCATGAGTGACCCTCATCCCTTAAAAAATTGAAACCTAACCTTTTGACCCAATGAGCTCCTAATTCCATTACAAAGTACTACCCCATCCTCATACAATGAAGCATCCACTAACACAATGTTTACTGCATCAAGAATTGGTAAGGAGTCCATTAATTCCACATTTTAGTATCTTTTAATCAAAGAGTACCAGTTACTAACACTCAATGC
The DNA here is from genome assembly GCA_037957365.1 of Torreya grandis. Classification (NCBI taxonomy): domain Eukaryota; kingdom Viridiplantae; phylum Streptophyta; class Pinopsida; order Cupressales; family Taxaceae; genus Torreya; species Torreya grandis. The sequence continues at coordinate 2,208,028 of JARHVA010000605.1, read as the reverse complement.
TCTCCCTAATTCATAAGAATATTGATTCCCTAACAAATAATTGACTTATTATCTAAATTTATGGGAATTTTTTCCCTTTGGCCCATTATTCCTTCATACCCATTTGATCTATGGGGGACTGAACCAACCTTATTCAACACCTTCTAACCAAAATCAGGCTAAACTATTTACATCAATTTTTTTGTTCCTTGGTAAACCCCGTTTTGTGGAGATATACCTACAATGTTGTGCCTAGAAAGGTTTTGGTATGGGACATTACAAATAGGGCCCACATAAGGCTGCAATTGAGGATTTTAGAAAACCCCATGAAAAACATGACCTCAATTTCATAAAAAATCCCAAATTTTCCTCAAAGATTACTCTCCCTCTCATCCTTGGAGAGGATACACCATCTTCACCATCTAGTATTGATGATGTCATATCCATTCCTCCAAAAAAAATTAGTTGATACTATTACTGTAGAGCCTCTCATCTATCTTTGTGATGGAGAGGTCTGAAACATTCCTCTATCCTACCTAGACATGATAGGGTAGGATTCTCCCACCATCCTTGTTATTCAATGCCATGATGATGAGTCAATATTAACTCATTTAGACATCAATAACTCCCATCTACGTAAATCCATTCCATCAAAAACCTTTAATATTTTAAATGAGGCCACTATTGATGTTAACATAGGGTCTCTAGAGACTCCATGAATAGTTAAGGTTAGTAAACCCTTTGATCCCTAGGAGTACTAGTATTTCACTGCATTTCTAATAGAGCACAATGAAGCATTCATTTGGTCCTATAATAATATCCTTGGTATCAATCCTACCATCATCATTCATAACATTATTACATTCCCTGAAGAAAAAACTATCAAGTAGAATCTCTAGAAAATACATCCTCACATTGTGCTCTTGGTCAAAGAAAAATTATAACACCTCTTATCCGTTAACTTTATCCAGCCTATCAATTACCCTTAATGTGTATATAACATCATCCTTGTAACAAATCCTATGAGGGGACTTCACCTTTGTAATGAATTTCAAGACCTTAATTTCACTTGTCTAAAGGATGATTTCCCTTTCCCTAATATTGAATAGTTAGTAAATTTAACAACTAGCCATGAAATATTGTCACTTATGGATGGTTTCTATGGATATAATCAGATTGTTATCACACTAGAAAACCAATGTAATACCTCATTTATTACTCCCTTGGGGACTTTCTACTATTGTGTTATGCCTTTTGGCCTAAATAATGTAGGAGCCACATATCAAAGAGCCATGACCTACATTTTTGATGATATTATCCATAAGATTATGGAGGATTATGTGGATGACCTCCTTGATAAATCAAAGTTATGAAAAGATCACCTTTCTATCTTAAAGGTTATATTCACCCACCTAATCTAATTTTGTGTCCATTTAAATTCTAAGAAATGTATTTTTTGAGTATTGATGGGTAATATCCTAGGATTTATTATCTCCATCCATGGGATAGAATTTGACCCTGCCAAAATCTAATCCATTATGGAAATTCCACCACCATCCAATCTAAATTAGCTCTGTAGTTTGCAAGGTAAATTTTAATCTATCTATCATTTTATCTCCTAATTATTTGATTGTTGTTAACCTTTCCATCACCTTTTAAGAAAAGATATCCATTTTAAGTGGGACTCTAGTTGTCAAGAGGCTTTTGATGCTCTTAAGAGATAGCATCTCTCACCACTAGTTCTCACTCCTCTAAAATAAAGACAATTATTCTTCTTGTATATTTCCACTACTGACCATGCCTTTGGAGCTATGTTAGCCCATCATGATGAATAAAAAAATGAGTAGGTAGTGTACTATATCAATTATACACTTATAAAATATGAGATGCATTATTCTCATAATAAAAATTTGTGTCTAGTTATGATCTTCATCACTATTAAGGTATGGAATTTTCTGCTCAATCTTAAAACCTATGTTGTCACAAACATTGATCCCTTGAAGTTTTTGTACTCCAAACCTTATTATAATCAGTGAATAGACAAGTGGCTCATGATTTTGGCAAAATTTGATCTAGAGTTTATCCATAAAAAGTTATTTAAAGGTTAAATCATTGCTGATCAAATTCCTAAGGTGCCCCTTTCTAATAATCAACTAGTTAACTATGAATTTCTAGATGAATCTATAGCCTTCATGTCTCAAATAGATCCACAATATCAAATGACTCTTTTGTTTTATGGATCTAAATGTGAACATGGTGGGGGATATGGAATTATCCTAATTCCTCTTGGGGGGATACCTATCCTTCTATCTTTTAAACTTGATTTCGATCACACTAATAATATGATAGAGTATGAGGCTTTAATCATAGGTCTCCAAACTACCTTAGCTATGGGTTTTAAGTCACTCAATATCTATGGTGATTCCTAGCTTGTGGTTAAAAAAATTAAAGGAATCTATCAATGTAATAATGATACTCTTTAGAAGTATAAGATCTTAGCTTATCAATTGCTAGCCATATTTGAGCATTGTGCTATCCAAGCCACTTCTCAATCAACTAATAAATTTATAGATACTATGGCTTCCCTGGCCTCTTTTATCTCATCCTTGTCTTAGGAGTCTAAGTTGTTTTTCCTTATTCATAATATTAATCAAACTTCCTTTACCAAAACTAACATTTCATCCATCCACAACATGGAGGAACATCCATTAGATTTTTGGTACTCATAGATATTTGATTATCTATTTAGGGGGATTACTCCTCTAAATATATCTAGAAATGGCAAACACATTTTATAACATTATGTCACCCATTTTGTCATATTAGGGGGTGTCCTTTATAAGCATGGTTTTGATGGCATCCTTATTCATTGTCTCCAAAATCATGAATCTACCCTTTCTATCAAAGAAGCTCATGATAGATCATGTGGGGAACATGTTAATGGCTACACCACTAATAAAAGAATCTTATAGTTAGGCTATTATTGGCCCAAATTAAATCAAGACTATTGAAATTATGTTAAGAGGTGTGTTAAGTGTCAGTAAAACACCAACTTATCCCATCTCCCTAGCCAAGCATTTTAAGTAGCTCAAGACTTTTGGCCTTTTTCCCAGTAGGGGCTTGATCTTATAGGTCAAATCAATCCTAAATCATCCTAGAATTATGGGTTTATCATTACAAACACTGAATATTTTACTAAGTGGGTGGAGAATATCCCCCTTATCTCAACCAAAGTAGATAAAATCATTGAATTCATTTCTCAACATATCATTTATTACTTTGGCATCCCTCATAAGAACATCATAGATAATGAGAAATATTTTAAGAACAAAAAGGTTTAAGAGCTTTATGATTCTTTTAGCATTAAGCTAGGATTTTCCTCGCCTTATTATCCTCAAGCTAATGGATAGGCTAAGGCATCCAACAAGACTCTAGTCAAAATCCTAATCAAAGTCATTAATGAAATAGGCAATAACTAACACTTGTATGTTCTTTATGCCTTATGGGCTTCTCAGAGTAGTATTCGAACACTTACAAGTGCTAACCCTTTTTCCCAAGTATATGATATTAAAGTTGTGGTTCCTCTCAAAGTTTGGATTCTTTACCTTTGTATCTCCTTGAAAGATATCATTTTTGAGGACAAATTTTGTCAGGAATGATTAGCCCAACTCAAACTCTTAGACGAGCATCACTTGGCTACCCTTGACCATTTATGTTTATATCAAGAATGAATTAAACGTGCATATAATAAACATTTAAAACAATGTGAATTTAACACTGGTGACCTTATCTTAAAATAAAATCAACATGTAACTAATATGGAAAAAATAAAAAGGGGAAAATTTACTCTGAATTAGCTCATACCATATATCATCACCCATAAGTACATATCTGGGGCATATCACTTAGCCTCTTTTTAAGGAAAATAAAATCATGATGTTCTCAATGCATTGCATCTATGTCCTTTCTACTATTAATAAATCTTAGTCACTTTTGGTCTGCCTAGTTTCATCTCTAGGTTTCATATCCCTATACTCTTATACCAAATAATTATATATAGAGACATGTGGTTATCTGGTAGCATTGCCTATTATTAACCTTAAATATGAATACTTTAGCTCTATTCATATCATTCTTTAATTGAATAAGCTTCATCTATAATGGGAAGAAGCTCCAAATCGTTATTCCCTAAAATCTTTCCATATCACTAATTCATTTTGAGAATAAGTGTTTTATTTTATGTATCAAAGCTTTGGGAACTTATCCTAGGATACTTGAGGCCAATCCATAAAAAAAAATTGCTTTGGGATAGAAAAAAATTAAATCATCTACAAAATCAAAAGCAAAGTAATATGAATAGACTGCTTCCTTGAAGGATAACTAAGTAAATCTACAAATTTTTTAAAACTATACAAAATATCAAAAGCACAGACTGCTCCCTTGAAGGACAACTATTTCAAAAAACATATCTCAAAATATAGACCACTCCCTCAAAGGATGGCTATCATGCATAAAAGTATCCCTAGAAAGATTCCCACATTGATAAGCTTTCTTTAATTTAGTATACTTCCCACATTGATTAGTCTACATGAATTGGCATACAAGGATTCTAAGTTGGACCCTTAGTTGTGGGTATACAAGATGAAAACATCTTATTCTTAGAATATGCTTTTATTAATATCGTAAAAGCAAATAAATAAGAGCCTGAACTTAGTTGACCTAAAGTTGTTAGGATTGTTATTAGTAATTGGTTAAGGACACATTTGCATCCATTTCAAGTGGTTTTTTTTGGGTCATGGTATGAGTCAATAATGAGTAATAATCCTTTTTGTAAATAAAAGTAATTACAAAATTATCTACCTATATTAACAAAAATCTTAAATCTGGTAATTCATAAATCTATGAACATGCAAATTAGTAACTTATAAATTGTATCCATTATAATCTAATGCATAACCATTAATCATGATCCATAAACATTACTTATCATCCATCATCATAAATCCAAATCATAATTTATGACATTTTAAATCCATAATACATAATTTACATCACATAGAATATACAAATCCACAATCAAATATACATCCATAATTTGTAACTAAATCCATAACAATCCATAATTAATAAACTAATCAACTCATAAATCATATCCATTTTAATCATAAAACATTTAAAAGCATTAATCCATACATCAAAATCACATCCATATCCATAATTTATAATCCATAATCCATAAATAATTAGTAATATAAGCATCATCCATAAAACATTTGATAACAATTAGATACATATTCTAATCATCTAATTACATCACATAAAAAAATTATAATCATAGTAATCTAATGTCTATAATCCATAATCATTTTAAAATATAAATCCATCACATGTAAAGGCCATAATCTAAATAAACAATCACATATAAATCCATAACATCATATAATCCATAAACAATGTAAACATCCATAACATAATCCATAACATCCATACAAATGATAATCCATCAATTCTTAATAATAAAATAATCCATAAACATGTTATATATATATATATATATATCAAAAGATCAATTTACATCCACATATCTGTATACATATCCATGACTCTCTAGCTAGTACAATAAATATAAATACATGTGGATCTATATATATATATATATATATATATATATATATATATATATATATATCAAAAGATCAATTTACATCCACGTATCTGTATACATATCCATGACTCTCTAGCTAGTATAATAAATATAAATACATGTGGATCTATTAAGTAAATTGTAAGCTACTCAAATAAATTATTAGTACATCTCTACCCCCATATCCACACCCATCTCCATCTGTGTTCCTATCCCTATCTCTCCTCCAAGAGACACTCCCCATGTTGATTGATCATGTGTGTGAGTGCCTAGAGGACTTGTCATATGTGGCTATATGGGTTGTATAGCATGGAGTCTCTAAAAGCTAATCTAGAATTATTTACTCATAATATCTCATCTTCACCACTAGCTCCCAATACCTCTCGATGTTCACAGTCACTAATGGTCTCATGCACAACCCCACCACCTCTCTAATGATCTGTAATGAACACTCTCTCCCCCTCCCTCCTCCTTAAGGTGTTCCTCTCTAACTTGTGCCTATCCCAATCCTCCACAAGCATGTCATGACTTAGTTATAAGGAGTTAAACCCCACCTATAAAGTATCCAATCAAACCTAAAGGGTATCTTGCTTAACCAACACTATAGTCAACACCCCCTATGTTGTAGCTAGCTACCCCTATAGAGTGGTACATTATGACCTAAATATATTACTCTCCATGATTATCTCACCCACATCTATCTCCTCATCCTAAATCTCCTCATCTTCCCCAATTGCCTCATCTCCCATCTCATAATTTGTTTCCTCTTTGGTCTCCTTAGCCTCAACATCTTCCTCCACCTCCTCCATCTCCGCATCCCCCCTCCCTAGTGTGGATGCACCACTCTATCCTACCATGATACCCACTACTTATCCCACCATGATATATATGTAGGAGTGTACCCCACATCCTCCACATCTTTGTCTATCAGTACTAACTCCTCCTCTATTAGGACATCTGTAGTAATTAGTCTAGGCATCTTCACTCTAACTCATCCCACTTGTATACATGTGGGTTCTATAAAATGTCTTACACTAGGCCAAAATACCACCACACTTAGCCAAAATGGATGTACTCTAAGTAATCTATCTTCCTCCCCATCACCCAACATTCCCTTCATACCCTTGTTAGTTCTACTTCCATCCTAGGCCATTTAAGAGATCATAGATAGGGTCTCTATATGATATTTTTAGTTCTCAATCCCTTTAAAATGCCTCTGTAATAATTTGTCTCTAATAACACCATCTATAAATTCTCATGCTAGATCAACCTTCCACCATAGGAAGTCTATGTTGTAATATATCTCATACCATCATATTTATGGCATATCAATGGGAGGCACTATCTTGATGTGCTCGTAAGCCTAACACTGTAGTATGATAAATCACAAATATGATGCAATTCTCCAACATGTCTGTAACTACACCACTCAATCTCCACGAAAATCTACCTCCCCTTAAGTTTGGGAGTGCATAGCATGATATTGTCAGCATCATCATAGTGAACATGCCTCTCCATACTGTGTCCACTCTGTAGATAGGATTGAAATTAGCTCTACCAGCAATAAAACTAATACCCTTTACATCATCATCATATAGGCATCTCAAAGCTGTTCCTCAACCTTGAACATCCATTGGTACTATAGGTGCTCCCTACATCAAAAGTCATAAAATATGGTAGATGTCCTCTTTGGTGATGGTCATCTCCCCAATTTATATCCATAAGATCCTAGTCATGACATCCCATCACTTTAATAAATCCATAAAAAATCTTGTGTCTCAATAGATACATCGATAGTGATGTACCCTTTCCAATCTTATGACCTCTAAATGGGCTCAGGCATCATCGCTCAACTAAACTTGCAATCATTTTAGTAAGGGAAACACTTGATCTCACATATGTAGTAGCCTTCAGGCTTATCATAAATATACCCTATAAGCCTAAAATATCTTAAAAATATATAACTTATCCTAATCCCTATCTCTATTCTATGTCCTTCACATTTTTTTGTGAATTAGTGTCAATCCTTTATAGATCAGTGTTGTTTTGCCTGGATCGACACTATTTCATTAAAATGACATCAGTTCCTTATGAATCATCATTGATTCACTATGTAATAAACACTAATTCTTGAAAAACTCCCCATAACCCTAGCCTAACCCTAGCCCCCAAAATCCTTAAAATCTTAAAAAATTCAAAAAAATCAAAAATTTAATAAAATAATCAACCTACCTCATTTTATGATCATGATCATGATCATGATCATCATGATCATCATCCATTATTTCTAGCCTCTATCTCATTTCATTGCACTTTCATCATTTGAAGCTATCAAGAATCATTTGGGTTTCGCAAATAGCAAATGGGCCCTTTTCTACATCAGAGTTATTTATATACCTAACTTTATATTGATGTTGATCCATTTTGGGATTGATGCCATTTAGGTGGATCATCACCGATTTATTTTGGATCAATGGTAATTGATCCCTTTTTTATCTACTTGTACTCTCATGTACATCTAGCCTTGCTTCTTAGCTATTCCTTATTCTTTTCACATCTACCCTAATTTTTGACCTATACTATTTTAGGTTTGTGTATTTTTATCCCTTAATGGTCCTATAGCCTGTGTAAGGCATGTACTCTTTTAGGGTATCTCCCCTCAATGGGTCCTCAAGAATGTATTCTCCCTTGAGAACAACTTTTTATAGGTAGTGCACACATTGCATAACACACTAGATGCTTCGGTCAGCCAAACCCTATCATTTGTTCTCTTGTTTAGCCTTTGTTAAGCCCACTTATTTTTGTTTATGACATCTAATTACAAGATCTACCTTAAGGCATCTCTGTTTGTATTACCTTACATCTTTCTAGTGTAAAACATACACTTCATGTTATGCATCTATGTTTATTAGAGCCTATATATTATTTATCCATCCCATCCATTATTCCATTTTTCAAACCCTTCACACACTTTTTGTCCATCACCAGCTCTTGGGTTGAGGGGGGATACCTCCTCCCATAAACCTAGGGTAGTAGACCTCTCATGGTTTTTGTCTCATGGCACATATTACACACTACTCCATAAAAAGGGGAAAATGTAGACACCATTATTTCATACCCTAGGGATGATTAATTAGGTGTCATAGGTCTTATTTATTAAAATCTACTAAATAAATGTTATCCTAAGGTTTAGTTTATTTACCATTTACTAACTCATTATATAGCCTTTAATTTTACCCTTTTTCCCCTCCTAACCTTCTAAATCTATTTATAACCTATAAATTTACCCCCTAGCCACTTTACCCTCATATGGAGTCATTACCAACAACTCCACCCATATCTAAGCTATTTTTACCCATAATTGAAACAAAGGCACCAATTTGGGTGAATCGATGTCAATTCACCTATGATCAATGAAAATTATCTGGTTTGATGTCAATCCATAAATACTTAGCCTACCTTTGTATTCTAGACCTAGAAACTTAGAGCCTTGAATGGTTATTATAATTCTTGAAGATTTTGTGATGTTCCTAATGACACTCTATTGTATTTTCATTACATTTAATCCATATCCTTTGTGAAGCTCAATAAACTACCTCAATTTATGGAGGAATTTCATTCTACTCCTAAATCAATTGAAGGTAAGTTATTATGTTTCATTTTATCATTTTATATCAATTATTATTCTATTATCCATTTATTTAATCATTAAAATATTATTAACATCCCTTTATATCCATTTATCAACTTTTGTTTGCAAATCTATCTCATCTACTCTCTATAATATTAAACTTAGTCACATAGAGAATCAATGTCGATTCATTCTAAATTGGCACCAATTCTACTAATCAACACCAATCCTATTAGGATCAACATCGATCTACTATGTTTAATTCACAAATTCTAAGACCTTGATCCTAAGCCTCTATTTTCAATCTTTTATTGATTACTATTATTTGAACATAGGCTTTTGCTTGTAGATGGATCTACCCAGTTTAGTACATGATATAACCAATATCAATTATCTCTCCATAGTTTCCAAACCTTTGTTTGCTAATTAGAGTGACATAGTCTTTGAGCTATCCATTTGTGAAATCATTTATTCACCCTCTCATGAAGAACAATTAGTTGTCATGTAAGATGATGTAGATTTTGCTTTCACTTATTGGGAATAATATTTCATTTACATTGATAGATTATTTGAGGACTAAATCTTAATTAGCATTGTTATCTTATCATTTATCTATTGTAATTTCATATGTTTTTTATTCACTTAATTGCATAAATAGTAGACTGACATCCTTATAAGGAAGTGTACCACTTCTTGGAACTGATCTCGTATCAGCCAGTCTACCCAATTATCTTTTAATATATTTTTTAAGTATTTATATGTGTGTAAGTTATTCTTCCCAACCAAAAATAAGCTCTCACTATCGTTGTATTCAAAATAGTGTGCAACGTCTTCCAATCCATAGGTATTCCCCATAAAACCTATTTTTATTCAAGTTTTTAGTAAGTAATATTTAATTTAAAAGAAAATTAAAAAACTACTTAAACACTTTTGGCCTTATCAATACTTTCATTAAGTATTTTGACTCTGAACTTGGCTGCCCTATCTAGCTCATCATGCTCTAAAGGATTTTTGAGTATCTTTTCAGACATTAGGATGTCACTCTTTATTTGGTCAATGGCCTACAAATTGGGAGAGTAGAGCTTTAGCCTTTTAACTTATTCATCATATTTATTTATTTCTACCTTCAAAGTTATAAGGTCATCCTACAATGTTTTGAAATAATCCATTGCCAACCTTATCACCTTGTTCCCTTTGGTGACTAGTTCTTCAGCCCATTCCTTTGTAGCTCTACCCATTATGCCAATCTATGTCATTATATCAAATGTCTCTTTATCATGAAACTGAGGGGAAAATTGAGTTGGTTGGGTTGGTTTGTGTGTATTTTTTGAGTCTATGACCTTCCTAAAGGTAGATACCAACTACTCTACCTTGTTACTAAACTCATCCTTGGTGACCTTGTCACTGTCCATTTTCTCAAAGAGAGAATTCATGTTTTTTTGGACATCATATTTTAGTCCCTCTCTTGTTGGATGACCAAGGTGTACCTTGGATACCTGATAATCCCCCACCACTAAATATTATTTTTATTTTTCCGGTGGGATAACTACTATCTCCACATAATTCCCCCTATTACATCATAAGAGACTCTAGAAATAGTCTTGGGATCTCTCTTTACTCATTTAGATGCTTCCAATAGACCAAAATCTATGGTGTTAGGAGATATAATTTACTTCCTCTTATTATACATTGATTGTGTAAGCCAATAAATAGTGGTTACTAATTAATCTTGTCCTATCCTAATGGCCAATATTACCTATGAATCTATGACTGAAGCTACCATACTGGTAGTTACTATAAAAAGTGCTATATTTACCACTGACATGGTCATTGAGTCTTTAGATGATGATCTGGTTGTCTCTACCCCATTGGTTGGTGTTTGGGTCAAAGTGAGATTGAGAGAAGGTGACGATACTTTGATGGGTTGAGTGGATGTGCTTCCAAGGGGTGTGGAAGCTAAGAGTAACATAGGTGCAGAGGTACACATATGTGGAGGTAATAAAGGAAACTATGGAAGGATGGTTTCCAAGGAAGCAAAAAAATCTAGTAGTGTGGTTGGAATGGCCAGAGTAGAAGTAGTGGTTAGTGTGATGGAAGATGAAGATGGAATTGTTACTAACCTATTGGCTATGGTAAATAGTGGGACTATAGTCTAAATGACTGAGTCAATAGCAATGTATAATTAGGTGGTGTTGGTGATCAATGGGGTAGTATTAGATATAGGGGATGAGGTGGAAGTGATTGTGGAAGAGAGAGGTGAGGATGGAATTGGGATAACCAATTGCATTGATTAACTCAATACCAAGGGGATCACTTGTACTGGTGGGATAAATGGGGGAGAAATTACTTACATATGTTAGATGGTAGAAACAAGAGGAGGGGTTATAACAATTGAGTCCCGTGTAGAAATTGGTATTTTTTGGTTAAGTGGTGGAGTTATTAGCACTTACATGATGGAATTAGTTCTTTTAGCCTTCTATTTTTGCTTTGCTTTAAATGAGATGACTAATCCCACTACTTGATCTGCTTGGGTGCCACTATTAGAACCATCTATTGATTTTTACTCTACACCTTTATCCTTTGCCTTATTAAACATATCTATGATGTTTAAGATCTAGTTTTTAATCTTAAATCCCTTCCTTCTTAACCAATTTAAATTTTTATTGATAACTAGGGTAGTCCTTTCTAGTAAAGAAAAGGATTCGGGTATAAACCACTTGACTTAAAGAAGGGGTTAAAGGTAGATATGAATATCATACTAAACCCTATCTATTGGCTATTACTCATCTTTCAACTCATCTGTAACTAGTGTCATGTCATAGTTATTGATCTATTCTAGGGTCATACTAGAATAATCTCTCAACCTAATTTCTTCCTCATCTTGCATGTCCTCCCAATAATATTTATAAAAGGGAATGTGAGTAAATGAGGAACCCAATAAACTAGAAAAAAAAACTATAATATCATAAAGGGATCTAGCATTAAGGGCTCTCAAAGTCATCTCAATCACATTTGGCCTTGGATAAAGAAGGGCATGTGTATCTCCCTATACTGATAGGGAAGTGTATGTCTATTTTGTGCTTGCTTGATAAGAACTTGTGGGTCTATACTAGTTGTCTTACAAGTTCCATTAGGGCCCACTTATCACTGACATATCTGTGAAGGGTTTAAGGATACCCATTAAAACTACCAACTCTAATATGGGAAAATGTGGGGAACTAGATGAAGTATGATCCCTCAATTTACAATCTCTATTTTTGTAACATCAGAAAACCCTATCTTCCCTAGTTATTATTCAAACATAGTTATGATGCAGTAGATAAAGGCATCATTAACTCTCCTATATTTTTGTTTACTTCTATCAAAAGTGAGATTAGGATAATAATTATAAACTTTATTAACTTGATCTGACACTATGTTTAACCTTAGGAATGCCCTCCCTTTTCCCAAAGCATAGATGAGGTAGGAGGTCATGTAGAATTTACTAGTAGTTTAAACCTCTACCGTTTATCTATGAATTGATTCATTGATTAATTGAGCCTAATAAATGTATTTTTTATTTTTTTAGATTACCTAGATATATTGGTACATCCAATCTTGGTATTTATTTGCATTTTAGCTTATAACTCTATATAAGAGTACAATGATGTCTCCCTACCTCGTCTTTGAATTCTATCTTGTCTAGGGTCTTAGGTAGTCTTGAGTTAAAATATTTAGGGGTATTAAACCACTATTTATTTATAATTTATGCATAAGCTAAGGTGTTGTCCTGGTATTATTTATTAGAAGAGTTATGAGTAATATCTATATAACTTTCAAAATCTAGGATTAAAAACACAGTGTCAATGAAATCCTAATCTAGTTTTAGGTTTTTTCCCTCTTATCATTCACTACCTCTATTTTTTATGCACCATAATGCTTGAACATAGTGATCACAAGCTTAGAGATTTTCACTATTAATGGAAAAATTTAGCTTGAGTTAAACCATTATCATATATGCTTTGAATCTAGTCATTTTAAAAATTTACATTGATCCTAGTCCCAAATTTGACTAGGTTTGTGTGGCCTAGGTTGGTGTCAGTTATCTCATTAATGTTAGAATCTAAGCTGGAAGGGACACCATGTCCCTTTGATTCGAACTTCATCTCCTTCCCATACATATACACTAGGAAACTCTGTGAGGGAACCAACTACAGAGATGTTCAAGTTTTGGGTTTGAAATTGTAGGTAATTTTACCATTTTTAACTTGGAAGAGTTTCATTATGATTTTGTAGGGGTTATGCTCTGATGGAAATATGGTATGAAATAGTATCTATAAAATCCAACATATAGTCACTAGATTTTTAACTTGAAAAATCATTTTCAAGGTCTAACTGAATCTTTGTCAAGGTTTTGGGGTGTAATTCACAGTTAAAAACTTTGACCAAAGGTCTAATGGGAATATGGTTTGAGCTTTGCAAGTCAGATCTCTGACAAGAACTTAGGGTGAGAAAATAAGAGGGGTCTTCACCAAGATTTGAGTGGGGATTTTAAGTGTTTCTTTGGGAATATTCTTGAGTTTAACCAAGTTGAAGGGTAAATAATTATAATATAGACAAATTTTTAGTAAGATATTTAACACATGAATGTAAAAAAATGGGAGTTTATGAGAAATAATGTCAAATAATGATGCTTTTAACAATTTCAGAGAAAAAACCCTAAGTATGGTAATGGAAAACACCTAAGATTTGTACAAAAAGAATAATGATGGCCAATGACAAATTATGCTAAAACAAATCATATATGAACTAGGAGAATACTAGGTATGCATGTGAAAGGTTTTATAAGTGATAGATATGGTGTTCATTCATTGGAAACAAAGATCTAATTTGTGGCATTGCTCATATTGGTAGTCAAAAATGGGATCTAATTATGGCATCACTTGATATGGAGCTTTGGTTTGCAATGTTAAAAATGACGTAAAAAACCTATAATATATACCAAAACCCTTAATTTATTCCAAGCATGCCAATTAATGATGGTATATGGGTTAATAGGTAGAAATATGAGTTTCTAGAGTCACTTTGTAAGTTTTTAACTTGAAATATGTTTCTAATTTTCCATTTCCCACTTGTTGCTAAGGGGTTTTGGATGTGGAGATGTTTAGGAAGTGGTGAGTGGAATTCATATTACACTTTACAACTTCAAAAAGTTGCAAAGTGTACTGACAATTCTAGTTCTTGCTTAGGTCTTAATGAAAAGTGAGAAGTGGAGTCTGCATCACACTCTGCAACTTTCCAAAGTTGAAAAATTTAATGCAAATTCTAGTCCCCACTTGGGATTCAGTAAGTGAGAAAGTGAAGATATAAGTGCAATTGGAAACTTTGCAAAGTTTAAAAGTGTATATAAATCTTCAATTTTTGTTTGTTATTTAGTGAGTGCAAAGTAGAGGTTTAGGTGCATTTTACAACTTTGAAAGGTTGCAAAGTGAACCTAAATATTTGGTTCCCACTTAGGTCTTGAAAAAGGGTACTTAGAGTATTCTGAAGATTTTACTCAATTTTTTTATAGGTCTCCTCTAAGGCACAGGGTGTTTTGATTTTTTTGCATAAAAATATCAACATTTTTGGTGACCTTTATAGGGTGATTTTTTGATAATCAATTTTTTACCATTAGCCTTCTAGTTCATTGGGCATGGATTTGTTTAAAGTTTATCAAATCCTACTTGGATAAGAAACATTGATAAGAATTTCCCTAAACAAGAAACAAAATAGGGAAAATAAAAACTGAAACAAAGGAAGTAAAACTCCTAATGAGTTGTAGAATGTGTGAAATCATTAATTTATGGAAAACCAACCAATCCTAATATTTAAAATGTTTCAAAAAAAATTCCAACCTCAAAATCATTCTTTGAGGTATATGCCATTGACTAGGATGGGTAGATTTGATCTATCAAGCCTAGACAACTGAAATGCATTGGCTTCTTTGTAATGGGTTATGATGTATGGACCACTCCATATTGCATCAAATTTTATATGTTTTCCTGGCTTGTCCCTTTCAACATCCCATTTTAGAATCATGTCTCCTTTATTAAATATCATTTTAGATTATTTCCTATAAAAAATTCTCTTTACTTGAGTCTAACTTACTTCCAAAACTTGCATTGATTGGTTCCTGAGCTCCTCTAGCTACATGAGTTATACCAACTATATGATCATTGCATCATTTTCAATTAATTCTAACTATTGAGAAAGTTCCAAAAATGGTAACTCTATTAGTAGTGTAAGTCTAGATTCCCTTTCATAGACCAACATAAATGGAGAATTACCAATGGACCTTTTGAGAGTGATCCTATTGGCCCAAATTGCTCATTTTAACTTAGCGTGTCAGGTCCTTTGGTTGTCTTCCATTGTCCTTTTTATAATCCTTATGTTATTTTTATTGGTGTATTCTACCAAGACATTACCTTATAGGTAATAATTGGATGAGGTCTTCAAGTAGACATTATGTTTCACTACCCATTCACTCACTTGAGTGCCCATAAAATCTTTGGCATTGTCTGAGATAATCATGTAAGGGACACCAAATTTAGTGATGATGATGTCCATGAATTCTAAGATAGTTGATTTCATAACATCTTTCAATATAACCACTTTAGTCCATATAGTAAAATAATCATTTATTGTAAGGACCCATTTTGACTAGCATTTGATGGAAGATTGATCATGCTAATAAAATCTAAACCCCATTGAGTAAATAGTTGGTCAGCTTGGATTGGTTGGAGAGGAAGAGATACTAATATTTGCTTTCTTAAAAATTAGGCACATTTATTATAGTTTCACATCCATGTATGAGAATATTTGAATAGGTAAGGCCAATAATATCCTACCCTCATTATTTTGATAGTAGTGGTCCTTGAAAAAAAAGGCCACTTGATGAGCCTTCTTGAAACTCTTTGAGTACTTTGGAGATTTTAATGTGCCTGATGCACCTCAACATAAGTCCATTAATATCTTTCCTAAATAATATCTCATTAATGAGAGCCTAAGGAATATATTGGATCTTGAAGTACCTTTTTTAGACTGCTAAAGCTCATGTGGGTATTCGTTGGTTTACAAGAAGGTAGTCATGTCGTAGATCTAGCTATTGAGTAGATGATGATTCATTAGTTAAAACACCTATAGACTATATAGTACATCAACAACCTTAATGTCAAAATTAAGCTACTCACATAAGCCTTTTCCTCTTAATATCTTAGTTATTTTAATGATCACATCATATTCCATGACTTTTATGATCCAACCCACTCTTTTCTCATTTATTTCCTACCTTGAAAAGAACTCCTTTACTCTCCTCTGATGACTAATCATCATCTAAATCTTGTTGTTTGAGAGCATGTGTTTGAAAATTTTGAGGGATTTTATTATTTCATACACTTGATTTTCAACAAAATTGTACCTTTATTCATAATTATTTAAAGATTGACTAAAAAAGGATATGGGTTGTTTCAACTGATCTTTGTTATATTGGGTCAAAATATATGATATAGTACCTTCCCCTCCAAAATCATAGATAATGAAGTCATTCTCATAGTTGAAATTTAAAAGAGTTGGAGCTTGAGAAACATCCTACTTAATAGATTTAAATCCATTCTTTCCTTCCCTTGTCTAGCTGAAATTGACCCATTTTTTAAGCATAGAGGTAAGGGGTTTGGCCATGGCAAAAAAAATTGGAACGAACCTCCTCACGAAGTTGATTTTCTATAGGAAAATTTGTAACCTAGTTTTGTGGCTTAGAAGTGATATTGAAGAGATAACACTTACCCTCTCTAGATATATTACAAGACCTTATTTTGAGACTATGTGTCCCAGTAGTTTCCCTTCGTTAACTATAAATACACATTTATTTAGATTGAGGGAAAATCCAAACTCTCTACATCTTTGAAACATTTTCATGAGGTGACCTAAGTGGTCATTGGCCTATTTTGAATAAACTAAGATGCCATCTAGATACACCAAGATAATTTCATTAATCAAACCCTTGAAATCCCTATCTATGGCCTTTTGGAAGGTATCACCAGCATTGGTCAGATCAAAATGCATCTTATTGTAGGTGTATATGCCCCATTTGGTAGTGAAAGCAATCTTGAATTGGTCAGATTCTTGAACTAGAATTTGGTTATATCCATAATAACCATCTATAAGGGAAAACCACTAGACTCCAACTACTATTAGGAGGATTTAATCCATGGGTGGAAGGGGTTATTGGTCTTTTAAGGATGCTTTGTTTAGGTCATGAAAATTTACACAAAGGCTAATTTCACCATTCTTTTTCTTAATGGGGACCAAGTTAGCAACGCAAGATGAGTGTTTAAAGGGGAAAATAATGTTGGATTCTATCAACTTGGACAAATCACTCCTCATCAAAGGATCTATTTTTGGGTTTATTAGACTCTATTTTTGTCTAATAGGTTTAGTATTTGGGTCAAGCTATATTGTGTGTTGAGCTAGGATAGGGTCAAAACCCCTTAGATCTTTGTAACTCCAATCAAAGTTATCATCTAATTCTTGACATAATTCAATAAAAATTTGATTTTTAGAGGTGGTACATACCTTTCTAATCTTAAATCCTTACCTTATGAGATGAATACTGGGTCATAATCTTCCTCCTTGATTGTGATATTTTTCTTCTCACCCTTTAACTGATGATCAGAGTTGAAAATACTTTCTAAAGTAACAAGACCCATAGGAAACTTGTTAGTATTTAGCTAAATTATTTACTCCCAATACTATTGTTAGATCCTTGACTAATATTTGTCAAATAATTCAACCTAATCTCATAAAAAGTTAACAATTTGTTCATCATTATCAAAAACTTCCCAGTTGGTTGCATTGTTAGGGATGGATGGTCTCACAATAATATTTACATGCTACTTGTTATCCTTCTTAATCTCTTTATTTAGATTATAATGAGAACCCATTAAGGCCATCAACATACTTGTTTTCTATTCTTAGTATTTCTTGAATGTTTAAAGAAATAAAGTATTCAAATAGGTCCCAAACACTATATTTGTAAGATCTTATAAAGTTATTCTTGGTCATGCTTCTTGATCTTACCTAGTGAATAATTAGTTCACTATCACCAAAAACCTGTAGTGATTGAATCCCCCTTTCCTTTACCAAATAGAGACCTCAAATCAAGGCTTCATATTCTGCTATATTATTAGTGCAACTAAACTATAGTATAAAGGAATAAAAATAACTCTCCTTTTGGGGAGAGACTAAAACAATACTAACACTTGTACCATTCCTACTCCTTGAGCCATCAAAGTATAGTTACCACATTCCCTTATGATGTTCGACTAGTTTAATAAGATTTAAGATGATTGTATCATCTTTATGGATTCAGTATGTACCCAAACCTATTTCTTTGACATATTCATAATGGTCAAACTGGAATGTTGATCCCCATTCGTCAAGGTGAGTGTCTATGATTTCTTCCAAGGGTATTGTAACTTCATGGTCAAGTTCCTCTTCTTGTTATTGAACTGTGTAATTCATATCCACAAAGATAAGATTGTATGGTCCAATGTGGTCTTTGGAAATTGGTTCAACCCTTATGGTCACTCTAGTCCCGTATCTTGTCTTGAGAAATATATGCGACTAATCAGTAGATAGGTACCCTCCCATTTTTGTAGTGAAGTCTCAAGAAAAGTAGATGGAAAAATATGGGGTAGGTCAATAACTGATACATCTTGTGATATGGATAATTTTGTACATGCATGTATGGTAAGGTTTAGACCTTTCATAACCCCAACTATTTGGATAATAGTTTCATCCAATTCAACCATAACTTTTGTGACAAGTGTGTATTCAACACCCAGTGCTTTCACTATTTGTTTGGGCATAATAGAGATGCTAGCCATAAAGTCTATCATATAGTTATGGAAAAGACTTTTTACAACTATGATATAAAGGTAAAAATGGGGGATTACCATTTTTACTTACTTTTGTGTCCATTTGAGTTTGACATAAGCTAACCATAGTAGTGGGTCCCTTAATTGAGAGCTTCTCTATTTGTTGGAAAATTTTTAGAACCTACTAAAGCAAGTCCCTCTATGCTAGGATGGACAGTGCTTCCCACATGGTAAGATTTAATTTAGTCATTTTAAAAAACTAAAAATAATGCTACCAACCTTTACTTGTTCCTTCATGGAAGCTACATCTTCTTTTATGAGATTTAGGATCAACAATTTTGACTTCAGTTGATCCATTGCCACATTGGGTGGATTTTAAGTTGTGTTTCTTTTTATAACCTCTTGTATAAATTTAGAATTTATATCCTATTCAACCTTGGGGACTTGATCACCTTTTATTTCCCTCTTCTTAGAGCACATATTTTCTACCATTGAACTACCACCATTGGTTAGTATTCCCGTTGGTTTACATCATAAAAATCATATTCTTATTAGCTTAAAAGAGTGGTATTGTTTTGAGTAAGAACATGTACCTATTATTAATAAGTAGTAGTTTATTCTTGCTACCCTTGGGTGGTTGATATGCTTTTTACCATCAAGTCCTGACTAATGACAGCATGAGGGAAAGTATTTTGATTATACAGTTGGTTACAAGGATAACACCACTCATATTCCTAGGCCAAGTTATTTTGGATTGGAATGATGACCTTAAAAGTACTTGGGGAAGGTAGAGCATGGCTATTTTGGGGCTTTTCTTTCATGATTTGGATTTGGAGTTGTGAATTGCCTTGGTATGACTGCCTATTGGGCTGATATGTTTGGTTAGGTAGTTAATGAGGCTTGTAATTTTGGGATTTTTGCCTTTTCATAGCTACCAACTCATTGCCAAAGATTTTAAGTAACATCTTAACTTTGTACAAATCATTAGAAGGGACATGAGGTAAATTTGGTTGATTTATTGTTATGGGAATTAGGGATACAATAGGTTGAGTGGGAGGCATCTCTAGGAACAAAAACATTGGAGGCCATGGAGTAATTTTACTGACTTACATGAGGCAATTCTTGGCTCTTATTGTAATTTCATAATCATTGGGGAGTGTGATTCCACCCATTAATTAGATCATGAAAACTATATCACTATTTAAAGCTCTTAAAAAGTAAAAGAAAGCATTGTCTAGGGATGGTTTAACCAACACTAGGATCCTATTCCATGTCTTTTGGAAGTAGAAATTAAAGTCACTCATGAACTCATGGGGAGCTCATTTAATGGTGGTTAGTTTCTCAACTAGAGAGAGGTGGTCACTCTTATCCTTAAATTGTATGCATAGGGTAGACCCTAGATCATCCCAAACATAGATGGAATTGGGAAACATATTCTTATACCAATTTAGGGTTTTACTCTTAAATAATGAGGCAAGAAATTTGATAACAACATTTTATTATGAAATGTTATCAATTGAATAGATGCTAACAACATCATAAATGTGTTTGATAGGTGTGGTGGTAGTTTCACAAGTAAAATATGGAAGGCTTTTCAGAGCCAAGGTGGGTATGTCATCATACTGGGCCAACATAAGTGGGATGCCTCTATTGAATGGTATGAAATTATAATTTATTTATGACATAATGGGAGGTATGAAAATATTGAGGGTATTTTTGGGAGATGCAAGCATATTTATAGGATTTATTCTAGGGTTAAGTAAAACTGATCTTGATATCTTTTTATATAGAAAAGATAATTCTTGCAATATACTCCTCTTACCTTTAATATATGACCGTGTCTATATCTTTGACATACATAAATGTGAATTTATTGAATTTGTAAGACAATGGAGTCATCAGGTGCTCTTGAGATGTGGTAAAAATTTGCATAATGATTGTTGAGAATAGCACTAATTTCTTATCTATGATCTCCAGGTCCCACTAGGTGTACTAGAATGTTATCAATTAGATTTTGCACCCGCTATGTTTTGTAAGAGTTGGGGTACATAGTAATATAATGACATAATGAGACCACCTCTAACTTTTTTGACCTTGGTGAATTGAGGTGAACCTCTGGAAAAGGTTGACTTATTTTCACTAAGCTTAGTGTAACTGATATGTGACTAGCTCACTTGTAACTACAACTTAGTGATTTTTCTCTTGAATTTGGTTTTATTTATAAGGAAAAGAGTTTTGAAGGAGTTTTAAAATTATAAATGGCAATGCACCAAAGGTTTTTAGTGTAAATTATTTATTGTTTTGATCTAAAATAGTTTGAATAGTAATATACTGAAATCTCTTGAAACACAATCTTACATGAGTATGAAATCAAAGGTAAAATTGGACATTTTATCAAATAAAGAACAAAGTTCTCAATTTTTCCCAAAAAATATTTTAAAAGGGTAATATAAATACTAAAAATGGTCTTATATGACTGAAATAAGACTTATATCATTCAAAAATGTAACAAAATCCATACATACACAAGGATGACACAAAATAAGGAAGGCAAAACCTTAGTATATTGATATTCTTCAGGGTATAACATGTATATGAACTTCTCAAAAGAATTTTTTTTTATCTCTCTACAAAAATATCCATGAGATGTGTATGAGACCCATATTTATTCAAAACTCTTACTCTCTTGAAAGAGCATAAGTCCAACACTTTTACAATTACTCTTGGAGTAAGAAATCAGGGAGTGATCATACAAATGTCCTTATTTTCTGATTGAAGAAGCATCTTTGGTGAGTAGAAGGAATAAGAGGAATTTTTAAGCATCTGGGTGCTTCACCAAATGTTTAAGAAGGAGAAAAATGAATTTGGATTCTTCCATTCGAACCATCTCTCCTTGACCTTAGTTGAAGAAGTCTCTCACTAGGAAATGGGGTGCCAAAATGAAACTTCATAACTTGGTCAATATTTTAACAAATTTGAATTCTTTTTTCAATATTTGAATATTTTAAAACATAACTTGAAAAAACTAACTTTTAAATTACAATTGAGACTTTTTAACTTATAAGTCATTTGGCAAAAAGGGAAATTCAAATTACAATGTAAGCTTTTACAAAATTTAAGTCATTCAACTTGTCAAAAAGAAAAGTGCAAAATACAAGTTAAACTTTTTCAACTTAAACTTGATGAAATGATAATTGAAAATTACAAGTAGCACTTTTAAAACTAGATAAGAGCTATCAAAATGACAGTTACAATTTAAAACTTGAAAATTTACAACTTTTCAACATAGCTTACAAAATTTGTAATTTACAAAATGCATTCTTATTAAATAATTAATCAATGGTAGTGACATTAGAGGATTCCTTGTCCTTTTCTATTGGTATCATATTTATGTAAGCATCGAAGCTACTGAATATTTCTTGTAGATTCTCTTCATCTAGACCAATTGTGTAAATATTATTGATGTCAAATTATACCATTACCTCAAATAATTCTCTAGAAGAAGCTTTATGGATTTAGATATCTCTACCTATCTGATCAAGTGTATTGTGGTACCTAATAAACTGGAAGATGGAATCCAAATTGAAAATTGTGTCATGTGTTAACTCCCTCTTAATCACCTCCTTGAATTTATCCTAGACAACCTAAACAAGAAGAGGTTCATCTTGGTAATCTACTGCCTGACATGATAGTTTACAAATTAAATCTTCAATGTCATACATTACATCAATGGCCTTGTCACATGTGTTTTTGGCCTTATCAATACTTTCATTAAGTATTTTGACTTTGAACTTGGCTACCCTCTCCAACTCATCATGCTCCAAAGGATTTTTTAGTATATTTTTGGACATGAGGATGTTTCTCTTTATTTGGTTATTAGTATATAACTTGGGAGAGTAGAGATTTATCCTTTAAACTTATTCCTCATATTTATTTATTTATACCTTTAGAGTTATAAGGTCATCCTTAAATGTTTTAAAATAATCCATTTCCAATCCTATCAACTTGTTCCCTTTAGGGACTAGTTCTTCAGCCTAGTCCTTTGTAGCTCTTCCCATTATTTCAATCTCTATCATTGTATCAAATGTCTCTTTATCAAGGAACTAAGGGGGAAATTTATTTGGTTGGGTTGGTTCAAGTGGATGCGTTGGGTCTATAAACTTCTTTAAGTTATTCATCAACTACTCTCCATTTTATCAAAGAGAGAACTTAAGATTATTTGGAAATAATGTTTTAGTCCCTCTCTCATTGGATGACCAAGGTATACCTTGGATCCTTGATAATCCCCCATCACTAAATATCCTTTCTATTTTTTAGGTGGGGGAACTGCTATCTTTGCATATATCTCCCCTATTACATCATAAGAGACTTTTAAAATAGACTTGGGACCTATTTTTGGTTGTTTATATGTTTCCAATAGACCAAATTCTAGGGTGTTAGGATATATAATTTACTTCCTCTTCTTAGACACTGATTGTGTAAGCCAACTAGGAGTGGCTACCAATGAATCATGTCTTATCCCAATGGTAACTATTACTTATGAATCTATGACTAAATCTACCACACTAGTAGTTATTATAAAATGTGTTGTATCTACCTTTGACATTATCATTAAGTCTTTAACTAATGATTTGGCTGTCTCTACCCCATTGGTGAGTTGACTAGCCATAGTTGTGTTAGTGGGCTTCTCTATCTCCACCTAATTGGTGGGAGTTTGGGTCAAAGTGAGAGTGAGAGAAGGTGAGGATACTTGGATAGGTTTAGTGGATGTGCTTCTAAGGGGTATAGAAGCTAAGAGTGACATAGGTGGAGAGGTAGGCATGTGTGTAAGTAATAAGAGAACCTATGTAAGGATGGTTTTCAAGGAAACAAAATAATCTAGCAGTGTGGTTGGAATGGACATAATATAAGTAGTGGTTAGTGTGATGGAATGTGAAGATGGAATTGTTACCAACCCATTGGCTTTGGTGGATAGTGGGACTACAATCACAATGATTGAGTCAAAAACCATGTATTACTAGGTGGTGTTGGTGATCAATGGGGTAGTAATAGATATAGGGGATGAGGTGGAAGTGATTATGGAAGAGGGAGGTGAGGATGGAGTTGGGATAACTAATTATATTTATTGGATCATTGCCTAGGGGATCACCTGTATTGATGTGCTAGATGGGGGAGTAATTACTTGCATAGGTCGGATGGTAGAAATAGTAAGAGGGGTTATAATATTTGAGTCCCCTATAGAAAATGGTAATGCTTGGCCATGTGGTGGGGTTACTACAACTTGGGTGCTATAAGTGGTCCTTTTGGTGTTTTATTTTTGTTTTCGTTTGTGTGAGATGACTAGTCCCACTACCTAATCTACTTGGTAGCCACTACTGAAACCCTTTATTGCTTTTAACTCTACACCTTTATCCTTTGCCTTATTTAACATGTCTGTGATGTTCAAGATATCTTTTGTTATCTTAACCTCCTTACGTATTAACCAATTTGAAGTCTTATTGATAACTAGGGTAGTCCTATCTAGTAAAGAAAAGGATTTGGGTATAGACCACCTAAATTGAAGAAGGGGTTGAAGGTAGACATGATTATTATAATAAACCCTATCCACTAGATGTTCCTCATCTTTCAAATAATCTAGAATTAGTTCCATGTCATAGTTATTGATCTATTATATGGTCATCCTAGAATAATCCCTCAACCTAAACTCTTCATCATCCTTCATGTCCTCCCAATAATCTTTATAAAGGGAATGTGTGTAAATGAGGAACCTAATAAACTATCAAACAAACCTGTAACAACATAAATGGGCCTAGCCTTGAGGGTTATAAAATTCATCTAATTAATTTATGCCTCTACACATTTGGCCTTATATAAGGAAGGGCATGTGTACCTCCCTATATTGATAGGGAAGTGTATGTTTATTTTGTTCCTACTTGATAGGAACTGGTGGGTTTACACTAGTAGTCTTACAAGTTTTATTAGGGCCCAGTTATCACTAGCATATCTAGGAAGGGTATAATGACACATAGTAAAACCACCAACTTTGATATATGAAAATGTGGGGAATGAGATGAAGTATGATCCCCAATTTATAATCTCTGTCATCACAATATCAAAAAACCTTGTCTTCCCTAATTCTTGTTTGAACATAGATATGATGTAGTATGTAAAGGAATCACTAAATATCCTAAATTATTACTTAATTATATAAAAATTGATATCAAGATAGTAATTATAAAATTTGTTAACTTGATTTGGCATTGTGTTTAAACTTGGAAATGCCCTCCCTTTTGCCAAAGCATAGATGAGATAGGAGGTCATGTAGAATTTCCAATAGTTTGAACCTCTAACAACTATTTGTGAATAGATTCATTTATTAATTAGGCCCAATGAATGCATTGTTTATTTTATTAGATTACCTAGATATAATAATACATCCAATCTTGGTAGTTCTTTACATTCTAGATTCTTGTAACTCTATGTAAGAGTACAATGATGTCTCCTACCGCATATTTGAATTCCATCTTGGCTAGGGTCTTAGGTAGTCTTGAGGTTGAAGATTTAGGGGTCTTCAACCACTATTTTTTTATAATCTATGAATAGGCTAAGGTTTTTTCCTGGTAGAATTTCCTAGAGGAATTAGGAGTAATATCTATATAGCTTTCAAACTCTAGGATTAAAAACATAGTGTTAATGAAATATGGATCTAGATTCAGAATTTACCCCCTTATCATTCACTACCTCTCTTTTCTATACATAATAATTCTTGGAAATAGTGAGTACAAACTCAAGGATTTGCATTTAGAATGGAAAGGTTGCATCCTAAGTTAAACCACGACCATATATGCTCTAAATCTAGTCATTTTTGAGTTTTGAATTGAACCTAGTCCAAAAGCTGGCTAGGTATGTATGGCCTAAGTTAGTGTAAGTTATCTCATTAATGTTAGAATTTAAGATGGAAGGGAGACTAGATACCTTTGATTTGAACTTCATCTCCTTTTCAAAGATATACACTAGGAAAATATGTGAGGGAACCAACTACAAAACTAATCGGGCTTTAGGTTTATAATTCTAGGTAATTTTCCTACTTTTAACATGGTGGAGTTTCATTATGATTATATAGGGGTTTTCCTCTGATGAGAATATGGTATGAAATAGAATATCTAAAACTTGACATAGAATTGATAGATTTTTAACTTATAAAAGCAATTACAAGGTCCAACTGAATGTCCATTAGGGTTTTGGGGTGTAATTCAGAGTTAAAAACTCTGACCAAAGGTTTGGTGGGAATATGGTTTGGAATTTTCAAGTTAGATCTCTAATGGGAACTTAGGGTGAGAAAATAAGAGGGGTTTTTGCTTAGATCTAAGCAAGGATTTTAGGCATTTATTTGAGAATATTCCTGAGTTTGACCAAGCTAAAGGGGAAGGAATCATAATCTAGACAAATTTTTAGTAATATATTTAGAATGTAAATGTAAAAAATTGGAAATTAATGAATAATAATGTCTAATGATGATGCTTTTAATAATTTTAGAGAAAAAACCCTAAGTATGGCAATGGAAAACACCTAAGCTTTGTATAAAAAGAATTGGTGACCAATGACATAGTAGACTAAAAGAAAGCATATGTGACCTAGGAGAATACTAGGTATGCACATGCAAGGTTTTGATAGTGATGGATTTGGTGTTCACTCATTGGTAGTAGAGTTTTGGTTCATGGAATCAATCATCTTGGTAGTCATAAATGGGCTTTGGTCATGGCATTGATTGATAATAGAGCTCTTGTTTGTAATGTTAAAAATTATTCAAAACCCCTAAAATACATACTAAAACCCTTAATTAATGCTGAACATGCCAATTAATAATGGTAAATGGGTTAACAGGAAAAATGTAAACTTCTAGAGTCATCTTACAATTTGTTAACTTGAAATATGTTTGTAATTTTCCATTTCCCACTTGTTGAGGGGTTTTGGAGGTAGAGATGTTTAAAAAGTAGGGAGTGGAAATTGGATTACACTTTACAACTTTGTACAGTCATAAATTGTAGTGGGAATTCCAATTCCCACTTAGGTCTTAATGAAAAGTGGGAAGCAAAGTCGACATCACACTTTACAACTTTGCAATGTTGTAAAGTGTAATGTGAATTTTGGTCCCTATTTGGGACTCAGTAGGTAGGAAAGTGAAGTAGAAGTGCACTTTATAACTTTGAAAAGTTTTAAAGTGTATAAAAATCTTTTATTTCCATTTGTTACTTAGTGATTGGAAAGTAGAGGTTTAGGTGCATTTTTCAACTTTTCAAGGTTGTCAAGTGCACCAAAATCTCTTATTCCTTCTTGGGTATTGAAAAAGGGTACTTAGGCCATTATGAAGATTTTAATTAGAAAATTTTAGAGGTTTCCTCTAAGGCACAAGGTGTTTTGAGTTTTTTGGTACAAAATATCAATAGGCCCTATCTCTTAGAAATAGAGGTGCCCATCTATAATGTCCCCACCATACTATATAGGCATTTGTATTTCCAACATCATCCACCTCAAGTAAATCTATCATTGTGTCTCTCTTTATCACTATAATCAAGGCTAACTTAGCCACCATAGGTCTAGCTCTACTACTTGTTCTCATCATAGTTCAAGTACTCCTCACCCACACCCATGGTGCAGGGGGCATATCCTACACCACACTAAACTACCATGTAACCAACTCATACTAGAATATATAAAACATAGTAATATAACAATCATGAAGCCAATAGCTCACCTAAATCCAAATCAACTAAACCCCATCCTTGGGTCATCCCTAAAATCCCCTATATGGTCTCTAGATAATATCTCAGGCTGTAACATGATCCAACACATATTGATAGTGCATCATGTTCCTAAATTGCATGGGGGATGTACTTTTCCACCTCTCCATAAACTCTTAGGGGTTTGCCTAATCTATATGTGGAATACCCTCTAGTTTAGCCACCATAATTTGCTCATAAGCCTAGCAATGTAATAATGTAAATGACCCAATCTCACCACTACACAAATCCTAAGTAAAATGGTACAAATATTGATATAGGTGGACTAACATAGTGCGACCCCATAAATATATAATCCCATGCTCCTCTATATCTTGAATAATAGCATGCATCTTATATGCAATGGACACACTACTATTGTTAATAGTAATAAATGAAGCTAATAACACTATCATAAACTTCAAAAATAATAGAATATTAGATATAACAATCACAAATAATAACACATCACTACTACTACCCTTGCAATGCATTCCTACTCAAATGACCATAAAATAACTTGAGGCTCGATCTATGTCTCTTGTCACTTGAATCCTACAATACCACTTGTTGATGAGTAATGGGTATCCTTATATATAATATGTATCCTCCAAAGTAATAGTCATCTCTTTAATGGGTAGTAAAAAATTACATGTATCAGCATCCCACTACTTACATAGTGTTGTCATCATATGACAATCCCATGGTATCAGTGTTAGTGATGCCACATACCCTAAACCAGACCTATATACTAATGTTATCTCATAATTTGTTATGGGAATCTCACTAAACAATCCATCATCTAACCAATCTAGAACTCCCTCATGTATACATACAGTTTCAAAACATTAACATCTCTAAATATATATTAAGCCCCTTTTTGTGCTTAGTATAACTGTACCAACTCAACAAACACCTAGGCACAAGGCAATCATAGAGGATGATTTTTGTTTTGTCTTTTAGTGGTACCAAATGAATAGAGGCTAATTAATATTTTTGAATCAAGAAACATCAAGAAGTGGGTACATGGGGCAATGACCACACATTAAAGACAAGTGGCTCCTTTTTGAATCAAGTAGCATTAGAAAGATGGTGCACATGACAACAACTATGCATTAAAGATAAGGCATAGTGGAGACGGTGGGATGTGTACCTCTAGTTCTAGCTTAGAAATTAGTGTGCTCCATTCCCCATGATATTTGGATGCTTCAAATCTTATAAAAGGAAGCTAAGTTTAGCTAAAGAAGGAGACAAATCGAGTAGTGAAGCTATGGTGAATTGATGTTGGATAGTCATCATTATAAGTTAAAACTTAACTTAGAATTATTTTTGATGCTCCCCTTTATAACCCCCAAGCTTGCCTATGAACTTTTACCTTTATTAATTTATGTTGAGATTTTTATCAATTTATATGGACTATGCATGCATTGTTGTTGAACTACATTAATGAAGAACACTATTTAAATGTTTATTGATTACATGCTTTATTCTATTGAATATATGGTTGAATTATCACAAGTTTCTAACTTGAATCATTCATGGTAGACCTATAGTCAATAATTAACCCTAAAAATATGATAGGAAATGCATCAAGTATGGTTAAAACCCTATGCTTGAAATGATACCTACACCTTAGTGCAAGACCATGCTTAAGTACCCTAACCAGATAACTAGTTGCCCCTCACATGCCTGAGTGTTATTGAGCCTATGAAACCAAAGGCTTGTACCTATGAATGCAAAACCATCATTGGACTAACCTAATCCCATGATTAATAGAGTTGTGCCATGGCATAACTATCCCAACACAAACCTTGATCCCTTCTCTACTACACTTTAAGTGATAACATAAGGTTTTCACCTCATGTAAAGTGATGCCAACATAGTTGAGTGCTAAATTTTGAGTGTCATAAGGTTAGTAAAGGATTTTGACCTATCAAATCAAGCCTAAATCTAACTTGGATAGATAGGTAAGCACATGACTAGGCCCATGACTAGAAATCCTACTTTTCTACAACATTTTGGTTCCATTGTTAGGATTGTTGAATTTTGTTACTATAATGGTGTACTAGGATAATGCTCTGACTCTCTCTTAAGAACATCAAGCATTGGATGGAATGAGTAGAAGATAGCTTTGTGATAATGAATTTTACTTGTAAAGGGAAGAACCCAAGGAATTAGGTCCAAAACCACTTATCCGATGCCCTGTACAAGATTTTATTTTGTGAACTATTGGAGTAAGTGTGCCATTGGCTAACTACTTATATAAATCATAGAAACCAAATCTATGGATAGCACCATGAGTGGAAAATAGAGTTCCTAGAGAGGCTTAAGAAATTAGATTCCACTTAGACTAGAGCCCTAGACAAATGGTGGTAAGGGGTGATAAACAACTACATGTTTGAGTTCACAATATCGACATACTCCTACCTTAAAGAAGCAAAGAAATAATTCTTATAGGAGCCCAAAAGTGCATTTATCAAATAACTCAACACTAAACTCAAAAATTTGATGGTAGATTATGGCTTCAAAATAGTGAGGATGGAAGGCTAAAGTCCTCTCACGTATGAGCAGTGTAATGGGGAAGAAGGGGAAATGTAGGTGAAGCACAATAGAAGGAGATGAGTAGACTAAAATTTAAGAGCTTAGGAAATAGGCTTATAACAAGAGGAGGCATGATTGATGGAGGATATGGAACCTAGAAGTTTCAATAGGACCTAGAGTGGGAAGGGCATGGGGAGGGATATCTTAAATGGCAACCATGCCTAGAGGAAAGAGCCCTTGAAACCTTGGAATAAGATCCATAGTTGATAGGTGAATGCTTGAGGAGCCTTCAGATCTTGACCATTGGAGATGCATGAGATGCACCTTCCCCCTTTGAAATTTTAGTACAAGTTCATGTGACAGATTCTATAAAAGAAAATATAAGATTGATAATTGACCTCATTATCTATGTAAACTTTGATCATTTTACAAATTTGGACCAAAAATTTATGATTAAATAAGTTATCTTGTACAAGGAGATAAGTAAAGATACCTCTAGACTTCAAGGTGATAACTTGAATAGATAGAACACAATCACAATCACCCTAGTTTAGCTAATGTTGGGTATACAACCTGAGTAATAATGCATAAAAAGTGGCCCCACACCACTAGTCAGTAATATGGTGCCATAATATTTTGTGGTGCCAGTAGTAGCCATCATACCAACACTTGGCCTAATGGTTGGAGGCCTTGAAGGACCAACATTAGGATAAAGACTAGGAGGATAAGTGCTTCAGGCACTAGCTACTTCCCAACCCTAGATTTATTATGAGATGGAAATGTGCCTACCAGAGTACCAAGGTGTGAAAAATGCCATAGAGCATGTGCTCAAGTGTGAGTTACAATGGTGTGCTTTAGGAATAGCCCAATCTAAGCACAAGGTAACCTAGTTCATGATAAATTTGCTTGATCATGACCATACTTGGTATAGTAATTTTTATCCTAACCAAGTTATGGTTGATTATGACACCCTAAAGGGAGCCTTCTTGAGAGAGTTTGATATACCTAAGTTTGATCAATAAAGCAATGCCATGATCAAGGAATCAACCAAGGGTTATCAGAGAGGATGTAATTATACAAGGCTAGATTCAAGATGCTTCTTTGTAATCTCTCTTATGATATTCACCCCTCTAAACATGTGTAATGGTTCATTGGAGGACTGTTGTGCCTTTTAGAAGGGTGTTATCCATGAAAACATTCATAGACCCTTAGGAAGTGCTTTACTCCATGCTCAAGGCTGAGGTAGTTGGGAGCATTGATACAGGCATTAACCCATTCATGGAGGTATAAATTTCACCTATGGACTCCCAACTATATAAGTTGACCACTAGTTCATTATAAGACTCTCAAAGTGGGTTGTGATGCATCGAGTACAAGATGGAGATGCATAATAGAAATATCTACCTTCAAAGGAATGTGTGCACACTACTTCTTAGCTATAAAGTTTATCACAAGGTGCATAATGTTCACAATTGTGCTTTATTACAACACACCAATTAGGTCAACATAACCATCTACTATAATTTGTGCAATGCCTACACTCATAACATAGCTGACTATTGAGTAATTAATTAAATGCACTAGAACATGGAGAGAGGTGCACAGTAGGAAACTACATTAGCTAAAGGGTAGATGAACCATGGAAATGAGGGTTATGGCCAACAAAATGTTAGATATGGGAAAAAAAGAATTGCTAGAGGGTGAGGTGGAGGACACAGTGGAGGAAGATTCCCATCATGATCATCTTATAAGTGTAGATTGACTAAGCACTATTAGTAAAAATACCCAACACATCTAATATGTGTATATTGTCAAGGACCACATGTAGTCAAGGATTGCCTTAACTAGTACAAAAAGCTAACCCAAGGCAAAATGAGTACTAATAGGGGTGTAGGGATGACCAAGTGTGATCTTAAAGATATTAAATGGGCTCCAAAGGTGTAACCAACATGTATAGAGCCAATAAAGATGTAGGAAACCACATGGAGTGGGTTCACCACTCATCCACTAACTATGCTAACACAAGAGCTATGCCTAGAATATGGTGAACTAAGCTACACCAAGCACATCACGTGGCTTGAGCCAAAATATTCACCCTACCCTAACCTAGTGCATCAAAATGACATCCTGTAATAAGCCATAAGTGTAATACAAAATTTGTAGGGAGAACTCTAGCTAGCCATATATCTCAAAGTGTAGGATACCACCTCACATAGAAAGCAAGATAGCTAGGAGGATAAAATATATGAGATAATAGAGATCCTATGCCTTTGAAAAATTGATGGGATGCTTACCTACTTAAAAATTTGCTCTTAGATCATGCAGGGAGAAAACTAAGTGAAGTTGTTGAGCCCCACACAGTTGAAGTTATTTCACCACATATGGAATGGGTGTGTGAAATAAGGCATACTCAAAATGTAGAGTATGACCAAGAGTTAATTATAAATATCACCATCAGTGGATGGTTCATCTACAAGGTATTGATCAACACTAGTGCATAGGTTAATATCCTAACCAAGAACGTATGGGAGAAGATGGGTAGGCCAACCTTGAGGCCTTCTCCCCTTGTACTTTTCATGGCCAATAAAATTTGAGTGTAGCCAATCAAAATTATTAGGGAACCATTGTAGATATTATGGGCATCAAATTCTATGCTGAATTTGAGGTTATTAAGTTGGCTAAAAAGATAACTTCCTAATGCTTCTAAGAAGGCCTTAGTGCTATGCCAACAATGCAAATATGCACTTCAATAAGTGATACATGACATTCAAAAATGGTAAGGAAAGTATAGTAATCCCCCTTTCAAGTGACTAAAGACACCCTATGTGGAGATCATTGATCTAGAGGATGAGATCAACCATATTTATAACATCATGATGTAAGGTGTCAAGAATATCCATCCTTCTAATCAAGGAGTACTTTCTTGGGAGGATGGATAATCAACCGTAGACACCACTGACATCTTTTGTGACCAATGGGTTAAAGAAGCTTATGATTCCACTAGTTATAGATGCTAATTATTACATGAAAAAGTGCCAAAGCCTTTGAGGACTGGTTGGGTCTAAATTGATCACACTCTAAAATGATGGGTCTCATGCCAAGATAAGAAATAAAAAAAGGCACATCACCTGAGCAAAGGAAAGCTTGAAGTATTCCCAAAATTTGAAAAGAACAACCAAGTGGAAAGGTATTTCAATGACCTTAAATCATGCATCCCCAAAGAAATAGACAAAATGGGAACACTTGTGTATATCTTGAGGAGCAATATCCCACATTGGTAGGCAACACAAAGGCCTAATTTATGAAATTGGATAGAGTTAAAGGTGGCTATGTGCATTATGTTTTGGAGGAGTAATGATAATTTGGATATCTTAGCTAACTTTTGCGATTATGACCCCATGGATTATGTGCACCTATGTGAAGAGGCATGGACTGATTGCAATGTGAGTAACCCAAAGAAATTATGGGTGTATGCCTTTTATAGGACTTTGAAGACATGGGTGTGATCATGGTACATGGTCAATGAGACATGCTAGGAGATAATCAATTGGGAGGACCTTAAGGATAATTTTATGCATACCTTCTCCTTTTCCTCATAGAACTTAGAACTGGTCTATCCATTGTAAGTAATTTAGAGGATAGTGTTTGAAGACACCTCCATCCTTGATTAATGCTTGAAAGACATGTTTGAAGAAAAATGGTTGGCACTCCCAAACTTCTTTGAGGAAAAAATGCTCAATAACAACTTGATGAGGAATATGATGAAACTTGGAAGGAGTGCTACTGGAAAACATTGACCACTATAAGAAAGCTTATGCACCAAGTAGATGATAACACTCTCAGTGAAGAAGACCCCACTCATCTTCATATTGAAACAACAGAGGGAACTTGGCAAGTTGAGGACTTACACCAAGAGAAGTATGATCCATACTACGCCCCACTTAATACCATCAAAATGGATATTAGTGTTGAAGGAGGGCCAAATATGACTACACTAGGTGCCTATTGGTCTGATGTAGAGTTGTCATGCATCATAAACCTATTGAAAGAGTTCCAAGACTTGATCTCTAAGAATTATTAGGATATGAAAGACACCCAACCATGCCTTGGGAAGATGACCATAAATTTAATTGATAGCACAAGACTGACCAAAAAATAGCCCTATAAGATGAATCCCAACCTCTATGCCAATTTCAAAATAAAGATCAACACTATGATGGGTGTAGGGGTCATTTACCCTATACAGAAGTCTGAGTGGGTGAGCCCAATGGTAATAAGCATCAATAAAGATGGGTGTATTTGTATTTACATCAATTATAGAATGTTGAACACTATCTATATCAATAACCCCTTCCCAAATCCATTCATTGATGAAGTCTTAGAAGGCATTGTAGGCTACAAAATCTACGCCTTCATTGATGGGTTCTTTGGCTACCATCAAGTCCATATTGAAGAGGAGGACAAGCCCAAAACAATTTTTGTGACTAAATGGGGTTGTTTTTATTTTGACATGATGCCCTTTAGACTCAGGAATGTGTTAGTTATATTCTCTAGAGTTGTGATCATCATATTCAAAGATTTCATCCATAAGTTCATCCAAGTCTATCTAGATGATTAAATGGTGTATGGCCTCATCAAGGACCATTATGATAACCTATGCCTAATGTTTGATAGGTGTAGGTAGCTTTAGATATCCCTAAAACTAAAAAGTGCATCTTCATAACACTCTTTAGAACCTTGCTCAAGCACATCAACTATAAGGATGGTTTTCTCATTGATCCAACAAAGATTGCCATCACCATTCAACTTCAAACTCCTTCCACATAGAAAGATGTTTGTGCCTTTCTTGGCCACTGTGGATATTTAAAAAAATCATAAAGAGTTATGCAAAGATTGTGGGGTTGCTAAAAGAGATTTTATGTAAGTATGGACCTTTCTACTAGGTGAAGCATAAGAGGATGCCTTTGAGACCCCAAATCTGATATTATCTAGCACACCTATCTTACAATTCCCCAAATAGATAACACCTTTTCATGTCCATGTCAATGCTTCTAGCTCTATGATTAGTGTCATTTTGACACAACCTGATGAGGGTAAGATGGATAATCCCATCTCCTTCACTAGTAGAATTTTGACCTCAGTAGAGAAGAATTACATGACAACAAAGCATGAGGTACTTTCCATGGTCTATGCCTTACAAAAATTAGACAATATAAAATAATAACATAATTCTAAACTAAAAATAATGTATACAAGATATAAATGAACCATATATAATCATATACAATAGAAATGGACTATTAGTTGCAACCCCATTCATCTTTTTCACTGATCAAGTACCTCATGAACAAACCTATTCTACATGGGCACATTGATCTAGGAGGATATATGTTTTTCTCTAAACAATAATTCATAAAATCATAGAATGACCATTGTAAAAATATAGAGCTTGATGAGACCTTTCTAGTATAATTTGAATGGGTCAATTTTGAGGCCGTATATGCAAGATATCATACATTAAAGTTCTTAAATCAAACGGGGAAAAAGGTGACATAGGGAGATGTGGCATAATGGTGCAACAACATGTGGTGGAAAGTTAAAAAATGAGTTTGGTTTTCATTTTGTCTTTGAATAGTGTTAAAAAAAGGTCGACTATGGGGATCATAGTTGGTGGGGTTCACTTTTGTCTCCGATGGGAACCCTGTCACTGATAGAGCATTTAGGAAACATTGATAAGTTTAGAATGGGAGTGGTCCACATGGTGGGTCCTCAAGCCACGACGTGGGTTTCCACCACTTATTTCATGATTGAATTTTATATATTATGTAATTAATTAATTACCATGCCCAAATACCATCGAATGTTCTAAATAAACATTCCAACCTACCACCTTGCCACGTACCAAGCTCACATGTCAAGTTTACCGAATGTTCACGCCACATTAAAGCAACCCACATACCAAGCTTGCCATGAAGGATACACCACCACATGCCATGACTAAATCATACTCAAATTATAATGTATTCCCATTATCCACTTTGTGGATCATGCATTTTAAGGCATTAACAACCATGAGTTTCATGGTATTTCAATACCCCAAAAAAACACTTAGTCCCCAAATGTGGGATAAATGATATGCATTAACCATGAACCAAAAGCAATGACAATGGGTCTTGAACCTTGTTTAATTTGATAAAAGGATAGGCACTTGATCAGTGTACCCATGGGATTAAGCACTATATAAAGTTCTTGAGTTTATATTTGAAGGCATGTGTTTTCAATTATATTTCATGAATATAAGGCATGTATAACAGTGTTTAGAGACCTAGAAAGATTTTTAAAGGCCTCAAAATTTGTATTTGGTTTAAGATAATTCTTATTATAGAATTAAAGCCTAAGAAGAAGATTTGATAGACTTATAAAGAAATTGTAAGTAAATTTGTGAAAATTTTAATAGGAGTGATCCCCATTAGAGCGGATCCAGAGATGTAGGCCATTGTGCCAAACTCCGTTATAAAAATATATTGGTATTTTCTATCAAATTATCTCATTTATTCTATTTGCACTCTTAAAATGTATTCAATGTGATTTTTTAAAATTCTATAATCTTTTAAAATATCAATTTTTATTAAATCCTTTAAAATAAGGTTCTAATCCTTTACAAGTATGTTTTTCACTATCACAACACTTGTTTGATTATTATTACAGATCAAAATTTTTGGTATCAAAGTAGAATTTGGTATTTAACCATGTGGACTGCTAGTTTATGTTGAAAAGGTCAAGATCTAGATAGGGTGAAGGAGAATTGGTATAATATGATCCAGAGGTTAGATCAAGATATAATACAAAAAAGGAGATGACTTTGAGTCTGAATGAGCTTTTTGATAAGCTTTCTTGGAAGTGAAAGATATGGTTGATGAGCTTTACCATGAAAGATGAATAAAAATGGAGCATGATGAAGGTGGTAATTTTTTTGAGAAACCTTCCTCCTCTTTGAATGATGGTAAAGACAAAAAAGCTATTGAATCTCTTCCTTCACTAAAGCTAGATATTAAGTTTGAATTGTCGATGTTTAATGGTGAGATTAATGTAGAAAAGCTAGATAACTTGATAAAGAAAATTGAATTATATTATAGGGTCCAAAATATTTTAGATGATGAGGCTAAAATTCACCTAGCTACTCTTTGAATGGGAGGTACAACTCTCATCTGGTGGGAGAGTTAGTTGAAGGAAAGTAAGATTAACATAGGTAACTCGATTTCCACTTAGAGTGAATTTGTTAATGCACTCAAAAAGCAATTTTATCCTTTAGGCTATATACACCAAGCCATGATGGATTGGTAATCTTTTAGATAAACTAAAGGCCAAAGTGCTCAAGATTATACACAAGAATTTAGGAAAAAGGCTTTACTTTTGAATATTCCTCTTTATACACAAGAAACATTGCTTAAGTATATAGGTAGGTTGCATAGTTACTTGAAAGACATGATTCTTGTTCTCAATCATACTAGTTAAGATGAAGCATGTGTTAAAGTCATTCATTTAGAGGCTAGAGAAAAATAGAAAAAATAATCTTTTTCTAAAGTTAAAAGTAAGCAATCTAATGTTAAGCATTCTAAAGGGAAAATTTCTAGAAAGGGTAAACAAAAATCCACTGTTACTGTTCATAAAGAAGAGGGCAAGCCATTTTTTAATCATTTTAAGAAAAATCATGATGAGTTGAAGTGTTGGAAATTAAATCTTGAGTTAAGAGCTTTTAACAAGTTTAATAAGAATGAAAATAAAACTAATACTATGGTTCAGGATCTGGGTTCAGACTCTGGGGATGAAACTAAGATCATAGCTATGAGTATGCATAATTGTTCTTCTCTTTATTTTTCTAGCACTAAGTCATCTAATGTTGCTTTCTCTTTAAAATAGAAAATTGTGCATGATGATAAGAAAATAAATGAGTTATTCCACATTAGGGTTGTTGCAAAATATACTAATATTGACACTCTATTTGATAGTGGATCACAAGCAAACTTGATTTCTAAAGAGATTGTTAAAAATTTAGAATTAAAAACAAATCCCCATACAAAACCCTATCCACTTGGTTGGATGTGTGATGATGTAAAAATTCAAGTAACCAAAACTTACAGATTGAAATTTGCCATCACATCCAAATTCATGGATGAAGTTGATCTGGATGTAGTCCCTCTGGATATATGCAAGATTATTTTAGGAAGTTATTATCTTTATGATAGAAAATAAATCTTATATAGGGAGGAGAATAAGTAATTTCTTGATAAGGATGGAATTAAATATATAGTCAGAGCACATCATGTTAGGATGAGTCTTTCCTTGGTTACAATAGGGTAAATGAAAAGGCTAGTCAATTCAAGCAATACCTTTTATCTCATGTTGATAAAGTCTAAGGAAAAAAGAATATTCCCAAGCTATGGAAAATTGTGATCCTAAACATAAGAAAGAATTGGTTCAAATCATTTCTAGTTATGATGATGCATTTTAGGATCCCAAAGGGTTACACCCTAAAAGGGGAGTTTAACATGAAATTCAATTATTACAGGATTCTCCTCTCCCTAACATTGGCATGTACAAGTTATCAGTGGTGGAAAATGAGGAAATCAAAAAGCAGGTAATGGAACTTTTGGAAAATTGTGTTATTCATTCTAGTACATCTCCTATTGGTTTGCCTATCATTTTGGTGATAAAGAAAGATGGCACATGGTGAATGTGTGTTGATTTCTATGTTTTGAACAAAATTACTATGAAGAATCATTACCCTCTTCCTCGTATTGATGATTTGCTAGATCATTTAAGAAATGCTATCTATTTCACTAAGTTAGACTTGAAAAGTGGTTATCATCAGGTTAGGATTAATGATGGTGATATTTGGAAAATGAATTTTAAGACAAAATATGGATTTTTTGAATGTCTTGTCATGCCTTTTGGGTTGTGAAATGCACTGGCTACATTCATGCATTTGATGAATGATATTTTTAGGCCATTCCTTGATGATTTTTTTATAGTCTACTTAGATGATATTTTGATCTTCAGTTAGTCTTGGTAAGATCATGTGATTTATATTAGTAAAGTCATGGATGCATTGACAAGGGAAAAAAATTATTTGAAAATGTTTAAATGTGAATTTGGCAAGACCTCTTTGGTTTACTTGGGTTAGATTGTAGGACATGGTGAATTGAAAATTGATCCTAAAAAAGTGGAGGTTATAGTTAAATGGACTAAATCCAAAAATGTAACTGAGGTTAGAAGTTTTCTTGGTGTATTACAATATTAGAGGAAATTCATTGCTAATTTCTCATTTATTGTATCAACCTTGCATTCTTTGACTAGTAAAAATAAGTCTTTCAATGGGGAGGCAAGTAGCAAAGGGC
The DNA here is from genome assembly GCA_037957365.1 of Torreya grandis. Lineage (NCBI taxonomy): Eukaryota > Viridiplantae > Streptophyta > Pinopsida > Cupressales > Taxaceae > Torreya > Torreya grandis. The sequence continues at coordinate 2,168,159 of JARHVA010000605.1, read as the reverse complement.
CTTTGACACTTTGAAGACAAAGATTAGTACTTCTCCTATCTTGGTACTTCCTAATTTTTAGTAGCCATTTGAGATTGAGATGGATGTAAGTGATTATGCTATGGGAGCTATTATTATTCAAGGAAAGAAACCAATATGCTATCATTTTGAGACCTTCATAGGTGTAGTAAGAAACTATTTGACTTATGATAAGGAATTGTATGCATTAGTTTAGAGTGTTAATAAGTGGAAACATTACTTGATGAACATGGAGATAGTGATACATATAGATAATTAGTCCCTTTAGTATCTCTAGTCACAGACCAAGCTACAATAGTCTAGGCAATTTGTTGGATGGGTTTCATGCAACAGTTTCATCTTGTGATCAGGTATAAGAAAGGTATTTAGAATAAAGTTGTTGACATGCTTTCTAGGCTTCTTATGGTAGTTTCATATATTCTTTTATAACACAGTTCTTTGACTCATGAAAGTTATAAAGAATAATATGATGATGATGCTAACTTTAAGGATTTGTATACAGACTTGATGAGTGGTAAACAAGTAGAAGAATCAGACTATCATGTGCATAATGGACTTTTATATCATTTGGGTAAACTTTGTATTTACCAAAATGAAAGGGTGCACATGATTCAAGAAGTACATACTTCTCTTATTTTTGGTCATTTTAGAGCAATTAAAATGGTTGCACATTTGGGAATGTATTTTTATTGGCCATGTATTCAGGAAAATGTTTCCAAATATATCAAGGGGTGTGTTCTTTGTGCCACAAGCAAACCTAATAACAGGAAACTGGGACTTTACACTCCCTTACTTATTCCTACCCATCCCTGGGAAAGTATTTCCATAGATTTTGTAGGGGGTTTGCCTATGTCATGAAGGAAACATGATTACTTGTATGTGGTAGTGGATAGATTTATCAAAATGTGTGTTTTGAATCCTTAAACTAAGCATATTATAGGGGAAGGTATGACACACTTGTTCTTTCAGCATGTATGGGTTTATTTTGGTTTGCCCACTTCTATTGTTTATGATAAAAAATCTCAATTTATTGGGGAAGTTTTGTAAAAACTATGGGAATTGATGGACACTAAGTTCAATAAGAACACTGCATTTTATCCATAGATCGATGGTCAGATAGAGGTTGTGAACTGCATAGTGGCACACTTTCTTAGGGGTTATTGCAATAAACATCCCAACTTATGGGATGAACATTTATGCTATATACAACATGCTTACAATTGTGCACTTCATTCTTCTACTATGAAATCTCCTTTTGAAGTTTGTTATGGATACTTGCCTAAATCTACTCTAGATGTTTGTTATGGAAAAGATTTAGCTATAGATGAATGTAATGATGTTGTTAAAGCTAACAAGTTTATTTAAAATATACAATAGGGACACTATACTATCCAAGATCAGTTAGAGAAAATTCAGGCAAAGTATAAAATAAGACATGATAAACATCATGTTCATCACCAATTTGTTATAGGTGATTTGGTATGGCTTTACATCAGTAAGGAAAGGCTGATAGGTTAAGGTAAAAGGTTGAAAAGATTGGTATAAATGCTTTCTAGTTAGATTTTCCATCTTATATGTATATTTATTCAAGTGTGAATGTGGAAAATCTGAAATTGTATGAGCCTATGATGATTGTAGATCATGGTGAGAGTGTATCCATTCCTTCTATTGATGAGTTTGCTCCTGAGTATCTAACAAAATTGTAGGAAGATACAATTCTTGATAGGAAGGTTTAGACTTCATGAAGGGGAGGTGTTGAGTATATTCATGTTGGTCTCAAAGGGATGCACTCAAACAAGGCCAAATGGATGAAATATAGAAGAGTGAGGGAGAAATCCCCTCACCTCTTTACCAATTAATCAACTTTTGGAGGTCCAAAATCTCCCAGTGGGGAGGATTGATCTAGGAGGATCTATGTTTTGCTTTGAACATGAGTTAATTAAATTATAGAATGATCATTGGCAAAACATAGAGATCAATGAGAGATTTTTGGTGTAATTTGAACAAGTCAATTTTGAGCCTGTATGCACAAGATATCACACATTAAAGTTCTCATATCAAACATGGCAAAAGGTGACACATGGAGATGTGGTGTAATGGTGCAGTGACATGTGGTGGAAAGTTCAAAAATGAGTTTGGTTTTTGTTTTGTCTTTGATTGGCATAAAAAAAAATGCTAGTTATGGGAACCATAGCTAGTGGGGTCTACTTTTGTCTTAGAGGGGAACCCTATCACCAATAGAGCATCTGGGGAACATTGACAAGTGTCATAATGGGAGTGGTCCATGTGGTGGGTCCTCAATATACCATGTGGCTTGCCACCACTTATTCCATGCTTGAATTTTATATATTATGTAATTAATTAATTACCATACCCAAAGACCATCGAATGTTCCAAATAAACATTCCAACCTATCACCTTACCACATACCAAGCTCACATGTCAAGTTTATCCAATGTTCATGCCACATTAAAATAACCCACATACCAAGCTTACCATGAAGGATATGCCACCACATGCCATGACCAAATCATACTCAAATTCTAATGTATTCCCATTATCCACTTTTTGGATCATTTCTTTTAAGGCATTAACAACCATGAGTTTTGTGGTATTTCAACAACCAAATTTACACCCATCTCCCAAATGTGGGATAAATGATATACATTAACCATGAACCAAAAGAAATGTCGACGGGTCTTGAACCTTGTTAAATTTGGTAAAAGGATAAGCACTTGACCATTGCACCCATGGGATTAAGCATTATATAAAGTGCTCAAGTTTATATTTGAAAGCATGTGTTTTTAGTGATATTTTGTGAATACAAGGCATGTATAAGAGTGTTTAGAGACCTAGGGAGAATTTTTAAAGGCCTTAAACTTTGTATTTGGTTTGAGAGAATTCTTATGATATAATTAAATCCTGAGAAGAAGATTTGATAGACTTCTAAAAGAATTGTAAGCGAATTTGCGACAATTTTAATAGGAGCGATCCCCATTAGAACGGATCTAGAGATGTAGGTCATTGTGTTGAACTCTGTTATCAAATTGTGTTGGTATTTTCTATCAAATTATCTCATTTATTCTGTTTACACTCTTAAAATTCAATCAATGTGAATTTTTAAAATTCTAGTCTTTTAAAATATCAATTTTATTAAATCATTAAAATAAGGTTCCTATCCTTTAAAAGTGTGTTTTTCACTATCACAATACTTGTTTGATTATGATTACAGATCACACATATGCAAATGGATAGTTCTATTCCAGGAGTTCCATTTCTCCATTATGGTTAAGCCTAGAATTTAGAACTTGGGGCCAAACCATTTATCCCACATCATTTTTGGTGATGTGTTGGTGTTGATTGAATATGAAATGATAGATTTTCAATTGTACATAGGCTCACACATCCCCAAGGATTTGGTAGGTATCATCACCTTTCTAACATCTAGAGTTTCATCCTAGACTATAATAAATAAGGAGAATAAATAGCTAGCATTTCATGTCTCCCCCTTTCAACTCATTAGCAGAGAATTGTATAAGCTAAGTAGAGATGATGTGTTGTGTTGATGTGTCTTGGAGCACAAAAGAGACCCCACATTTTGATAAACACATGAAGGCATAGTAGGAGGATAATGTACTAAAGATGTAATGACAAGAAATTTGATGCAGTAGGGTTTTTGGTGGCCAAGCCTATTCCAAGATGATAAGGACTATGTTAAGGCATAAAACATATGATAGCATTTAGGGAAGCTTAACTATCAAGATGAGATGATCATCATCCCCATTCTTCCTTAGGTGCCATTCGAGAAATGGGCCATTGATTTTTTTGGGCTGATAACTCTTGCAGTATGATGCATAGTTACAAGGTATATTCTAGTAGCCATAGATTATTTCACCAAGTGAGGAAAGGACATGATGACAAAAGATTGCATATATACCATAGTCATGATTTTCATTTGGGAAAACATAATAAGCTGATACAAGTGCTCACTTAGTCTGACTAGTGATAGGGGCGCTCACTTTATCAATGAAATAGTGTGTATCCTATTAGTTGAGTATATGGTGGTACACCATAAAATGACCCCTTATAATCTAAAAGAAAATGACATAGTTTAGGGATTTAATAAAATATTAGGAAGATGCCTCATAAACATATGTAACATTGGTTGTAAGGATTAGGAAAATCGAGTGTCGACAGTGTTATGGGCATATCACACAACCTATAAGCACCTGAACAAGGCTACACCATTTTAATTGGTATTTGGCACTAAGGTGATCTTAATGATGGAATTCTTGGTACCATGATTACACATTATGTGCATTGGTTGATTAGATGACTAAGAGTCACTATATGCAAGGCTGAAGGCATTAGAGTGCCTAGATGAGATGCATATCCAATCCAATTAGAGATAGAAGATAGAAAAGGCATGTCAAAAGCTCTGACATGACAAGAATATAAAGAATAAGGTGTTGTAAAAGGAATATTCATTTTTCTCTATGACTCTAAGTATTTAAATCACCTAGGAAAACAATAGATAAGGTGGATGGGACCCTATATCATCCACCACATATTGGAGATAACCACATGCAAGTTGTACATATTGATTGGTGAAATTATCCTTGGGTATTTTAATAGAAATAGGTTGAAACCATATTAGTAATAGGATGGCACTTGCACCATGAGAACACCAAATTATTGGTCACTAGTCAATTTTAGTTGAGATGATCAAAATAAAGTTTGGTGCAAGCCAAAGAGTTTTATTTTGTTTTATTCTTTAGTCAGTAGTGTAAAGAGTGTAGAAGTAGTAATTTAAAGCCCTATAGAAAAATATACTGGCACTTCACCCATAACTCTAGCTAGGTGAGTTGAGCACTTACAATTTCTAAGTTCTTGAGGCTAGACATCTAAGATATGGGTGAATAAAGATTGTCAATGTTAGACGAATAAAGCACACCAGACCACCATACTCTAGATAATAGATATAGGGTACTTTCAATCCCCCAAGTAGATGTTTATCTGGCCTTTCATACATAATGACAATTAGGTGAGTTGAGCCCTTGTGATTTCTAAAAGTGCCTAAGGATATACATCTAAGTGGTGGGCATGTGAAACTCTCCAGACTCAAGAAGAGGACACATGAAATCCATGTGTATAAGAGATAGATTATAGGGCCTTTGGAGGCCCAAAGAAGAACTAATTTGGTGCTTCCATACATAAGGCTAGTCAGGCGAGTCAAATACATTTGCTTTGTAATCACCTAGGGACAAACACCTATGTTTTTGGGTACAAGGAGGTTGCCAAAATTAGAAAAAATAGGAGCCAAGTGAAGACATAAAACATGATCATGCACATGTGAAAATGTGAAGATGCACAATATGATCATGCACATGAGAATTAAAAAAGGAGAGTCAAGCACTGAAGGGCCAATGCAAGGGATTTATATGGGGTAGGATAAGCCAAGGCAAGATAAAGCATAAGAAACTAACCAAGATAGATAGGTTCACTTGAAATAGAAGTGTAACAAGAAGAGAAGATGGAACTGAGGAGGCTAAATCTCATGCATGTGATGTGCCACACCAAGCTTAACATATTAAAGGTAGAGGTCACACTAAAAGAACTAAGTGAATAAAGGGAATCATCAAAGATAACTGACATCTACCTATATTTAAGTGGGAAGTGACCATTTAAACCATAAGTCACTTCACCAAAATACTATTAGGAGCATTGAATGAGGTGATAGTGGAGGCATAAAGATCCACATAAAATGAGTTGGTGGTAGAGGTTTTTCATAGATTTCATGGAATTTTGCAGAGTGAAATAAATCTAGATGTCACCATGCCATTAACATACCTATATTAAAGATGGTAGGTGGAAGTAGGGTATGAAACATCACATGGAAGACTAGTTTCAATTCCAAACTTCATGTAAACTTGAGATGTTGAGCAAACTAGAGCGAATCATCAAACCAAAGAGCCAAAGCATAAAAACCCTACTAGAGTGAGAATTTAACCACCTTTATACACCTAAAGTTAATGATTATGAAGTGAGAGAAATTACATTCACGTTAAGATTGGTGGAGAGAAGCATGGGAAGAGATTTCTATAGGAACTAGTTGATAGAAATGTGAGTTACCATTGAGCCCACCATTAATGGCCTACAAAGCTCAAAGCTAAAGGCACAGTCATAGATCTCATGACTGTGAAGCACCTTTAATAATTTTAGGTTTCAATAAACCTAACCTATCATGCTTCAACACCAATAGGTTCAGGATGGGTAAGAAGCAAAAGGGATCAGGTCTGTAACAATAAGAACTAAAGTAGGCATATGTAATAGTAGAAGTAGCCCTTACAAAAATAGTATCACCACCAATAGAAGGAGTTAGCATAACATAATTTGACACTGAAGAGATGATAAATATGTCCTATTAAATGATGCAATCTCCCTTAGAAGTCTTAGTAAGAAGAAAATTGGCATTCTTTTGCACACACCTCTAGCCATGTGCAATACCTATCATCAAATTAGATGGTTGATATAGGGAATAAGATGAAACAAAGAACAACATTTTTTGATGTCTCTATTTGAGATAGGTTTATAACCACTGGTGCAACTCAGCTTTATGATTTGCCATGCTTTAAAAGGATAAAATAACTTGTTTAATTCCTTCTTTTGCAAGTCCATAAATACCACATATAATTTATGAGGTAGATCATGAGGGTATCAACACACCTCATTAGGCTCCCAAACATTTAAAAATATATCCATGAAATGATGAGTGATGATAAATAGGTGGAGTACATAGAAAGGCTCCTAAGTTATTACAAGGGGGATTCACATTACCAATAAAATACTATAAGGACCCCAACATGAGGGTGGTGGTGTGTATTGTAAGATCAAAAATTTTCCTTGATGGTTGATGGACCGATGTCACAAAATCTTACCTTTACATTACCTAACATATGGTGTAGGGTGTAAAATTTAACAATGCTAAATTTATTACTGAGGAGTTTCTAAATAATGCATTGGAGTGCCACATGATAAAGGGCACCTTCAAGTGGGGATCCATTCTAACCCTGATAGTTATGGAGGAGATCAAGATACCAGATGGGAATGAGGAAAATCTTTGAATTTTTATAGAACACAATGACTCCCTAACATAAAAAAATAAGGACTTTACTTACCCCAGTTCCTTCAACACAAAGTATAAAAATGTCATGATGCGATGGTGTGAGAATTATATAAAGGCATTTGGGTTAGAATGATGCATCCCCTAAGAGATTCCCAAGAGCATGTACAAGATGACAACCTTTGCTATTATGTAGAATTTTTGTTTAGTCTATTTGGTTCTAGTTGATGGCAATAAGTTTGGTTAGTTAAATCTCCCATATGCTTTCTCAACTAAGTATTTTAGGGATGCACTTATAAGGATCCCCAATGTACAAAAATTGGTTATTTCAGTGAGGGAAATAGACATGTAAAGGAATAGGTTACGATGCTAGTTCATGCACCTAGATGGATTAGTGACAAGGGATGAAGAGGATGATTCAAATTGTACCAACATCCACCCTCTTCAAGAAGTAACCATACTCAAACACATCTATAGGCTATTCTATGAGCTGAAGCCAAGGATAAATTACTCCAATACTGAATAGACTAATGACCCCCCATCAATATCAATGATGAAGGAATGTTGGTGCCAAATAAAATTAAGAAGTCTCCCAAGAAGAAGAAAGGGGAGACACTTGAAGAGATAGAGAAGTGCATCAAGTTTAAAATCACCTTAGGTGATGAAACCTCTTTGTCAACCCTAAAAAAAGTGCATGAATTTCATGCCAAAGACAACTCTAATCTCAAAGGAGAAGCAAAAGAAGCCAATTTTTTTACAATTCCCACCATCACCATAATAGACATAGAGGTGTAGGAAGAATTGGAGAAGGAGGTAGAGTTGGGAAAGGGCATTTACATTGTGCCCAAAGAAGACTCCTCATCTAGTAAGGAAACTCCCCCACCACCCCAAAATGAATAAGGTAGGAACAGGCATAGAGGAAGCTTGGCCTCAGTAACATTAACATTTAGAAGATGTGGGAGCTGCAAAGAAGAAAAAAATAAATGAGGAAGCTAATAGGATAGAGGAAGAGATTTAGAGAGTTAAGGCCAAAAAATATATGGTAGAAGGAAAAATAGAGGAAGAGCCTAACATGGTAAAAATACATGAGGCTCTCCAAGATGGCACTATTAACATACTTGGAGAAGTAAAACCATAAAGCAAACAAATTAAAGAACTTGTAACACAACCTCTATAATATGAAGAGGAGTTGAGGCACAAATGGAAGAGCAAGTGCCTTAATTAGGATCATATTGAAGCGGCACTAGAGTTTCATCATAAAAGAGAGGCCATGAGGGCCAAGGGTATAACCCAAGTATAAATTGACAAAGTCAAGGTCGAGGATATAAGGGTTGAGGAGGAGAGAACCACTATGATTATGGAGAAGAGGAAGGTGGAAATAAAGAAGGCCCAAGAGGGGAAGTCTAGAAAAGTGAGAGAAGAGAAGAGTGCTACCACAAGCATAGAACCCATAAAATACAAAGTCTTAGAGGCACCTAGCACCCATACTAGCCCAGTAGAGGAAGCTAAAAAATAGGTGCACCCTATTAATTAAGGGGTACCTAAAGAAAAAGAAGGTAATTTTGGTACCTTAAAGGAACAAATAGAGAAGATAAGGAAGAAGCAGGCTAGTGGCAAGAAGGAACCTAAGGATGTTCATACCAAAGAGCCATAGGAAGAAGAAGTAGATGAAGGGGAAAAGTCTAAAGAAGAGGAACCCATTTAAGAAAGAGAATAATAAGGAACCAAAAAAGGTAGTAGTGTGAATGAAGAGGAGAAGGAGTAGATAGAGCTAGCCATAAAAAAATAAGAACTTGAGATAAGCTACTAGGAGAAGGTGTAGAAGGGGTATACCCAAGATGAGGATTTATACATGTTGGAGTACATGCCCTTCAGATCTAAAATAATGTTGACATGACATCAAGTGTCATTTTCACTTGATGGATACATGGTTAAGCCTCACTTCAAGGTGCCAGTGAAATTAATCTAAAGTGTTAAAAAACTAGAAGAGGGACATGATTACTAACTTATAAACCCTAAGGATATGAATTTGGTAAGGTCAGATAACACCCTCTTTAAAATGACCTTTGAGGTAGTGTGTAAGAACATTGATAATGATGTTCATGCTAAAAAAATAAAGGTTATATTACTTAAGGCAGAGGAAGAACTTAATACCATAAAGCTCAAGCTTTAGTATTTGATCAAGCATGTGGAAGAAGTAGAGTGATTCTTTTCAGATGGTGTTGACACTTATAATTTTTTAGAGGTTGATAAGGTGTGTGTGTGCTAGTAGAACAAATGATCCCTTGAATGAATCTAGTGTTGGAAGAGGAAGAAGAGCCTTCCAATCTATAAAAAAAGAGCTCAATAAAAAACTCAATGAGGTAGAAGACATCTTTTCAAGGCTAAAAGAGCATGTAGATGATGTTGATATTATCTTATGTAACTTCTCCATCCAAGCATTAGTCATTGACTCACTCCTCTAAAAGGTGAAAAGGGAGAAGGATGCATTGATGAAGCAAACATACATTATTAGTAGGGCCAAACACACACAAGTTATGGTGTAAGTTAACACTTTGAGTGCCCAGCTAAAGACCCAAGAGAAAGATTTTGAGGAACTCTTACATGCCTTCTAGAAAAAGGTGAGTGAGTAAGGAGTCATCCTAGATGGTGGGGTCCAAAAATCAAGGGAAAGGCAAGAGGCCTTCCAAAAAAAACTAGACAATACTAACATGATCACACTTGAGGTTACCTCTACAAAGATTGATAACACCATTAAATAAATCAAGATCATACTCTAAGGATTTGAAGAATTCAAGGTAAAACTATAACAAAGCACACTCTAATTTTGCATAGATAAAAAGATGGAAGGATAGTCTGAGGGTAGACTAAATTTTTTGTATGGGGTAATATTGGGCCCCTTTTCATTCTGAGTAGTGAAATTGTGCTAACTCAACAAACACCTAGGCATAAGGTAAACATGGAAGATGATTGTTTTTTTATCTTCTAGTGGTGCTAGCTAGATGGTGGATAACAAATCTTTTTAAATCAGGCAGCATTGAGAAGTAGGTGCATAGGATAATGACCACACATTAAAGACAAGTGCCTCCTTTTAGGAATCAAGTAACATCGAGAAAAGGGTGTATGGGATAGTGACTATGCATTAAAGATAAGACATAGTGGAGATGGTGGCATGTGTACCTCCAACACTAGCTTGATGATCAACATGTTCCATTTCATATGATCTTAGGATGCTCTAAAGCCTATAAAAAGAAGCTGATTTTAGTTGAAGAAGGAGATGAACTAAGTAGAAAAACTCTAGTGAATTTATGTAAGATAGTAACCATTAAAAGTTGTAACTTATCTCAAAATGCTTTTTGATGCTCCCCTTTGTAATTCAAAAGCTTGCTTGTGATATTGGGCCTTTAATAGTTTATGTTGAGCATTTGTTTAGTTTATATGTAATATACATCCAGTATTTTTGAACTCCATTAATGAAGAACACTATTTGAATGTTTATTGATTGCATGCTTTATTTTTTCAAATGTATTGTTAAGTTATTGTAAGTTTCTAACTTGACTCATTCATGGAGGACCTATAGTCAACAATTAACCCTATGCATATGATAGGAAATGTGTCAAGTATGGTTAAGACCCTATGCTTAAAATGATACCCATACCTTAGTGAAAGACCATGCCTAAGTCCCTTACCTAGATAACTCATTGCCCCTCACCCACCAAAGTGTCATTGAGCCTATGAAACCCAAGGCTTGTGATCATGAATGCACAACCATTATTGAATTAACCTAAGCCCCTAAAGAATAGAGTTACACCATGGCACAACTAGCCCAACATAGACCCCGATCCCTTCTCTACTGCACTTTGAGTGAGAACATAAGGCTTGCACCTCATATAGAGTGATGCCATCATAGTTGAGTGCTAAATGTTGAGTGCCATAGGGTTAGTCAAGGCTTGAACCTCATTGAAACAAGCCTAAATCTGGCCTAGATATTTAGGTAAGTGTGTGACTTGGCCCATGACCAAAAAGCCTACTTTTTTATAACAATGTCAAATCTACATACTAAAATATCATTAAATACAATTTTTATTCAAAATTTCACTACCCTAACCTACAAGATGATAGTGATGTAGTTAAGATGTTATATCTACCACAATACTATAATGATAGATAATAGCATGGTCCTCAAACAGTAGTAAGGCAACCCTAGGACACTAGCATTGTCCTTTAGATGATAGTGTGATCCCTAAAACAAATCCCTAATCTAACAAATTTTGCACGAAAAAAGATGAAAACATTAACCAAAACATTCAAATACATGAAAAAAGGATAAAATCCTTACTAGTCTAACCCCCTCACTAGCCTGAATCAATGCCTCCACCTCCTCATAATGGGTCATGTGAGCACCTCATCTCGTCAACATATTTTCTTAGCTCAGAGAAATAATTATCTCCAAATCTAAAATTTCAAATGACTTTAAAATTAAACAATACAACCCATTTAAACCATGCTTTTGTAAATCCCACCTACCTAAGGTTGGCCCCATGCACTTTTTTTTTCCAATTATTGTAAAAAACTTCCAATCCTAATATATCACACCCTGTAACTCTGATTTCTAATCTATTTTTTCATTTATAATTCGATGATGATATACCACACCTCATACCAATTTTGCTTCTATTCCAGTCAAATTACCTTTGTGGAGGCCAAAACTTGTATTTTCCTTACCAAATTCACTATAGACCATATATCTCTCTTAGTCTCAGTCTATAAACAATTCTTTTATAATTATCAATAACATCAATCTCGTAATCATATTATCAAATGCTAACTACTCACTAACATACATTCTGGTATAAATTTTGGTTTGATATCCTCACCTCGGTCTTGAATCTCTCACCAAAAGGGGGGAATACATACACCATTAAAACCAACAAATATTTAATTACATACTTAGATATTTGGGCTCAAATACATGGTTTCTCTACTCAAACACTTAGATATATATAGTTGCATAGGTTTACTCAGATACTCGAGCTCATATATACATTTACATAAATTTACTCAGATACTCAGGCTTAGATATTAAATTACATAGATTTAATTAGATAATTAGGCTAAAATATATAGTTACACAAAGTTACCAAGATACTTAGGTTAAAATATACAACTACATGGATTTATTTAGATACTTAGATACTCAAGCTCAGATACACAATTTCTTTATTCAGACACTCATATATATAGATACATAGTTTAACTCATGTTTCAAGGCTTCTATAGTTTTTTTAGATTATCAAGTTTTACACATGATTCTGATATAGTTCTGAACTCTGATTATGACTATGGGGGCATGCATGTAGTACAAAGTCCCTATATATATAGTTTTCAATAAATTACATAGTGGCATCACTTAGATATCAGGTTTGGGGGGATGATGTAGGCCACACATTATCAATCCCACATAATTTTACTAGGTTATAAAAATAGAATGGAAGATTATATCATTCCCTATGTTTAGCTTACTAGATTACACTCAGGATGTCACTAGGATTTCACTAGATTGGGTCATATGGCTATCTGCAAGGGTTTATCCATAGTTTTCACTAGACCTAAATTACACCATGTTGTATAAGGACATAAGTTAAGAATTAGTTTTGACCTCCTATCACACCTCTTATCAGACTCATTTACATATCAGAGTGGGGGAAAGCATGGCTTATTTCTCCACATTTATAGATTACTTCACAGACTCAACTACATATCAGAGTGGAGGCAAGCATACCTTATTTCTCCACATTTACAGATTACTTCTTAGACTTAGGGGGAAAGCATGGGTTGTTTCTCCACATTTACATATTAGTTCTCAAACTAAGTTACAAATCAGAGTGGGGGAAAATAGGGCTTTATTTCTCATAATCCAGTCATTTACTTAGATTCAATATAAGGGATACCCTCATTGTGTATTTTATCTTCACATATATTATTCCAATGCCTTTCCACCTCTTTAACAAATATGTGGGTTGGGTTAGTGTACATCTATTCTCCACAAGGGATTGATCACATAGGTAAGTACATGTATGCATTTTATTTTTCCTTTACTCTAGTACTTTCATTACATTCCATTATTAGATTGAAAGGGGGGAAATGTACACACCCTAATTTGGTCAACAAACATAAGTACTATGTATTTTATAGCTTATTCATAGTAAGTTCTTAATTTTGAATGGGAGTCTTATTTACATGTGTCACTTATGTCTTTTGATGTCAGTTTAGTCCTTATTATGACTTATTTTCCTTATTTTACACCCTTAGCAATTTCATGTCATCCCTTTTCTAGTCATAGGGGGCCCTAGCCTATTTGTCCTAATCATAACCTAGTTTCATGCACATAGGACAATAACATGGTCCTCTATAAGAGTGCATCATGTTATTATCTACCTTAATGCTATTGTCTAGTGGTCATGTTCTTAACTTATTTCAGGTCCTTACCCTCCTTTGGGTCTCCTATTATAATTATATTTGTCTTTTTACCTTGTCATCATGTAAACAAGTGTCTCATAGTCAAAATAAAGATCCTTCTATATAAAGAGCTTCACAAGGCATTCTAAATCTATTAGTTACTACTTTGTCACATAATTACATAAAATTAGTCAATAGTATAACTCAACATTTTGCATATTTTCTCAGCATCACACATAAATCTTCACGCTTGATAAAAGAAGGACCTAAGAAAAATTCATTCTTGCATACTATACACATTTATTATGCACATTCCCTAAGGGATAAGTACATTCAATCTGAGACCATTACTATTGGGGTTAATTTAGGTAATAGTGAGAATAACATGGGTTATAGGTTGTTCAATCATAACATCCCACAACACACCTTTTCACCTTCCTTTTGCATTTGATTTCATTATTGTTTCATGTGTGTAGGTGTTCATTAGGATTTTAAAGAAAGAGAATCCTTAATTTAAACACATAAGGATGATCATAAGTCCTTAAGGACACATATAGGACCTATAAAACCTCTCGTAGCCTCCCCAAGAATTTTAGGGATCCTATCCATAAAAGGATAATAACACAATGCCCTTTGCCAATAGTGCATTGCACTATAGTTCACTTGATATTGTTATTGAATTAAGATAGGTAAAACTCCAATTTCATAATGAAGGTGATATAGACTATTCCTTTGATATGTTCTAGTAGTACCATCTCTTAGTAGCTTATATTTCATTCCAAATAAGTGGTTTTTCTCCCTTATATTTATACTTAGTATAAATAAATTAAAATGGTTGTTTGTAATATTTATCTATATGTATTCCCTTTACTCCAAACCCTTATCATGTTAGAATTTAATCTATTTAATTCCTAAAAGGATAAAACACCAATATAGTATTACATTTACAATATCAAAATAAGTTTCTTGCATTCGAAATAATCAACTAATAAAGCATAAAAACATAAACAACCTTAGGCGTCCTAGTAGAGATATCATATCTCTAATTGTTACTTATTTTGATAGATTAAAAGTTTTTTTATCCTCTTTTTAAAATAAAAAATTAGAATTTGATTCTTTGTATCTCTTTAACAAATCAATTGAAAACCTTGTTTGTAGATAAAGAAAGCTAATAGAATGTGTTGTGACATTATTGTGTTTTAGATCAGATTTACTTTTGCATTGCTTACATATTTAGAAGACATATCATGATTAATCCACACCCACACAAACAAACTAAAAACTACAAAAACAACACCATCTAGTTTGCATCTAGACAAAGATAAGAAAAATTAGCACTTGCATTATAATATAGGTTTCTTTCTCTCTCTTTTGCATGCATTACAAATCATTAGAAAAATCTAAAAACAATTTTTATTTTCATTTGCATTCAATTTTTCTATCATTTAATTTCAGATTTTATTTCATTTACTTTCAGATTTGTTATTTATTTTAATTTCATCATTTCAATTTTAGTATTCAAACATTTAATTCAGAATAACCAATAACAAGATAAAAATAACAAAAAATTAACCAAATTAATGTGAAGAAGCCTTTCCAATATATGAAATAACATATATATCATTAGAAGCATTGTCAACATGTATAGGCATCTAAATTACATCTAACCCTTGCCCATCCATGCAAGCACCCTATACGAGGCCTTGCTTAAAACATCACATCAAGCACACACAACAATCCATTGCTTACTAAACTCATATTAACATTGATCTAAGATGTGAGGTTTTTCATTACACCCTAATTATTCATCTTATTGTTGACTCCTTGACTGCCTTGGATGAACAAGAAATAATTTTTAATACACCCACCATCATCCTTACTCAAAATAGAGGAGGTCAATATAACATCATTTAGGCCTAGTTCCCATTCATATCTTCTTTTTCTCCTTAGGTCTAGCCTCATCCTATATCATTCACATTTTATGGATGACATTGAATAGGAATAGCCAACTTGAAAGAGTATAACTTTTATCATGAGTCATTCAGCTCAATCTCCCTCATTTACCTATTTTTAGCATAAACTAAGAGCTCTGCCTTCTTGTGATCTATTAAACTAAAGGACTATGGAGTTCTATTTCAACTTAGCTTGACACTCTTAAAAAGAATTGAGACACTACTGAGGTATTTTGGTTCCATCATGAGAACCCATTTCCACCATCCATTTTAAATCTCATTTCACTCAACAACCAACCCAACCCATAGCCTCATTCATCATGTAGGCTACCTTATCCCTAACCTTAAGGAGTGAGTGCATAGTTTAGCATTTCTTATTCATATGCATATAAATTAATGAAATCAACATGGAGGACTTCATCCTTTGCATATCCCTTTATTCTTATTATTTTCTTCCTTCTCTATCTTCCCTCTTTCCACTTATTCTATGGGTATTCATATACCCCTAAAATATGTTTAGACATGACATAAGTAGATATATTGGCCTAGAAGGCTATAAGATAATCCAACTCAACTCTAGTGAGCCTTCATTGAGGATTTGGAACACGCCAACCTTTGACACTAATATAGACTATCAACTCTATAATTACTCTCATTCAAACACTTAAACTAGGAGTGGGGTCTCCATTCAATAAATATGAGACATATTTGAAATTATAAGTAATCACTCTAACTCCAATGCTATGACCCTTACTAGGGGAGGTGTGGTCACCCTCTGTATGGCTATGAGTCCATCCATTATCTTAAAAATCTTAGACATAGAGAACATATTTAAATATGATCATTAACTAGGAAGGATCCATCATTTAGAGGATGAGTTCAATCGTATGCAAATGATAGTGCACCCCCCAATAGGAGTCAAGATATGCTTGACCCAATAATATAAATTACAAATTCTACCCCTAAGGATCCAACCCCAAACCGACCTCTTCACACTATCCCATCTCATGCCTCCACCTCTCCTATACAAGAAGTCCTTAGGTATATCACTAACATTAACCCAAATCAACTCATCATCACCCTAATGAGTTACATTCATGACATAGAGAATAACCAACAAACCCTAGGTTAAGGGATGAGCCTAATTTCCCCTAAACCATCTCATCCCCCTCCTCTCATCCAAATGATGACTTACCCAACACCATAACAATAAACCTATACACTTACACTTAAACTATATATACCAATGTAAAACCATGTCTCTCTCCAACTCCTTGAGGATATCCTCACTCACAGGGTCCTTAGCCCCAAAAAAACTAAATCCCATTTATCTTATCAAGAACCAATTTAAACCTCAACAAGGAGTATGTACACTTACACTCTATATACACATAATATTTTTAAAATTTTTATCAATTATTGATGCTTTCTATCTTGTAGAAACCATTGAGTCTCAATCTCTCTAAGTGCATGCCTTAAGGGGTGCACCAAGAAATGGGTGGGTAGACCATTGGTGCTTTGTAGGATTATTGTACCTTTTTCTACTTACTATCTATAGTTATCTCCTAAAAACCATTCCCCTAAGCTTGGCCTTCTCTTTTTCATACTCCTCTAGTATTTTACCACCTTTACTAGCCCTTTTCTTAACCTATAACCCTTTTTGAAAGTTGACATGACTATATCAATTGTGTCAACCTTGTACTCTTATTAACAAAACTTATTTAGGGTTTAGGTCAGCCCCTAGCCAACCTATTTTGTGACCTAGTGAATTTTTTCCAATAATGATACTAGGTCGATTGGGTTGACCTCATTGGCTAAAACTTTTGAAAGGGTTTAAGGTTAGATACACTTATATAAACAAAATTATTTATCCATTTCTAAGAGAAGAGCAGAAGTAATATATATTATGCATCTACTTATCTACCATTCTACTTGAAGAGCCAGCCTAAGGTTTCATACTTTCTTTGGAGATATGGATCTTATCTTTTATATAAGTCTTTTGGATGCATCGATAGGTTGTGTATCCTAGAGATGATTGATCCTCATCATTATTATATACCATAAAAAATTCTTGTGAAGAACCTTAGCCAAGGGAGAGATTAAGGCTTGGTGAGTTTGTTTTCCAAGGTAAGTATTCCTAACCTTTTCCTCCTTTGTAAGAGTAGATAGATATGCATTTTTACTTATCTTCTATGCATTAGGATTATGTATACATTTATTTGAGTATATGCCTTATATTCATTTTTAATTTTAATGTTTATTATCCCCACTTTATACCACAAGCTTTGGTGAGAACTAGATTAGATTTTTTCTTTACTTGTTATTAGTATAGTGAATATGAAAACATAGGACTTAGGGTTATTGCATAGTTTTTCTTGACTGGATGCTTTGAAAATCTCTCTAGTAATATTATTATGGTAAGAGATCTCTTAATTAGGTCTAAAAAATCCATATTAGTCATAACCCTAATTATCTAATGTATCCCCAATTGGAAGTGTAAGTAGGATCTATCTTTTGTAAGCTAAGATTGATTTATAGATCTGATGTATTTCTCATTACATACATTCTGGTCAACTCGATGTGAATCTAACCCTTACAGGTTTTATTTCACACTTTTTCATTTCTATCATTTTATTATTTTTTTATATTTATGATACTAGGTCAAACAGGTTAGTATAGTTATAATTTCTATATGCAGGTTTAACACATAGTCACATCAAAACAACTCTATTCTTTATGTATAGATCTTTATTAGATATAGGTTAATAGATCAAATAGGTCAACACATTAATTTTATTCAATTCTAGATAGAAAAATATGTTGAAAAGGTCAAGTTAGTATCTTATTCAATTCTAGAACAACAAATTAAATCATTCAGGTTGACTTAGTATTCTAGTCAACATTTGAATAACAAACTAGGTTGATTAGGTTGACTCAATCATCTTAACAAGTTTTTAAAAATAGGGTTTCATAAAACTACATCAACCCAATTGACATAGTTGGTGGAAATTACAAGTGACATTCAAGGAACTTCAATAGAAATTTCACAGTCCTCAACATATTCAAACCCACTAAGGTTCCTCTCTTTCTTTCTCTTTCAATTCAGTTCTTCATTACAGTTCTATTTTTCATGAGTTTGTAGTCTTCAAAACTACAATCCTATAGCAAACTAGGTCAACTTGGTCAACCTAGTTCTATAGTTTTTCTTCTATCTAAAAAACTAAGTTGACCTAGTTAACTTAGTTCTTATGAATCTTACTTTTATAGTACAGTAATGACCTTGTTGACTCTGTTCTATAATGTTTGCATATAGTGTCATCTGAACCAACTCTATACCATTTTTACATTAGGTATTAACAACAATATGTTAATAATTAATTCACACTTTCATTTTTAGTTGTTTGTATGCTTAGAGTAACTCATATAGTCTAATTAGGTAGTTTTTCAATATACCATTTAATTTCACTATTTTTCTCTTTTTGCACACACTACCAAATCACATAATTTCAAAATGCATTTAAATATTTGTCTACCCAAGGCCTACCTACTTGGATTTCATCACCAAGGGGGAAATAGACTTGGTTTTTTGTCCAAGTATAAACATGTGATTAATGGTATATATTGGCTAAGCACCTGACACCTGTCAGGAATCTAGAACAACAAACATGCTCTGATACCACTTGTTGGGGGAGAGGGAGGTGGAAGATAAATCCAAGAACAAACACACCTGTTCTAATTCCACCTCCTAGGATCTTGCTCCTCAGAAAGAGCACAGTATGATTACCAAAAGTATAAGCAATTGAATATGCGGAAATAACCAGAAACACAAGTAACTAGAATTCACCAATAGCACAGAATATGAGAGACAATACACTATCTTGTATTAACACTAACAGAAAAGAATACAACAAAGAGCCGCCACACTCTTTCACCTTACAGAGATTTGCCACACCTCAAGTGTTCAGTAATTCTTCTCACACACACTCTCCTACACAAAAAACGGTCCCAAAAACCAACTCACACACAGAATTGGTGTTCACCTCACCAACCAGTCAGTAATAACCCTGCCGGTACATCAAGCACTCTATAGCACTTCAAGCTGATCTCTCATGAACCTGCAACCTGCAATTCAAAGACCAAACTTACATGTAGATCCTCAATGAACTTGCAACAACCTGCAACTCACAGATCTTACAACTAGAAGGAACTCTTCCTTTCTATCTCATGCTTATACAATACATGCCAATGGGTCTATAAATAGATCCCTAACTCAAACACTAACTTAGACTCTTAATTTAGACAATTGTCCTCGTAGCACAAGACTCTAACTGGTCTCAACATGCAAACTCTTCGTTCACTTAACTAACTGTCCGTGAAAGGAGCAGTTCTGGAACACACAGGCGACCGACGTCGGTCCCTGCTTGTCTGGTTTTGCCGACGTCGGCCGACTTCCTGCCGTCGCCGGTGGCCTTCTGCACTGGTCTCTGCTGACATCGGTCCTGCTGCCGACGCTAGTTCCTGTAGAACTCAGCAACCATCTGTTCCTCAATTTGTAAAGGGTTGAAGCTTTTAGCTCCACAACCTAACAATCTCCCACTTGGAGATAAACAGCTGCAACCTGTACATGTACCTGTATACCATCTAGTTTGTTCCCTTGGCTATGTATCCATCTTCAAAATCACCCTTGAAGACCAACCACCATAAAATCCGTGGTGCAAAACCTGTCATCCAAATTACCTGCCACATTCGCATCTACAACCATGTAGAAAAAGAACTTGACCCTGCATGCATGTGCACCTGCTGCTGGTCCCACTGAACTGCCCTTCAGTATTACTTTCCCGGATTGACTCCAAACTTGTGATGACTCCCACTGCTTGGGAAAAATCAGGTTTAGTACATACCATGCACTCAACCTCATTATGTGAATCAAGACACCTGTTCTATGAACTGTCTAACCATCGGCGTGCTAATCGGTTTCACACAATCATCCTAAAACAAAGTCAACAAATGACCTACCATGTCTCTAGAACACACTCATGCCAAAGAATCTTGCTGCTCCCAGATTCTCCATGACAAACACCTGAACTAGCTTTACCTTTAGTTCAGCAATACCTGTATATGTAACCCTGCAACAAGCACATCATACAGAAATAGGATAGTGTAGCTAATACTATCCAACTTGGTAAAGAGAAACACAATGAACAAACCTCCATTGCTCTGCAGCTAATACAAGATCAAATACTCAGATCTTCCATCTCACGTATCCATTTCCACTCTTCTTCATCCTTAACATCCATTCGTCTCTCAGTGCTTACTTCCAGCTGGCAACACTACCCAAAACACCTGTTTGGTTCTCCTCCAAGGAATCACATCCTCATCCATGCCTAGCTCCCACTGTTTCCTGGATCTACCTGTTCTGCTTCTTCAATAACTTCCTGGTCCTATGCCATAAGTGAGCAACAAGTAGTGTAAAGAAGGGAAATGACGAATTTAAGAACTTACTTACACCTTCAGTCCTCCATATGGGCGCTTGAGACTCCATGACAGCTTGCTGTCCACCCAAAATTCATCTCAGTGACCGATGCTGGTCACATCTCAGTCTATAGCCGACCGATGTTGGTTCCTTGCGACTGCCTCTCTACCGACGTCAATTTTCCCTAGCCGACGCCGGTCTCTGTTTGCCCTGAGTCACCGACGTCGGGCTGCACATAGCCGACATCGGTCCCTGTCTGGACACCGACGCCAGTTTTCCTGCCGACGTCGGTCTCTGTGTTTTTCTTGTGAGACCTGACTTTTTCCCGCGAGCTCCTTTTGGATCAAACCCTTGTCCAAATCACCCTTGCTCTGCTCAGAATTCCTCTGCATCTTGTGCTGAACTCTATTTGTCACTTTCTCCTTGAAAACCAAGGCTTTCCTGTTCTTGTCATTAACATCGGATTCCTCAAGAAACCTCACCTTCTTCTTCTACATACAGAAATCACGATCCATACCTTCCAAATCTGAAAGCATATCATTTGACTCAAGAACCAGCATCTCCTTCTTATCTATGTGACCAAGCCTATCAAGCCACATCTCCAAATCTACAGCTGAAGTAGATAACCCAAAAGAAGAATCAGTAAAACAAGTAGATAGATAAAGCGTACCTACTTTCTTACCTCTAGCTACAACAAGTGTACCCTTGGTAACCTTCCAAGAGTCCACTGTGAGAGTTACTGTGCAACCCTCTTCACCCAAACTTCTAACAGAAATCAGATTCTGCTTCAGAACTGGGACGTGCATGACCTCCTTTAACACCCATGTGTTACCTGTCTGTAGTTTCAGCTTCACTTTGCCTTTGCCAACAATCTGACAAGGCTTACCATCCCCTACACAAATTTCTCCAAAATCTCCCTGGACATACTCATGAAAAGATTCCCTATGTGGGGATGCATGAAAAGAGGCACCAGAATCTAATACCCAAGATTCTACTTTATCCAAAGAACATACCAGAGCATCCTGTGCAATGTAACCCGCAACATCTGCTTCTTCTTCATGTTCTTCATATTGATCTTCACCCGATCTGCAATCTCTCTTTAAGTGCCCTTGCTTTCCACATTTCCAGCAGGTTATTCTGCCATACCTGGACTTGGATCTCTTGCCCGTCTTCGACCTTGATCTCCCACGCTCTATCTTCTCTCTTGGCCTTCCTCTTCCTTCAACACTCAAAGCATCTCTAGATGATTCCCCTATGCTTTTTTTGCGTATCTCTTCGTTCAAGATTACACTCACAATATCATCCACTTTTAAGACTTTTGAAGGAGACACAGTATTAGAAACTGCCATTACCAAACCTTCCCAACTTTCAGGTAATGAACACAAGATTAAGAGAGCTCTTATTTCATCATCAAATACAATATTGACTGAACTTAACTGGTTTACTAAACCATGGAAATCACTAAGATGGCTATGAACAGATCCACCTTCCAACATTTGCAAATTAAATAAACGCTTCATAAGAAATACCTTATTCGAAGCTGAGGGTTTTTCATATAAATTTGCCAAAGATTCCATCAACTCCACCGTTGTCTTACACTGTGATAAGCTGGAAATCACAGATGATGCAAGACTCAATCTAACAGATCCCAGAGCCTTCCGATCAAGAACCTCCCATTCTTCATCTTTCATATCCAAGGGTTTGCTAGCAACCCCACCCAACGGTAAGTACAAATCTTTTTGATACAGATAGTCCTCAATCTGCATCCTCCATAATTGGTAGTTCTTGCCATTGAACTTTTCCATTCGTAGTTGACTACTTTCTGTCATTGCTCAACTCCCACTCAAACAGAAACCCTGTGAGTAACCTATAATCAAAACACACTACCCAGATCTACACCAATCTGTTAGTATCCCAACCAAAAGCTCTGATACCACTTGTCAGGAATCTAGAACAACAAACATGCTCTGATACCACTTGTTGGGGGAGAGGGAGGTGGAAGATAAATCCAAGAACAAACACACCTGTTCTAATTCCACCTCCTAGGATCTTGCTCCTCAGAAAGAGCACAGTATGATTACCAAAAGTATAAGCAATTGAATATGCGGAAATAACCAGAAACACAAGTAACTAGAATTCACCAATAGCATAGAATATGAGAGACAATACACTATCTTGTATTAACACTAACAGAAAAGAATACAACAAAGAGCCGCCACACTCTTTCACCTTACAGAGATTCGCCACACCTCAAGTGTTCAGTAATTCTTCTCACACACACTCTCCTACACAAAAAATGGTCCCAACAACCAACTCACACACAGAATTGGTGTTCACCTCACCAACCAGTCAGTAATAACCCTACCGGTACATCAAGCACTCTATAGCACTTCAAGCTGATCTCTCATGAACCTGCAACCTGCAATTCAAAGACCAAACTTACATGTAGATCCTCAATGAACTTGCAACAACCTGAAACTCACAGATCTTACAACTAGAAGGAACTCTTCCTTTCTATCTCATGCTTATACAATACATGCCAATGGGTCTATAAATAGATCCCTAACTCAAACACTAACTTAGACTCTTAATTTAGAAAATTGTCCTCGCAACACAAGACTCTAACTGGTCTCAACATGCAAACTCTTCGTTCACTTAACTAACTGTCCGTGAAAGGAGTAGTTCTGGAACACACAGGCGACTGACGTCGGTCCCTGCTTGTCTGGTTTTGCCGACGTCGGCCGACTTCCTGCCATCGCTGGTGGCCTTCTGCACTGGTCTCTGCCGACGTTGGTCCTGCTGCCGACGTCGGTTCCTGTAGAACTCAACAACCATCTGTTCCTCAGTTTGCAAAGGGTTGAAGCTTTTAGCTCCACAACCTAACAACACCCTTATCACTAAATCATTGTGAAGTGAAGGGGTAGGCCCCAATACCAAGATAGTACCATTTATAACACAAATCCCTTTCAACCTAAACATCTTGAACCATATATAGATTGATTTTTAGATCCCTAATTTCATCCAACTTCCATATCACACTTAAAATAACACTTTATAATAATATAAACAATATTTAGGATGACCACTTAGCTATAATTTACTTTTTAATTGACTACTTACTCTCTACTCATTGTATGTTATGTTGAAAAAAACTTATATTGGCCAGGGTTAGTGCAAGGTTTCATTTTATGTGCCCCAGTTGGATCATTATCATTAATCTAATTATTTGCATGTTTGATTTCACTTCTTGCTTCAATTACATTGTAAAATTTTCCCTATTTTATGTACACTATCATTCTGTTTGATATAGTCTCTTACAGACTATATTTTTCCCTAACTATAGTATTGAGTCAACCTGGTTGACCCAATACTACTTTTTGCCTATATAGTTATATTACTTAGTCGACCTATTAAACTCTATATCCCTATCATATTGTATATTTTATTTTTTGTAGTACTAAGTCAACCTAGTTGAGTCTGTACTCTTCTATCTCCTATTTATAGTACTAGGTCAACCTAGTCGATTCTGTACTCTTATCTATATCCTTCTTATCTTATTGATTTGCATTATCTTCAGCTTCTCTAATCTCTTTCATTCATTATGAAATTCTTATTTGAAGATAATACTGAGTTGAATTAAATAGATATGATGAGTCTTACCAACCCTAATAGGTTCTCTCATAAGCAATTTGTGGCTCCTACCCTAGATGAAAGTAATGTGCATATAGCCACTCACACTACAAATTATGGGACCCTTCCTCATTCCTATTTGATTCCTAATCCTCTCTTCTCATTTGAAGATTAACTTGAATTAGAGTATACATCAAAAATGCTCTTATTCATCAATGAATTTCCTCAACATCAAGGAAAGGATCTTTATACTATTTACCATCTCATGTTAAGTGGTCAAGTTGAGGAACCCCATTCACCTTCTCCCACATTATCACATGGATTTGGAGATACTATCTTCTTTGCTTCTCAACCTCTTCCCTCCATTTTGACCCCTTCTTATACCATGACATCTTCCTCTTTGATTTCATACACTTCTAGCCTAGTGTATCTACTAACATGGTAGGTTCTACATCTAGTGGGCTTCTTCTAAGACCCACTCTTATAAATTATTCCACTAGTGCATCATTTACTACCCATGAAAACCATGCCTCTCATGCTAATTATTCTCATCCCTTTACTAGTACATCTTTTTCCACATAGTAAAATTATGCCACTATTGCCTCACTTACCAAAAAATATTATCAAGCTACTACTAACACCCATAGTGGTACCCAAGTCACTACTACCTATTATCAATCAGACTTGCATCCCTACGAAGATAGTTTCAAGCCTTCACAGTCTACTAAAACATGGAAATAATCCTAGGCTATAGGTGACCTAATTAGTGGATTGAATATCTAGATTCTAAGGGCTAGATCCCTCTAGTGTATCAATTAAGATCTTTGCTCTACACTATAAACTGCCTGGGAAAAGAGAGAAAGAAAACTTAAAATAAAATCCTATATAATGATGGTGATACACCTATATTTTTTTATTAGTCCACTCAAATTGAGCTCTTAAAAACACTGATTTAGATAAGAAAAGCGTTGAACTTTTAACTCCAATTGACTAATATGCATAAGTATTTCATGAAAAGGTTATATCTTTTGATCAAATCTTGAGAGAAATGATGGAATAAGACTGATTCAAGGCACTAACCAACCACTTAAATCCACTGTAAACTTATCCAAAAGACATTAAACATGAAACATGACCTATATAATCTGAGCAACTAGTAACTAGGTAAGAATCAAGACTTGAAAAGGAAGAAAAATCTATCACTTATGTAAATCAATGACATAAATACACTATACCAATATCTAGAACTTGAAAACAATAGTCCTATTAATCTGAAAAATGTTACAACTCAATCTTTGGCAAAAACATTTGTCTTGCCAAAAGAAAGATACATTTCAAGGCTAAAAAGCCAACTTATATAGAAAAGTATACAAAAACCAAGATGTGGCACTAAAAATAGAAGAAAATTCAACTCCAACTTCAGCCCAAGTCCAATTTGTGTTATCACAACCTTCTAAATTTGTCTTTTTCCTTACATGAAAGCTCTTTGGCATTGAAAAATGGATGGTGAGCTAATCTCCTTCATGCCTGAACAACATGCTAATTTGGATGTTTAAACTCAAGATTAAAACAAATTGAAGCTGAATTAGAATGTGATAATGTTTTGTATTGCATGGAGAGCATGAGTGGATGTGACACTTATCAATTAGTCAACTAGAGCTCAAGACTAGTCAACCTCCAATGGTCTTCACTTGAACTGTTAGAATGTTTGAAAGGCTCAAAACAAACAAGAGTGCATGCATGAAATCTCTTTTTAAGATCTCCAAAATTAAAATCCTTGAGTTCTTCATGCAAATGAGTCTCCATTTTAGAACTAAAGGTATCGTATTTGAAATGGTTACATGTCTTGGATGTGTCTAATCCTATTTATGGCTATTGAAACCTCTTGTATTTTTTGGTTCTTGTCTCTATGCATGTCCTACTATTGTATTTGTCTTGGGATTTTTGCCTTTCTTTTTTATTTCCATGGCTTTATCCATTTTTGATTATGTCTATTTCACTATCAATATTTCTTCAAACAATTTTCTTTTGGCTATTTGCTTGGTCCATTTGCTTTTTTCCTCTATCCTTTCCTTCATATTATTTCTATCATTTTTCCTCAGACAAAAAGTTTGAAGGAAACATATCTTTGGGACATTTGAATTTGTCATTTTCCTGTGGACAAATTATTTGTGAGAATTGTCTCTCATCCCTTCATTCATTTTTGAAGGCTTGTCTTCTGAAGGAATTATTTTAGACAATTTGTTCAAAGGAATTCCTTTAGACTTTTTGTTCACAACCTTCATCTTGTTAATTTATTTTTCCTTTAAACAAAAAGTTTGATAGAATTGTCTACTCTTCTACCTATTTATAAGTGATTTACCCTTCAAAAATACTTTGGACATTCCATCAAACCATTCCTTCAGATAAAAAGTTTGAAGGAATTAGGTCTTCAGCCTTTTCAAAATGTTCCCTCAGCATTTTGTTTGTCTTCTTTCCTGAAGGGTAGATACCCTTCATGTTTTTTGTAATGAAATTTCAAAATTTGACAATGACCCTTCGACCTTCCAAAATGCCCTTTTTTTTTAAGGGCATGTACCCTTAGGCTTTCCATAAAATGCCTTCTCCAAAGGGAGCAAACCCTTCAAACTTTTTATTTTGAACCTTCTTGAAGGGTAGATACGCTTTGGGTTTCTAGAAATGGCCCTTTTTGAAATGGACTTAGCCCTTCAGTAAAATTGTAATAGACCACTTTCCCTTTAGACATTTTCTAAGTGTCCTTCCTAAAGAGTAGGTACCCTTCAGGATTTCTCCTAGTGACCCTTCAGATTTATGTGAATGGACTTTTATGAAGGAAAGAACCCTTCAAAAAAGTTGGAAAGGTCCACTATATTTGAAAATTCCCTTTAAAAAAATGTTTAATCCTTGTTCCTAAAAAAAAATTGAAAAGACCTTGCCCTTCAGACTTTTCACAAAAGATAAGAGACCTTTCATGTTATTGTAAAGGACCATTTTTCCTTGCATAATTCCTTTGGACAAAAAGTTTAAAGGAATTATGTCTTCTGAATTCTTGTGAAAACCCAAAGTTTTCCACTTGTCCTTTTTGAACTGCTTTGAGCAACATAAACCTTCCTATGGGAAAAAATTGTCAACATTCTAGCAACTCAACTAGGAAGCATGCCTGCTATGCTTGAGAACTCAGACCATAAACATGATATTAAACTCATAAAATAATGGTAAACCTGGTCCATGACTGTAAATCTCCTTTGACTAGATAATAATTAACCTTCATCCTCCAAAATAGAAGGGAAACATAAAATAGGAAAGCTAACTAACAAAGCAAATGTGCAAACAAGCACTTATTAAGACAAAATAGAATGAAACTATTGTGCTTGAACAACACTCAGAGGAAAGCAAACAAACTATGTACAAACTAGGATTGGAAGCTCCTGACCATCCATTTTTTCAAGTTAGAAGGCATTATGGGATTTGCAATTGGACATTGTGTATGGATCACTCCAAAGAGAATCAAACTTGGCGTGCCTTCCTAGTTTAGCTCTATCCTCATCCCACTTGAGGACCAAATATCCTTCCTTGAAATTTTTTAAAGAAGCTCCTTTGTAAAAATCTCTCTTCACTTGTGCTTGATGAATTTCCATGGATAGCATGGATTGATTTCTTATCTCTTTTAGCTCCATAAGCTTAGCATACCTAAATTTCATAGGCTTATTCTCCAACAATTCAAGTTGATGCATTAGTTCCAAAATGGGAAATTCAAGAGAAATGGGTAACCTTGCTTCCTTACCATATACCAAATTGTATGGAGAGTTGGCTATTGATATTTCATAGGTGATCCTATCAGCCCATAGAGTTAACTTCAGTTTGAGATGCCATGATTTTTTATTATCTTCAATAGTCCTTATGATCCTCAATAGGTTCTTATTCCTGGATTTAGCAAGGCCATTGCCTTGTGGATAATAGTTCAATACAATGCTAAGATAAATTCCATGTTGGATAGCCCATTGATTGATCTTAGATGGCATAAAAGCCATTACATTATCAGAAATAATAGTTTAAGGAACTCTAAATCTAGTAAGCAAATCTTTATAGAAATCTAAAACATTGGTTTCATTTGCTTCTTTCAGTGCCACTACTTCCATCTAATGTGTGAAGTAATTTGTAGTAGTTAAAATCCATTTATGTCTTAAAATTTAAGGAGGATTAATGAGGCCAATAAAGTCCAATCCCCATTGGATAAAGGGCTGATCCACCACAATTGATTAAAGAGGTAAGTCTACAAGTTTTACTTTCCCTACAAATATAGCACAATGTTTGCAATTTCTAACCCATGCATGGCAATCACCAAATATATTAGGCCAATGGTACCCACCTCTTATGATCTTATGAGTTGTAGTTCTTGAAAAAAAATATCCTCTACCATGTTTATCATGAAATTATTCAAGCAATATCTGAGTTTGACTTGGTTGTACAGATCTTACCAACATTTCATTGATATCTTTCTTGAACAACACACCATCAATAACCAAAAATGGAATTGATTGTATTCTAAATTATCTTCTTTTTGAAGCACTTAGATAAGATGGATAAATACCATGTTGAAGATAGCTTACCAAGTCATGAAACTAGCTGGAAGGTGAGGTATGAATAACTACAATCTCTTCATCATTTGACACTAAAATAACCTCATTAGTCTCTTTTAAGTATTGAGCTATATGCTCACAAAGTCCTTTACCTCTAATTAGCTTTGTGACCTTAATTTCCACATCATACTCCATCAACTTAGTTATCTAACTAGCTCTCTTCTCATTTATATCCTTGTTCAAAAGAAACTATTTGATGCTTGGATGGGAAACCATTAAATGTATCTTATTGTTAGACAACAAGTGTCTACATTTCTTAAGAGATATTATAACTAAAAGGAAATAATTTTTTATAAAAGAATACCTTGTCTCATACTACTCCAAGCCTTGGCTGAAGAAAGCTATTGGCTGCTCCAAAATGATTCTACTACATTAGAATGCTTGAAATGGTGTCCATGTTAGCATAAATATACAAAATGAAATCCTTTATGAAATCTAAATTTATAAGCGTAAGAGCACTAGTTATGGCCTTCTTAATATCCTCAAACCCTTTTATTCCTTCTTTGTACTAGCTAAAGTTCTAATTTTTATTTAGCATGGTTGTAAGTGGCTTAGCTAAAATGGCAAAATCTGAAATATATCTCCTTATGAAATTGATTTTCCCAAAGAAACTTGGCAAAGCTTTTTTGTGCTTAGGTAAAGAGAGTGCAAGAATGGATTGAATCCTTTCAGCATCTATGCTTAAACCATGCTTTGAAAAAATATGTCCAAGAAGCTTACCTTCATGAACCACACCCTTTTTGGGATTTAGAGATACCCCAAATTTCCTACACCTTTTGAACACTTTCTCGAGATGAACCATGTGATATTCTGCATTCTTTCAAAACACTATTATATCATCTAAATAAATAAGTACAACCCTATTAAGAAGTCCTTGGAATGCCATATCCATGGTTCTCTAAAAGGTTACTCTAGCATTAGATAAACCAAATAACATCCTTCTATATGTAAATGTTCCCCACTTAGTTGTGAAGGTTATCTTAAATTGGTCTTCTTCCTTGACCAACATTTGATTGTAGCCACTATATCCATCCAACAAAGAAAACCTCTCTGAACCCAAAACAAGTTATGAAATTTGTTCCATTGATGGTAATGAATAGTGATATTTATGTGAAAACCTATTCAAATCATAGAATTTAACACACAAATGAATCACACCATTCTTATTTCATATTAGAACAAGATTTGACACCTAATTTGAGTGCTTAATTGGAAATATAATAGCTGATTTTATGATCTTGTGAATCTTAGATCGCATCAAAGGTTCAAGCTTTAGATTGATGGGCCTTTGTCTTTGTCTCATGAGTTTAGTTTAGTATTCTAACTCAATGGTGTGTTGAGCCAAACTTGGATCAAAACCTTGATATCACTATACTACCATGCAAATATATCAGCAAAAATTATGCATAACTCAATGAAAGATTTCTTTTGTGAAGGAATGCATACCTTACTCAATTTCAAAATCTTACTAACTACAATCTCTACATTGGCATAATGTTCTTTCTTTGTTGACAAGGATGACTTCTCTTTACTTAGATTGTCATCACCATTGAAAATGTTCTCAAGTGTTACCAATCCTTTAGGTAGCTTATTCATTTCTAGCTACAGAATCTAATCACCATACTATTGCAAATGCTTTTATTGGTTTCTTGAAGAACACTCAACCTCTTCTTGTAAGAATATCATAATTTGATTGTCATCTTTAAACACTTGAAAATTATCTTGATTATCTAGAATAGAGGGCCTTACAACCACCTTTATATGTAACTAAATTTTCTCACTTTTTATATCAGCTAGAATTCTAAGTTTGGACCCAAAAATAGCCAACCTATCAACATATTTATTCTCACCTCTTGGTATTACTTGAATGTTAAAATCTTGGAAATATATAATTAAATTCAAAATTTTATGCTTATAAGATTTAAGCAAAATTTTTTTACATATATTCAAACCTCTTACTTGGTAAACTACAATATCACTATCACCAAACACTTACAAAGAATTGACTTTCATCTTCCTAGCCCACTGCAAATCATGAACTAGTGCTTCATACTCAGAAACATTGTTTGAATAACCAAAATAAAATTCAATAGAAGATAAATACCTCTATTTTGTTGGAGAAACCAACATCATTCCAGATCTGGTTCCATGCTTATTCCTTGATCCATCAAAGTATAATTGCCATAAACCCTCATTAGACTCATCTTGTTTGACCATGGCTGGAATTTATGCATCATTCTCATGAAGGCAATACACACCAAGTCCTTCTTATTCAATCAGATTGTAGGGATCATTCTCATGTAAGGTATAATCCCACTCATCAAGGAAAAAATTTGGAATTTCATCCAAAGGTGATTCACTTTCTACTTTACTAGCTTTTAGTACTTCATCCAAGATGATATAGTTAGTATTAATAACACTTGACATATATGGCTCCATATAAAAATGTGAAATAAGTTAAGAATGAATTATTACCTTGGTACCATACCTAGTTCTAAACATCAAATAATTCCAATTAGCTAATAAATATCCCCCAATATTTGAGGTGAAGTCTCTTCAAAGGCACATAGCAAAGTAAGGAGGCAAATCCACCCTGTTGAATAGTAACATTAGGACAAGCATGTAAATTTAAATTCACATATTTGATGATGTCTACCATCTTTGTTGGTGACCCATCCAATTTCAATACTCCTTTAGTGTTTGGCTCATACACAAGTCCAAGCTTGTTTGTAATCTATTTAGGAATGACTGTATTACTAGCTCCACAATCCACCATATAATTATGAATCAAAGTATCACCTACTATCAAAGAAAGGTAAAAAGGAGGATTTTTCTTTGATTTTACCTTAGATTTATCTACCTTTGCCATCTTATTTACCTTTTATACATATTTCTTAGTTGGTTGGTTTGAATTAGTCAAGACTACACCTTCTTTCTCAACTGGTTTTGGAGATAATCTAAGAGCTGAAAGCTCTTGAATGAGCTTATCCTTTTATCTTTGAATGAAAAGGGAATCCCACATACTAATTCTAATATTATATTTCTTCATTTGATATACTATACTAAATTGAGATCCACCAACCTTTAATTGTACCTTCTAAAGCACTAGTTATTCATGAACTAGAGGTAGTTGATGTACCTTACCAACCTCTATATTCTAATTTTTCTATGTTGTAGAGATATCAAGTTGCTCTTTTGTAATTTTATAAATAACCCTGAGAGTACTTGAAGCATTTGTCACCTCTTGAGCCTCTTCAATTGATCTTATTTTAGCTCTAGTTATAGCTATAACTTGACCACTTGAATTTTTAGTTTTAACACCTTGATTAAAAGCAATATGATCATCTACCTACCAATTTACATTAATGGCATCATGCTACCCTTGAACTTGATGAGTCTTTTTTTTTTGATACCAAACCTGTATTTGTGTACTGACCTTCTTGAAAAGAAAAATCTTCTTGTGTCATTTGTGGCATAGTTATGTTTTGTGATACTAAGGCTTGGTTTTGAGCATCATTGAGATTTGAGGGATACTAACCTAAATCTTGCATCATGTTGTTTTAAGGTGGGGTGGGAAAAATGGTTTTTGAAGTGGATGAAACATTAGGATCAATAGTAGCATATGGATTAACTATAGTTAGGGCTCCTTATGCTTGATAATGTAGTCTATTTTCTCTAAATCCTTGATAAGGAGGCCTTTGATCTTTGAAGTGCTGATAGGTTTTTTGATTTTTCTACTAATAAGGCCTATTAAACTAAAATTTCTACTCTTGATTTGTACTATTTCATTCCCAAAGGATTAAGCTTTTTAACTCTCCTATCTCACTAGTTTGACTAGTAAGGGATGCAATTTGAGTTGGAGGTGGTGGAATAGGAGCTAAGGATGGAACTTATTTCTAGATATATAGGCATTGGAGGTCTTGGAGAAAGCTTTCTATCTTGTATCAAACTCTTTTCTACCCTTATTGTAACCTCATAAGGACCTAACAATGTAGTACCACCCATTGACTATATCATCACACTAATGTCAGAGTTAAGAGGTTTCAAATAGTACATAAACACATATTTAGAGGATGGCCTTATCAACATAGGTATTCTGGTCCATGTCTTTTAGAATCTAAGGTTAAATTTAGACATGAACTCATGAGGAACTATTGCTATGGTAGTTAATTGATCAACTAAAGACAGGTGATTAGATTTATCCTCAAATTGATTGACTAAGGCTGCACCCAATTCATCCTAGGAGATTTATATACCATTGCAATGTTTTTCCTTTGAATGAAGCAATAAGCAATATAATAGTAACATTATCCTTAATAAAATTATGGACCAAGAAGAGGTTGGCCACATCTTGGATATGCTCAATAAGAGTTGTTTGATTTTTTTTAAAAAAATGAGATACTTTTGAGGGAAAACACTAGAATATCATCAAACTGGGCTAAATTCAATGGGCTACCTCTATTGAATGGAACAAACACTTGATTTTTGATGGCCATTCAGATAGTGGGGATTATAGTGCTTAGAATAATAGGATGACTAGGAGGTAAATACTATTTTTGAGGATATGGTTTTGCCCTCCTAAATCTTGATCTCTTATAAGATATAAATTCAAAAGGAATGCCTTTGCTTGTTGACCTTGTGATAAATTTTGGCATGAAAGAGCTATCTGAATGATGATATAAAATCTATAACTTAGAGAATCTTTAGGTTGTGATGAAGATAGATATTCTCTTATACTACAAATGCTTCTCTTTAGCTTTGAACTTCCTTAGATTACCAAATATTTATTTTTTTGTCCCACTATTTTCAATCAGACTTGCGCCCTTATGAAGCAAGTTTTAGGCCTTCACAGTCTGCTAAAACATGGAAATAATCTTAGGTTATGGGTCACCTAATTAGTGGATTGAATCTCTAGATTCTAAGGTCTAGCTCCCTATAATGTATCAATTAGGATCTTTTATCTATGCTATAAATTACCTAGGAAAAGAGAGAAAGAAAATTTGAAAGAAAACCCTATCTAATGATGGTGATACACTAGTATTTTTTATTAATCCACTCAATTTGAGCTCCTAAAAATACTAATTTAGATAAGAAAAAGGCTAAACTTTCAACTCCAATTGACTAATATGCATAAGTATTTCATGAAAAAGTTTTATCTTATAATCAAAGCTTGAGGGAAATGATGGAATAAACCTGATTCAAGGCACTAACCAGCCACTTACATCTACTATAATCTTAGCCAAAATATATTAAACATAGAACATGACCTACATAATTTGACTATCTAGTAACTAGGTAAGAATCAATACTTGACAAGGAAATTTATTTTATCACTTATGCAAATCAATGATATAAATACACTATGCTAGTAGCTAGAACTTGAAAACAACAATCTTTCTATTAATCTAAAAAAAGGTTACAACTCAATCTTTGGTAGAATTTTTTGCCTTGCCAAAAGAGGGATACAATTCAAGGCTAAAAATCCAACTTATATAGAAAAGTATAAAACAACCAAGAGGTGGCACTAAAAATAGAATAAAATTCAACTCCAACTTCAGCCCAAGTCCAATTTATGTTATCAAAACGTTCTAAATTTGTCTTTTACCTTGCATTAAAACTCTTTGGTGTTGAAAAATGGATGGTGAGTTAATCTACTTCATACATGAACAACATGTTAATTTGAATGTCTAAACTCAATCTTGAACTGACTTGAAGTTGAATTGGAATGTGAGAATGTCTTCTATTACATAGAGGTCATGAGTGGATGTGACATTTTTCAATTAGTCAACTATAGCTCAAGACTAGTCAACTTCCAACGGTCTTCATTTGAACTGATGGAATGTTTGAGAGGCTCAGAACAAACAAGAGTGCATGCATGAAATATCTTTTTAAACTCTTCAATGTTAAAATCATTGAGTTATTCATTCAAACAATTCTCTATTTTAGAATTGAAGGTGTTGTGTTTGAAATGACTGCATGTCTTGAATGTGTCTAATCCTACTTATGGATATTGAAACCTCTTGTATTTTTTGGTTCTTGTCTCTATGCATGTCATACTATTGGTATTTTTTTGGGGATTTTTTCCTTTGTTATTTATTTTCAAGGATTTATGTATTTATTCTTATGTTTATTTCACATATTTCTTCAAACAAATTGTTCATGGCTATTTGCTTGGTCCATTCCCTTGTTTCTCCTCTATCTTTTCCTTCATATTATTTCTGTCATTTTCCTTTAAATTTTTTTTTGTAGGAAACATATCTTTGAAATTTTTGAATTATTATTTTCCCACAGATAAATTTTCCATGGGAATTGTCTCTCATCCCTTCATTCATTTTTGTGGCCTTGTCTTTTGAAGGAATTATTTCAAAAAAATTGTTCAAAGGAATTCCTTCAAACTTTTTGTCTATGACATTCATATTTTTCATTTCCTTTCCCTTTAGACAAAAAGTTTGAAGGAATTGTCTTCTCTTCTTCCTCTTTGCAAGTGACTTACCCTTCAAAAATGCTTCAGACATTCCCTTGAACCATTCCTTCAAATAAATATTCTAAAGGAATTAGGTCTTTGGCCTTTTCAAAATATTCCCTTAGTATTTTGTTTGTCTTCTTTTTTGAAGGGTAGATACCCTTCAAGTTTTTTGTAATGACCTTTCAAAATTTGACAATGCCCCTTCGGCCTTCTGAAATGCCCTTTTTATTAAGAGCATGTAACCTTCACCTTTTTGTAAAATGCCTTCTTTGAAGGGCATAAACCATTTGGACTTTTTGTTTTGAATGTTCCTGAAGGGTAGATACCCTTTGGGTTTTAGAAATGCCCCTTACTAAAATGGACTTAATCCTTTAGCAAAATTGTAATAGACCACTTGCCCTTCAGACTTTTACCAAGTGTCCTTCTCAAAGGGTAGATACCCTTCAGGATTTCTCCTTGTGACCCTTTGGATTTTTGTGAATGGACTTTTAAAGGAAAGAATTCTTCAAAAAAGTTAAAAAGGTCCACTATCTTTGAAAATGCCCTTTGAAAAAATGTTTTATCCTTAGTCTTGTGGAAAAATTGAAAAGACCTTGCCCTTTGAAATTTTCACAAAAGGTGAGAGACCTTTTAGGTTATTTTAAAGGACCATTTTGCATTGCACAATTCGTTTGGATAAAAAGTCTGAAGGAAATTATGTCTTTGAAATTCTTGTGAAAACCTAAAGTTTTTTGCTTGTCCTTTTTTGAACTGCTCTATGTAACATAAACCTTCATATGGGGCAAAATTGTCAACATTTTGGTGACTCAACTAGGAAGCATGCCTAATATGCTTGAGAACTCAGACCATAAACATGATATTGAACTCACAAAACAATGGTAAACCTAGTTTATGACTGAAAATCTCCTTTGACCAGATAAAAAATAACCTTCATCCTCCAAAATAAAAGAGAAACACAAAATAG
Source organism: Torreya grandis (assembly GCA_037957365.1). Taxonomy (NCBI): domain Eukaryota; kingdom Viridiplantae; phylum Streptophyta; class Pinopsida; order Cupressales; family Taxaceae; genus Torreya; species Torreya grandis. The sequence goes on along the minus strand of JARHVA010000605.1, from coordinate 2,131,434 downwards.
GAAAGCTAAATAACAAAAAAAATGTGCAAACAAGCACTTATTAGGATAAAATAGAACAAAACTACTGTGCTTGAATAACACTTAGAGGATTACAAATAAACTATGTACAAGGATATTTTTTCTTCAATAGTAATGTTTCAAATGTATCCCATTGATTAAGATTGGAAGCTCTTAACCATCCATATTTTCAAGTTGGAAGGCATTATGGGATTTACATCTGGAGATTATGTATGGGCCACTCCAAAGAGAATCAAACTTGGTGTGCCTTCCTAGTTTAGCTCTATCCTCATCCCACTGGAGGACCAAATCTCTTTCCTTGAAACTTCATGAAGAATCTCCTTTGTCAAAAGCTCTCTTCACTTTTGGTTGATGAATTTCCATGGTTAGCATGCACTGATTTCTTGTCTCTTCTAGCTCCATAAGCTCAACATAATTGATTTACATAGGCTCATTCTCTAACAACTCAAGCTGATGCGTTAGTTCTAAAGTAGCAAATTCAAGAGAAATGGGTAACCTTGCTTCCTTTTTATATACCAGCTTATATGGAGAGTTAGATATTGATATTTTCTAGGTGATCCTATTAACCCATAGAGCTAACTTTAGCTTGAGATGCCATGATATTTGATTATCTCCAATAGTCCTTCTTATGATCCTCAATAGGTTTTTATTCATAGATTCAACAAGGCCATTGCCTTGTGGATAATAGTTTGATGAAGTGCTAAGATAAATTCCATGTTGGATAGCCCATTGATTGATCCTAGATCCCACAAAAGCCATTACATTATCATAAATAATAGTTGAAGGAACTCCAAATCTAGTAAACAAACCTTTGTAGAAATCTAAAACATTGGTTTTTTTTGCTTCTTTAAATGTCATTACTTTTATCCAATGTGTGAAGTAATCTATAGCAGTTAAAATCCATTTATGTTATAAAATTAAAGGATGATTAATGAGGCAAATAAATTTAAATCCCCATTAGATAAATGACTAATCCACAATAATTAGTTGAAGAGGTAAGGTTGAAAGTTTCATATTCCCTACAAACATAACACACTATTTGTATTTTCTAACCCATGCATGACAATCACCAAATATACTAGGCCAATAGTACCCACCTCTCATGATCTTAAGGGTTGTATTTATTTGAGAAAATTTTCCTCCACCATGTCCATCATGGAATTCTTCAAGAAATCTTTGAGTTTGACTTGGTTTTACACATCTTAACAACATGCCATTAATATATTTTTTGAACAACACACTATCAGTAATCAAAAATGGAATTTATTACAATTTGAAATATCTTATTTTTGAAGAAATTAGATGAGAGGGATAAATACCTTGTTGGAGATAACTTACCAAGTCATGAAACCAACTAGAAAGTGAGGTATAAATAGCTTCAATCTCTTCATCATTTGAAACTAAAATAACCTCATTAGTCTCTTTCAAGTCTTGAGATAGATGCTCACAAAGTTCTTTACCTCTAATCAGATTTGTGACCTTAATTTACACATCATACTCCATTACCTTAGTATCCAACCATCTCTCTTCTCATTTATATGCTTATTCAAAAGAAACTCTTTGATGCTTGAATGGAAAAACATGAAATGTATCTTATTTTTAGACAAGTGTCTAAACTTATTAAGAGATATTATAATTGAAAGGACATGATTTTCAAAAAAATAATACCTTGTCTCATACTCCTCCAAGCTTTGACTGAAGAACGCTATTGGATACTCCAAAGCTTCATGATTATGTTGCATAAGAATGCCTAAAATGGTGTCCATGTTAGTATAAGTATATAAAATGAAATCCTTTGTGAAATCTAGATTTATAAGGGTTGGATCATTATATATAGCCTTCTTAATATCCTTAAAACCTTTTATTCCTTATTTAGACCAGCTAAAGTTCTAATTTTTCTTTAGCATGGCTGTAAGTGGCTTAGCTAAAATGGCAAAATCTGAAATATATCTCCTCATGAAATTGATTTTCTTAAAAAAACTTTGTAAAGCCTTTTTGTGCTTAGGAAAGGAGAGTGAAAGAATGGATTGAATCCTTTCAGTGTCTATGCTTAAACCATAATTTAAAATATGTCCAAGAAGCTTACCTTCATGAACCAAAAAAATAGAATTTTTGAGATTTAGAGATACCTCAAATTGCCTACACCTTTCGAACAATTGCTCAAGATGAACCATGTGATCTTCTGCATTCTTTGAAAACACTATTATATCATCTAAATAAACAAGTAAAAACCTATTAAAAAGGCCTTGGAATGCCATATCCATGGCTCTTTGAAAGTTTGCCATATCATTAGATAAACTGAATGGCATCTTTATGTATGAAAATGCCCCCTACTTGGTTATGAAGGTTGTTTTAAATTAGTATTCTTCCTTGACCAAAATTAGATTGTAGCCACTATATCCATCCAACAAAGAAAACCTCTCTAAACCTAAAACAAGCTATAAATTTTGTTCCATTGATGGCAATGGATAGTGATCTTTAAGTGAATACCTATTCAAATCATGGAAGTCAACACACAAATGAATCTCACCATTCTTATTTCATACCAAATCAAAGATTTGCCACCTAATTTGAGTGCTTGATTGAAAATATAATCTCTGATTCTATGAGCTTGTGAAGCTTAGCTCTCATTAAAGGTTCAAGATTTGAATTGATGGGCCTTTGTCTTTGTCTCACTGGTTTAGTTTCCTCCTCTAACTCAATGGTGTGTTGAGACAAACTTGGATCAAAACATTTGATATGACTATACTTCCATAAAAATATATTAGTAAAACTTGTGCATACCTTACCCAATTTCAAAATCTTACCAGCTACAATCTCTACATTAGCATAGTGCTCTTTCTTTGTTGACAAGGATGAATTCTCTTTCCTTAGCTCATCATCACCACTAAAAATTTTCTCAAGTGTGACCAATACTTTGGGAAGCTTATTCATTTTTATTTGCAGAATTTGATCACCATACTGCTACAAGTGTTTTGATTGGTTTCTTGAAGAAAACTCAGCCTCTTCTTGCAAAAATCTCATAATTTTGATTGTCATCTTTGAACACTTTCCAATTCTCATGATTATCTAGAATATAAGGCCTTACAATCACCTTTATATGTGACTAAATTTTATCACTTTTTATATCAACTAGAATGCTAAATTGGGACCCACCAGTAGCTAGCCTATCAGTATATTTATTCTCACCTCTTGGTATTGCCTAAATGTTAAAATCTTTGAAATATTAAATTAAATCCCAAATTATATTCTTTTAAAATTTAATAAATTTTTTTAGCATATATTCAAACCTCTTAATTGGTGAACTACAAGCTCACTATCACTAAACACTTGGAAAAATTTGACTTTCATCTTCCTAGCCCACTGTAAACTGTGAATTAGTGCTTCATACTCAAAAACATTACTTGAATAGCCAAAATAAAATACAATAGAATAGAAATACATTTGTTTTAATAAAAAAATCATTCTAGATTTTATTCCATGATTATTCCTTGATCCATCAAATTACAATTTCCACAAACCCTAATTAGACTCATCTTGTTTGACCATGGCTGGAATTGGTGCATCATTCTCATGAAAGTAATACACACCGATTCCTTCTTCTTCAATCATATTTTATGGATCATGTTCATGTAAGGTATAATCCAACTCATCAAGGAACAAATCTATAACTCCATCCAAAGTTGATTCACTTTCTACTTCACTAGTTTCTAGTACTTCATCCGAGATGATACACTTAGTATTCATAACAATTGGCATATATGGGTCCATATGAAAATGTGTAATAAGTTTAAAATTAATTATTACCTTGGTACCATACCTACTTATAAACATCAAATAAGTCCAATTATCTGATAAATATCCCCCAATCTTTGAGGTGAAGTCTCTTGAAAGGTACATAGCAAAGTAAGGAGGCAAGTCCACCACAACAACATCCTGTTGAATAGTAACATTGGAACAAGCATGTAAAGTTAATTTCATATATTTTATGATGCATAACATATTTTTTGGTGACCCATATAATTGTAATACTCATTTAGTTTTTGGCTCATACACAGGTCTGAGCTTGTCTGCAATCTGTTTAGGCATGATTGTACTATTAGCTTGACTAGCCACCATACAATTATGAACCAAGGTATTAGATAATATAAAAGAAAGGTAAAAAGGATGATTTTTTTTAATTTTACCTTAGCATTTTCCATATTTTCCATATTATTTACCTGCTATACCTATTACTTAGTTGGCTGATTTGAATTAGTCAAGACAACACCTTCTTTCTCAACCAGTTTTGGAGACAATTCAAGAGCTAAAAGCTCTTGAATCAGATTGTCCTTTTGTCCTATAATGGAAAGGGAATCCCATATACTAATTTTGATATTATATTTATTCATTTTATCTACTATACTAAACTGATATCCACTAACCTTTGGTTGTACCTTTTAAAGCACTGGCTATTCATGAACTAAATGTAGTTGATGTACCTTACCAACCTCTATATTTTGATTTTTTTATGTTTTAGGGACAAAAATTTACTCTTTTATACTATTAGAAATAAACATAGGAGTACTTGAATCATTTTTCACCTCTTTAGTCTCTTAGCTCTAGTTATAACTGCAACTTGACCACTTGAATTGTTAGTTTCAACACCTTGAGTAAAAATAACATGATCATTTACTTGCCAATTTACATAAATGGCATCAAGTTTCCCTTAAAATTGATAAGTCTCTCCTTATGATTCCAAACCTGTATCTTGGTATTGACTTCCTTGAAAATAAAAATCTTCTTGTGTCATTTGTGGCATAGTGATGTTCTGTGATACCAAGGCATGGTTTTGAGCACCATTGAGATTCGAGGGCTACCAACCTAAATCCTACATCATGTTGTTTTGAGGTGGGGTAGAAAAAATGGATTTTGAATTAAATGTAACATTAGGATCAATGGAAGCATATGGATTAGTTAGAGTTATGGCTCCTTGTGTTTGATAAGGTGGTCTATTTTCTCTAAAACCCTGATAAGGAGGCCTTTGATCTTTGAAGGGCTGATAGGTGTTTTTATTTTGCTACTGATAAGGCCTATTAGACTAAATTTTATACCTCTTGAGTTGGACTTGAATCTAAAATTTTAACTCTCCTATCTCACTAGCTTAACGTTTAGGGGCTATAATTTGAGCTGGAGGTGGTGGAATAGGAACTAAGGATAGAACTTGAGGAATTTGAGGGGCTGGTATGGAACTTATTTATAGAAATATAAGCATTGGAGATCTTGGAGAAACATTTATATCTTGTATCAAAATATTTCCTACCCTTATTGCAACCTCATAAGCACCTAGTAAGGTAGTATCACACATTGACTATATCATCACACTAATGTCAAAGTAAAGAGCTTTCAAATAGTATATAAATGCATATTCAAAGGATGACCTTATCAACATAGGTATTCTAGTTCATGTCTTTTGGAATCTGAGGTTAAAATCGGACATTAACTCATGAGAAACTATTGATATGGTAGTTAATTGCTTAACTAAAGATAGGTGATTAGATTTTTCCTCAAATTGATTGACTAAGGCTGTACCCAATTCATCCTAGGTAGAAATGGAATTTATTGGGAGATTTCTATACCATTACAATGCTTTTCCTTTGAAATAAACAACAAACAATCTAATAGCAACATTATCCTCAACAACATTATGGACTAAGTAGAGGTTGGCCACATCTTGGATATGCTCAATATGGGTTGTTTGATTTTATCCTAAGAGGAATGGGATAATTCTGAAGGAAAACACAATAATGTCATCAAACTGGGCTAAATTTAGTGTGCCACCTCTATTGAATGGATCAAACAATTGATTTTTGATGGCCATTTAGATAGTGGGGATTGTAGTGATTAGAACAATAAGATGAATAAGAGGCAAATAATATTTTTTGAGGATATGTTTTTGCCCTCCTAAATATTGATCTCTTATAAGATATAAATTCAAAAGGAATACCTTTGCTTGTTAAACTTGTGGTAAATTTTGGCATGAAAGAGTTGCCTGAATGATGCTATGAACTTTGCAAATTGAAGAGTCTTTAGCTTGTGATGAAGATAGATATTCTCTTATATTTAAAATGATTCTCTTCAAATTTGAAATTCATCACATCTACAAAATATTTATTTTCTTTTCCCACCAAGCGTGCCAAAAACCATTGTCAATCAGACTTGCACCCTTGTGAAGGTAGCTCAGGCCTTCACAGTCTATTAAAACATAGAGATAATCCTAGGTTATTGGTGATCTAATTAGTGGATTGAATCTCTAGATTCTAAGGGATAGCTCCCTTTAGTGTATCATTTAGGATCTTTGCTCTGTGCTACAAACTACCTAGGAAAAGAGAGAAAGAAAACTTGAAAGAAAATCCTATCTAATGATGGTGATACACCTATGTTTTTTGATTAATCCATTTAATTTGAGCTCCTAAAAACATTGATTTAGACAAGAAAAGGGCTGAAATTTTAACTCCAATTGACCAATATGCATACGTATTTCATGAAAGGGTTCTATCTTATCATCAAATATTGAGGGAAATGATGGAATAGGCCTAATTCAAGGCACTAACCAACTACATGCATCCACTATAAACTCAACCAAAAGACATTAAACATGGAATATGACCTACATATTCTAACCAACTAATACCTAGGTAGGAATCAAGACTTGAAAAGGAAGAAAACTCTATCACTAATGAAAATAAATGACATAAATACACTATACCAGTAGCTAGAACTTGAAAACAATAGTCTTGTTAATCTGAAAAAAGGTTACAACTCAATCTTTGGAAGAATTTTTTGTCTTGCCAAAAGAGGGATATAATTCAAGGCTAAAAAGTTAACTTATATAGAAAATTATAAAATAGCCAAGAGGTGGCACTAATAATAGAAGAGAAGTCAACTCCAACTTTAGCCCAAGTTTAATTTGTCTTATCACAGCCTCCTAAATTTGTCTTTTTCCTTGCATGAAAACTCTTTGGCATTGAAGAATGGGTGGTGAACTAATCTCCTTCATACATGAATAACATGATAATTTGGATGTCTAAACTCAATCTTGAACTTAATTGAAGCTAAATTGAAATGTGAGAATGTATTTTATTGCATGGAGAGCTAGAGTAGATGTGACACTTTTCAATTAGTTAATAAGAGCTCAAAACTAGTCAAACTCTGATGGTCTTCACTTGAATTGCTGAAACATTTGAAAGGCTAAAAAAAATAAGAGTGCATGCATGAAATATATTATTAATCTCTCCAACATTAAAATCCTTGAGTTCTTCATGAAAATGAGTCTATACTTTAGAATTGAAGGTGTCATGTTTAAAATGTTGCATGTCTTGGAAGTGTCTAATCCTATTTATGGATGTTGAAACCTCTTTTATTTTTTATTCCTTGTCTTTGTGCATTCCTTCTATTTGTATTTATCTTGGTATATTTACCTTTCTTGTTTATTTCCATGACTTTATCCATTTCTACTTATGTCTATTTCACTGTCAATATTTCTTTGAACAAATTGTCCATGGCTATTTGCTTGGTCCATTCCCTTGTTTTTCCTTTATTTTTTCCTTAAGATTTTTTATATCATTTTCTTTCTGACAAAAAGTCTGAAGGAAACATATCTTTGGGATTTTTGAATTTGTCATTTTCCTAATGACAAATTATCCATGGAAATTGTCTCTCATCCCTTCATTCATTTCTATGGTCTTGTCTTTCAAAAGAATTCTTTCAGATAATTTGTTTGAAGGAATTCCTTTGGACTTTTTATTTGCAAACTTCATATTGTTCATTTCCTTTTCCTTCAGATAGAAATTTCAAAGGAATTTCCTTCTCTTCTTTATCTTTACAAGTGACTTACCTTTCATTGCTTTGAACCATTCCTTCGAATAAAAACTCTAAAGGAATTAGGTCTTTAGCCTTTTCAAAATGTTCCCTTAGCATTTTGTTTGTCTTCTTTCCTAAAGGGTAGATACCCTTCAAGTTTTTTATAATGACCTTTCAAAATTTGATAATGGCCCTTTAACATTTCAAAATACCCTTTTTTTTAAAGGGCATGTACCCATCAACTTTTCATAAAATGCCTTCTCCAAAGGGCATAAACCCTTTAGACCTTTTGTGTTTAACCTTCTAGAAGGGTAGATACCCTTTGGGTTTATATAAATGGCCCTTTCTAAAATGGACTTATCCCTTTGGTAAAATTTCAATAGACCGCTTGCCCTTTAGAATTTTTCCAAGTGTCCTTCTCAAAGGGCAGATACCATTCAATATTTCTCCTAGTGACCCTTCAAATTTATATGAATGGACTTTTTTGAAGGAAAGAACCCTTCAAAAAAGTTGGAAAGGTTGACTGTCTTTGAAAATGCACTTTTAAAAAATGTTTGATTCTTATTTCTATGGAAAATTTGAAAAGACCTTTCCCTTTAGACTTTTCACAAAAGGTAAGAGACCTTTTAGGTTATTTTAAGGACCATTTTTCCTTGCATGATTCCTTCAGACAAAAAGTTTGAAGGAATTATGTCTTCAAAATTCTTGTGAAATCCAAAAAAAAAAAAAATTGTCCTTTTTTGAACTATTCTGAGCAACATAAACTTCTTGTGGGGCAAAATTGTCAACACTACCAATTCTAATGCTTCAAACAATGTCGATAATACCAATCAAACCCATCAACTCATATTATAAAATTTTAATCAAATGAATGCTTTCCAAGATTACAATTAGAATCAAATGATGCAAATTAAAAATCATCTTATCCATATTCAAAACCACCCTCAATAAAAGCCATGGGGTACACATAAGCAAAATGTCCCCACCCCTCCTCTTTGAGATTCCCATGGTAATATTATCCCTCAACCTCCCCTTTTTAACAAAAAAAATCAAGCATATTCAAAATGAGCCTCTTACATCTCAAATTTATAATATAGATATAGGAGTTATCACCCCTACCATTACTTACAATGGGTCAATTGATCCTACTCTTTATTTAAAACATTTAGAAATCTATATAAAGATTGGGTCAAGTTAAATACCTTCACCGCTACCAAGATATTAGTAAAGACTCTCACTGGATGGTTTAGATTGGTATAACCAACTCAAATATCATTCCATCACTAGTTTGGAAGATTTATTTAATACTCTAGTCTAAGAGTTCTAAACTAGTGATCCCCTTGAGAATACCTTGTTCTATTTTATCAATTGTAAACAACTTGGGACTAAAACTACACAAGATTTCATCAAACAATGGAAAACTGTATCTAACAAATGTGAGAGTTAAATGGCATATGAAAACCTCTTTCATCTATTTATTAAAGCTCTTTTTCCCAAGTTATAATATCAGGTCCACACTCTCTCTCCACACACTTTGGAAGAGGCTATTAACCAAGCCAAGTATCAAGATTTCCTTATGCATAAATTTGAGCCATCCCAACCTTATATGGGTACTCACATGTTAATCAAGAATAATAATCATCATGTTAAAAATGATGGTGTCACTGACTCTTATGATGCCATTCATACTATTCAAGATATTATTCCCAACTAGACTTTTGAACAAGCTTTCCCTCCTAACCACATCATTAATCCTCATTTATCAACCAATAACATCAATGTTCATAAAACTTTATCCTTAGTGGAATTACACAAACATCTACCAAGGCCTATTCCATGAGAATTTGATCCCACCCATACTATGAAATCTTGGTATGATCCTAATAATTTTTTTTGGTTTGATGATAGTTGCAGTCATTCTCATGAGATTTGTAGGCAACTTCATAATTTGGATATGGATTTTAATATTGGTCCTAATTTTGACCATGATTATATCATTCATAAACATCAACAAGCCTATGAAATTTCCTTCAAATTCCATGAAACACAAAGTAAATCTCAAGCTTTAAACCAAGCTAATACTCATTTGGCCATCTATAAAGATCCTCTTCCAAATCACTAAGATAACTAAGACAAGCCTACCCATTATACCAATAATGTTGATAGTCTTCTTGACCTAATTCCTAAAGATAATGTGGTTAATATGACTAATATTTTAAGGGTGTTTACCTTCATTGATCCTCATAGTATCCACACCCCTCAATTGTCTCGCACATTCCATGTTATCTAAGATTATTCTCAAAATCAATTAATAGAGTTGGTGTAAGACGACCTTATATATTTTGATGAACCAATTCTAACACCTCTCTTAGATAACACTTATTATACCATTTATACCACTTATCCAACATCTTTACCTATCACTAATGATAATCAAATTTATATCAAAACTTCTTCTCAAACCAAACTTGCATCAACTATCCCATCTTCTCAAGATGATCAACAAACTTATCTTCTAATTAAATCTTATACATCTTATCAATATAAATTCACATACACTTTAGATACTCCTTTTGAAGACCTCCTTAAACACTATGAATCTCTTTCCAATGGTCTTCTTATGGGTTATGATGAATGGAATCCTATCATGGATTTTACTAATCTCCCATCTCAAATCCCATTTCTCAAACTTATGAAAACCTCTCTGCATCACCATAATCATATTATGCATATTTTGTTTAAAATTAACATCCCTCATCCTCCCCTAGTAGGATGAAAAGCCACCTTATCCAGATCAAAATATAGCATTTTAAAATAGTGCAAAGAGATGTCCATCCATGGTGATGAAACAACAAACACTTATCTTTCCCTCAAATTGTCCATTTCTTCCATGACACTCAATGAGATTATAATTCATTAAGATGATCCTCCTCTATTTATTAGTGTCCAAATTGGTGATATTCAAGTCAATCATTATCTGGTTGATGAGGGTTTTATAACTTGTTTTGACTCTCTTGATTTTATCAAAACCCTTGGTTATTCTAAATGTAATCTTAATTCTACATGTAACACATGTCAAGATTATGATTGAAGTCAAATACCTCCTTTAGGTTGTGTGTGGATCCCCATTACCATCCCACCTATAATCATTTATGTGAAGGTGATGATCTTCAATTTTACTCTATCCTATAACATTTAGCTTGGTAGGCCATAGACTCATTGCATGAGAGCAGTTGCCTCTTCTGCTTTCCAATGTGTCAGATTTCTTCACAATGGATCTATATATAGGATTCAAGGTGACACTAACCCTTTAAATTTTGAACAATTCCAAAATAATGGTGTATTTAAGATTACCACCCTTGAACCCTTGCCATGCATTCCCTTTAATGAATCTTAACACTTTAACTTTCTTGTCAATTCCACCCACGGTTACAATGGTCACCCAAAACTCATCGAGAATATACCCCCAATCTCCTAGATTCTAATGATGATGATCCTAATGAGATCAATCTAAAGATTAAAACATTAAATCTCTCACCTCATCTCAACTCTCATCCTCCTCATTCTTTACAAACTCATTCCCATCAAACATTTTATGATGATATACCCATTTTTTTTAATGAAGACTCAACATTTCATTCATCACTCCACATTAGATTACAAGGTCATCCCTACCTACACCATTGATCTTCATACACATAATTATAATGATGGATATACCTTAGATGATCCATTTTTAGGAGGTGTTATTTAGGCCTGAGATGTTAAAATCATGCATTATCATTCCTCTTTAATTCAATCATTTAGTATATATTTTAGCATTCCATCCTATATCATTATTAATTTTAGCATTTTTCCTCTTGATCATAGGTTAGATATGGTGCATACACCTCTAGTTTCTGTAGAACCTGATTGGATTATGCTTATGGATCATGTTATGGCTAGTCCTTATCACTTTTCTAGATATCAAAACCCCTCTAGCTAACTTATCCTTGAGATCTTGAAAACATCCTTCATCCTTCTGTGCATCTCACCCCTCCCTTAGTAGATTTGAGTCTCTTCCTATTCCTAATCCTATTATTTCTTCAGTCGAGCCTTATCTAGTCTGTAAACATCCCCACCTTCTCTTGGTGATGTTTTTTTTCCCTTTACTTTAGCTTTATCCTTCACCCACCAAATTGGATAATTAGCCATATTGTGATATTTATCTACACAACTTTATATTTATCTATTTTTATATCAGTTGACATTGTGTCAAATTGTTATCTAATTTACATGGTGAATTTATTTTTCCCTTCATATTTCTCATGATGTCATTATTTTTCTTATGTTCTCTTATGGATTCTTTTTCATAATTACATACTTTTTATTCTTGACTTCCTTTTCTATGATTCCCTTATTCTTTTTCATGATTGATTGTTATCTTATCTCTATAAACACATATAATTTTTATTGTGACTTGGTTATACAAACCTTTCTCCCTCTAATCATTCCCCATTTACCATGTGATTAGTTATAATTTTTTTATCTCATTATAATATCCTCTCATTGGTCCACTTTGGATCTCCCTTCTTCCCCTTTATTCCCTTTCATAAACTAAGCATACACATGGTTGAGACTTGAGATAACATGTTGGTTCATAGTTAAGCTTAAGTGTTCAAGTTAGTCATATCTTTGGATACTTAGTTTCCTTTATCCAAATCCTATAGCTCGTTCATGTGTATCACTGTATCTCTAATGATTTATCATTCTATGTTCATATGGAGGAGGAATCTTAAAATACATAAAACATTCAAAAGTAAAATAATTTGACAAAAGGCAATGATCTAAAAGGAAACATTTAAACATTTCAAAAGTTAAATTACAAGAAAAGAAGTGATTATAAGAATAAGTCTTCTTTTGAATTGAAGATAAAGATCCATAGTTGGCCTCATGATAGAGTCAAGGTCCATTGGGGTGCGATAGGCTAGTATATTAGAAAATGAGAATAAAAAAATATTTTAGTGCTACTTACTTTATCATGCAAGTACCCAATCTTCGTAGTAGATCAATGAATATATAAGGGGTCCTAAGGAATAGAGAACATGTTGTGGTAAGGTAGGTCCATTTTAATTTTTCTTATTCTAAACTTCCAACATGAGTTGATATTAACATCACACGTATTTACCTACACAACTTTGTGTCTATAGCAGTTAGGTATCCTTTGTATAGTGATGGTCACTAGTCACTTAGTATATTCTCATGTCCTTAGAATGACTCATGTCTCCTAAGGTATTCTCATAAGATGCCTACATTAGGTTTATTAAATTCCATTTTTCAATCCTTAAAATCATGATATTTCCCCTTGAGAAATGTTATCTTGTTCATTGATCACTCCCCTAGGGATTCCATTTGTGAGTTGCATTGTAAGACCATGGATAGGACTTGGCCTTCCTCACAAATTACCAAAATTTCACATTAGCATTCCAAACATTCCTTTTTACCATATTTTCACCTCATTGGTGTTTCATTTGTGAGTTTTAGTGTAAGACCATGGATAGGACCTAGCCTTCCTCATAAACATTTCCAATATCCAAGTCAAATGAAGTTACATGTGTCAAATATGAGATAAGATGTGATTTATTATGAGTTAGACATCATTGACATTATTATCATCTTTATTTAGTATGTATTATTCTTACTTCATTACTCTTTCACTTTTATTTTCTTATTTTTTGATTACATGTAAGAATCCAACCATCTTTTAAGTTTTTCATACTTCCCAACTTGAATTAGTGTGAATAATTTAAGACCATTTTTTCCAATTTTGTTCCTCTTTTATACTTCCCAATGTGATTTATTGACTTAATATATTTGTTTTTATACCATTTTTCTTTTACGTGCTTTCCACTTTATTTCATTATTTTCATACTTCCCAATGTGATTTAGTGTGATTTTACTTGTTTTAATTTGGTGCCAGTCTTTTTCATGGTTTAAAAATATTTTTTTCCCTCTTGTTTACCACATTTTTTGGTTTATTATACTTAGTCAATTTTTTTATTGCACATTTCCCATTGTGATATAGTGTGTAGAGCATTTGGTTTTGATTAATTATACTCTTCCAAGTATTTTTCACCTGTTTATTTTTAACCATATATGTGTACTACATAATGCTAGAAAATAAAACACTACACATATATTTCCCATATAATATGCAACAAAAGAATAATACATGTGCCATAAATAAATATATCCATGCATCCACAACCATAACCAAAATACAACCCATAAAATCAACATCCAACTGTCAAAATAGAATAGCTCTATATATATCATGTGTTTTACAAAGTACAAATGTACATCACTCTAGATTTAAGGCTAGGCCCCATCATGTCTATCTCATGGCCTATTCATGCTACCCATAGATGCCTCAAACTATCCCCTCTAAATAATGCACTATATAGACACTGTTCAAGATCTCAAGCCTGCTACCTGTCCCTATAGGTTGGCCACTTGGGCTTATACCCATCCTAGCTAGATATTGGTATCCATATGCACAACTCTCTCCTAAACTAGGCCTACCAAACCTATGAATCTCTTGATCCCACCCCTAATAGTGGATGTAGCATATCTTCATGTGCCTATAACTACCTCACAACCTCCCCTACTAGTCTAAACCAACCTATTTGAGCTGGGGTAGATGGTACTATAGGATCATCCAATATGGTGGGGTTGTAAATACCAACACCCCATCTAGAATATAATATTGTGATCCCATCACTAGGGATCCCCATATGACCTCCTCATCTATAGTATCTACAAAATTCAAACCAGATAGATATTAGATCACATATACATCTCAAAATCTATCTATCTACAACCATACACAACTAGTATTTTATATCAAAGGCTAAAAATTACAACCATTTATTACTTGTCCCATTATCACCAATCACCATCTCCCCATATACTCATCCATCAAGAATGGTCTCTCCATCAACTCATCCCATAAGTACCCCATCTATGGGATGCCTCCCAATTAAAGAAAACCCTAAAGTCATCACCCATGCATGTCTTGAGTCTCTCCTCAGTGGTGCCTCTATAAACCATCTATACCTTGGGCTGACTCATGGGTCATCTTGGATGACCACCCACTATGAATCATCCCCATCTCAACTATCATCTCCTCACCATCATATCTCTCTAGGATCTCACTAGGCCTCTCATAACTCTATTTTTTAAGAATATCAAATGCATTCTTTTTCACCCTATTTATATTTACTATTCAAAATTATTTACCCTTCAAAAATTTACCATCAACTTTTTTTTATCTTTGTTTCTACTAACTCATTTTCCAAACCATAAAAATTTAAGAAATCCTGATGTTACAGAGAATATTTCTAAATATTATCTACCTATCTTGCAAAAAATTCAATTTTTTGCTATTTTCTATAGGTTCACTTAATGTTCTTCACATTGGAAACTTTCACATTTTTCACATCTCCTTCTTTATGTATAACACTAAAGTAAGCAAAGGTATGTATTTTTCAATTCTATCCTTTTATTTATCTTATTTTCTCCTTACTACACTATATTTATAATTAGTGTTATGTGTCATCATGTTATTTTCTCAAAGTACCATATCCTATTGCATATACATGACATGTGATGAGATTCAAATGGGGAATATGTATACACATAATATTTTCCAACTTTTATTAATTACTGATGCTTTATATCTTATATGAACCTATTGAGTCTTAATATATTTGAGTGCATGCCTTAAATGGTGCATTAGGAAAGGGGTGGGTAGACCATTGGTGCTTTACAAGATTATTGTCCCTTTTTCCACTTGTTATCTACATTCTTGTCTCCTAAAAACCATTCCCCTAAGCTTGGCCTTCTCTTTTTCAAACTCTTCTAGTATTTTACTACCTTTATTATCAATTTTCTTATCCTAAAACCCTTTTTAATATTTTACATGACTATGTTAGTTGTGTTGATATTGTACTCTTATTGACAAAACTTATTTAGGGTCTAGGTTAACCCCTGGCCAACCTAGACCATGACCTAGTGAGTTTTTGCCAATGATGATACTAGGTTGACTAGGTCAACCTTGTTGGTTAAACATTTTAGAAGGTTTTAGGGTTAAATATTCTTATATAAACACTCATTTTGCCATTTATAAGAAAAGATAAGAAGAAGTAATATATATTATGCATCTGCTTATCCACCATTCTACTTGAGAGTCAAACTTAGGGTTTCATACTTTCTTTGGAGATACAAATCTTATCTTGTGGATAAGTATTTTAGATGCATTGATAGGTTGTGTAGGCTATATATTATTTATCCTTATCATCCTTACATAACAAAACAACCTCTTGTGAATCACCTTGGCCAAAGGAGAGATTAATGCTTGATGACTTCATCTTCAAAGGTAAGTATTCCTAACTTTGTTCCTGTTTTATAAGAGTAGATACATATGAATTTATACTTATCTTCCATGAATTAGGATTGTATATAAATTGATTTGAGTATGTCTTCTATGCATTTTTACTTTTAGTTTTTATTACCCCCACTTTGTGCCATAAGCTTTGGTGAGCACTAGATTAGATTTTTACTTTACTTGTTATTAGTATAGTGACTATGAAAACATAGGACTTAGGGTTATTGCATTTTTTTTCTTAGATGGAGGCTTTAAAACCATCACTAGTAATATTATTATGGTAAGAGATCCATTAATCAGGTCTAGCAGATCCATATTAGTCAAGACCCTGATTATCTAGTGTATCCCCAATCGGAAGTGTAAGTAGGATCTATCTTCTCTGAGCTAGGATTGATTTCTAGATCTAATGAATTTCTCATTACATATACACTTCACCGTTAAAAAATTCTATAGTATCAAATAATTCTCTATTATTTACACTTGTGATTTATGTACCTCCCACATACACTCCTCCACATATAAGCTACATCCCACCTTATGTAGCATTAGGTTAAGCACAAACCATGTATAACCCACCATAATAAACTATTACAGCTCCTACATTTAATAATTTTCCCCTTACTTTTACATGTATTTTAAATCCATGAGCAGTGAGATAACTATTTTCCATCTTACTCCACTTCATCTTACCATACCACATACATTCCTTCTAGTGGCTACTAAGCCAACCCTTATGCAATCTCACCCTTTTATTCTAGCCCCACCATGGAAATAACTAACTTTATCAACATAGGGACTTCATTGAGTACATCAAGGAACATCTTGATGCCAACATACAAGGCATTCCTCTCCCAAGTCCCCTATCAGATCTTCCCAAATTCAGAGGGGAAGAAGATCTTGATGCACACATTAAATCCTATGTTAAAGCTGATAGGTAAATCTTCCCTTGGGATGGGGTGGTTATTAAAATATTCCTAAAAAATATGTAAGGGAAATATTTTGATTGGTATTACCACCTCCTCAATTGGTATACACATTCCTTCTATGAACTCATGACCAATTTTGTCAAAACCTTTGATATGAACAAGATCCTAAAGACTGGCATACATTAATTCTTACACATCAATTAATAACATAATGATTTAGTCACCCATTTCATCATGAGATGGAAGTATGTCTTATATTCCTCTACCAACACACCCAATATGGATCAATGGGAATTATGCAATCTCTTCCTCTATTCCCTCAATAAGGAGATAAGGGAGGATATCTAAAAATTCCCATATTGATCCTATGATGAATCCCTAGAGATCACCTTGAAAATTGACTAGGAAACTATCAATAATGGTTTGTGGACTTATAGGATCAATGGGCACATTATCACTCCAAGCCAAAATAATAGGGAATTTCAAAATACAATCCTAAATAATGCCAACAAAAAAGGTCTTGAGATCCTAAATTAAAATAGGAATGCCACTATCAATGGTATCATCAACCAAATTAAGAAGTCAAACCCCATGAACAATAACCAATATGAACCTGCAAATAACACCAATGTCAAAAATAATATGGGGGATAAAAACTAGAATACCCATGCTACCATCCATGCGTTGACTTAAACCAATCACCACTATGCAATGCATAGCATTATAACCTTAACCAAAATCAATACCAACTAGGTGAAAAATACCCCTAGTTTAAAAAACAAACCTATTACAAATGAAACAATCAATAAAGGTTTAGGAAATAGGGATAGAACATGTGACCTAGATACTATGATCCAAATGTTTATTGCCTCTTTCATCAAGTTATTAGTCATGAAACTCAGAGCTATAGAAAATATAAAAAATTTATACAAAGAATCACAAAATATCAAAGGAAAAAATTCATATACATGTTCTTAGGCAATGCTAAAATAAGCTCCCAATTCTTTTTAAGTAATATTGTCTCCCCTCAAAATCAAAGTTTCTAAATCTATCAAAAACCCTTCCCTAATAACCAATCATGCATTAACCAAAATAAACATCAAATAAACCCAAAAATCCACCCTATTTATCATATAAAACCCAAAATGGCATGCAATCATGATGTCAAAGCATCCACTTCTCAGACTAGGAGTACTGATGTATCTCCTCAATTTGGAGTGCAAGAACTAGAATGACAGGGGTTGGAAAACTAGAATTCAAAGAGGAGGAAAATGTTGTTACTCACATCATAGAGTATAAAACTATGGCCCTCTACCCATATAATGTTTTATAAATAGAATCCATTCCTAATCCCATGGGGAACTATGACTTAATCTATGATTTAAACAAAACATTTTCCCACATTTCATTCCTAAAATTTCTCAAGAAATATCCCACTCACAAATCAACCTTACTTGATGCCCTAGGACTAGGGAATTTATCCAATCTCACTCCTCTTCCACAAGATTAGATCAACCACATTTATCTAGACATGTTTTCATTGGGTTAAGAATCACAAGATGCTAACTATATCTTTAATTCATGAAGCCTTCCACCTGACTCTAAGATGGTAAGGAGGGCTTATATAGCCTTATTTATATAGGTATGGATTTGAAAAAACTATGTGAAAATAGATATAGTTGATAATAAAAAGGTTATCAACATCATCCCCTTGTCCTTCCTATAAAAACTTGGTTATGGAAAACCAATTATTCTATAACATGCAAAACCCTATGAGGCTATGACAACCTCAAAACACTTCCATAAGGACCATTGTGATCTAAATCACTTTAGGCCCCAAGAAAGTGATAATGGAGTTATATGTCATAAATAAGTACACCAATTACAATATGATCCTAAGAAGTACTTGGATACATAGGATGAAGTCTATCCCTTCAACCCTATTCCAACAAATATTATTCATACACCTAAGAAAATGTTTAACCCTAAAAATCTAGATTGGGGTTATCTAGGGTTAAAAGGGTAGAGATAGTCTAAGGCACAAAGATGATAAACTATCTCTAAATTAATCCAATTAGATGCTAAACTTAGATATAAACATATGTTGAATTCATTAAACTACGATAATCTTAAAATAGTAAGTACAATTATGCTAAATATAGAAATGAAAAAAATTAATGTACTTAACTAGTTCTTATGTTAACATAGTTTTGGATCTATAACACCTAAGAAGAAAAATTGAAGAGGATTCTAGAACAATCACCAAATTATAGATTGAGTGTCTTTAGAGCTATGGACACTGGCATCAACCTTAGATGGTTGTGTTAATTCTACTGGCTAAACCTGACATAAGTGTTTTGTACAAAATACCTGATAAAAAGGATGCAACCACCTAAATGCTTATAGGTTTGTCTTCACCTTCACTAAGGTGATTTCAAATCTATGTCATGGAATATATCTCCTTATGAAATTATAAAACCCTATTTATTCATCTTCATAATGAACCTATGGAAAAATGGCTTGGTAGGCACACAGTGTCGAGTTGTCCCCAAATAACCCTCTATCAATGAGTTCTACTTACATACCCAATACTCCCTTAGATTGATGTAGTTCTCCCCTATGTGTTGGCTTGTGTGTGAATAATGTGCTATGTGTAAATCAAGTACAATAATGACCTAGCTTGTAACTTGGAAAATATGTATCTTGGGTTACTCCATTACTTTAGACATGTGTTTGTGTTTTACCTATGACTGATATGGAAATATGATAAAATAGGGAATTTTTGCTTACTTAAGTGTTTGATTGAATGGATTTTATAATTTTCCTAATGAATAAGTAAGCAGTTTATAGGTGAGGAATGAATGAAGATTGATATTATATTTATATCAATCCATTTGGGGATGTAACTCATATTAAATCACTTACATCAACCATTATCATACATTTCATTTACAAATTTGATGACTTTATGGCACTAGACACTTGCATCAGAGCTAGACACTAGCATCAACATAGGTATCTATCCAAGATGCTAGTGTCCAAGGAGAAAGAAAGTAGGTATAGAATCAGAACTTGTAGAGGTGGAAGATATACATGTTTTAAGCATTCTAATCAAGATACAAGGTCAAGGTCACAACATAAGACTGGTTGGATCAAGAGATAAGCTAAGGGGCACAAGATAGAGTAGATGCAAGAATTCAAAAAGTGGGAAAGGTACAGAACTAAGTGTAAAAACAAAGGTCTAAGTTTTCCAAGTGTAAAAGACTAATGTGCTATATAATCTATAAAATAGTGTGTACATTTTCCCCCTTTAATCTAGTAATGAAATTACTAGTTTAAAGGAAAGGAATGAATACCTGGGTGTGTATAATGCAACTTACCTTTGCTTTAGTCCAACTTGAGTGATTTTATGGTGACTGAACTACAACCAAGAACATGTTACAATACACAATTAATGCATATAATCTGAAATTGAAAGTATTTAAAATGATTTAAATTGAAAGAGTAAGGTTTAGTTAATAGATTTCCGATATGCTTATTAATAACTCCATAAATTAATAAATTCTATTACTAATACTAAATTTCTACCAAATGAAGTTTTTCAGTGGAAATAAATAAGTGTACAATTCAAAAATAACTACTTGATATAAACTAAGAATAACTTATTAAAACATTTATGTCATATTTAAATATAACTAAAGATTTATCTCCTTAAATGAAAAGGAAGGAATGATTTCTCCTCCAAACAACCATTGGATACACACCTTGAAGAAGGTATAGGATCATGCACAATTGAGAACTATCTAAATCCTTAAATTAAAAGAAAATAATTCAAGTATCCTTCCAACTTAACCCAATGAAGGAATGCATTCAATTATTTTAAATACAAATAGTTTAAATCAATATGAAGAATAATTTCATCAATATACAAGAGAAATGATAGACATTTTACCTATTTCATTTATGATATCAACTCATTATTTGTATATCATTAAAATGACTCTTTTATATAATACTAAGCATAATATCAACTCAAAATAAAATTAATGCAATGTGTAAACACTCTCCATTTACATATTTACAATATTATTTACATAATAAAAAAAGGGGTAGAAATATTCTTATAAGACAATAATACAATAGATTCAAATAAATCACATAAAAAAAGATGTAAAAGAGATAGATCACAAATCCACATTGGTATAAACATTGTCTCCTCTTATAAAAATTATAGGAGTCCATCAAGGAACATGAGGTCACTATCCTAATCACAAAACATAAAAAATATCACTTTAAAAAGAGACATAATGAAAGATCTATTAAAACACTATGATTAATATTTACAAGTTAAGATTAATCTATAAAATTAACCAAAGTGTCAAGACATCAAGATCTAAGCTCCAAGATCCAAGTGAAAAACCTACACACAAGTATATCACTCCCAATCCACTCCCAAATAATCCATAGTAGACTAAAGGAGGGTGCTTGACTACCCATCCTATAGGCATCATCACATGCCATAGCCTCCCCAAAACCCAAGAGAAAGAGGTGTGCCTCAATACAATGTATAAGGATATAAGGTTCAACAAGACCAAGATTGTGGTTAATAATAATTAAACAAATAAAATTAAGATTGTAGACATAAAAACAAATAAATCACAAGTCTCCAATACTTCACTATGGGGAAGAGTTGAGGGTACTTACTTCATTTCCATAAATATTGATAAGATATTTTCAAATCCAAATTAAAATTTCCACTTCTCATAGATGGAATTATGCTTCTAAGACAATATTTGGGCTTATCCAACAAGCCATTAGTAAGACTTCACTCCCTTATTCCCAAATTACTAGCACTTGTGACAATACCCACAAGGGTGTCATAGAGGTGCTCCCAAAATTACCATACCCACATGCATATACAAATTAAAGAAGGCAATAAGAAAATGGTATCATATCAAAAGAAAAAAATAGTAAAAAAAGGATTCAAAACCATGTACAAAAAGAAACACTTATTCATTCACAATTTAAAAGAGTGATTCATTTTAGAGAAGTAAGAAGAGGAAATAAACATTTAACCATAGACATTTTCAAGTAAAACTAAAATGACATCCTCAAAAAATAAAGCTTCCTTTGACAACATTCCAAGCCTTCCTCTAAGCCCCCAAATTCTCTTCAAGGTTTTTCCCCAAAATCCAAAATCTAAGATGCATGAAAAAATCAAAACCCAAAAGAAACTCTTAAAAAATAAAATAAAAAAAATAATGACCAATAAGAGGGTGACATGTGGCCATCCCCCACCCAATGATGCAACCACCTTGCATAATTCCTCTTACAAGTCTCATAAATATCCTTACTCACATGGGTGTTTTTTCTATTCAAATATAAAATACAACTTATTTGTATAAAAATGAGGGTTGCTTGTGGGAGAAAAATCTAGACCATAATTGAGGGCCTTTCTATGACCAAAATGTGTTCAAATGTCCTTAAAACCCCACATACCGAATGCGTATGGGTATTAAACCAAAAAGCATTTGTAAGATAAGTTTTACTTGTCAAACAATCAAAAGAAAAAGGTGGTTGAAGGGAAAATATTGAGATTGAACATAAGAGTTGGGTTTGTGGGTCAACCCAACCCCTACATCTAGGTTGGTTAACCTAATAGAAGGTTAATTTAGGTTTAGGTTTATTAAACTAAAACAAATGGTGTAGGCTAAAACATCATAATTTTAAATTATAAAAAGGAAAATAAAAATTAGTAACAACTAAATACATTTAACATTTTGAAAATGAAAGGTATAAGATTTTTAAAGGTTTAGAAAGGGTCTAAGGTGTGCATAAAGTATGTTAAGGCATGTTTGAGTCCCTCATAATCCTACCTTTGGTCCCTTATAATCTACACACTCAATGCAACATCAAATACATCTAATAAAATAAGAATTATCTATAAAAATATGAACAAGCATATATACAAGTATGTGTGTGTGTGTATATACATACATACATACATATATATATGTATATGTGTGTGTGTATATATATATATACATATACATATATGTATATATACATATATATATATGTATATATACACACACATATATACATATATACATATATACATATATGTATGTATATATATATACATACATATATATATGTGTGTGTGTGTATATATATGTATATATATACATATATATGTATATATACATACATATATACATATATACATACATATATATATATATATGTATATATATACATATACATATACATATACATACACACACACACACACACACACACACACACACACACACACACACACACACACACACACACACACACACACACACACACACACACACACACACACACACACACACACACACACACACACACACACACACACACAAGTATGTCACAAAATTGAATCATAATCATTGGTTAGTCCAATATAATCAACTACAAGTCATAAAAAAAATATCATGCTATTCAACATCAATATCCAAATAGCAACATACATCCACTCAAGACAATTATGCTAAGTAATTATGCAAATAAATAAGGTCTATTTAACTAGCTACACATGGTACGTATTGATAATACCATATATTCTAATACATATCTATCAAGTCCATTGAATATAAAAAAACATATAATATGAATAATAATACAATCAATATAACATCAAGTATCTTACATAAAATTTTATGCACATTTAAAGGGTCACCACATACGATAAACATCACCACTATCAAAACATGGGGTACTACACATATCACCACTATCAAAATAAATCCTAAGCCAATAGCCAATAATACTCAATGTCTAACATCATCAATTTTATGACCTCCTCTCCCATATATTCGTCACCCTCCTTTGGTTCAAAATGGCATTAACACCAGCCAATGGCCAATAATTACCATTTTGGGCCCTATTTTACCTTATTATAATTATATTAACCACCTACCAACTCAAGATTGCATAATTAGAACTGGATTTCCTAAGGTTACCATCTAAAGTCCCACATCTTCTTCCTCTAAAAATCCCATTCAAGGTCCTCTGCCTCAAAAACCTAAACCAACTACTTCTACTAATGATAATCCATATGATATTATGGAATAATTATAAAATACACCAACACTAATCTATATCCTAGATATTTTATGTACATTAAATGTCCATAAAAACATATTGAATCATATTTTAAGCCAATCCATGATCCCAAATGACATTGGTCCTAAAAATTCCAAAATTTTATGAGTAATTTGGCCCTAAGCTGACAAATTACATTTGACCAAGGTGATATGTCATCCCTTGGTCCTCTTCATAATAACCAAATTTATATAGAGGTCAAAATTTCTAGACATAATATCAAGAGCATCCTCTTGTATAATGGTTTAAGTTTGAATATTGTAATTTTGAAGATGGTCAAACATTTGGGATACACAATAGTAGATTTGCAACCAGATACTATCAGCATAAAGGCCTATTATAATGAGGAGAGATAATCACATGGCACTATTTGATTACATATTATCATTGGGATGCTAACCCACTATACTCTATGCCATGTACTTGATTTAGAATTATTGTATAAATTACTCCTTGGGTGACCTTGAATACATGAAGTACATGCAGTACCTTCCAAACTACATCAATGCATCAAATTCACCCATTTAATCTTGGAGGTCACCATACCTAGTGATTCCAACCATAACAATATTGTAAACATCTTGAAGTAGAGTACAAAAGCTACAATTATAACCTTGGTATATAACATGTCCCTAAAAATGAAAAAAAGTAGTTATTCAACCTTTTGAGTCAAACTATGTGGACCTAACTATCCTTGCATCTAATTCATATGGACCACCTCTTCAAATATCCATCCATTTTACCATTATAGACAAATGTCATGGTGAATACCAAAGTGGAAATGTTTTTCATCTAGCCTAATTACCTAAAACACCTAAATCACATGGTAGGCCCAAAGTGAAGAATGCCAAAATGGAATGTAATAAGAAAGATGACTCTCACCAAAAATGATTAATTGATTTTTCCAAAACCACTACACAAGAAAAAAAAGGTGATGATGAATCATGGTTGTCTAATGATGACTTTGTTACTTCTTATAAAATTGAAAAATATCATATTCCTAAAAATAATGGGTAATCAAGTTTATGAAAGAAAAATCTTGGGGGCAAAGCAACATTGTCCTATTAATCCAATATATACTAACAAATACAAATTAACTCAAGGTATTAGATATAAGCAACCTAGGGGTGAGCCCTCATATCTTGAGAGTGATTCTACTTTAATGACTAATGATGGTGATGTCGATAGTGATATAAAGTCCTATTATAACATTTATAATGAGTTAGCTAATACCAACATTTTTCATATGAATACCATTTTTATAATTAACCATGTCACCTTTAATTACCCTCTTTTCCTCCATCACCCCTAATTAATTGGATAGGACCAACAAGATGCACATATACCATTAAACAATTTCTAGAATGACGAGTCAATTATTGAATTCATGGGCCTCAAAGATGATTTTCCAATTGGTGATAATAAAAAAGGATTCACTATTACATTGGATACTAATGCCTATTTTAGAGAGTAGGTGAACTTATTTGGTCAAAAAAAAAGAAAAAAAAAGAAAATGAAACATTAAGGTCCCAAAGTGAAAACCTTTTTGAGGCACTTTTAGACTAGGAAAATAGTAAAGAAAAATATGAGTCCCATGGCGAAAACCTATTTTAGGCACCATTGGATGGGGAATTTCATCCTATTTAAAACAAAGGACAAATTTCCTCCATCCCTATAACCTCATGCTAGTCATAAATTAGTTTAGAAGATCAAAAAGTATTTAAATAATTGGTTCAACATTTTAACACATACCTCTATTGAGTGGCCTTTACCAACCTTTAATTATTCATACTATTCATACATGTGGAAACTATATGAACCATTTAAGCCACAAGATGATGAATAACATTAATTTATCTCATTTATTACTATTTTAGATGATGGTTATGCATTGATTGTGGAAAATACTACAAAGGTAAAAATTAGAACCCTAGACAACCCTGAATGGATCAAGATTGGGACATCCCTCACTAAAGAGGAATGTGAGATTCTTATTTCCCTCATTAAAGAGTTTATTGATATTTTTTATTAGTATTATTCAAATATTCCTAACTCGGATCCTTATTTAGTTGTACATCACCTTGTTGTACACCCAAATGAAAAAAAATTCAAATAGAATCTTAAAAAATGCATCCTCACATTTCCATACTAGTAAAAAAGGAATTAGAAAAAGTATTAGAGGAAGGATGTATTTGTCCCACATACTATATATAATGGATATCAAACATAATCCTAGTTATCAAGAAGCCACAAGGAATATGCATATGTACAAATTTAAGAGATATCAATAAAGTATACCCAAATGATGCTTTTCCTTTACCAAACATTGATATGATCACATATTCCAAAAATGGGTACGAGATGCTATCTCTCATGGATGAATTATTCAGGTATAATTAAATAAAAATATCCCTTAAAGACAAACACAAAACAAAATTCACCACTCAATGGGGAATGTTATGTTACCAAGTGATGCCATTCAGCCTCAAGAATATTGATGATAACTATCAACATGCCATGACTGTCATCTTTAATGATATGTGTTGAGAAATATTATCATTGATGTCAATAATGTCAAGGTGCATCTGGTGAATATGTATGGTTAGTTGTCTTTGAGAGAATTTGAAGGCAACCTAATGCCACTCTTTTGAGAGACAATTTGAAGCTAACCTAATGATTTATCTATTGATTGATGTCAAGTTCAATATCATGATTTGGGTTAACTTGATGATTGTCAATGTTGTCACAAAAAAGTTTGATGATAAAGTAAGTAGTGAATCATGGCTATGAGGATCTAGGTCTGCATGAGGTCATGAGATCATTTTGATCAAAAAGATGTTGTTGTAGTGGTGTGAGAGTGTTTTTTGGTGATTACAAGGTACACATGTTTGAGTGTTAATCCTTGAATACAAGGTGTCTTGAGAAGCCTAGTCATAACAATCATAGTCATATCATGAGCATGTGCATGGAGAGAATTATGAGGTATGTATATAGGTATGAAATCATTTTAGGATCATTTAAAGCATATTAAAAGGGTATATAAGCATCAAAGATTGTTTCAAGATCAGTTGTCAAGTTTTAAGTGCTTGAGAAACCTAGTCATGACATTAGTCATGGCATGTAAAGTCCTAGTGAGAAGGTTTGAGCATGATGGCTTGGTGAGATAAGTACACATAGGCATGAGTGTTTGTATAAAGTTACTTGAGCATGTATATGATTCATTGGATCATGTATGTCAATCTCAAGGTAAGACTATAGGGGTAAGGCCTACAAACCTAGTATGTAACTAGATAACTTTTAGACCCTGCTTGGCCTAATGAGGCATCATGATCTATTGTTAAAACATATAAATTATGTTTGAATTTTTTTCAGAGTGTGAGATGTTGTGTTAAAATGTAAGTGAGGTAGAGAGCATATAGAAAGAGGTGTGAAGGTCAGTTTCAAGGCCTAATGGCATTTGTAGGATAAGGACTAGAGAGCAAAAAGAGAGAGTGTGTGTGGCCTAATGAGGGGTCAAGATCATATTTCAAGATGTTTGAGATAATATGAACATGGAAAAAGGTATGATATTTTTTTCAAGCATTTTCACAAGGTTTGAGGTCACAGTTTGCAAGATAAGACATGAAAAGTGGTTTTGAGGTCTCTCATGTGTACATAATGAAGGGTTGTCAACTTGAGAAGGAATTTTAGGTGTTCATTGGCATGTGTAACCTATAAATGGGTACCTAATATATTCATGATATATTTTGAATGGTCATATTTCAAATTTACAATCATTAGTTTTTAGAATGAGGGGCTAAGCTTTATGAATAATTACTAACAGTCAAAGATGGTTTGAACCCTTAAAGAACCCTAATAGTGACCTAATATGATAAAGTTTATTATAAATTGATCATAATGGATTGGTATGGATTTTTAAGTGATTGGATATTTTATTCAACTCTCCCAGGCACCTCTAGGTGTGATTTAGTCTTCAAGTTAATAGGTAGACCCTACAAGAAAGGCCTTGTTTCTTAGAGATTTAATGTAGCACTCAGAGTTAACCATGTTAAAGTTGCTAAATAGATGGAGGACAAAGTTTTAGAATTTTATTTTATGTCCATGGTGGTTTATGGTCAAGTTATATCCCTTATGTGTGTTAAATTGGTCATCTATGATAACCTATAGCTAACAGGCCTAATGGTGAAAATAGTGAGAAACCCAAGCATAAGTGAGAAGATGATTAAGGATGTGTTATAATGGAATAGGGATGAATCCAAGTGCATAGAGACATTTTTAAAGACCTATTAGACATGTTCATGTTGGATATAAGTTTTGGAGATCTTTGTATATAGAAAAAAGTTACCCACAAGTTGACTTATCTAGCTCAGTAAGGTCTATGTATAGTGAGGTTATGATATTGGTTTGCAAGACCAATATTTCTATTTTACCATATTTTATTTCTATTTAATAATGGTATAATGATCTCATAGGATCATATACATGCATTGGAAGTATTTTTTGAAAGAAAAATAACTAGGGGGGGTGAATCAATCTTCAAAAAACTTTATTAACAATTCCACTTAAGCATTCATGAACATTCATTTATGCATGTAGATCAATTAATGACCATGTAACCATTTACATATTAATGAAACATAATAGCACAATATAACAAACATTTTATGTGGGAAACGCTAAAGGGGATGAAAACCACTAATATATTCAAATTGACTACAATCTTATAAGACAAACACCAACTTTAGTGAAGTACCCACTTCACATGGAGCACCAAACCCAACCAGCTAAGCACCAACTCAGCTAATATTTAACAAGTACTAAATTACAAGGAGGCACCAACCCCTTAGATTAATCAACACTAAACAATCCATGTGAAACCCTTGATCACCTTTAAAACACTTTGTTGTTCATACAATAGATGATGATCTCCTTCTTCAGCTCTTCTTTCTCTTATATCCCTCTCAAAATACCTTCTAGGCTTCTTCACTCAACTAGTCCTCTTATTGACTTGGTTAGGTCATATGAAATTTATTTTCATGAATATTACATAAATAAAACCTTCATAAAATATCTTCTACACTCATATGATGGTCTATAATACCTTATTCTACTCTGTAATATGTTATTTTATTCATTTTCTCTCTACATAAATCAATAGGCATAAAATTTCTTAGTATTTATACAAGTCTCTTTTTCATATCCTTATTATTTATCCAAACACACTTACCCTATTAGTTTAGATATGAAATGGATCTTATGACATCTCATAGACATGGATCATACAAGTCTCTTGTTCATATCCTTATTAGTCAGCCAAACACACTTACCCTATTAGTTAAGACATGAAATGGATATTATGACATCTCATAGACATGGATAAAACATTATTTGAGTCCTTTACATCTGACCCACGTCAATTAGGCCTTATCTCACCTTTAGGTCTCATGGAGACCTAATCCTTATTAGGTCTATTTAGAACACATTACACTTTTACTTCCTTGGGGAAATTTTAAAAACTTCATAAAATATTAAAATATCATATTTAACTCAAATATAACCCTATAAATCTCAAATTAGTTCCATGAAATCTTTTAGTTCTAACAACTACTTGAAGCACACCATCAACATTGTTTAAAATTAGGCCTGTGTATACCGAAAATGTCTATCTTGAAATATAAAAGATGAAATACAATTTTTTTAAACAAAAATGGAAAAAAATCATACATATATAATATACATGAACTTATGGTAATAACCATGTGTTTTATAATTCACAACTTAGGGCAAAAGCACTCAAACCCTTCTCTGTAAATAACCCACTCAGAACTACTAATTAGCCTCAAAACATGGTCATGGACAACTTGATCTTCAACACCTAAAAGATCACTTACCATGACAAATGACACCTTCAAAATATTATTTTAAATATATATTTCATTCTTAATTACAAATTTCACAATGTATAATGTCAAATATTGGTCTTGCAGACCAATCTTTTGTCTTCATTACACATAGTCAAACCTAAACTAGTCAACCCATTTTGGATTCAACATTACAATCACTTTATATGACTCAAAAGATCATTGAAAGTATTTATATATAATTAAAATCACAAAAAAAAACATTATGTACATTATATGATTCAAATTAGAGCATAGATCTTCAAACTCATCGTTGCAACTTGCTTATCTAGAACTGCTAATTTACCTTAAAGCACAATCATGGTGAAAATGACCTTTAACACTTGTATGATAAATTTTAAAGAATTTAAATGAACTTGGATGATATTATTAGATAATTATAAAAATATTATATATAAATGTAACATGGTAATATGGAAAATTTGGTCTTGTATACCAAACTCATAAACTTACACCTTTACTATCTTATTTGTATTAGACATGCAACTTATGAGCAACATTTTCATCATATCCACTAACCTAAAAAATTATATACACCATGAAATTTTTTTAAATGTATTTATAAATTTATTCATTAATTTTCAATCATCCCTAATCTGTGATAACACATCCCTAATCAACTTCTCACTTTTGTCTAGGTTTCTCATTATTTGCATTATTAGACCTATTAGCGACTGGTCAACTTGTATGAATGGTTTAACACATATGAAGGATATAAAATAATAAAAATAAGATTTAAATAAAATTTAATTATCAATATTTGTCCTCCATCCATTTATCAACTTTGATTTGGTTAGCTTTTACTACTACAATAATTTTTTGAGAAATAAGGCCTTTCTTGTAGGGTCTACTCACTCACCTAACAATACAATCACACCTGGAGATTATTGAGAGAGTTTAAAAAAACTTAAAATAACTTAAATATCCATACCAATCCATTATTATCACTTTATATCAACTTAGTTCATATCAGGTCACTATTAGGGTTTTTTGAGGGTCTAAACCATCTTCCAATCTTAACGATCATTCATAAATCTTAGCACCTCTTTATAAAAACCAATGATTGGAAATTTGATATAATCCACTTAACCATATAAACTTAATATATTAGGTTCTAATTCAAAGGTTAAACATTCCAATTAACACTTGAAATTTCTTCTTGGGTTGAGAACCCTTCATTCTGTGCACATGAAAGACCTCAAAACACTTTTTCTTACCTAAACCTTCAAATTTTGACCTAAAACTTGGTCAAAATACTTGAAACAACATGAAACAATTATTTAAATTCTCACATGTCCATGTTATCCTTGGAAATAAAACCTCATACCCCATTATGCCATGCTTTCTCTCTTTGCTCTCTTGGCCTTGACCTTCAAGTTACATTAGGTCTTCAAACTAACCTTCTAACCACTATCCAAGCTCTCAAAACCTAATAAAAAACTCAAGAAACATATATCATGATCAAACACTGATATACATCCTTCATATGACTTGAAAACACCTCATGATACCTCATTAGGTCAGGTAGGGTTTAAAACTAGTCTAGTTACAGACTTGGACTTAATGTCTTACCCCTATAGGCTTACCTTGATACTCTCCAAAATGCTCCAATGCCTCAAGTGTATTCTCAATAAACCTCATATATAATATTATTATTCTATCAATCAATATTACTAGGACAACATGATCAGACCTTCTCATTAGGTCTTTACAAGTTATGACCTGTGCCATGACTAGGATTTTCAATCATTTGAAGCTTAACAATTGATCTTGAAACACTCTGATGATTTTACACCTTCAAATGCCTTTAATTATCATAAAACAATTTCATACTTATTTACATACCTCTTCATGCTCATCATGCACATGCTCATGATATGACTAAGCTTGATATAATTGGGCTTCTCAAGACACCTTGTACTAAAATATTAGTACTCAAACATGATTACTATGGCCTAACCCTTGAAATAAACCTCAAAATAATCGTTAGATTTCTTTCAAATTCTCTCTTAGTAGAGAGATAATAGGTTGCCTTCAAATTTTATCTTATCACATGGTTTATATGTCATAGACCACTCACCATGCATCTTCACTAGATGTACCTTAACATCAATGACATCAAATTTGACATCAATGGCATCAAAATTAACATCAATGACAACAATTCTAAAAAAACTCCCCCTTTGTCATTGATGGAAAAACATTCTTCAAACTAATCACTCACATCTCCCCTAGTCTGGTCAATCTCCCTTTTTAGACTTTCTCCCCCTTTGACATTAATGACAAAGGTTTTCCACAACTATCATCTAGAATCACACCTTATTTGTAACATAGACTCATCATACAAAATATAAATCATTATAGTAACATTTTCCCCTTACTCCATGCATACCTTCATCAATTAAAATCTAATTATAAGACCACTTCTCAACATAGATTAAGCTCAATCAATAACTTGAATAGTTCCCTGTCACACTAAGCATCTACCATGCTTCAACTAACTTGAAGTGTGTCTCCATAAAACATACTCAAGTCACCTCTTTCCATAGGGCACTAAAATATCTCAATTTTAGGAGATTCCTAGATCTCCATGCTCTCACAAGACTAAATGCCCTTCAACATCCTTTTAGGCTTGTTTTTCAATATAGGCTTGACCTCTTTATCAACCATTTGATGTTCAATATGAGATGACAACATGCATTCTTGACTTTATTTCACATTTTAATCATGATCTATCAAAATAAATAATCCACTTGAGCTTATAGACTAATCATGACTTATCTTTACTATATTTGGTTTTCATACATTCATTTTCCTTCTTTCTTGTACTCTAGGGGCTTCAAACCTCATGTTTTGACTTGATGGCATTCTAAATCTATTAGGATAGAATCTTGTAATTTTTCCTACATTATGACATCTATATCAAAACACCTTATACAAACCATTTTATTGATGTGAATTATGAATCCTTACATAGTCCCATGAGTACTCATTCTTGGAGGGTCTTCTACACTCTCTTTATCTATGACTAAACTAATTACATACAAAAAAAATAACCATTGAATTAACTAGCATACCTCATAACATTATGTTATTTGATAGGTCTTTTCATGTTACCATGACTTGAGCTACCTCCTTTTGTTCTTTTTTGAAACTAAGGCCTGTCTTATCACTACCAGGCTTTTGACTACTTAGGATGTCATCTAGAACCTCAATTCTCTTTTAAAACTTCACAAAGGTCTTCACCTTTCTATATGATTGATCTAAACTAGATTTCAAGGATTCTAATTTAGTTTCATACTTGATGCACTCTTCTTATTTAGACTTTAATATTTCATTGACTATCTTCATCTGTGCTTCTATTTGACTGATGATCTCATCATAATCCTTGAAAGTGTTACTCAATCTCTCCTCAAAAAATTCAATATTCTCCTCATATTCCTTAACCAATGATCTTAGTTTATTATTTTTTCTTCTTTGGAACTTCAATTCTTGTAGGGCACTCACTAAATCTACCTCAAGGTTCACTTCAACTTCTTCTTCATCTAATTCTACATCAATCATAAGGAATTTTCCATTTTATCAACCCTCATTCTCTGATTCTATGGACATGAATAAGGTTTCATTATTATCATGTTC
Source organism: Torreya grandis (assembly GCA_037957365.1). NCBI lineage: Eukaryota > Viridiplantae > Streptophyta > Pinopsida > Cupressales > Taxaceae > Torreya > Torreya grandis. The sequence goes on along the minus strand of JARHVA010000605.1, from coordinate 2,097,508 downwards.
AGGTTCATTATTTCCATCATCACTATTAGCTACACTTGAGTCACTTACATCAAAAGAGTTATCTTCTTTAATATATAAGCTTCTCTTGTTCTTGAAATTTCCTTTCCTACCTTCATACTTCTTGAACTCCTTATTTTTGTCAAGATTATAAGCCTTTTTATCATATCCATGATGTTCATCATCTTATTTATTATGCTTAAATTTATCTTTGTTAGGCTACTTAGATGTAAAGTGACCAATCTTGTCATAGTTGAAACATTTTAAAGGTAACCTACCTTGTACTTTCTTAAGCCAAACCTCAAATTTTTAAAAACATGGCTATTAGTTGATCATCATCAACATCTAAACATTACTGATCCTTGAAATTATTATATTTTTATTTATTCTCAACTTTGAAAGTTTATTCCTTCTTGGGAGGCCCTCCATTTATTCTCATCTCATAGGCAGTCAATATGCCATGAAGCCCATCCATCTCTAGCTTGTCTAAATCTTGCATCTATTCTAATGTAGACACCTTAGAATAAAACTTAGGAGTTATTTATATCAATAAATTTTGAACAAATTTAATATCTTTCACTTCTTCTCTCATTCCTCTAATGACATTGACAATTTCATCAACCTTCAATAGGTGGGATGCAATGGATTTATCTTCATTCATATTCAAACTTTCAAATTATCTCTTATGAGTTTATAACTTGGCCATATTTACCTTGGTGTCTCCTTCATAGATGGTCTCAAAATTTTTCCCATATCTCCTTTTATGATACATAATGCATCACCTTCATAAGCTCTACCTTTGATATGCCACAAAAAATGGCATTCATTGCTTTGGAGTTATTTTCACTAGCCTTATTATTATTGCATCAGTTGGTGGAATAGGAAGAACACTATAGCCATACAAAAATGAATACCAAATACCATGAACTTGAGACATAAAATATATATTCATCTTAACATTATAAAGGGCATAATTAGATCCATTGAATAATGGAGCCTTATTGGTAGAGAAACCACCTTGAGCTTACTGGCTAGCCATCTTTGCTTACAGGATTTCCTTTAGGATTTTAGACATAATTAAAAGGAATAGGATATGATACAAAATGTTTTAATCAAAATTAATTATATTTGGGTGAGTTAGTATTCAAAAAAAATTCTTAATAATTTCACTTAAGCATTCATGAACATTCATTCAAGCATGTAGATCAAACAATGACTAAGTAACCATTCACATATACATGAAACATAAGAACACAAGATAACACAAATTATATGTGGTAAATCCTTAAGTGCATTAAAAAAAAATGATATATACAAACTTAATACAATACTATAATACAAACACCAACTTTAGTGAAGCACACACTTCACATGGAACACCAATCCCAACTAGCTAAAGACAAACTCAGATAGTCTTTAACAAGCAATAAATTGAAAGGAGGCACCAAAACCTTAGATAAATCATAAAAAAATAAACTAAAAGAAACCCTTGATAAAATTTATAAAAAAAAAAAATTCTAATACAATAGATGATTATCTCCTTTTTCAACTCTTTTTTCTCTTTTATCCCTATCAAACCACCTTCTAGGCTTATTTGCTCAACTAGTCCTCTTCATAACTTGGTTAGGTCATATGACATTGATTTTCATGCATATTAACTCTATAAAACCTTCATAATCTATATTATACACTGACATAATTTTCTAAAATACCTTATTCTACTCTGTAATATGTTATTCTATTCGCTTTCTCTCTACATACATCAATAAGCCTAAATTTTCCTAATATTTATACAAGTCTCTTGTTCATCTCCTTCTTAGTCAAGAAAACACACTTAAAATCTTATTTCCACCATGAAATGGAACTTATGACATCCCATATACATGGATAAAACATTCTTTGAGTCCTTTATGTCTGAGCTACCTCAACTAAGCCTTATCTTACCTTTAGGTTTCATGGAGACTTAATCCTTATTAGGTATATTTAAAACACATTAGAATTTGCCTTCCTTAGATCACTTTAAAACAATTAATATGGACATAAATTATAATATTTCACTAAAATAAAACCATATAAATTTCATATTATTGTCAGGAAATCTAGAACAACAAACATGCTCTGATACCACTTTGCCAGGAACTACTGCCCACTAAGGGCACACATGATTACCTTTGTATTAGCAACTAAACACAAAATTTAACCAGAATGATAAGTAACTAGAAATATGAAACAACACAGAATATGAGAGACAATACCCAATTGTATTAATACTCAATCAGAAGAAAATACAATAAAGAAGATGCCACACTTCTTCTTCCCACACCTCTAGAGATCCCACACTTCTAGGGTTCACCTATAATTCTCTTTCAACACTTCACTCTCTCAATTATGGTCACAACAATCAACTCAAACACAGAGTTGTTGTTCACCTCCACCAGTCAGTAACAACACTGCCAGTACACCAAGTACACAATCGTACTCCAAGTAGATCTCCCTTCTCTTGCAACAACTTACAAATCAACAGACCTTACTTACCATGTAGATGTCTCTACACCCTTGAAGAACCCTTGTCCTTGCCTCACCAAGTCCTTATGATTCTTCAACTAGTACCTTGGTGGATCTTTAACCAAAACTTGCACAACCTGCAACTCTCCTTGATCATACACACTCAGCACCCCTTTAGAACTAGGAGGAGCTAATCTTTGCTCTCTCACTCTAGTACAATTTTACAATACAGCCCATGAGTCTATTATATAGATCTCATGCATACAATAATTAGACATTCTTAATTACAATAATTAGACTCACAACTCAAGACCAAAAATAGTCTTTACATGCAAACTACTTATCTAAAAATAGACCAGTCCGAAACCCGCATGCAAACTACATGCACACACAGGTTGCTGACATTGGCTCCTTCTTGACTGATGTTAGCTGACTTATAACTGACGTCAGTTGCTTTTACACTATAATATGACTGACGTCAGTTAGCCTAACCAACGTCGGTTCCTCTGCAACTCGCTCTGCAACTCAGCAACCCAGCAACCTCCTCCATGTTTGCATTTATGAAGCTTTTAGCTCCACAACCTAACAATTATGTATATGACACATTTTATCTCCAACCACCACTTGAAGCATGCCATTAACATTGTTTACAATTAGGCATGTGCATCCCTAGAAAGTCTGTCTTGAACTATTGAATATGAAACAAAATTTTATAAAAAAACATGTAAAAACATCACACATAAAAATATAAATTACTTTAGGTTAATCACCATGTTATTTATAATTCACAATTCAGTGCAAAATGACTCAAACCCTTCTCAGCAAATAGCCCACTTAGAACTGCCAATTAGCTTCAAAACATAGTCATGGACAACTTGATCTTAAAAACCTAAAAGATCACTTCCAAAGCCAAATGAAACATTAAAAATATTATTTTAAATATATAGTTAATTATAAATTACAAATATTAAAATGTCTAAAGTCAAATATTGGTCTTGCATACCAATCTTTTGTCTTAAGTACACATAGTCAAACCTGAACCAGTCAACCCATTTTGGCTTCAAAATTATAATAAATTTAAATAAATTAAAAGATTATGAAAATAATGGATAGTTATTTAAATTTCAAAAAAAATTATGTAAACTATATGCTTCAACTCAGATCATAGAGGTTTAAACTCATCATTGTAATTTGCTTACCTAGAACTGCCAGTTTACCTTAAAATACAATCATGTTGAAAATGAAATTTAACACTAGTATGATAAACTTAAAATAATTTAAATGAATTTGGATGATCTTATGAACCATCACTATCTTATATGTACTAGACAAGTCAAATTATGAGAAACATTTTCATCATATCCACCAACCTCAAAAACTTATATCCACCATAAAAATTTATTAAAAGTATTTAAAAATTTATTCATTTACTTGGATTCATCCCTAATTCATGATAACACATCCATAATCAACTTCTCATTTATGCCTGGGTTGTTCACTATTTATATCATTAGACCTATTAAGGAATGGTCAACTTGTATGACTAGTTTGTCAACTTGTATGACTGGTTTAACACATATGAAGTATATAACCTACTAATAAACCACCACGTAAATAAAATATAAGTCTCAATATTTTTTCTTCATCCATTTATCAACTTTGACTTGGTCAAATCTGACTACTATAACAAATTTTTGAAAAATAAGGCCTTTCCTATAGGGTCCACTCACTCAACTAACAAACTAATCATACCTATATATTATTTGGAGATTTTAATGTAACATACATTCACTTAAATATCCATATCAATCCATTTTTATAAGTTTATATCAACTTATTTCATATCAGGTCACTATTTGGGTTTTTTGAGGGTTTAACCCATGTTCTAGTCTTAACGATCATTCATAAAGCACATCCATTATTTACAAAAACTAAAGATTATAAATTTGAGTTAGGACCATTCCAAATATACCATTAATATATTAGGTTCTCATACAAAGGCTAAATATGCCAATGAACACTTAGAATTTCTTCTCAGGTTGAGAACCCTTCATTATGTGCACATGAGAGACCTCAAAACACTTTTTCTTGGCTTAAAATTTAAATTTTAACCTAAAACTTGGTAAAAATACTTGAAAAAACATGAAACACTTATTTAAATTCTTACATATCCATGTTATCCTTGGAAATAGAACCTCATACCCCATTAGGACATGCTCTCTCTCTCTTTGCTCTTTAGGCATTAACCTGCAAGTTACATTATGTCTTGAAACTAACCTTATAACCACTTCACAAGCTCTAAAAACCTCATAAAAAACTCAATAAACACATATCATGCTCAAACACTAATATACATACTTCATATGTCTTGAAAACACCTCATGATACCTCATTAGGTTAGGTAGGGTTTAAAACCAGTCTAGTTGCAGACTTGGACTTAAGGTCTTACCCTAGTAGGCTTAGCTTAAAACTCTCTTAAATGATCCAATGCCTTAGTTTCATGATCAATCAACCTCATACAACCTTTTATGCCTCTGTACATCCATCTCACTTGGCCACCATGCTCAAACCTTCTCATTAGGTATTTACAAGTTATGACTTGTGTCATGACTAGGATAATCAAGCATTTAAAGCTTTACAACTGATCTTGAAACACTATTTGATGCTTTTAAACCTTACTCACATGCCTTACATTCTCATCAAATAATTTCATACTTTTGTACTTACCTCTTCATGCTCATCATGCACATGCTCATGATATTACTAAACTTGATATGAATGGGATTCTCAAGACATCTTGTACTCAAAGACTAGTACTAAAAAATGCTTACCTTCCAATTAACCTTGAAATAAAACTTATAAGAATCATTATGTTGCCTTCAAATTTTCTCTAAATAGAGATATAATTGGTTTCTTTCAAATTTTCTCTTCTCACATGGTTTATATCTCATAGACCACTCACCATGCATATTCATTAAATGTACATTGACATCAATGTCATCAACCTTGACATCAATGACAACACTTATCAATAGTCTCTAAAAGTGTTAATACAAGTGTTGAAGGTCGCTGTCACCCTAACTGTGCTTTAATGGGAAATGGGAATTCTAGGTAAGCAAGTTGCAATGATGGGTTTGAGGCTTTATACCCTAAGTTGAAGCATATAATGCACATGATATTTTTTTTATGGATATGTATTTTTTATCCTTGATTTGTATAAGTTTTGAGATTTAGTGAAAGTGATTGAAATGTTGAATCCAAAATGGGTTGACTAATTTAGGGTTGATTGTGTATATTGAAGACAAAATATTGGTATGCAAGAATAATATTTGGCATTATACCATATGATATTTATACTTGAGAATGATATAGAGATATGAAAGATTATTTTGAATGTGTTAGTGGTCATGGGAGGTGTTCTTTCAGGTGTTGAAGCTCAATTTTTTCATGACTAGGTTTTGGAGTGTTCTAGCAGTTATGAGTGAGTTATTTGCATAGAAAGGTTTGAGACCTTTTGTCCTAATATGTGAAGTCAAAATCATATGATTATGTCCCTAAAATAATATATATTATGTATATGTTTTTTATTTCCATGGTTGTTTATCTAAATTGTGTTTAATCTTCAATAATTTAAGATAGACTTTGTATATATGAGAAGGCCTAATTGTGAATAGTACAAATGGTGTGCTTCAAGTGGTAGTTGGATCTAAAAAGTGTTATGGAGACTAAATAAGATTATAATGGGTATATATTAGTATCATATGATATTTTACTTCCCTGTGAGTTGTTTGAATGTGTTCTAAGAAAGACAAATTGTAATGTGTCATAAAGTAGACCTAATGGGATTAGGTCTCCATGAGATCTAAAGATGAAATCAAGCCTAATTGAGGTATTTTAGACCTAAATGGAGTAAAATAATTTTTTATTCATATATATGATATGTAATAAGATCTATATCATGGCTGACCTAAGAGGTTAAGTTTTTTTGTCCAACTAAGAAGTATATGAGCAAGAGGTTTGTATATATACAAGGTAGTTTTAGGCCTATTGAGTGTGTGTGTGTCTGAATGCAAATGAGATAACACATTTTTGATAATAATAAAGTATTGTAGAACATAATTATATTGTATAGGAATAGTGATGAAAATTTTACAAAGTTTATGTGTATTAAAATCAAGGTCACATGACCTAATCAGTCTTGAAGAGACTTGAGTAAACAGACCTAAAAGACATTTTAAGAAGGCTAAGAGTTTGAAGAGATGAAGAGGTGGTCATCATCAATTATTTTATCATAAAGGCATCCTAAAGGTGGTAAAATTAATTAGGTGGCTAAGTCATCTAGGGGGTATGTGCCTCCTTGTAAGTGGGTGCTTGTGAAACCCTAGTTGAGTTGGTGCGTATCTAGTTGGGGTTGGTTCTCTATGTGAAGTAGGTGCTTAAATAAATTTTTTATTTATATTATATTACTCTATTATATTTTTATATATCATTGGTTTTTATTCCCCTTGATGGTTTTCTATATATGTGATGTGTTCTTGTGTTTCATGCTTATGTGGATAGGTGTTTATGATTGCTAAATCTATATGCTTGTTTGAATGGTTCATGATTGCTTAAGTGAAATTGATAATAAATTTTATGATTAACTTACCCCCCCTCTCAATTATTTTTATTCCAAATTTTTTTATTAGATTATGTCCTTTGAAGTAGGCCTAATAGCCTAAAAGAGATCCTAGAAACAAGGATGGATAGTCAACAAGTACAAGGTGGTTTATCTAATAATAAGGCTTTGTTATTTAATGTAAATAATTATGCATTTTGGAGCATCAAAATGAGGATATATCTAATGTAAATGGGAAATTAAATATGGTAGTTAGTTGTGTATGGATAGACTCCACCTCTTACACCACCAACTGATACATTAGGTAAGAAGGAAAGTGAGAGCAATTCCAAAGCAATGAATGCCATTCTATGTGGCATACCAGAGGTAGAGTTTATGAAGGTGATGAACTATGAGTCATACAAGGTGATATGGGAAAAATTAAAGACCATATATGAAGGAGACACCAAGGTGAGAATGGCCAAATTTTAGACCCACAAGAGACAATTTGAAAGTCTGAAGATGAATGAGGATGAAAACATTACATCCTACCTATTAAAAGCTAATAAAGTCATCAATGTATTTAGAGGATTAGGAGAAGAAGTGAAAGAGTCTATAGTTTTTAAAAAGGTATTGATATCACTAACTCCTAAGTTTGATTCTAAGGTGTCTATAGTAGAAGAGATGTAAGATTTGGACAAATTGGAAATGGATGGACTTCATGGCATCTTGACTACCTATGAGATGAGAACAAATGAAGGAAGACCTCCAAATAACGAATTAGCATTAAAATATGATAATAATTCAAAATCCAAGAAAGGAAAGGATGTATAATTCTTATATGTTGGTAATGATTAACTAATAGCAGTGTTTACAAGGAAATTGACGTTTGGATCTAGTAAGTACAAGGGCAAGCTGCCTTTCAAATGTTTTAACTATGATAAGATTTTTCACTTGACATCTAAGTGTCTTAACAAGGATAAAGATGAGAATGATGAAAATAATGGATATGATAAGAGGGTCTATAATCTTAAAAAAAATAAGAAATATTTTAGGAGGTATGAAGGTAGGAAAGGGTCATTCAAGAATAAGATAAGTTTCTATACCAAATAAGATAATAACTCATCTGATATAAGTGACACAAGTTCATCTGATAATGATGATAATAATAATGAACATGATAATAATTAAACCCTATCCATGGCTATAAAAATAGACAATAAGGGTTGTTTAAATGGGAAAGGCCTTATATATAATATAGAATCAGATGAAGAAGATGCTAAAGTAAACCTTTAGGTAGAATTAGTGAGTGATCTAGATGAGTTAAAATTCCAAAGAGGGAAGAAGCACAAACTAAGATCATTAGCTAAGGACAATGAATATCAGATTATCTCGTTTGAGGAGAGACTGAGTAACACTTCCAAGGAATATAATGAGATCATCAATCAAATTGAAGCATAGATGGAGATAGTCACTACAAATCTAAAGGCTAAAGAAGAATAATGCACAAGTTATGGAAATGAAATAGAATCCTTAAAATTTGAGTTGGATAAAAAATTTAACAATTTAAAGACCTTTATGAAGTTTTGAAATAGTAATGATACTCTAGATAGTATCTTGAATAGTTAAAATTATACAAGTGATAAGATAGATTTTGGTTTTAAAGAAGACCAAAAGGAGGTAGCTCAAGTCAAGGAAAAGAATATTAAAGACAAGAAAATCAACATAAATATACCAATTAGATAGCCTAATGTTATGAGGTATGCTAATTCATTCAATGGTTACTATTTTATATGCAGTTGGTTTGGCCTTAGAGCAAGAGAGTGTAGAAGACCCTCCAAGAATGACTACTCATGGGACTATGGAAGGAATCACAATTCAAATTAGTTAAGAGGTATGTATGAGGTTGTTTACTATAGTTTTCATAATGTGAGTCATATTTTAAGATTTTTCCATAATAGAGTTAGAAGCTAATCAAGTCAAAAAAAGAGGTTTAAAGCCTCTAAAGTGAAAGCAAGAAGACAAATGAATGTGTGGAAACCAAAGATAATAAAGTTTAGTCATGATCAATCTAAAAGCTAAAAAGGAATGTTTGCTATGGTAGAGTATACTTCAGATGATAAATCAAGTTAGGAATGTCTATTGTAGCACATATTGATGATCAAACAGTTGATGAGGGCATCAAGCCTTTAGTGCCAATCAAGCCTAAAAGGATATTGAAGGATATTCAGTCTTGTGAGAACATGAATATCTAGGAATCTCTTGAGCTTATTTTGTTTTAGTGCCCTATGAAAATAGGTGACTCCATTAGAATTCATGGAGACACTTTTCAGTTAACAGAAGCTTGATGGATGCTTGGTTTGAGGGGGAGATATTTAGGTTATTCATAATCTCCAAGAGTAGTTGTTAACAAGTTTATAAGAGATCAAGTTGTGAATACAAAGGGGGAGTCCCTAATTCTTTAGTTGATAATAAGAATATGGTGGCCTAATGTGTTATAAAAATATTTGTGTCATATTAGTCATGACAAGAACAAGGTGAGTGGTATTTAGTTCTAAGTTAATTTTAATGAGATATGCATGAATCATGTTTCTATAATGTTTCATACTCTATGTGTTGAGCTCTTGTAACAAAAATGTGTAGATCTAGATAGGAAATTTATGGATGACCCTTTTTCATTAATGTCAAAGGGGGAGAAAGTTAAAAAAAGAAGTTTGACAAATTTAGGAAAGATTTGAGTGAATATATTTGAATAAATATTTTCCATCAATGAAAAAGGGGGAGTTTGTTGAGAAATGCTTTAATTGATGTCAATATTGATGTCATTGATGTTAATATTTATGTCATTGATGTCAAGGTACATTTGGTGAAGACGTATGATGAGTGGTCTTTGATAGAATTTAAAGGAAACCTAATGTCTCTCTATTGAGAAATAATTTGAATGAAACATAATGATTTATTTTTTGGTTGATGTCAAGTTCAATATCATGATTTAGGTCAACCTGATGATTATTAGTGTTGTCACAAAGAGGTTTGATGATCAAGTAAGTAGTGAATCATGGATATGAGGCTCTAAGTATAAATGAGTTCATGATGAAATGTTGATCAGAAAAATATTGTTGCAATAGTGTGAGAGTGTTGTTTGGTGAGTACAAGGTAAGCATGTTTGAGTGTTAATCCTTCAGTACAAGGTGTCTTAAGAAGTCTAATCATAACAAGCATAGTAATATCATGAGCATGTGCATGGTGAGAATGAATAAGTATGTACAAAGGTATGTCATCATTTTAGGATCATGTAAGTCATATCTTTATTTTTTAAGTTTCAAGTGCTTTAGAAGCCTAGTCATGGCACTAGTCATGGCATGTAAAGTCCTAGTGAGAAGGTTTGAGTATGATGGCTTGGTGAGATAAGTGTACATAAGCATGAATGGTTGTATAAAGTTTATTGAGAATTTATATGAGTAATTTTATCACTCATATAATTATTAAGGTGATCTTACAGGGGTAGGACCTATAGACCTAGTATACAACTAGACCACTTCTAAACCCTACTTAGCTTAATGAGGGATCATGATCTATTTTCAGGCATATTAAGGATTTTTGACATTGTTTTAGCATTTGATATGTTTTTTCATCATGTAAGTGAGGTAGACATAATATGGAAAGAGGAATGAATGTCTGTTTCAAGGCCTAATGTGATTTATAGGTCAAGGTCTAGAGAGCAAAGAGAGAGTGTGGCCTAATGAGGGGTCATGATCAGATTTCAAGATGTTTGAGATCATATGGTAATGGATATAGGTATTATATGGTTTTTTCAAGAATTTTCACAAGGTTTTAGGTCATAATTTTCAAGATAAGGCATGAAAAGTGGTTTGAGGTCTCTCATGTGCATAAAATGAAGGGTTCTCAACCAGAGAAAGACTTTCAGGTGTTCATTGGAATGTGTAACCTCTACATGGGAACCTAAGATATTAATTTTATATGGGTAAGGGTATTATATAAAATTTATATGCATTATTTTATGTAATTGTGGGCTAAGCTTTATGAACAATTGCTAATAGTGGAAGATGGTTTAAACCCTCAAAGAACCCTAATAGTGACCCGATATGAAATAAGTTATTTTAAAGTGATAAAAATGGATTTTAATGGATATTTAAGTGATTTGAGTTTGTATTCAAATCTCCTAGGAACCTCCAATATTTATTGAGTCTTAAATTGAATAAGTGGACCCTACAGGAAAGGCCTTATTTCTCATAGATTTGTTGTAGCAGTTAGATTTGTCCAAGTCAAAGTTGCTAAATGGATGGAGGAAATTTTTTGATAATTTTATTTTATGTCCATGGTGGTTTTTTGGTAGGTTATATCCCTCAAGTTTTATAAACAATTCATCTAAGACAACCTATTGCTAACAGGCCTAATGGTGTAAATAATGAGAAACCCAAGCAAAAGTGAGAAGATGATTAGGGATGTGTTATCATAGAATAGGGATGAATAAAATCGAATGGATAAATTTTTTAATACATGTATGAAATTTTAATTTTAGACATAAGTTTTGGAAATCTATGTATATATAAAAAATTTACTCACGAGTTGACTTGTCTAACTTAGTAAGGTCTATGTACAGTGAGGTTATGAGATTGGTTTGCAAGACCAATATTGCCATTTGAACATATTTTATTTATATATAATAATGGTATAATTATATCATATGATCATATACATGAATTTTAATTCTCTTAAAGTGGTCATATAGGTGTTGAAGGTCATTGTCACCATGATTGTGCTTTAAGGGAAACTCACAGTTCTAGGTAAGCAAGTTGTAATGATGAGTTTGAGGATTTATGCCCTAAGTTGAAGTATAGAATGAACATGATTTTTTTTTTTGAGAATTTTATGTCCTATCCATTCTTTTTATAATTTTTGAGATTCATTTAAAGTGATTGAAATGTTGTATCCAAAATGGGTTAACTGGTTCTGGTTTGACTATGTTTACTGAAGATAAAAGATTGCCCTGTAAGACCAATATTTGACATTAGACCTTGTGATATTTTTACTTGATAATGATATATAGATATGAAATAATATTTTTAAGTTTAAATTTTCATAGGATGTGTCCTTTTATCTATTTAATATCAAGTTGTTCATGATTGGGTTTTGGAATGTTCTGGCAATTTTGAGTGAGCTATTTACAGAGAATGCTTTGAGGCCTTTTACCCTAAGATGTGAATTCTAAATCATATGATGATGTCATTTATGTCATATATATTTTGTATATGTATTTTATTACCATGTTTTTTAGATAAATTATGTTTAATTTTTAGTAATTAAGACAAACTTTCTATGTATGGAAGGCCTAATTGTGAATAGTACAAATGGTGTGCTTCAAATGGTAGTTGGATCTAAAAAGTGTTATGGAGAATAAATGAGATTATAATGGGTCTATCTAAGTAGAATATTATATTTTATTATCATGTGAGGTGTTTTAATGTTTTTTAAGGAAAACAAAGTGTAACGTGTCCTAAAGTAGACCTGATGGGATTAGGTCTCCATGAGACCTAAAGATGAAATAATCTTAATTGAGGCATGTCATACCTAAAGGGACTAAAATAAAATTTGATCATGTATATGATATGTCATAATATATATTCTATGGATGACTTAAGATGTTAAGGGTGTTTGTCCAACTAAGAAGTATATGAGCAAGAGGCTTTATATATACAAGGTAGTTTTAGTCCTATTGAGTGTGTGTGTGTGTGTGTGTGTGTGTGTGTGTGTGTGTGTGTGTGTGTGTGTGTGTGTGTGTGTGTGTGTGTGTGTGTGTGTGTGTGTGTGTGTGTGTGTGTGTGTGTGTGTGTGTGTGTGTGTGAATGAAAATGAGATAACACATTGTTTATAAGAATAAGGTATTGTATAAATTAAGATGAGTGTATAGGAATAGTGATGAATTTTTTTCAAAGGTTATGTGTATGAAAATCAAGGTCACATGACCTAATCAATCTTGAAGAGACCTAATTGAGTTAAGAGACCTGGAAGGCAGTTTGAGAGGGTTAACAGTGTGTAAGAGATGAAGAAGTGGTCATCATAATTTGGTTTAGAAACAAGATGTCTTGAAGGTGATCAAATCAATTAGGTGGTTGAGTTGGTGTTGAGTCATCTAAGAGGTTGATGCCTCATTGTAAGTGGGTACTTGCTAAAGCCTAACTGAGTTGGTACTTAGTTAGTTGGGGTTGGTGTTCCATGCAAAGTAGGTGATTAAATAAATTTAGTTTTTGTATTATATGACTTCATTCCATTTGAATATATCAATGGATTTTATTCTCCTTGAGGGTTTCCCACATATTTGATGTGTTCTTTTGTTTCATGCTTATGTGGATAGGTGTTTATGTTTGCTAAATCCATATGCTTGTTTGAATGGTTCATGATTGCTTAAGTGAAATTGATAATAAAGTTTTTTATTAACTGATTCACCCCCCTCTGAGTTATTTTGCTTCTAACAACATGATGTATGATATTATATAATACTATGTGGATAAGATTTTGAGCAAATCCAAGACCAAGGTAGCCCATATAGAAGTGTTATGACATATATTTGAAAAGCTTCATGAATACAAGGTAAATCTTAATCATAAAAAGTGGGTATTTGATTGTCACTTCTATAAAATTATTAGGCTTAATTTTATTTCATAAGGGCATTGAATTTTATCTAGCCAAGGTTAAGGCCATTACATAAATGTCTCCTCCATATAATCTGAAGTAGATCTATAATTTATAAGGAAAATTTCAATCTATTCAATGCTTTGTTTCAAAATTGGTAGACAAATGTCATCCTTTCACTCACCTTTTGAATAAGGGCACAACATTTTTGTGGAACATTGATTTTAAACAATAATTTGACCATTTAAAGGAATATATAGAAAATCCACCTTTCTTATCTCCATCAATGCCTGAGAAGCCACTACTCTAAATTTTAGTAATTAAACATTCCTTGGGTATACTCCTTTCCCAACATGATGATAAAGGTAAAAAAATGATCAATATATTATTTGATTAAAACATTAGTTGCTATTAAACACAATTATATACCGATTGAAAAATCCTTCTTAGCAATGGTATTCACAACCCATAAGTTATGACATTACATGATTAATAATAAAACCATTATTATTTCCAAAGTGGACCAACTCAAATTTCTACTTCTAAGGTATTTTTGATTAACCACATGGCCAAATGGGTCATGCTTTTAAGTGAGTTTGAGATTGAATATGTGCATCAAAAATCAATTAAATATAAATTAAAGGGAAAGTACTTGTAGATCAACATGTGAAATCACCCTTATCCAATACCAATCCAGTCACTTTCAATTTCATTGACGAGTCCATCTCGACTTTAGAAGAAACCTCTTCTAAATCACAACATTTTACACTCTAATTTGATGGTTCCTACACATATTATGGATTTGGGGCTATTATTATATTTATAACACAGTAGGGTTTCTTATTCTAAAAGCCCTCCACATGGATTTCACTTGTACCAAAATTATTGCATGTTCATGGGGATTCCTAATTGATTATTAACTAGGTAATAGATCAATACGATACCAAAGATGAAAAGTTTGTACCTTATAAAAACATGGTGGATAGTCTCAATCAAAACTTTGAACATATCTAATTTAAATAGATACCAAGGGCTAGTAATAGGAATGCAGATGTAATGGTAATAATTGGTCATTGATAACAATTATAGGTCATGTTCTTGATTACTAGTTCCTTATTGAACATATTTTGAAACCAACTCATGAATGTTTAACATCTAAGATGGTATATGATATTGTTTTTTATAGCACACCTTGGTACCATGAATTATCTGACCACCTCCACAACCACATTATTCTTGATAACCTTTCCCATAACAAAAAAATACTTTATTCACAATGCCTCTCATTACAACTTACTCAGTGCTACACTCTATCATAGACAATATGATAGAACTCTACTTTCTTGTTTAAATTTATTAGAATCTAGATTAGCACTTAAATAAATACATAAAGGGATTTGTGGGGCCAGAACCAATGTAATGGTCCTTACTGAGAAACTCCTATGTATATGGTATTATTGTCCCACTATGGAAGTAGATGCATGTGTTTATGTTAAGAAGTGTGTGTCTTGTTAGAAACATGCCAATCTCATTCATGCTCCATCCCAAGCACTAAACCAATTTCTTTTCATTGGCCATTTTCCATATGGGGACCTGATATCATAGGGAAAATAAATCCTACTTATTCATATGGCTATAAACACATCCTCACTACCACCAAGTATTTTACTAAGTGGTTTGAATCTATTTCCCTCACTTACGTAACTGATAAGCAAATTTACAAATTCATTTTGAATCACGTTATCTACCACTTTGGCATTCCTTCTAAAATCATTTATAATAATGGTTGATACTTTAAAAATAAGGATGTCAAAGCCCTTTGTGCCAAGTACCATATGAAACAACAATTTTTGACTCTTATTTTCCCCAAAGTTGAGGCATCTAACAAGACCCTAGTCTAACTCCTTAATATGACTATTAATTCTTTCATATGTGATTATCACTTGTAATTATTTATTTACCTCTAGACCTATTTTACCAATACCCAAACCCCAACATGACCCACACCATATTCCTTAGTTTATGGCACTAAATTTATTCTATCTATCGAGATCATTTTGCCTTGTGAATTTCACTAAAAAATATCATTGACAATGAGAAGTATAGAGTAGTCAGTTTTAAAAATTAGAACTACTTGATGAAAATATGATTTTTACCTTGAATAATATCCAATTATATGAGAATAAATTACACTATAACTATAACAGGCATATCAATTGTAGAGAGTTTATACTCAATGATCTTGTGTTAAAAGAGAATCATAAAAATACCAATGTAACATGTGAAAAGAAGGTCAGATTTGAGCTTAATTGGCTAGGACCATTCATTATTATAGATAATTATGGATTTTGAACATACAAGTTAGCTACACTAGATGAGCAAGAGATAGATAATCTCATGAATATTATGCATCTTGAGTGTTTTTATGCTTGGTTTTCTTGAACATTATCTACGAAGACCCCTCTACATGGGGGTAAGTCTTATCATTTTTCCTTCATGGCATTTTCATGTTTTTGCTAGTCCCTCTCATTCCCCTATCCCCTTACCCTCTTGATCTTTATTTTGGTTCATAAGTACAATAGAAATATTTAGATGATAGATTTACATCACTCCTCTTTTACATCAATGTTTCAAGCATGGGGTCTTCGAGAGAGTCTAGGTTAGGAGGATATAGACAATAGGTGTTTTAGAAACACTAATGAATAAGATAATCATTATACCTAAAATCCATATTAGACACTTCTTGCTAACCTACAAAAGAGAGCTTTCAAATCACACAAGGCACTACGAAGAGTAACATGTGAAGGTATGCAAAATACACTTGCACAAGACCATTAACCATAACATGCACTTAGTGAAATCTTAAATGAGGTAAAAACTAACATTATTCATTAGTTCAAGGCAAAAATTGAGTAGGGTTTAACCATAATCAAGTGGAGAGATAGATACAACAACCAAAAAGGCTAGAATATATAACGATTATGAGAGGAGAGAGAAGGGGAAGCTCAAGAGTCACTAAGACACTTGTCAATCAAGGATAAGGAGATATAATAGTCATATAATTAGGTATGAGATAGTTCCTACAATGAAAATATGAATAAATATCAACCAAGTCATCAAACTGCTCCATATGTGGCATAGATTATCTTTTATTTGTACATGAAACTACCCTCATGGTTTGCCTTCATAAAACTATCTCATCGCCAAAAATGGTTAGATCTAATGATTGATATAAAGGGAAGGGGTTACTAATAATACTTCACATGCATTGGATTAGTCCCTAACCATTCCTAATCCTCTGACCCTAAGTAATCATTCATGACAGTCATAATAACTCCTTCTCATGCACCTCTCACACTTGGCATTCAAAATCCTTCCAATTCTATAATCTAATGCATGCACAAGGATCAATGACACATTTTAGTAGTGTCAAAGTCATTATGTTCATCAATCAATCCTTAAAAGGCTTCTTAATTGGAATTTTACCATTTTCACTAAGTATTCACTGCTCATTCACTATGACTGGATGAGATGAGGAAGATGGTAGGCACACTTGGGAGATTATATAACTCAATATATGAAAATTATGACTTAGAAAATGTCTTAATCTCTCTCCCAAAGGTGGTTTCATCTTTTGAAATTTATCCATGCCTAGAAAACAAACAAATTTATAAAAATAATTTCTATTATACCTCTTTTTTATAGGTGTAGTACATCTCAATTGCATGGAATAGGACCTTGGAGAGTCTTATGCAACCCCAAATCATATCCTTTCCCTTTACTTCCCATATGGATACTCCAATTGCAATATTTCCCCAGTCGGGTTTGCAATGAGAGTTTGCAAGGGTTTTCAAACACTTTCAGGTCTTAGTGTTTGTTAATAAAGTTGTCACATTGAAATATTATCATAATTCCATGAAGGGATTATTAGGGACCCTAAATAAAATCCCCAAACATCTTTAGGTTCCATGCAAAGTGTCATGGAAGATACAATTATTCCAAGTGAATCATTTCTGACCCTTCCATGCATTCTACAGGGTCTGAGTGCATTTAAGCCCAAAAATGGATTCTTTTTACACTCCAATAATGTTTCCAAATAGGTTTTAAGGTTTTTTTTATGTGGTTTGTTTTATGTTAAAAGTTTGAAAATCTTCTCATTTGAAAACTAGGCCTAATCTTGCCCTTGAGGCTTGACTACAAATTTAACCTCCCCATGACCTCCTGATGTATTCCCCTACTTTATAATAGCCAAGACACATATATTTTACCTCTAAAAATATTAATCAAATCATTTTAATTCTTTTAAAATACTATAAATAGAAATGACTTCTCATTTAGGGTTAGGCTTACAATTTGCCTAACTAGGTCTGCTTGCAAACCTAGTAGCCTAGAAAATATTATCTAGCTTTCAACTTTCCTAACTAGTTTCCCATGTTTAAATATATGTTTTACATTTATACAAACCATATTTAATAGTTTATATGTCTCTTGGCTCATCACTTCACATATTTCCCAAAAGTTGTAGGGTTTGGAGCAAGGATAAAGAACTTTGCCTCCAAGACAAAAAGAGGCATGTTGCCATATTTGCTTAGGAAAAAAAAGTCTTGGAGGGGGATATATAAGTAAAAAGGTGATATATACCAATTTTTAACTCTTTATTCCAATTATAATACCTCTAACTCTCTCCATTTTCTAGGCAGACTTTCAACAAGATAGACTATCTGCATGATACTTCAAGAGTTGATTGAGTTTTACAAAAAATTGAACTCTCTTGATCTTATTTTCATGGTAAAAATGTCTCTAAAAGTTTCCATCCATTTTATTAAGGTTTTTAAAATATTATTCACCCCTCAAACCTTCCCTTGTTCATCATAAGCATGTTGGAGACATCAGACTGAGCTTTTCAACATAGCGCTGAGACACCTAGTTTGATGGCTCTTATAGGTGTTATAAATTTGTTTAATCCTTGAAAATAAATGTTTGAAACATATCCATGGATATTAAATATTTTATCACATTTTTTAGTCATTTTTAATTTATCTTATGCTACATGGGCATCTAAATGTACCCATTTTTAGGTCACTACCTCAGAATGAGACACTATGGTCTATAGGTGTATATATGAGCCCTGGTTGGTGTTTGGTGATGGTATTAGAGATCTTTGTTTGATAATTAAGACAATAAAATAATTTTCCATGATTGTGATCTCCTTTTTGCATTAAAACAACCATCAAAACACCATACTTAGGTCTTTGTCATTGTACCCTACTTTTTTAACCTATAGGTTACAATCTACCCTATGTACAGACATCAAGGTATACCAGAGAAGCAAAGCATAGTATTCAAACCTTATATGTGATCAAGTTCCATATTTACCATTGTAACCATTAAAATGTGGGGAATGGTATAGTACCAACTTGGGACACAAGAATTTTCTTAGAGTTGAAATCCTATTGTAGGTGGTTAATATCTTAATTAGGAACACTTGTAGGTCCATATGGATCTTAGAACATTATGTATCATGCCTTGAAATGGTGCTTGGGTTATAAATGATACATCCAATCTATTAAAAAAAATTCAAATATGAAAACAAGGATTAATACCATAATCTTAGGTGTAAAGGTTCTTTCTAATTTCAAATCCTGTAGGTGTTTACTGCTTAAACTCAGTGTTTTATATGCACTTTTGAGGACCTTTGAAGATCATTGTCCCTCTAGTATCTCCCATTCCAACTTGGTAAGGGCCTTGCCCATGATAGAGGATATTATTTAAAGAAATTTTAGATCATCAAAGGATATTTTAAACTGAATTATAAGCTCACTCCAAAACCTATAAGGCCTATATTTTGAGTTTTCAGAGACAAGAGACCAAAACTCAGAATCTTATGCTTGAAAGTAGTCTGCACCTTCTCTTAACTAACTGGTATTTCAAGGGGGTTTATTTTGAGATTTTACACATTAAAGAGTCTAAAATATACTTTACCATGTTTCACCATTTCATACAAGCACCTTTAGATTCTGCAAATGACACCTAAGACACTATAAGTATGAAAAGACCAGTTTACAAGCACAAATAAGCCTAGAAGAGGCTTTTTGAATAATTAAGACTTAAAAAGACAATAATATAATGTAAAACATGTGTATATTCCCTAAGTAGCATATTAAAACACTCAACCTATCAAATCAAATCAAATTTTTTTGAAACAAACTCAAATAGTGACCCCTCTTGGATGAAGAAGCATAACAAGTTGCCTAGATTCTTAATGATTTCTCATGGAGGAGCCATGAAATTGAAAAATATTTCCATGGATTTGAATCTGACTTAGACCTTTTTAAACCCCCAAAATCACTCCTCTCAAAAACACCTGTACAGCTTGCCCCAAGCATTCCAAATTGACCCTTCTTGGCTTGTAAAGGCAAGAAAGGAGGAAAAAAAGAAAAAACTAAACTTTCTAACCTTTTCTCTAAAAAAAATAATGTTAAATATCTTAGGGAGTTGAAGAGACATTTTTCACATGTTTTTAGCTAAAGGTGAGCTCACCAAGTTCGTACAAGTGCCATTAATAGCCTACTTTTAAGGAAAACTCCATATTTTCATGCATTAAAATACTTATTGAAATGAATTTTACTGCCTCCTAACATAATTTGACTTATTACACATTTAAATATTCCTTGGTGACAAATTTTCTTCTTTAACTAATCCATACAAGTCATTTAATAAGCCAAAAATATGACTAAAAGGCATTTTTTGCATATGAAACATGAAAAAGGGCAAGTTTATGACTTATGAACACATTAGAACATATAAATTACCACAATATAACATTTTAAAAATAATATGGACCTTTGACCATGTTTGACTAGAGTTAACATTAACTTTGGTTGACTAGACTAGTACAGAAAAGACAGGCTTAGACCAAGGCTAGAGCAGGGATGGATGAGGTGTTTATACACACATGAGACCCTATTAGACATATGGGAAATTTTGACAAGTTTAAATATGTATGGGTTGACCTAATTTGACTAAAATTCAAATTTGGTCAACACTTTTGGCAATTCCTAAGGGTAACATGCTTGCCTATGTTAAAAACTAGTAGCCTTATCCCATCCATTCGGCAAAGGGAGTCAAATACACTATAAAATAGTAGAATTAGATCTTGATTTGAATAATAATACAACTGATTAAACTCAAAACACACAAAAGGAAAAAAAACACATAATAAGACCAAGTAAACACACAAAACAAAGGCAAACTTATGCTACTAAGCGCTTAGTGGAAAACAAAACACAACAAGAAAACCAATTATGTACATCTAACCAAACATACCTATCTTCATAGATCAAAACAAAATTACCGTGAATCTCCTTCCTCACTAGATGAATGAGGGTGCCAAGTATTCTTCATTTTGGACGTAGTATTAGATGACCCATGCTTATTTTGTGCTCCTTGGCTTGGCATGTCATTTGATGGAATCCTCTAAAACAAGTCTACTATATATGAATTCTTCTTGACTTTGGAAATATGCCTCATACTACTGTCCCTTTGTCTCATCATGGAAAATTTGCATCTCTATGCATTGGATAGTTTGTTGAAAGTCTATGTGTTCTTGAAAGACCTCATTTCTCTTCTCATTTTTTATAGCCTCTTCAAAGCCTTCAAGAATTGTTTTGTCATAACTCTCTAGTAATGTTTCTTGTTCAAACTCCTTCTTGGTGTTGGTAGGAGTAGCTTCACATGTGATTCTACAACCAAACTTCAAGTCATCTTCAAAAGACTCATAATCATCATAAATTTCTCTATCATGGTTTGGAATCTCTTGGTAGTGATGCCTCTCAACACATACCTACTCTTAAACATCTTGGGCTTGTCTTCCTAGGAGTTTTATCTTCTCAAAATCCTCATATTCCTTGAACATTTTCCTATAGGTATGCCCCATGTCTTCCTCTTGATGTAATGGTAGATTTACCTCTTCAAGTTTTTTTTCTTCAACCTTAGGAGTCATAAATACTTCATTGGAAACCTCTTTTTGCTCATCTACATAGTCATCATAGATAGAATACTAAAAAAAATAGAATACTTCCTCTTTAGCACTTGAAATCTCTTGAAGGACTTTAGCTTGTATCTCGCTTGTTTCAACCTCTTTACTCTCTCCTTCTTTGGGTTCCAAAATAAACTCTTACAAGACCTCCTCTTTAACACAAGAAATGTATTCTTCTTCTTCATCACAATCTGATGTTTCCTCACAAGAAGTTAGCTCTTCCTCATATTCAACCCAATCTGAAATTTCCATCTCATTCTTCCTTTTAGTGATACCAATCCTAGGCATCTCAAAACTAGAAACTTCAACCCAATAAGGCTTCCAAGGGGTAATGTGTTCCTCAAAATTAGAATCTGATCTCTCTTCATTTAGCTAATCCACATTAGATCCCCATGTTATAGGCCCTTTGTGGTAAAAGGTGTTAGAAGAAGTCAGAATGGGTCAATTGGAGGAGGTGAAAGGATGGGTTCAATGGATTCATTAAATTCAAACTTCTCTAGGATATATGAGAGCTTCTCCTTTTTGAGTTGTAACTCCTTAACTTGTTTGGTAAGGCTCTCTTAAAATATCTTTTCTTGAGGGGAAATAGGATCTTCATTAGGAAAGGGAGTAAAATAAATTTGGGATGAAGGGCACAAGGCTTCTTGAGGAGGGGGGGAGGGAGTTGAGTAGGTTTAGTCTTCTCTTCACTTCTAACTTCTCCAATTAGACATCATTTTTCTTTATTTCCACAAGATGCCACTACTTCCTTCCATCTTGGGAAACTAGACTTGGAAGATTCTTCATAAGATGAGATGAAAATGAATTAATGTCACACTTAGGAACCTCACTTTTAATTTCCATGATGGATTGCTTCAGATATTTGTTTGCCAACTTAATATCCTTGTCAAGATGAGCCTCCAACATCAACCTTCTTCTCTCAAAATCTTCTCCAATAATGGTATCCCTCTTCCCTTGGCTTCTCTCTTGGATAGACCTCCAAGAAGGAAAAACTTGGGGAATGCATGAAGGACTTGGGTAATTTTGAAACATGATTAGATTATCATTTTGAATAAGTATAGTTGACACACTTGAAGGATATTTTGGGGTGTATTGGAGATGCCAAGATTGATTTGGTTGATGTAATATCCCCAACCAATAGGGACTATAGAAAGACAAAAGCTCTGAATTGCTTTTCTGTGTATTCTAATTTTTTTGTATGAAATAAGAACAAATTGCAATTTTTGCAAAATAATTTCCAAATAAATAAATAAATCACACTATAATCTCTTATTTATTCACTCAGATGATTACAATAGATGTCCTCTATCATGCATATAAATAATATTCAAATACGGTCTTAATAACTTGAGTATTTCACAAACTGGGAATAAAACCTAAATCTGGTATGTCTCAGCCTGCTGTGTCAAAAACACAGTCACTGACGTCAGTTATACTACCACCATTGGTTTCCTGGTGTCGTTATCCTATCGACGTCGGTGAGATGGTCAACCGATGTTGGTCGTTGTCAGTCTCTGCCTGCCGATGTTGGTCTCTGCGAGGATCTGTATGTATCTGTACAGACTTCGTACGGCCACCAATATAGCACACCCTATTTGTCGAACCCCTGATCTCAAGATATATGTCTCTAATATAGAATATCTCTATATGTATAATTTATTGAATCAAAAACCTAATAAAATAAATACCTAAAATACCTGTGATAACTTTTGTGTGAAGTTATCTCTCAAACCTGTAAACCTCTGTGATAACTTCTGTATGAAGCTATCTCTCAAATAGGCAATAGATCGGCTGATATCTCACAACCTCTGAATCACACACACTGAAGAGTGGATGTTCTCCAATGCAAATGGAATCCTGGAACCCTTGGCTTAATCTTCTCAGAAGAATTCTTAGTAAAATCAATAATCATAATCTCATAATAATCCAACTCTCTCCCATGAGAGACCCTTATACCCTCAAAAAGGTATGCTTGCCTTAATTAGGGTTTCTTAAATTAGAATTAGGGTTGCATAATTAAAATATGCTAAATAATTAATATTTAATTAAATCAATCAAATATTAATATCTCCCTCAATACATGTCTGATCAAGCCCAAACGAAAGCCAACTAGAAAAATTCTGCTAAATGAAGCCAAGCCAATCTCCATCAAGACCCTCTAACCATCCTATCAGCCTACAAGGGTTGCATAATAGGCTAACCATCAACTCTGGAGATGTCAACTGAAAAGGGGACATGACAATCTGCCCCTCCTGAAATTGCTTGCCCCCAAGCAATCACGAAACAATAAACCACTCGATCCACTTGGATCCCAAGGAAAAGGTTGTGTAACATCCCTCATGTCACCAATCAACCCCTATGAAGAAATCATCATCATCAATAGGATCAAAAGTACAAAAATTAGCAACTGAGAAATTGCACTCAACACCCAAACAATTGACATCATTGACAAAATTATCTGAAGGCCAACTGTAGATGCTGATAGAAGAAACCACTCTATGGAACTCAAGCCAACTAAAACATCAACTCTGTCAAAACTCAAGTCCCTGTCTAACTGACACTCACACCCAACTGCACCATGGATATGACAACCATAGGTACCTAAGTCACTGACACCAAATCCAATCTCTGATAAACTATCCTGGGTGTGTCGATACTGCAGGCTGTGTAACTTGCAACTACCAATTCCATCTGCAAAAGATGGTGCCAATCCATCCCATAACTAATCCCTCTATAAAGGTGGCATGATCAACTGTACCACACTATCATCGGTGTGAGAAGAATCAATCTGGAGACTTGACTCCACTGGTATGCCAAACTCATCAGGACCAAGTACTCCCAAATCCTGAACATGTGTGTCAGCTCCAACAACATGTTCCTCAGCAACAACTGTAGGAATTTACTCACCACTAACACTTAGTGTACTAACCTCTGAGTATACCTCCACACTTTGAATGCCAACATCAAACTCATCCTCATCTAACTCTGAAGAAGCTGCTACTGAAACTACCTCATCATCACAATCTCTAGCTCCCTCATCCTCTGAAACTAACTGAGAGTCCAAATCCCCATGACTAAGCTCATCCACATGTCTCTCAGAATCTTGGTGTGCCACCTTCATTGCCTCCTATATGTGTATCTCTAAATCTGCCTCTGCCTTAGGCTCTAAAGCCTCTGCCTCTGACTCCGCAAAACTATCCAGCTGTTCAAAATCTTCTAATTCTAAATCCTCACAATACGCCCACATCACATGATTTGCCTTGCCCTTAGGCCTCAAAGGACAATCATGATTGGCATCATATGGACCTTTATAGTATAAGCAAAGCTTTTTCCTGCGTAGATCGTTAAGAGCCTCTCGATCCAAAGGTGGTGTTGCTGGGTTGGCCTTTGAATCATTCTTAACAAGCGTAGGCCATGTAGGCCTATTAGCTGTCCTAGAATGGGTCAGTTGTGGTCTCTGATTAATAGTAGCACTCCTGTTATCTCCTTGCTCCCCTTCTATCTAATTGGTGAGTTTAACCTCCTTGCCATAGTAGTAAGTGCCTATAGTGCCTGTGTCATCTACTGTTGGCCTATCATCATAACACGATAGAATTCTCTAGTGCCTTGATCATCATCATACCTATGGCTCCTGGGTGGGCTACCCTCACATCTATCACTCATGATGATCAGTGGCTGCTCTAACACCTGGGTACCTTCAAGCAAGGCTCTACTGTGTGTGTTATACCTGTGTGGTCCCAACTCTTGTGGTTGTATAAGATTATCAAACCCTCAGGATGGTAGGATTTAGCTTTGATGCCACTATAATATCCCCAACCAATAGGGACTATATAGAAAGACAAAAGCTCTGAATTGCTTTTCTATGTATTCTAATTTTTTTAATGTGAAATAAGAACAAATTGCAATTTTTGCAAAATAATTTCCAAATAAATAAATAAATCACAATATAATCTCTTATTTATTCACTCAGATGATTACAATAGATGTCCTCTATCATGCATATAAATAATATTTAAATACAATCTTAATAACATGAGTATTCCATAAACTAGGAATAAAACTTGAATCTGGTATGTCTCAGCTTGTTGTGTCAAAAACATAGTCACTGATGTCAGTTATACTGCCACCATCAGTTTCCTGGTGTCATTAGCCTACCGATTTCAGTGAGATGGTCGGTCGATGTCGGTCATTTTTAGTCTCTACCTATCGATGTTGGTCTCTACAAGGATCTGTACGTATCTGTACAGACTTCGTACGATCGCCAATATAGCACACCCTATTTGTTGGACCCCTAATCTCAATATATATGGCTCTAATATAGATCTCTATTTGTATAATTTATTGAATAAAAAACCTAATAAAATAAATACCTAAAATACCTGTGATAACTTCTGTGTGAAGTTATCTCTCAAACTTGTAAACCTCTGTGATAACTTTTGTATGAAGCTATCTCTCAAATTGGCAATAGATCGGCTGATATCTCACAACCTCTGAATCACACACACTGAAGAGTGGATGTTCTATAATGTAAATGGAATCTTGGAACCCTTGGCTCAGTCTTCTCAGAAGAATTCTTAGCAAAAATCAATAATCATAATCTCATAATAATCCAACTCTCTCCCATGAGAAACCCTTATACCCTCAAAAAGGTATGCTTGCCCTAATTAGGGTTTCTTAAATTAGAATTAGGGTTGCACAATTAAAATATGCTAAATAATTAATATTTAATTAAATCAATCAAATATTAATATCTCCCTCAATACATGTCCGATCGAGCCCAAACGAAAGCCAACTAGAAAATTTTTGCTAAATGAAGCCAAGCCAATCTCCATCAAGACCCTCTAACCATCCTATCAGCCTATGAGGGTTGCATAATAGGCTAACCATCAACTCTGGAGATGTCAACTGAAAAGGGGACATGACAGTTGATGAGTTTTCAACCTCTCTTCTATGTGGAAAATCAGACCATAAACATCAAGTATTTCAATCATAAGGCCTTGATTATTATCTCTCTCAATGGGCATCCATTCTCTCTTGACTAAATATAAATCATCCCTCACACTCTTGATAAAATCACTAGGGATAACTTGACCACATCCATTTCTATTATTAAGGTCTAACATATAGTGTTTGTAGCCAATGAGAGTCTTCTTGAAACTTGCAATAGACTGACTTGGAGAGGAACTAGGTAGACTAGGTGAAGCACAAGTTTGATAGGGCTGATCATAGTCAACATATGATTGATAGGGATCATGACAAGATTAGCTAAGGACTTGTTCATATTGAGAGGGAATAGGAAAAGATAGATATGTCTCACCAACTTGTGTTAAAATAAACTCAACATAAAAATAATCCATGAATCATTTGTGAGAATACTATATAATAAGAAACAACTTAAATTAGATTACTTGGACTGCTTAACCAATAGATTTATGCTTGGATTCACCATTGGTACTTAGTGGAATTACCTCTAAAGGCTGGTATCTTGAGGAGAACATCAAAACTCCTTAAGGAATGGACTTTTTAGTCCCATTAGATGTGCCAAAAACTATTGTCACTTGAACTTTCACCCCTTGAAGATATTACAAGTCTCTTCTTATTCAAGTGGCACAATGGAACCACCATAGGGTTGTGATTACCCAAATTTGAGGTGGATCTCTAGATTAGGGCTAGTTCCCTTAATGTGCCACTATAGATCAATCCTAATACTAACTTTTGGGGGGTGAAAAGGGATAAGGATAACTAAAAACAAATCTAATATCTGGGAGGTGATACACTAAATATATAGTCTACTCATACCACTTATAATGCACTTGAAACCAAAGAAAATCCCACACATATACTTTATTCAATTAAATACTCATCTTCTACATCAATGTTTCAAGCATGGGTTATTAGAGAGAGTCTAGGATAGGAGTACTTAGAAAATAGGAATTTTAGAAACACTAATTAATTAGCTACTCACTAAAACTACAATCCATATCAGACACTTCTTTTTGACTTACAAAAGAGAGCTTTCAAATCACACACGGCACTAGGAAGAGTAACATATGAAGGTAAGCAAAATACACTTACACAAGAACAATAAACATAACATACACTTAGTGAAATCTTGAATGAGGTAAAAATATCATTATTCATTATTTCAAGGAAAAAATTGAGTAGGGATTCACCATACTCAGGTGGAGAGATAGATACAATAGCCAAAAAGGCCAAAATATATAACAATTATGAGAGGAGAAAGAGAAGGGGAAGCTTAAGAGTCACTAAGAGACTTGTCAAGCAAGGAGAAGGATTTATAATAGTCAAAAAATTAGGTATGAGATAGGTCTTATAATTAAAATATGGGAAAATGTCTCCCAAGTCATCAAACTTCTCCATATGCAATGTAGATTCTCTCTTGTTTGCACATGAAACTGCCCTCATGATTTGCCTTCACAATACTACCTCATCACTGAAAAGGGTCAGGTCTAATGATTGATCTAAAGGGGAGGGGTTACTAAAAATCCTCCACATTCATTGGATTAGTCCATAATCATCCCTATTCCTCCGACCTTAAGAAGTCATTCATGACCATCACAAATAACACTTTCTCATGCACTTCTCACACTTGGCATTCAAAATCCTTCCAATTATATAATCTAATCCATGCACAAGGAGGAATGACACATCTCAAGAGTGTCTAAGTCATCAAGTTCATCAATCAAGCCTTAAAAGTCTTCCCAATTAGAGTTTTACCATTTTCACTAAGTGTTCACTACTCATTCACTATGATTGGGTAATATGAGGAAGATGGTAGACACACTTGGGAGATTAGATAACTCAATCTATGAACATGAGGACTTATAACAAGTCCTAATCTCTCTCCCAAAGGTGGTTACATCTTTTAAAAGTTCTCCATGCTTGTAAAACACACAAATATATCAAAATAGGCTCTATTATACCTCTTTTGTATAGGTGTAGTACATCAGAGTTGCATGGCACAGGATCTTAGAGACTCCTATATAACCCCAAATCATCTCCTTTCCCTTTACTTCCCATATGGATACTTCAATTACAATATTTCCCTAATCAGGTCTATAATGAGGGTTTTTAAGGGTTTTCAAACACTTTCAGGTCTTAGTGTTTGTTCATAAAGTTAGCACATTGAAATCCTATCAAAATTCCACTAAGGGATTCTTAGGGACCCTAAATAGAATCCCCAAACATCCTCAGGTTCCATGCAAAGTGTCATGGAAGATACAAGCATTCCAAGTTAATCATTTGTGACCCTACCATGTGTTCTACAGGGTCTTAGTATATTTAAGCCTAAAAATGGCTTCTTGGAGAACTTATTTTAAAATTAGTGTCTTAGACACATATTAATACACTCTAATAATTTGTTCCAATAGGTTTTAAGGTTTTTTTTATGCCATAATTTTGAAAAGCTTCTCATTTGAAAACTAGGCCTAATCTTGATCTCTAGGCCTGACAGCAACTTAAGCTCCCCTTGACCTTCTGATGGATTCCCCTTCTTTCTAATAGATAAGACACATCTATTTTACCTCTAAAAACATGAATCAATTAATTTTAATTATTTTCAAAGACTATAAATAGAAATGACTTCTCATTTGGGGTTAGGCTTATACTTTGCCTAACTAGGTCTGCTTGTAAACCTAGTAACCTAGAACATCTTGTCTAGATTCCAAATTTACTACTTATTTTCTCATGTTTAAATACATTTGTTACACACACAAAAACTATATTGAATATTTTCCAAACCTCCCAGCTCAAAACTTCACCTATTTCCCAAAAGTTGCAGGGTTTGGTGCAAGGAGAAAGAACTCTGCCTCTAAGACAAAATAGAGGCATGTTACCCTATTTTATTAGTAAAAAAAAGTCTTAGATAGGGATATGCAAGTAAAAAGGGTGATATAAAAAAAAGTTTTAACTCTTGAATCCAAGTATAATACCTCTAACTCTCTCTATTTTCAAGGCAGACTTTCAACAAGAAAGACTATTTGAGGGATACTTCAAGAATCAATTGAGTTTTACACAAATTTGAACTCTAATGATCTTGTTTTCATGGTATAAATGTATCTAAAAGTTTCCATCCCTTTTATTAAGTTATTTCAACTCTTATTCACCCCTCAAACCTTCCCTCATTCATCATATGCATGTTGGAGACATCAGACTGAGATTTTTAACATAGGGTTGAGACACCTTGTTTGATGGCTCTTATAGGTATTATAGGTTTGTTTAATCCTTGCAAATGAAATGTTTGAAACCTCTCTATGGATCCTAAATCTTATCTCACACTTTTTTAGGAGTTGTTTCTTCATCTTGTGCTATATGGGCATCTAAGTGTACCCATTTTTAGGTCACTGCCTAAGATTGAGACACTGTGGTCTATAGGTGTATATCTAAGCCTTAGTTGATGTTTGGTGATGGTATTAGAGATATTTTTTGCTCATTAAGACCATAAATAACTTTTCCATGCTTATTATCTCCTTCTTGTTTTCAAACAACCATCAAGACACTATACTTAGGTCTTTGTCATTGTACCCTACTTTTTTGACCTATAGGTTACAATCTGCCCTATGTACAGACATCAAGGTATACCACAGAAGCAAAGCATTGTATTCCAACCTTATATGTGATCAAGTTCCATATTTACCATTGGAACAATTAAAATGTGGGGGATGGTCTAGTACCAACCTGGGACACAAGAATTTTCTCAAAGAGTTGAAATCATGTTGTAGGTGGTTGATATCTTAATTAGGAACACCTATAGGCCCATATGGATCTTGGAACATTATGTATCATGCCTTAATATGGTGCTTGGGTTATAAATGATACATCCAATCTATACAAAAAAATTTCAAATATGAAAACAAGGCTTAACACCATAAAATTAGGTGCAAAGGGTCTTTCTAATTTAAAATCCTATAGGTGTTTACTACTTAAACTCAGTGTTTTATATGTACTTTTGAGGACCTTTGAAGATCATTCTCCCTCTAGTATCTCCCATTCCAGCTTGGTAAGTGCCTTGCCCATGATATAGGCTATGAGGTAAAGTAATTATGGATCATCAAAGGATATTTTAAACTAAATTATAAGCTCACTCCAAAACCTATAAGGCCTCTATTTTGGGTTTCAGAGATAAGAGACCAAAACTTAGAATCTTATGCTTAAAAGTAGTTTGCACCTTCTCTTACCTAATTTGTGTTTCAAGGAGGTTTGTTTTTATATTTTCAACATGCAATGGTCTAAAATATACTTTACCATGTTTCACCATTTTGTACAAGCACCTTTAGATTCAGTAAATGACACTTGAGACACTATAAGTGTGAAAAGACCAGTTTGCAAGCATAAACAAGCCTAGAAGAGGCTTATTGAAAAATTAATATTTAAAAAGACAAGATGAAAATGGAAAACATGTGTAGAGGTATTTAGTAACATATTAAAACACTCAACCTATTAAATCAAATCAAAAGTTTTTGAAACAAACTCAAATAGTGACCCCTCTTGGATGAAGAAGCATAAAAAGCTACCTAGCTTCTTAGTGATGGCTCATGAATGAGAAGCCATGAAATTGAAAAATATTTCCATGGATTTGAATTTTAATCAGACATTTTTCAACACCCAATATCACTCCTCTCAAATCCACATGTACGACTTGCACCAAGCATTCCAAATTGACCCTTCTTGGCTTATAAAGGCAAGAAAGGAGGAACAAAAGCAAAAAACTAAAATTTTGACCTTTTCTAAAAAAAAGAATGATAAATATCTTAGGGAGTTTGATAGGCACTTTTCACATGGTTTTAGCTGTAGGTGAGCTCAATAAGTCCATATAAGTGCCATTAATAGCCTACTTTTATGGAAAACTCCATATTTTCATACATGAAACTACTTCTTGAACTGACTGTGACTACCTCCTAACATACTCTGACATCTTCCACACTGAAATATTCCTTGGTGACAAATTTTATTCTTTAACTAATCCATACAAGTCATTTAATAAGCCAAAAATATGACTAAAAGGCTTTTTTTGCATATGAAACATGACAAAGGGAAAATTTATGACTTATGAACACATTAGAACATCTAAATGACCACATTGGGACATTTTCAAAATAATCTAGACCTTTGACCATGTTTGACCAGAGTTAACTTTGGTTAATTAGACTAGTAGTAGGAAGATAGGCTTAGACCAAGGCTAGAGCAGGGATGGGTGAGGTGTTTAGACACACATGAGACCCTATTAGACATATGGGAACTTGTGAAAAGTTTCAATATGTAGGGGTTGACCCAATTTGAATAAAAGTAAAATTTGGTCAACATGTACATCAATGAGTCAAAACTAAATGTCATATACATTGTGTTGGGTCAATCGTATAGCTTATCATGAACTAGTTCTCATACCATCATATTGCGTAGCAAAGGAAAACCCCTATGAGCTCATCTAAGGTGTGAAAGAATAAAGGATTTGGGCTTGAATCATCTTATTTACATGTAATAGGAGAGTGGGGTTTGGGAGGAATAGATGGGGGAGAGTACCAATTAGATTTGGGAGCACACAATAATACCATTAGACACCATATAACAAACATGTATAGGAATAGAACATTCTTATTATATTCAATTTTTATTTCACAATAGGCTAGATTATTATATTCAACACACTAGGTGATCTCACTCTACAAACCAAATCTTATTCTAACTTCTTATCTCTCCCTATTCCAATCTAATTTTAGTTCTCAACCCTGATTCACTTATTCAAGACTCATTGGCTGTTGTTCTCTATTATTTTTTCTCTCTTCCACCACACTCTTTATGGTAACTACTTCATATTTGTTTCTCCCTTTTTCCTCCTTGAACCTTTGGTGCCTAAGCCAAAATTTAGATTTCTAACTTATCCTAAGGCCAAATACCACATTGTCCTTTATTGTATCATAATAAATGTGTGTTAGGATTTGTATCCATTCAATCCACCTATCACTTTCCCCCATAATATCCCTTGTAGTTCCCAGGTCCACATGGTTATTTTTCCTTAAGTCCTACCAATTTTTCATATAGTATGCACTAGAAAGGTCTTGATAATTAGCATCTCCTTTGTTGGCAATTCCATTCAAGGTGTGCACACTAGTTATATGGTTTATATTGTGCACACCTATCGGTTAGTGGAGAGGAACCCTACCATAAGTGCATAAGTATGATCTTGTTTGTTACTTAGTTAATTTTGGGGTCAACACATCATGAATATATACAAGTCATGATACAAAAATTATAATGAGTTATGCCAATCAACTATAACTCTGAGTATCTTCATGACCTATCTAATGTGGTGGCCCACTAGGCCCTAGTGGTGGAGGAGGCAATGGTTTATGAAATAGCTACCCTATCCCTAAAGTATGTTGTGCCCTAGATATAGTGGACCTTTTATGTAATATTTGTTTATAATAGACCTCAAAATTTAGTTCCCTTCCTTCTAATGGGATACCCCCATCATATAAACTTTGGTAGTATGCTTCCTTATCCTTAGCCTGAAGGTTCTCAATGATGATCTAGGATAAACCTAGACCTGTAAGTGCATCTTATGTTGTATCTTGATCCTTATGGAGCCTATAAATATTTTCCCTAGCTATATCTCTCTAAGCCTAAATACATGTCATCTAGTCCACCTCTACCTTTATTGAGGCACTCTTTCAATGAAGGGCTATGATTTGTGTATCTATATGGGTCACTTGCTTCTATAGTTGGATCACCCTATCTTATAAAATATCTATCTCCACTACCCTAGCATTGATATCCTCCTCCAATAAATCTACATCTCTATCATCTCTTATTATACCTTAATGACAAACCTCACTGGGATCCCTTGTC
This sequence comes from Torreya grandis, assembly GCA_037957365.1. Classification (NCBI taxonomy): domain Eukaryota; kingdom Viridiplantae; phylum Streptophyta; class Pinopsida; order Cupressales; family Taxaceae; genus Torreya; species Torreya grandis. The sequence continues at coordinate 2,063,852 of JARHVA010000605.1, read as the reverse complement.
CCCATCTATGCTTTCTAGGTACTCTTGTATCATGTCCCTCTAAAATAAACATCTTGCCCTAGGTCTGGACCACTATCTTGATCATTCTCCTTTATGTGTCCATTGACCTACCTTTTATAACCATGTCCATTAGCGCTTGGTCTTATCCCTAATTTTTTCCTTATTGCCTATCTAAACTATTACCACTGGTATCAATTATCTTGGGGCACCTTAGGGAATAATTAATCTCTCTGGATGAAATTAGACCCACTATGCCTTGTAGGCTGCTATCACTCTTGTATTTGTTGGGGGCCCTCCATATGATAATGGACAATGTAGAACCTTAGATAACTCAATCTATCCATATGCATGTATATAAGGTATCACAATCTAGGGATCTCTCCAATAACATGAGAAAAATATTGAGGGTCATCTGGTACATCTTGCTACATGCTAAACTAGTACTACATTTGATCTAGTCTATACTCCTCGATGATATGTCCTTGTCGGCACATAATGAAATATCTACTAGTCATAAATGTAGTGTACCAACCATCATTCAACCACTAAATCTATAATGGTAGATAAAAATTATAGATAAAGACCATGTCTACCATGTCATCTATCACCCTATGATATAGGTAGATATCTCCTTTTTACCTTTGTATCAATCTCCTATCTAGACCCATGCATATTCCAGAGGGTACTCTATCCCCCATACTTGCCTATGATGAATTGGCTACTTTATAACAATGTGCTCTCATGCCCAGACTTAGAGTAATGTAGATCTTCCAATGCTCTGACCACCTCAATATATAATCATATGTAAATATTAGTATAGTTGGGCTAGTATAGTCACCCCCCAAGAAAATATAGTGGTATCTCTATATGCATAATATTTTCAAACTTTATAAATTAATGATGCTTTGTCTCTTGTAGGAACCTATCAAGTCTCAATATCTCTGAGTGCATGTCTTAAAGGGTGCACTAGAAAAGTAGTGGGAAGACCATTGGTACTTCTTAGGATTGTTGTCCCCTATACTACCACTTGTTTACATAACCTTCTCCCATGTAATTACCTAAGCCATACCTCCTCTCTTTCAAAATCCTCCAAACATTTCACTACCTTCCTTATCACCTACCTAAGCCTAGAACCTTTTTTGATAGTTTACATTACACTGTTGGGTTGGGCTGACCCTGTATTCAAATTATTAAAATCAAATTATGGGTCTAGGTCAGCTCTGACTGACCTAGACTAAGATCTAACTTATTTTTATCAATTAATGATACAAATATGATTGGGTTGACTCTATAGACTAAAATTTTAGAAAGGTTTAGGGTTAGATCCAACTATAGATACACATCTATTTCCATCATTTATGAAGAAGATAAGAGGAACATAACTTAGGGTTTTAATAATTTATTTAGAGATATAGATCTTGTTTTATGGAGAAGTATTTTGGATGCATAGAGAAGTTATATAGCCTAGAGCTGAGTTATCCTTATTATCCTTATATATCACAACAACCTCTTATGAATTACCTTGGCCAAGGGAAATATTGAGGCTCAACAGGTTCATCTTCAAAGTTAAGTATTCCTAACTTTGTTCCTCTTTTGTTAGAGTAGATAGATTTGCATTTGTATATCTCTCCCATGCATTAGGTTTTTAACTATACATAACTTAATTAAGATTCCCCTATGCATGTTTACTTTTTTATGTTTATTACCCCTACTTTATTTCACAAGCATTGGTGAACTTTAGATTAGATTTTACTTTACTTTGCATTTTATTTGTGAATATGAAAACATAGGACCTAGCTAGGGTTATTGCATAGTGTTACTTGACTAGAGGCTTTAGAACCCTCTCTAGTGATGTTATCTTGGTAAGATATACCTTGGTTAGGTCTATCAAATCCATCTTGGTCATGACCCTAAATATGTAATGTATTAACAATCAAAAGTGTAAGTAAGATTTATCTTCTCTGAGCTAGGATTGATTAATAGATCAATTGCATTTCCCTTTATATACATTCTGGTAAACCCAATGTGAATCAAATCCTTGTAGATTTTATTTCATGATTTAATTTTATCATTAAATTATATATTTATATTTGTATAGTACTGTATCAAACTTGTTAGTATAGTTATAATAGTATGTGTGTAGGTTAACACATAGTCACTCCAAAATGACTCTATTTTGTTTATGAAGGTCTTCTCCAAATATAGGTGACTAGATCAATCAACTCAACATAATTTTATTTTTCAATTCCATATTTTCACACATAGTCAAACCATTTGAATATATTCATAGTTATCCTATTTTAGCATACATGTCTATAAATATAGTCGAACTAGTCGACTTTGATCACAACTTCTTTTCATCACACAAGTTTTACAAATTCCATCAAGCTAGTCAACTTTATTAACATAAATTTTTAGCACTTAATAATCAAAACATAAAATTTTACTATCTAAACATATTCAAACTGACCAAGGTTCATTATTACCTTCTCTGTCATTTCATTTTTTCATTCACAATATTTTTTTTCACAAGTTTGTAGTCTATAAAATTGCATTCCTACAACCAATTGGGTTAACTAGTTTGACATGGTTTTTTACTCTATTTTATATCTATAATATATAGTCAACCCGTTTGATTGTGTTATTCTAGATATTTCTTTCATAGAATAGTAGTGATCTAGTTGACTTTTTACTGCATTGTTTGCATATAGTATTGCCTAAACCAATTCTATACTCTTCACAATCAAAGAATTAACCTCTTTTTCTAATAATTAATTCACCTTTTCTTTTATTTACTTGCATTATTAAAATAACAAACATATATTAATTAGTTTGTTTTTCAAATTACCAATTTAGTCACACTATGTTTTCTTTTGCACACACTTCTAAATCACTTTACAAAAAAAAACATTAAACATTTATCTTCCCAAGGCCTACCTACTTAGATTTCATCACCAAGGGAGAAGTCAACTTGGTTTTCTATCCAAATATAAACATGTGGTTGATGGTATATATTGGAAAATCACTTGACACATTTATCTCTATGAGATTGTGAAGTGAGGGGGTAGGCCCCAATACCAATCTAGTAACGTCACCAATATAGATCCCTTTTAGCTCAAACTTCCTGAAACCATCCTTAGCTTACTTTCTAGTTCTTTTTTACAGACAAATTCCCATCATATTAATTTCTAACTACATTATAACTTAATAACACTTAGGAATGACCAATTAGTTAGAATTTAATTTTAAATTGTTGCTTTCTCTTTGATCATTATATTTTTTATTGTAAAATTTGCATTATCCAGCATTGGTGCAAGATTTGTGTTATGTGTTCTAATTAGATCAACCACATTGATCCAATTGCTTTGTGTTCTTGATTTCATTTGATTAGATATCATATTAAAAAATCTTTCTCTATTTTTAGAATAGTGTTATCCATGTGGACACAGTCTATTTAAACTATCTACTTGTATTACATAATCAACCTATACAGCTATGTCTTTTTGTTTCTTGTCTGACAATACATAGTTGACCTACATGATTGTGTTATATTTTTATATATTATGTTCCTTGTTCAATAGTACACCATCAAATTGCATATTTGTGTTATGTTTTTCTCTATTTTGTTCCTTTTTAGTAGTAAATAGTTGACTTACACAACTATGTTTTCTTTTTTCTCTATTCTATTCCTTGTTTTATAGAACACAATCGACCTATTTAATTATGTATCCTATTTCTTAATTTTTATTTCCTTAAAATATTTAGCCTTATTTTATCATCATGAATTTCCTATTAGAGGATAATACAAAGTTAAATCCAACAAACATGATGAGTTTTGCCAATCCTAATAGGTTTCCTAAGAAATAACTTGTGGTTTCCACTTTAGATGAAAACAATGTTCACATGGCCACTCACACTACCAATTATGGGACTTATCCTCATTCATCCTTAGTTTGTAATAATTTTTAATCCTTATAATATGAGAATAAATTAGAGTACACACCTGAAATACTCTTCTACATTAATGAATTTCCTCAACATAGAGGAAAGGATCCTTCAACCATTTATAATTTGATGATATGTTCTCAAGTAGAAGAACCTATTTCACTATATTTATCTAAGCTTCAAAATCATCTTCCAAGGCCTCTACCATGAGATCTTGACCCCACTCATCCAATGAAAACATGGTAGATTTGAACAAATTTTGTTGGTTTCATGCAAGTTAGGGACACTCTCATGAGACTTGTATACAATTACATAATCTAGTTATGGATTTCCTTCTTGGCCTAAAATTTGATCATGAATCACTCATTCACAAGTGCAAACAAGCATATGACATAAATTTAAATCTTGTAAAACTCAACAAAAATCAAGCTTTAAACCAAGCTAATGCTCATCTTGCTATATACAAAGATCCTCTTCCCAATCATCAAGATAAGCATGACAATCCTACTCCTTAAAAAAAATTGAATGTCTTATAGACCTCACTACTCATGAATAAAATGTGGTAAATGTGACTAACATATGAAGGGTAGTTGACTTCATTGATTCTAATCCAACACACATGCCCCAAACCTCTCAAACATTCTACATCATTTAAGATTCTTCCCTATATCATCTCATGGAGTTGGGGCAAGTGGACCTTATAACCTTCCAATAACCACCTTTAACATCTCAATTGGACAATACCTCTCACAATATCTCTATTATTCACCCAATATATACACACATAGACAACATTCCTCAAAATTTTAATAGTACTTATTCAACCCAATCACAAGCAATACCAAAATCAACTATCCCACCACCCAAAGACAATCAAACTATTTATAATCAAACTAAACCAGCTCCATCTTACCAACACAAATTTTCTTTCACTTCAAACCCTCCTTGACAAGAACTCTTGAAAGATTATGTGCCTTTATCTAGCAACCCCCCCATGAGTTATGATGAATGGGACCCCATTATATAAATTTCACATCTCCCATCTCAAATACATTTCCTATAACTAATGTGAACTTCCCCCAATCATATAAACCATCTAATAAAATTTCTATTTGAAATGAACATCCCTTGTCCTCCTCTAGTTGTATGTGAAGCTACCTTGTCTAGATTTGAAGATAGTATCACTCAACAATGTGAAGAGATGTTCATACATGATGAAATAATGGACACTTATCTTTCCATTAAGTTTTCTACTAATTCCATAATTCCAGATGAGATTCTATTTTATGTGAATTATCCTCCCATATTCATTAGTGTCCAAATGGTGATATCCAAGTCAAGCATGCTTTAATTGATGAAGGTTCAGGTACTTGCATTGCCCTCATTGATTTCATTAAAACTCTTGTATATTATGAGTGAAATCTCAAGTCCACACATAACACATGTCAAAGTTATGATAGAAGGCAAATTCCTCCTTTAGGTTATGTGTGGCTTCCTATTATCATCCCTTTTATCACCATTCACATGAAAGTTGTGATCTTTAACTTTCTCTTTTCTTATAAAATCTTGCTTGGTAGACCTTCAACTCATCACATGAGGGCCATAATCTCATTCATGTGCCAATGTATCAAATTCAACCATAATGGTGTTATTTACAAGATTCAAGGAGACACAAACCCTTAGAATTTTGAATAATTCCAAGAATGTGGTACCTTTCAAATTCTTACCCTTGAATCCTTGCCTAGTATTCAATTTAGGTAATTTCAATGTTTTAATTTCCCTATCAATTCTGCTCGAGGTTATAATGGTCACCCCAAACTCATCAGGAACATACCACCTAACCTCCTCAATTTTTATGATGATGAGTTAGATAAGATAAACCTCAAGATCAAAAGTTCTAATCTATCCCCTCATATCATTGCCCAACTTCCACCATCCTTTAAAACTTTGTCCCATCAACCTCCTATCGATGATATACATGCGGTCTTAACTAAGACTAGACATTCTATTCATCATGCAACTTTTGATGACAAGATCATGCCTACCTATACCATCAACTTACATACACCTGATTATGATGATGATGATTATGCTTTAGATGATCTATTTTTGAGAAGACTTGTCCAGGATAGAGGTGTCAATATTCTTTGATATCATACTTCTTTATCTCAATCTTCTTGTCCATCCTATCACATTCCTTCCTTCATAGTGCCTAATTCTATTATTTTTCCTATTTTTCTTAGGGTAAAGGTGTTGATTTCACATGATACACCTCTAGTTTCTATAGAGCCTCTTAGAATTATGCTCATGGATCATGCCATGACCAGTCCTTAATGTTTTACTAGATACCATGATCTTTCTAGTTTTCTTCCCCTAGAGATGTTAATTACTACTCTCAATCCTTTTTGTGCATCCAAGTTCCCCTTCAGCTGAGCCTAGTCTAGTTACTACTCCTTATTTACCTTTAGCTAAGCCTCATCCTATTTTTGATCCTAATTTATCTTCTGATGAGCCCAATCTAGTTTTTGCTTTAGCCCTACCTTCCCTTAGTGATGGCCTTCTTCCTTTGTCATAATTTGATCCCATGCCCACCCAATGGGTTGATCAACCTTACTATGATATTTAAAGTTGTCATTCATTGGAATAGAAACTTACAATTACACCAGCCTTCCCTGACTTCTAATTCTACCTCTTTCATTAGTAGACCCCTAAAGACTCCTAACAAGCATATTTGTTTCTTCTATGGAATAGATAATCATTAATCCATCTATTGTCAAAAGTTTTGGTAATATATTGACACATTGAATCCTACCCTTGCTCAGCCTAAATAAAGGTTATACTTCCTCCTAATTTGTTACCTAACTATATCCCTAAATATGGGGAGGTTTATTGTCTTTACCACCAATGCAGTACCCATCATACCGATCATTGTCATACTCTCTAGTAGCACCTTCATGATCACCTTTTGATGATCCATGCATCAACTGTTCTTCCTTCCATAGGTTTCCCACACAAGAAGGCTCTTCCTTATTTGCCTATGATTCCTTCCCCACATGTGGATTCTTCCCCACCTATGGTTCCTTCCACAACTATGGCTTCTTCCCCACCTATGGTTCCCTCCCCACCTATGGTTCCTTCTCTATTGATGATGCCTCCTTGTCCTATATATACCATTCCTACTCAGGAACCTATTCCTCTCTTTAGGTATTCTACACATGAGAGCCCTCATGAGCATGATCCTTCAGTTATACCTATGTTTTCTATTGAGGAGATTTAGAGAGAGGTCTTTGCACAACTTTTCATGAGGATTTATGAGACTCTAGATGCCATTAGGATCTAGATCCATAGAGATATTTTAGATGTCATAGACAAAATTTATAGGAAAATTTATCAATATTTTTGAACATAACATGGTTTTCTTTCACTTAGTTCTTCATTATGCTTTTGGATTGGACTTGTGATCCACTTTTATATATCTTATATCATTTGACTATGTGTCTAATTTGGTTTCACATATCTATTTCACATGGATATTTATATTAGGCATTATGTGTTGTATATGGGTTCATTTACTTTCATTCTCTTTCTCTTTTATTTATTTTTCATTCTTTCCATGATTACACACTTATGTTTATGAGTTCCTTTCTTTCATGAATTTTTATTTCCTTTTTCAATAATTGTTTTCTATCTTATCTCAAAAACTTAGATAATTATGATTGTAAATTGGTTATACAAACCTTGATAACCTTAGTAATATTTCTTCACCATGTGATTAGTTAGCAAACAAGACATCTCATTGTACTCCTATTTTACTAATCTACTTTGGATCTCCATTTATTCATTTATCTCTTTTCCCATATTAAGCATACATATGATTGAAACTTGAGATTAGATACTGGTTCATAAGTAATCTTAAGTGTTTAGTAAGTCATATATTTGGATACTTAGTTTGCTTTAGCTAAATTCTAAAGTTCATTTATGTGTATCAATTCTATCACTCATGTTGGTTATTCCAAATTTGTATGGAGGAGGAATCATAAAAGCAATAAATTTAAAATCCAATTCATATAAAAAAAAGATAATGATACAAAAGGCAACATACAAATTTAAAAGTCAAATCACATAAAAATATCTGATTCATAACACATCTACTTTTTCTAATTAAAACTCAAACTCCACAGTTGGCCTCATGATAGAGTCGAGGTCCATTGGGGTGCAGTAGGCCATTAGATTGGGAAAGGAGAATTAAAAAACATTTTAGTGATACCTACTTTTTTCACACAAGTACCTAATCTTCACATTAAATTGATGGTTTTGTAATAGGTCATGAGAAATAGGGAACATGTTATGGGAAGGTAAGTCCATTTTAATTTTCTTATTAATAAAATTAGTATGATTTTATCTTAGTATCTCACCTATTTGCCTACATGGCTTTGTGCTTATTCTGAACAAGTATCCTTTGTATTTTGACAGTCATTAGACTCTTAGTGTCTCTCTTGTGTACCTATTTTGCCTCATGTTTATTAAGGTCTTCTCATTGATGCCTATGCCATACTTTTTACATTCCCTCTTTCATTACAACATTTCTAATGTTTCCCCTTGAGAAATATTGCTAATGTTTCCTTTTTTGAGTTGTAGTGTAATACCATGGATAAGACCACACCCTCCTCACAAATTACCACATTAAAAACATATCATTTCCATAGTTATTTTCTCCTCATTAGTGTTTCCTTTATGAGTTACAATGTAAGACCATGGATAAGACCAATCCGTCCTCACAAAATATTCCAATACCCAAGTCACAATGAAAATTACATGCATCAAATTTGAGATAAGTAGTGGTTTATTATGAGTTAGATGTCATTAACATACATCCCATCTTGATTTAGTATGTTTTATGCTTACTTCATAAGTCTTTCACTTTTATCTTCTTATTTTTTTATTATGTGTATGCTTACAACTATTTTACTATTTTTTTGCATACTTCCCAACTTGAATTAGTGTGATTAATTCAATTTCCTTTTATATTTTGTCTTTCTTTTTATACTTCCCAACATGATTTAGTATGATTTATTGACTTAATTTTTTTATACCATTGGCTTTTTAGGTGCCTTCCATTTTATAACAATATTTTCATACTTTTCAATGTGATATAGTGTGATTTTTATTTATTTTAACTTGGTGCAACTCTTTACATGGTTTAAAAACATTTTTTACCCTTTTTACCATATTTTGTTTATTATATTTATTCATATTTTATTTTACACATTTACGATCATGATATAGTGTGTATTACATTTGTTTTGATTACTTATACTTTTCCAAATCATTTTTGACTTTTTATTTTTAGCCATGTATGTGTCTCACATAATGATAGAAAATAAAACACACATCACATATTTACCATAGCATATACAACAAAGTATAAATACATGTGCTAGAAAGGAAACATATACATGCATCCACATCCAAATCCAAGTACAACTCATGAGATAAATACAACTATTAAAATCAATAAATCATTTTTTCTATATAATAGAAAGTAACTATAGCTCCAAATCTAAAGTTGTGCTCTATCATGTCTATCTTGAGGCATAGCCATGCTTTCCATATAGACCTATGATTGGCCTCCTTGAATAGTGTACTATAAAGAGGCAGTCTAGGATCTCAATCTAGCAACTTATCCATGTAGATTGACCACCTAGGATTATACCTATCCTAGATGAATAGTGGTCACCATATGTGTGTCTCTCTCCCATTCCAGGTCTTGCCAAGACTGTGCCTCTCTAGCTCCAACCCTTGTTAGTGGATATAGCCCATCACTGCATACCTATAGTTGTCTCACAACCTCTGCCACTAGTCTAAACCATCCCACCTGGACTGGGGTAGATGGAATCTCAAGATCATCTAGAGTGGTAGGGTCTTATGGTGCCAACACCCATCCAAAATGTCATGGTGGACATCCATAACCAGGGCTCTCCATCTAACCTCTTTTATCACTAGATCTGTAAAACCAAAACCAAATATACATTAGATCATATATATATATATATCATAATCACAATGAAACTATTATCCTATATCAAAAACTTAAATCAATTTACAACATTTCTCACTAGTAATAATGCCATTGGTCATGGTTTCCTTGTCTTCTCGACTGCCAAACACCTCCTTCATTAGCATCCTCCACACCAATGCAAATCTAGGAGTCACCACTCAAGCCCACCATTGTCCTCTCTTTATGGGTGTCTCTATGGACCAATTTTGTTCTAATGTGCTTGTTAGATCCATTTATGTAATAACTAGTGCATTCATCTCCTACGTCGATGGTGCCTCCATCTTTGATAAGTGCATAGTGGTCATTTTTGACTTTATTGTGGTTTCTGATGTCCTCCTACATCCACATCCATCATATCTCCTCTTGTTGGCTCTATTACCTCCTACTATCATTATTGATTAACCCATGGTATAGCATGTTGATGCCTATTCACTAGTATCTCCATAGGTACCCCTCTGCCTCCTATCCCTCTCAAATCTCTAGAATGTCATGCCCAATAAGTAACACTTATAAAAGATCCACCAAATAGGGGAGTCCCAGTTTTCCTAGTATATGTGCCACTAGATGTAGCTCCACCCATGAAGTGTAGTGACTTGTGATCCGCACATGTGCCAACCCTATCATAATGATAGACCAACTAGGCCATATAGTAGCTATGTGAGTGTAGGACTACCACATGATCTGCCCTCATGTGATATTCTATAAATATAGCACATGGGGCATGACCCACATTACATGGCCCTTTCTCCATTGTAAGACCCAATGTAACCTATCATCAATCACATGGTGTAACCTAGATGGATGATACATAGGTAACCTCTCATATATCCATACATTAAGAAAAATAATTGGTCCTATCATATTATACCTTCTAAACAACATCCCATACATATCATGCATGAGTTGGACCCATATGATAAACCCAAAATCATAAAGTGCTCTCTGATCCAATATGGACTAGCATAAGGCTATCACATAAAGTGGTACCTTATCATCTAACTTGTGACACAACACTCATGCTTTCATAAGTCTTATCATTACCTTTAAAATGTCTAGAATGGATGAAATGTAAACATTAAACAAGTTCACCCTCAACTTGGGGTGGATCCTATCTTAGTAGGTAGCCCATTAGGCTAATTCTCATCTCTCATCCTCAAAATCTAGTGTATCAGTGATCATAGGTGTCCCACCTATCAAAAATCCAATCAATGTGTGAAATTACTCTATATTAATCCCCACCTCAATGGTGTCTCCATCCACCTCTCATCGAAAAGTGTTGGTCAACCATTCCATAATCTATAGTAACATGAAAATGAGATCAATACACAAAGGGATCCGTCTCATCTCCATGACATCATCAAAGACCAAGGTGATTAGTTGAGATCTATCAATGTCATCTAAATGTTCCAACATATCTGATATCCATGATACATCTACCAAGATCCAATTTATCTAGCATCCCTATAAAATATGAAACAATAGAGGATGCATCATATCTTCATGTCATAATAATTGAAATACATTGTCAAAAAATTACAAATTAACTACTTCATCAGCTGGTTTGATTTAGTTTCTTATTTTTTTTATTTTTCTACACAATCAACCCATTTGATATTAAATCATCCCTATTACAGTCCCATTATACACCATCAACCCTCTAATACATAGTCAACATTTTTATTTCAGACTATATTAGCCAATTTGATATTAAATTATCCCTCTTCTAGCTCTAGCATACTACATTGGCCCTCTGATACATAGTCGGTCCCTTTTAGAAAATTGTATCAGCCACATATTACCAACTGCATCAAACTAAGGGTACTACATTGGCCATCTACCCATTTTAGACTATGTCAGCTTATTACTACGTAGGTGATCACCTTTAATAATACTATGTTAGCCCACTGCTACGTAGTCAACCCTTTATTTTGCTCTCACTTTATGAAATAAGTCAGCTAGGTTGACTTTATTCTTTATCTATGACAAATTTTTGACCATTTACCATAAATTCCTTAGTGATTTATTGGTCAAACATTTTCCTAACTAGTACCCCATTCTACCTCTAGTTTACCTAAAATTTTCCTAGGGTTAGTTTTCGTGTCTAGATTTTTCCTACTAATTAATTTTCTATATTTAGCTTAGTTTTAAATAAAATTTTATAAATTTTTAAATTACTACTTTCTTACCTGTGTTGCACTTGCTACAGCCGCTAGGTCTCCTCCCTATCTAAGTTATCATCTCCTCATCATAGTTTCTCTCTAGACTCAAACTGGGTCTCTTAGAGATCTATTTTCTTGGAATAGTAAAAATAACAAATGAATTATTTTCTACCCTATTTATATTTACTATTCAAAATTATCAACCTATCAAATATTTATAATCATATTCTATTTTTCATTCATATCTTTGTTTCTACTAGCTCTTTTTCTAAACCATGAGATGTTCTCGAATTTGACATTATAGAGAATATTTTCCCATGTTACATGTATATTTTTCAAAACTTTCAATTTTCACTCTTTTCTCGGTAATTTATATAGGTTCACCTAATGATCCCTACATTGGACACCTTCACATTTCTTTCATTGCATTCTTATCTACAACACTAAGGTAAGTATAGGCACATATTTTTCAATCCTATCCTTTCATTTATCTTATTTTCTCCTTACCATAATTTATTCAACTTTAGCATTATGTGTTACTATGTTATTTTTCCTAAGCACCATCCCATGTTGCACCTACATGACATGTGATGAGATGCAAGTGAGGCATATGTATACACATAATATTTTCAAACTTTATCTATTACTAATAATTTTTCTCTTGTAGGAACCTATCAAATCTCAATCTATCTGAGTGCACACCTTAAAGGGTGAACCATAAAAGGGGTGGGCAGACCATTGGTGCTTCATAGGATTGTTTTCCCCTATACTACCATTTATTATATACACAACCTTATCCTATGTACTTCCCTAAGATTTGCCTACTCTCTTGCACACTCTTCCAATCATTTCACCACCTTCCTTAACACCTACCTAAGCTTAAAACCCATTTTGATAGTTCACATTACACTGTCAGCCTGGGATGACCCTGTATTCAAATTTTTAAAATCATGTTATGGTCCTAAGTAGGCTCTGGCTGACCTAGATCAAGATCTAATTTGTTTTTATCAATTAACAATATAGATTTGATTGGGTCATCTCTATCTTCTAAAATTTTTAAAAGATTTAGGGTTAGATCCAACTATATATACACATACATTTTCATCATTTATGAGTAAGAGAAGAGAAGAAGAATATATATTATGCATCTGCTTGTCCATCATTCTACTTGAAGAGCATAGCTTAGGGTTTCAATACTTTCTTTCTAGATCCAGATCTTGTCTAGTGGAGAAATATTTTAGATGCATAGAGAAGTTGTGTATCCTAGAGATGACTTATCCTTGTTATCCTTACATACCACAATAACCTCTTGCAAATGACCTCGGCTAAGGGAGAGATTGAGGCTCGATGTGTTCCTCTTCAAAGGTAATTATTCCTAACTTTATTCTTCCTTTATAAGAGTAGATATATTTGCATTTTTACTTCTCTTCCATGCATTAGGGTTTTACCTATACATAGATTAATTAGGATTCTCCTATGCATGTTTAATTTTTATGTTTATTACCCCTAATTTATGCCACAAGACTTGGTGATCACTAGATTAGATTTTAATTTACTTTGCGTTTACTTTGTGAATATTAAAACATAACTAGTGTTATTGCATAGTGTTGCTTGACTAGAGTCTTTGGAACCCTCTCTAATGATGTTATTGTGGTAACATATCCCTTGGTTAGGTCTAGTGGATCTATCTTAGTCATGACCCTGAATATTTGTTGTATCAAAAATCAAAAGTGTAAGTAGGATTTATATTTTCTAAGCTAGGATTGATTAATAGATTAGTTGCATTTACCTTTATATACAGTATCATCTAGCATTTATCTAATCACCCCACCTAGGCCCATATGGAAGAGCCAAGCACTTTTGTCAAGCAACAATATATCACTGAAAATGGTCATGAGTACCACTACCTCTCTATCAATATACATTTGTGGTGAAGGCTCCTCTAATGGTAGGTCATCTCAATAAATATATGTGTATGCCAAAATCAAATCAATGTCTATTATCCCACTCTTTATGTGAATATCAAAACCAATGACCAAGTCATCCAACAAACACTATCACCTTATGGGGCCAATCCAATATAATACCCATCCTCTAATTGGAAACCTTAATATATGCCACACGTCTTACAGTTTAATAGTGGCCTTTCCAATAGGAAGGTGAAACGTGGATGTCTCTGAGTACCATCTCTTGGCCAGTGCATGAAGGTATGCCCTATCCACTTTAATTGCTAGTATGCAGGAAATGTGTAGTAAACCAAGGGTCTCCAAGAATGTGCACATCTCCTCGGTCCATATATACCTCATTTGTAAGCAATGAGAATAACACTCATGCATGATCAAGACAATAAGACACTCTTATAAACACATATACATTAGCATAAATTACTAAATATATCAATAATCAAATATAGTTAAAATTTGTGCAAAAAAAATCTAATCTATTATAAATGACAAAAGCATCATCCTTATTTATTCTCTACTTAAAACCATCTGAACACTTATTTCCTAAACAACCCTAATCTCTCTGCTAGCCCAATTTACCTTGTCTAGTGTTTTCACTATTTTTTGGTGATTTCATCATTTTTTTCGATAGTTTCATAATTTTGGCATTTTTTATGATTAATAATTTCCCATATTTCTTGGCATTTTTACCATTTTGGGTGAAGCCACCATTTTCGTAGCATTTTCACTGATTTTATGGCATATTCACCATTGTCCAAGGAGTTTTTATCATTTTTGACAACAAAACCACTAATTTCTTTTTCCAATAAATTGATGGATTAACCAAAGACCTATCTAAACCAAGCAATAAATTTTATTAAATATTGAAATTTACTAGGGAGGACCTTACTTACTGGTTGTTCATCATGTGTTGGCTGCCTATACTGTCTAATCTAGTCACTAAGGTGTCTATGTCATGCACAGGGATCCATTCTTCACCTTAATTTCTTGCATAAAACTAGATCACTTTTATTTCAAAGGGGAGGGTAATAATGAACAATTTTTACCCCCAAAGGGTGAATATAAAGCTTGAAATTTAAAATTTAACCCCCCTTGTTCCCCCTTCCCATTCTATTATTCCTTGGAGGCTCATTTATGGTTTTGTTGGCCATTTTTCATCTCATTTTCTCCTACATTCTTCATTTTTTGACCTCTTTACCTACAAAATGTGTGTTTTCTTCGTTTTGAGGGACCATCCATTTTAAATTATTCTTTATCCATTCCCTCAAGCGGGATTCCAAGGATTATCAAGTGTCCTTTGGGACATCAATTTAAGTTCATTTGATCATAATTTTATTAAAACATGAACACATCATTCTTCAAGAATTATCAAATGTCTTCTTAACAACTTTTTTTATTATTTGAAAAGATATTACTATGATTTATGTCTTGCAATGCCTTCTCAATTAGGGGCAAAATGTAGACACTCCATTTTAACCACTTTCATGTCTAGATTAAAATATAATCAACTTTCTGAAATTGCACACAAATTTAACTAAAAATTGTAATTTGATCCAATTTACCCATAAAATTACCTATTTAATCTAAAATTATAGTAACAAATCACTGATTGGGGCAATGGATCCCAACACAACATTAATATTATCAATCAAATCCTGAATTAAGTTAACCCTTTGCAAGTGTTATTATAAGATAATTAAATGAATATTTGACTGAAAAAAGAATGTTTCAAGTGCGACTTTCTTCTAATTATTGATTAATCCCACTTAATCAAGCCCAATCTTTCTTTAATAAGAAATTCTATAGTTTTTGGAATTATCCTATTTCTTAAATTAAAATTATTTTATTGCCTCACTTTAGTGACATCATAAAGGTAAGTTAATAGAATTGAGTGGAGTGTGGGCAAGGTGGCCTCTTACATGGTCACTTACACACACTCTTACACCTCTTAAAAGAGCCTCTTACATACTCCTCTCTTACATGGTCTATGACAATCTACTAGGATAAATCATTGCATTTTCCTTCCAAACTTCCTTCTACACTCCAAAAGGTTTTAAGTGGAATTATTTCCATGCTCCATGTATGTAATCATGAATTTGAGGGTTCATTTTCCACCCTCCATTTGGAGATGAGATGGACGGTTGAGAATTATCCCAAAAGCCTATAAATAGAAGGGTTCACCTTCCATTTTAGCAAGCTTTCTTGAACTAAACTTATTATGCGAAAATTATACCAGAGCTTCACAAATTTTCTCAAGCCAATTTTGAAGGCCTCAAGTAGATAATGGGAAATGATGCCCATGCATGGAGTCAACATTGCAAAATATATCTTGTCTACAAAATGAGCACAAGCCTTTTAAAATCAACAATCAAAAATGTCTCTAAGAAAGGTATAATATGTTTTGCTTGATTTCTACTTGATTCAACTTGTTTTTGACCTTGCTCAATCCTAAGGATTAAACTTAGAATGCTATATTCATAAGATTATTTTTGATTTATTCACTAATGATTGAACTAACCTTCTTTAAATTCCTAATCTACGCTCTTAGTTATGCATTCTAATTCCCTTTCCTCATAAGCTCTCTTTTTATATTGGAAAAATTAAAGTTTCTTCTATTATAATTCATTTTTATTTTCATACTTCATTAAAAGTCTCATTCACACTATAGCCCATCAAGGTATTGAATTAATTTATTAGGCCACACAATAACCCTTACAAATTCTATATTCTACCTTTGGTCACTACAATACACCTATGTATAAACTCAATCATTATAAATATCATTCAAGGCCATTTTCATAAGCATAGGGTCTATATTCACTTAATTTTTATGTCGCTTATGATTTGTAAAATAAGCAGACTTGACAGTAGCTTTAAAAAAATCCATATTTAAACATTTCCATGGAGGCTTATCTTCCTGCCATGTTTAAATTCCAACTACTAGCCACTTTAATATGACAAACTATAAATTAAATATTTTATTACAGTAAAGGTTTATTCACATGTACACTCAACTTAAAATATCTTCATAGATACTATTTTTTATTGATTCTTCATAAATAAATTAAAAGTATTATATAAGAGTTTTTAAAGAGTTTACATAAAAATTTAAAAATACTAAATAGTAATGTTATCATGCAAGTTCAATCGCTGCTATTTTTATAAACTTTATATTAAAATTTGGATCGACCTAAAAATTTTCATGTATCCCATAAACACCAAAACCATGCTAATGAGTGATTTTAAACTCAAGTTCATGTTTAGTTACACTAGAAAATCAAAATCCTAGAAAGCACCCTTTACTCAAAATTTTGTAAGCATTAATCTTTATTGATTCTTCATAAATAGATTAAAAGTATTATAAAACATTCTTAAAATAAATATCAGTTCAAAATTGGATTTGATATAAAAAATTAAAAATATTAAATAAATAAAAAAATCTACTTAGAATTAATTAATTTTGAAATTTTTATCAATGTTATTTCTCATACAAATTTGATCGTTGTTATTTTTAGCAATTTTACATACAAATTTAGGTGGGCCTAATTTTTTTCACATATCTCCTAAACACCAAAATCACTGTAAATGGATGAGTTTCAACTCAAATTCATATTAAACTACAATGATATATAATTTTTAAAATTATAAAACTGATGAAAAATATTAATATATAATTTCAAACTCTTGGATAATCACTTATAACCTTAAAATATATCATTACTAACATAATAAGTTATGACAGAATTTTCCTTTCTGAGATCTTCATTTTAATTTGAATGAAAACTAAAACACATTTACAACCTCTAAAAAATAGGTATCTGCATCAAAACTATTGTATACTTTCAGGTTTATGAGTCCCTTTATTATATTTCATAAGTCTCTGTGGCAAGCAGACCTGATCACTATTTTAATAAAATTGAGTAAGATAATATGTAAGTGGAGTTAAATTTTTATGTTGAAGGCATTTATACTGGGAGGAACATACCCAGGATTTGTCCGCGGATCGTTTTGATGCCAAAATTGTAAAATTAGAGACAACTGGAAAGCAGGTGAGTTGTTACTGCTTCGCGTTGGTGGGGTCTATCATCATTTTTCAATGCACAGGTTGTGTTCTCGAACCCTCTGAATAAGATGATGGTATATCTACACAGAGGCTCTTGAGGAGTTTTGAGAGCTTTTTTCGTCTCAGATAATGTCGAATTTTGATGGGGCTCCTGACAATGACAGCAACCGTGAAGGTATGGCGGCTGCCGAGGTAAAGACTAAAACACAGAAACACAAATAACAAAAACATGGATTCTAGGGTTTACAGTAAAATATTAAGCGTTTGTATTCGGATTGTTTTTAGTTATAACGTTTATCAGCTTTATAGAAACTGTGTGAGGGATGCTGTTGGGGTTTGTAGTTTTATAGCAAGAAAATTATATTAAAGAGGCAGTGATAGCACAACAAAATGAAAACTATTTTATAGAAAAGTCGAGGGTGTAATGATTTTTTCCGCTTCCAGTGTGTCTAATGTTTTTCAGGAAATTCTAATGTGCAGTAAGTTTGAACGCAAGAGCCTCGTTTATTTTTGATTTGATTAAAATTTATACCCAATTTAGTGCATTAATTATAACTGGCATTATCGCCTTCACTACAATTGATCATTATTTTCGTTCACATTGCCTTCACAACCTACCTAAGTTTTTTTCTTAGATGAACAAAATTATAAGAGGTAATTTTCATAACTCTTTTGTTGGATTTTATTTATTTGAATGTAATGCATTTCATTTGAGATTTTAATAGATCCTTTTTATAAGTTGTATATTATTCTATTTATGATGTTAACTTTAGTTTTGTCTATTTTAATAAGAACTTTTTTTAAAAAATCGCGTAAAATCTTACTTTTTTTGGTTTGTAAAGGTTTTAAAATTATCTATCGCTGATGAGATGATTCTTTTGCTCTACTAGGGTTTCTTCCATACGCGTCATAGAGTCAACGTTTAAGTTTTTGTAATTCCAATTTGTTGCATATTGCGACCCTTGTTAGGTTGCCTGCGAGACTTGCATTTGTTGCCTTTTACGGTTTCTCATCTTCGAGTGATGTTAGCCTATTTAATGACTTCTCCCCACTCTCTCCCAACTGTTTCAACTACTAATAAAAATGGCGGAGCATCGAGCAATGACCTTCTGCAAGTGCTCAAGGATGTTTGTCCTGAAGGTCTACCATGAGGTAACTCTTCGGAACTTGATGTTATTTTGTCCATTTCAGAATTTAATTTTGTGTGTTAATGGCTATAATAGTTCTATTTGATAGGATATTTTGTGGGTCGAATTCTCTCTAAAAGAATGCTTAGGTCCTAGGTTTAAACCTACTCGTGGCTCATGGCATAAAGCTTGAGAGCATCCAGAATACGACCAAGGGTTTTTTCTATTTTGTTTTGTTTTGCTGACATTTCCCATGCAAGAGGTATCCTCCATAATTCAACCACATGGTATGTTAGGAACTTGCTCATGATTCTCTCCCTATGGACACGAGACTTTGTTGTCTCAGAGCACATTGCTCTCAAAGTCCTAGTTTAAGTAGAATTTCTAGGTCTTTCACTTCTCTATTAGCATTTTATTCACCAGATAGCTTCTTCCATAGGTCGGATTGTTTACCATGAGCAAAACAGGTCTACTCTACTAGACCACAAAAGCAAGTTTGTGTAGAAGTAGACCTCACCTAGGACCTCAAAGAGTTTGTGGAAATTCAAGTTGGGGATGTGAGACACTCCCAGCGAGTCTTGTATATCAAATTTTCCAACACCTATTTCTGTTGCCAAACCACTGACCATAAAATTTAGGACTGTCCCCTTTAGTTAACCCGCAACAATGCATCCAACTGCTCATCCTCTCCTTCTAAGCCCTTTCTAGAAGATGACAAAAAGCCATCTAAGGGCAATTGGACTACGATAAGAAAGAAGAACAACTGCACTAAATCCATGAGCTCAAGCATAGGAAATCCTAAAAGAGGCAAGTTGTCAACAAGGGCCTGCAAGACTAGGCTCTTGTTGAGAAAGGCTGAAGCCCCAAAAGTAATAGAAAAGCCCAAGGTCTTCAACACCCCTCTTGCAGTCAATATTTTATCCTAGGGTCTTGAGAATATTTTGTCCAGTTCTTCTGATTTTTTAGACTCAAAGCCAACTGCTCTTCCACTTCCTGCTTGGTAGGATGTACCTAAATGCTCTCACAACCCTCCTAGGAGGCATGAAGAGTTGGAGGAAGGAGAGTATCAGGTTGATCATGCTATGAGGAAATAATTTGATGATTATTTAAATGTCAATAATGGACATTTTTTACAAAACCATTATGATGCCTTAAAAGGCCTAGACTCTAAGGATATGTTTCTTGATACACGTCATTTATGATTTGCTTTTTATGGAATGTTTGAGGTCTTACAGATCCAAAACGTAAGTTTGTTGTGCATGATTTCAGAAGGAAGTTTCTCAAGATGGACATTCTTTGTCTGCAAGAAGTGAAGGTGGCGTACTTTTTATTGACGATAGTCAATAACCCTATCTAGCATGATAGCATTATTTTTTATAGTAATCATGAAGCAAGACGTGGATGTGTGATCACATTTATTTCTCCAAGGTGGCAGTCTTACTTAGTGAAATCTAGTATGGACCCCACCAACCAGTTAGTTTAAACCCTTTTCAGCATTAAAAGCCAATCCTTTGGATTTATTAATATTTATGCCTCAAATGATGTCATTGAACATACCCATTTATGGCAATAGATTGTGGATAATCTCCCTGATGCTCATTGGGTCATATGTGAATTTAATATGATGGCATTTCCTAAAGACAAAGTGGGCCATCTACCAATGCATTGAGCAGTTGGTGAAAGGGAGGCATGGTATTATATGTGTACTAAATGGGGATTTTATGACCCTAATTTAATTTGTCAGCCTACAAACGAAGTGTGGTACATCTAGAGCAATCTCAAAGAGGGTCCCACTCAGATTTTAAAGTGCCTAGATAGAGTAATGATGTCCACCCAACCATATTTTTCCTTTGATAATGGTTTTTTTCACTGATGTAGGTGTTATCAGGTTTTGGGCTTTCCAATCACTCCCTCATTTGGTTTTGAGTGACATGGCAATTCATGAAACCCAAGGTCCATAAAACACAATTCTTTCTTAACACCTCCCTGTTCAAGCATGGGCCTACTATGGTGCACATTCATAGAGTTTGGAATTTGGATCCCCATCCATCTCAAGATTTTGGTTGGATTCTTCGATGGGATGATGCCATTAGAAAGACCTCTCACTTTCTAAGAATCTATGGCTGCCAACTTTCTAAAATTTGAAGACACTCCTACTTTGCTACTTCTTTAGAGTTTAGCTGTACAAATTTAGCACTGGAAAAAAATCCCTTCAATGAGATATTGCAAGTCAAAGTCTCTTCTTTGCAGTATCATATCCAAATTACAAATAATTATAATGCTTGGGGAGCTCAAATCAAATCCAGACTCCACTAGCTCAAGATAGGGGACAAAGCCTCCAAAAACTTCTTTCAAATGCTTCAAGCCAAAAACTCAGAGCAACAAATCTAGGATCTCTCTAATGCTAGAAGGAGATTATCAGAGACACCGTAGATTGGTCAAGCCTTTGTCCTCCATTATCAACAAGTGATTAGAGCTTAAACATCCTTTGTAGAGCATGATATTGCCCTTCAATAGTGCCTTGAAAACTCACTCCTGCTTAGCAGGTGGCTTGCAATAGGCTCTTCACTATGGATGATGTGCATGAGGCAGTGGATCAAATGGCAAATGATAAAGCTCTAGGTATTGATGGTTTCCACTGTGAATTTTATAAAACCCTATGGAATCTTGTGGGTGTTGACTTACACCATGTTTATCAAGAGGCATTTCACACACATTCTCTAGGGAAGAATATAAATAAAGGAAACATTAAATATGTACCTAAGCAAGGGGATCCTAAATTGATCTATAATCGGTGACCGATCACCCTTCTAAATGTTTCCTACAAAATAATTGCCAAAGCTCTGGTGCTTTGGTTGTGTAATCTGTTATTACACATCATTTACCCTGAGCAAACATGATTCATCAGAAGTAGATATATATTAGACAATATCATTATGGTTTGGGAAGGAATGGACTGGGATATAAGATCTAAGAAACAAGTTATGTTCATATAAATTGATTTTGAAAAAAATTATGACTGTATTGAGTGGCCTTTCATCCTGGTGATGATTAAAGCCCTGGGCTTTGGGCCCAATTTCATTCAAATTGTCCAAATGATTTTTTCAAATGACTTGACCATCCTCTCTATTAATGGAGTCACTTATAAGCAATTTGGTTTGTTTTGATCTATTCACCAAGGATGCCCTTTGGTACCCACCCTATATGTGCTTGCAGCTGAGGGTTTTTAAAGGAATATATCTCCCTCCATATAAAGAAAACCCTCAATAAGATATGTAACTTCTGAATGACCACTTTGCTGATGATTATTTCCTTACTATTATTGAAGATGAGGATAATGTGGACAATGCCTTGCAGTGTCTCAACACCTTTTGCCTTGCATCTAGCTCAAGCATCCAATGTCAAAAAACTCATTTCTATAGTTAATAATACCTCCCCCCACCAACATGGGCTACCAAATATGGATGGGTCTGGATCCAACATGATTAAATCTTCAAGTTTCTTGGCATCCATTTTGCTTTTGATGCCTCTTCACCCATGTTATGGTAATATGTTGTCAACAAAGTAGCAAAGAAGTTGGAATATTGGGTGACTAAGCCCTTATTGTTTGTAGGTAAAGTCCAAATCTTCTCAAAATTGATTGTGACCACCAATGTTTACTACTCTTCATGCTATGTGCCTTCAAAGAATTTTAATTAGAAACTTGAAAAACTTCTTAGGGATTTTCTTTGGACCAATTCTTCTCATGGGCATGGATTCCACAAGGTTGTTTTGGAATACTGCTACTTCACATGGGATGTCATAGGTATGGGGATCATTGATGTGGATCATCAATAAATTTCCTTATGTGTCAAATGGATAAGCATTGATGACAAAGAAGCTTGGAAGGTGTTGTTTTGACACTGCATCTCTTTGGGCATGCCTTAAGACAAAAAAGCATAGAAGGGGCTTGGATTCTCCAATTTGATCATCATCAAATCTCTCGTTCAAATTCTAGGATCCTTTATGGTGAAAAGTATTTGGAAAGCATGGGAAAGGATCAAACCATGGCTTCTCTGGAATGGCTTAGGGTTCTAATATGGGTTGTCTATTAAATCACACTCGCTATGGTAGTCACCTGTTATCAATTTCAATGAAGTTCTTATGGTCAAGGTTCCTTAGATCGATGCTCTAGAGTTGTTTTTTAGAGGCATTCATATTGTCCAAGTTAGTTTTTGTAAGCAGTCTCACTCTTGGCTATCTTGAGAAGAGGTGAAAACCAAATTTTGGTTAGCTAATGCTGGTAGAGAATCTTACTAAGAAATCCTTAACATTTTTTCACCTTCAATGCCTCACAAAATTTTTTTTCACTCTGCTCGTCCTTGGTGGAAGGACTGAAGTGGTATGTTGAAACACTATTTCATAATTACACCCCCCAACTTGGCTATGGGTGGCTTAATCCCAACATGCCTATGATGGACAAGCTTAACTCTTGTTGGGGTCTACATTCTTCCATTTGTACCTAGTGCTTCCATTTTCATAATCGGGGAGGCTTTCTTGGAGCCTAAGCTATCTCATTTCACTTGGTGTATCTCATATCAAGGCTTACCTATAGGAAAAAGGCTTGTGCACTTAGGAATTTCCCTTCTCACTTTCCCTTTCTATGGCCATTTGAAAATGCTCCCTGCTTGGGAGGAACAACAAGAAACTATATTAGAGCAAGATGATTATGATCATGCATTACCTACTATTCTTGAAGATGGTTTTACGCTCCTTATAGAAAAGACTATTGAAGTGAACTTGGGAATATATGAGGATCCCAAAATTATTTACCTTGAAGCTTATCTCACTGATGAGGAGCATGATCATATTGTCACTATTTTGAGATATTTTATTAATATTTTGCATGGGTATATTCAGAAATGCCAGGATTAGATCCTGACTTGGTCATGCATCACCTTGTTATTCATCCATATACCAAGCAAATCAAACATAAATTAAATAAGATGCATCTATGTATTGCTCTTTTGGTAAAATCCAAATTGGAGAAGTTATTGGGAGCAAGATTCATTAGACCACTAGACTATTTTGAATGGATATCAAACATAGTTCCAATCAACAAAAATCCAAAAGGTATATGTTTTTGTATCAATTTTAAAGATACCAAGAAAGCAGGCCCCAAAGATGATTTTCCTTTGCCTAAGATTGACATGATCATTGATTCTACTACTATTTATGAGATGTTATCCCTCATGGATGTATTTTTTGGATATAATAAAATCAAGATAATCAAAAATATCAACACAAGACTGTGTTCACCACCCCATGGGGAATATTCGATTATCAAGTCAGGTCATTTAGATTGAAGAATGATAGAGCCACTTATTAGTGTACTATGATTGTCATCATTCATGATATGATGCAGGATATTGTTGAGGACTATGTTGATGACATTATATCTAAATAAAGAACATATGTTGGACATCTTGATGTTTTGTGGAGAATCTTTGAGAGACTTCATGAATATAAATTCCAGATAAACCCTAAGAAGCTTGTCTTTGGCATCACTTCAAAAAAATTACTAGGATTTATTGTATCACCAAGAGGGATCAAAGTCGACCCCACTAAGGTTAATCCATTATTTAAATGCCTCAACCTTCAAATCTTAAACATCTCTGAAGACTGTAAGGAAAGATTTAGTCTATCATAGATTCATTCCTCAATTGGTAGATAAGGACTACCCATTTACACATATTTTGAAGAAAGGGGTCATGTTTCAATGGGATCATGATTGTAAAATAGAATTTGTGAAGCTCATAACATATTTGGATAACACACTACTTTTGAGACTGCTAATAACTGGACAACCATTGTTTCTTTACATTTCAGCAACTGACCATGCAAAAGGGGTACTTTTGGCCCAACATGATGATAAAGGTAAAGAACATGTAGTTTATTATTTAAGCATAAAAAAAAATGGATTATGAACACAATTATAATATTATTGAGAAGGAACACTTATCTATGGTGTTTACATTCCAAAAGTTATGACATTAGATGTTGCATAACAAAATAATTGTTATTGCTAAAGTGGATCCTCTCAAATTTTTGTTAACCAAAGCAACTCTCATAAGATGTATGGAAAAATGGGTCATGATCCTAAGTGAATTTGATGTTGAGTATAAAAATTAGAAAGATATTAAGGGTAGGTTATTTTTAATCAAATTGAATAAGCCCCTATTATATATACTCAACCACTTAGATTGAACATTCCAGATGATTCTATCATGATAGTGGAAGAAGTGCAGCATGAATATGAATAGTGGAAAATATATTTTTATGGTTCTTTCACTTTTTATGGATTTGGATCCAACATTTTATTTATTACACCACAAGGGGATCTAATTCCCAAAGCATTTCACATCAATTTTCATTATACTAACAATATGGCTGAGAATGAGGCACTTGTTGTAGGACTTTGTCTTATAGTGCAATGGGATATATAACATTTAATGGTCTATGGTGATTCCAAATTAATTATCAATCAAAACACTAATAATTATTAAAATATAAATGACAATCTTTTACCTTACAAGCATATTGTGGATAATCTCAAAACTCATTTTAAATCTCTACAGTTTGAACGAGTACCAAGGGCCAACAATAGATCTACTTATGTAATGGAAATAATTGGGTCCATGACATATATTTATAGAAGTGCTAATGAGTATCAATTTATAAATTGAAAATATTCTTTAGCATGTATATTTCTTTCCAAATTCAAAAAGGGTATACACCATTGTTGGTCCCAATCACCCACCTAAACTATGTTGGTTCCAAGATTTTTAAAATTATTTCCATGATCATGTTTTTCCACTTGACCTTTTCTAACAATCATCAAAAAATTTTCCTTCACTACATATCCCATTAAAACCTCTTTGTAAACATGCTTTATCATAAAGGCTATGGTGGAATGCTACTTCATTATTTATACTTGAGATGATACAAGCTAGCGCTTAAGGAGATTCAGGAAGGAATGTGTGGGGCCCATACCAATGATGCAGTCTTAGCTAAATAGATCCTAAAAATAGGTTATTACTGGTCCAAACTGGAGATATATGTTTAAAATTATGTAAGGAAGTGTTTTCTTTATCAATAACATGTAAATTTGATACACACACCTTCTTTACCACTATAACCAGTCACTACACCATGGCTATTTTCTATTTGGGGTCTTGATCTCATCGAGAAAATAAAACCCATATCTTTAGATGGACATAAACATATTTTAACTAATACTAAGTATTTTACTAAGTGGATTGAGGCCATCCCCCTCACTTATGTCATCGATAGGTATATTGCCAAATTTATACATTACCATATCATATTTTGATATGGCATCCCATCTCACATTATATTTGATAATGATGGATCCTTTGTTAACAAAGATGTTAAATAAATTTATGTAAAATTAAAAATCAAGCACAAGAAATGCACACCATATAACCCACAAGGCAATAGAAAAGTTGAGGCATCAAACAAAACCATTATTAGTATGCTCAAGAAGATTGTCAATGATGTTGGTTGTAATTAACACTTACAAATTTTTCCTTCCCTTTGGGATTATCAAACCAGTAATTAAACCCCCATAAGATCCACTCCATACTCCCTTTGTTTATGGCACAAAAACTATTATCCTGATTGAGATCTAGTTGCCTTCATTGTAAGTTTATTTGGAGAATATTGAAGATGATGAAGATTATAGAGTCTCAAGGTTGCAAGAGTTAGAACTACTTGATGGTAAGCATTTGTCTGCCCTGGAAAACTTGTAAGCCTATCAAAATATATTGTAAAGGAACTAAAATAAGCACATTCTCCCTTGGGAGTTTGAGATTGGTGATTTGGTCTTAAAAGAGAACTATAAGAACACAAATGCTAAATGCAAAAAAAAAGGAAAGTTCCAACCCAAATGACTTGGCCCATATGTGATCACAATAAATTATGGATCTAGGGCATATCGATTAGCTACTCTAGATGGTGAATAACTTATAGATCCCATGAACATTATGCATCTCAAGTGGTTTTATGCTTGATATATTTTAACCATTGTCTACAAGAACCATTACTCGGGGGCAACTTGTGTTAAAGTTATTTCATCCTACCATTATATCTTGGACCATCCCATGATGGACTATATTCATTTTATTTGGAATTACAATAGACCTTTATTATGAGAACCATATTCATTTATTACTCTGGATAGTTGAAGCTTTGGACCGTTGACACTCTAGATTATTTGTATTGCAACTTAAATCATTTCATCCCACTTTGGAATGTCCTCTATTGGACCATATTCATTCTTGACCATTCTTTTTAGAACCATATTCATTTTTTATCCTAGGTTGTTATAACCTAGACATATTTTATCCCTTGACCAATTATGATCCTAATTATCAATCATAGACATTTTGAACACATTTAATTCCATTTCTATAGAGAAGTTTAACATGGATAGTATTTTGTAGTTTCATCTATAGATAAGTGAACATGAATACATCTTCTACTCAATATTTTTACCTACTGGATGGTTCTTTAAAGATATCTCATGATGCATACTATTCTATTGTATTTTATCGCTATTTGGTAGGCATTATTTCCTTAGAAAGATCCCACTCTCTGTAATTTACAAGCATAGACATTTGTAGCTACTTTAGCTGTTGTTTGAAATCTTACCTATGGGCGTGCATATCCTTAGCTAGGTAGTTCCTTGAACATTTTGTAAATATTTAATTTATGTTTATTATCCCAAAATCCCAAAAATAATATAAAATGATTGATAAAACAAACAAAAACATTGTCTTATGCTTTCTATTTATTCTAATCATTCTGTGTGCTTGCCATTTTGCAAGAACATTCCCATTTTCCTCTACACCATTAATCATATTTTATTGTCATCACTTGTATTCTATCCCATTTCCTAGGAGAAATAAATTTAGTATGAAGTTCATGTTGGATCTTATATCCATAGAACTATGTAGGCAACATCCACTTGGTTTATACACCTGGAGTCAGCTCGGCCACCCCTTCCTTTTCTTCACTTCCCCCATTTTTATTCAGTATTGTTTCCCTATCATTTGGGGGAAACTTTATGTCCTTGTTAATTTTATGTTGTAGAACATAACCCTTTTACTACACGTGCTTGAGTAATTGTTTTCAAACTACACTAACATTGTGACTAACCTCTTGTTTGTGTGTGTTTATTTGATTTTTATTGATGTTTTATTGTTATTTCTTGTCTCTTATTTTGTTTCTTTCTCTTACTTTGATTATTTATTCATGTTTCTTCTTGACATTTTATTTTAACATTTGGTCTTATTATTTATTTTTATTTTTCCAAGTACATCTTGATAGTACACATGGAGCTCGATCATTCATATTTGGCTTTCATGTTGTTTATTAAGTTGTGCTTGCTTTGGTTTTTTTATACATTCTTATTTTTACTTAATTATTGATTATGTATATCTTTATTTTAAGTTAGGTTCATTTATGTCTTCTTTTTATTTGTTTTTATTTAAATTTAAATAGTTGTAACTCTGGTATTGGTAGTTCTTATCATTATCCTTAGTTATAAACATTTACATTTAAACTGGCTTAGTGCAAATGAAATCCAATGTCATTATAAGTTCCTCATAATTATGATGCATAATTTAATTTTTATATAGAAATCACCAAGTGATTTGGATCCAAGTCTCAAAATCAATACACCTCTGATGATTAGATCTCAAGTGCACCGATGAAACAAGGTACCAATGGCTTATTTCACATCTGACTCTATGCAAGACATGCATCTCTTGGCATAAATTATGAGTTTAATCAAATAGTGGTCCACTTTATTTGATTCTTCATCCTTATTCCATTTTTTTCTTGCTTTTGGGTAAACTACATTGGCTTGAGGTCCATTTGGACTATGTAGGTAGTGCTTGGATACATGATGTATCTCAGGTCAACTCGACCACCTTTATTCTTCTTTTCTTTCTTTCATCACTTTGTACATTCTTGTATGTCTAATTTTTCATGGTTATTTTATTCATTAGACCATAACCTCTATGTTTTCACCCACTCATCTTAATCTATATATTAGGTTATATCCTTGAGCTATGCTTGCCAATTTTCCTTGCATGGGCACAACAGTTGAACCAGTCATAAATCTAAATCAGCCCTATGGGGGAAAAATTATTTATCAGTGATCAAAACTATTTTATTAACTGATTAAATCTTATTTTGTAGGTCACATTATTATTTCCTTTCCCTGGAGCAACATTCTCTTGTTTCTTCTAATTCTAAGCTCTTCAAACTTTTGCCCTCATTCTGGTAATGTTTTAGTGTATAACTTATTTGAGGATAGATCAATTCTTAAGGGCACATCTTGTACCCTACCTTTGGGTGTGTTCAAAGTGCATCTCTTATATTTTTGTGTTATATCCTTCCCATTCTCCCCATCCTTGGGTCCCATTATATTCTAATTATATTTTGATCATTGAGAATCAATGCATGCAAAAATTAGATCATTTGGATTTATTATATTCCATAGGTTAATCTCTCACTTTTTCTCTCTTTTCAAGAGTCCATCTTTCTATTTCATCCCTATATGTCCTCTTGAGGGGGCATCATGGGTCATCTCCTTCCAACTTCTTCTTGAAAACTATTTTATTTGAAAATGCATTGCTTCATTGAATGTCTCACTATGCCTTCTCAAATAGGTTAAAAATGTAGATGTCCAATTCCTAACACTATTATGTTGAAATTGTCAATCTTACCCAAAATTTATGAAAATGCATAATTTAGGCCAAAAATCACGTAATCACATTAAATGGTTCAATCTTGTTGTATATAAGTGATGATAAAGGCTAATATATCCCTAAATGGTGTAATTCATTTTATGTGATTATTAACTTTTATCAAATCATTTTGGGTCAAAATGATGAAAATGCATTTTAGTGCTCTGGATCACTCTTTTCTTCTAATTTAGAAGCATGTGACACATGCATGTGTTATTTTGTGTTGACAATGTTCTAAATAGGGTATTCATCTATATGCAACTAACATTTCCTTATAATTCTTCTCAAATCAAATTAGGACCCAGTAATATGACATTCTATCTAGTTTGATTAATAGTGTGCAACTAAATTCTAAAGAATTGCATAAAAATTGATTAAATCTCACTTAGGCAATTAATCCAAATCAAGTGCTTAAGTGGAAAATCCATGACATTTATTGAATATATTTTCATTGGAAATTAATTCTTAGTGTCTGTATCATCAAATGACATCAATTTTGATATGGCAACCATAAGCCATAAATGCAATAAATATCATATTTAAGTCATCCCATGCCATTTTAATACCCCTTCATTCCAATTATTTATGAGTTAAGCCTCCAAAATTGAATGGATTCTTAGCCACACATCTTGATGTCAAGATGGATTGTCATGATTCATTATAATCAATTGAAAAAATATATAAATAGGAGGTCCAAGACCACAATTTTTAGGCTTCATTTGTATAAACTTATTATGCATAATTCTCTGTACAAGCCATTTGTGTGTGGTGTCTATTATGATTAATTTTCAATAAGATAGCTTCATTGATAGGCATAAATTTAATTTAATATCATGAGCCTAATTTACTTAGTGAGAAAGAGATGATGGAGGAACTTTACCTTACATCATTGATGAAGACTTGAGCACCAAATCAAGGGGAAAATCATGTTTTGAGTCATATTTGGATGATGGGATGCTCTTGAAAAGGTATTGTGTATGCTTCCTTTCATTATCTCTTAACTGTCATTTTGTAAAGTCTATCAAAAGAGTTGGATTAGGTAGTTGTGTTCTTATGAATTTTTCTTGATTTTTCATGATTAATGATTGATCTAACTATCTTTGGATTCTATCTCTATAGATATGAGTGGCATCGATCCTCCATTGACCATTCTGTTAAGCCCCCCAAAATGTTTTTTGAATCTGAGTGAGATAACAATTGATCATTATCCTTGAGTTATGGCATCGCATCGAGGTCCAATAAAGGAGATTCAACTATCCACATTATTCTCATTATCAAAGGAATCCTTTAAAGTCACCAAAGACTCATTATCAAAGAAATCCATTGTGTTTGTCTAGAAATTAGTGTTCCAATTGGTCCTCTACCTTTTACACCACTAAATCAGGGATCAAAAGGCAAACCCCATCTTTTGAATCACTAAGAATAAGCATAATAGTCATTACATGCCAAATGATGTTATTATTGAAAAGGAATGTCTTTATTCTTATGTTTATAGACACTATAAATTTACACTATTTTATTATAAATTAATGTGTGTTATCCCTTTCCTACCATTTTACACTAGCTAATTTAGTTTTACTATTTATCATCTAAAATTATGTAAATAATCTAATTAATTACCATTTTACCTAGGTAATTAGTTAACCACCCCTAAATCCTAGTTAAATATCTCCAATCCTATTAAGGGTAAGTTGTTTTGACCTTCCTAAAACCCTATCCATACCCAAGCCATGTTAAAACTAATTTAAACTAAGTTTTTATCTAATATATTGAGTTTTTAGAACCAACATCTTATATTTAAACCAAATCAGCAATGTTTCCCATGATTGTGGTCGATCATGTTAGGATCAACATCAATTTATAATCAGTCCAACCTTAGGTTATGGAGCCTAATTTTTGCACACTAGAACACTAATGAAATTCCCTTTGATAACTATGAAAGAATGCCATCCCAATTACAATTTTTCAATGCTCTATCCAAATCCAACCACATCCCTATCAATGAGGTATTTCTTTGTAGCACAAGAAGCTTTTTATAGAGGTAATTCTATTATGTATTTGATTAATTTTAGATTACTGCATTATTTATTTATGTTATATTTATTGTCATAAGTCTATTTACATAAACTAGTGACTAGTTTAAAAACCTTATAGAATATGTTAAAGCTCTTATTAATATACATTCCAAGTCTTTCAGAACCTAATGTAAATATTGACCATGATTCTTTCTAGATTGACATTGATTACCTGATCAATACTAGTTCTGAGATAATCAACATTGATCCCAATGTTTTCATTTATGTCTAAAACTCAAGACTAGATTATCAATCATAAATATTTCTAATTTACTATTTCTAAGTCTTGAAATTATGTATTTTTGTTTGTAGATGACCTTGACTGGTATCATACATGTCATGGTTTTAGTTCATGACTTACTCATAGTTCCTCATCCTTTATTCACTGATCAAAGTGGCATCTCTTTTGAGTTACGACTTTATGCAACTATCTTTTCCCTAACTCTAAAACTCATCATCGAGTAACTAGAAATAATCCAAGAACAAGAATACTTATCCATAGTATATTGTAATGAACATTTTGATAATATCTATGCAATAGATTGATTTTCTTCATTTCAATTTCTTAATCTTATCACATGCTTTATTGTAATTTATATTATTATATTATTCACATGAATACATAAAAATAATATATTGACATCCCTCTAAGGAGGCGTACCACTTCCTATAATTGATCTTGTATTAGGTAGTCTACCCATCTATTTTATCAATCAATCTTGTCTAAGTTGTCTTTTTTGTGTGGGTAGTCCTTCCTAGCCAAAAAGGAGCTCCCATCTCTCTAGATCAATGGTGTACACTCCTCATCATAGGTATTCCTCCTAAAAACCTTGTATCATTTCTATTTTTATTAATAAAATTAACTAAAAAATAATGAAACATTTTGGCACACAGTGTGGGATCCCTAAGGTCTAATTGTTTTTGTTCTTTTCATTGTGAAAGTGTTCACTAGTTGCATCTTTTTTTATTGTTTCCTTTCATTAAAAATTAAAAAAATCCAAAAATTCTTACTTTTCCTTTAAAGGTTTAAAAAGAATTGCATTAATCCTCTATGTGTTTAGATAATTCACATAAACTAATCTAGGCAGATCAATATATCGTAGTAATCACATTTTCTCACACACAAACAAAACCACATAATCTTGAAATAAGTATTAAAACATTTTCTCCCTAAGGTGGACCCACTTGGATTTCATCACCAAGGGGAAATTGACTTGTGTGTATCGATCAAGTATAATTTTTTTGGAAAGAAGTATAAAGGATAAGAACCTAGTGTGCTTATCATTATGATGTGTGAAGTGAGGGGGTAGGCCCCAATACTAAGCCACACACTTTATTTCAACACACAATGAAGCCTAAATGTACCTTCATGTATATAGAGTTCTCTATATACAATTAAAAATACATTAGATCTATAAATCAATCATAACTTAGAGAAGATAGATCCAACTTACATTTCTGATTGGGGATACATTACATAATCAATAATATGACTAATATATAGATCCACCACATCTAATTATGGGATCTCTTACCATAATAAGATTACTAGGGAGGGTTACCAAGCCTCCAATCAAGCAAAACTATGCAATAACCCTAACTAAGTCCTATGTTTTTATATTCACTAAACTAATAACAATTAAAGTAAAGAAATCTAATCTAGTGCTCACCAAAGCTTATGACACAAAGTAGGATTTTAGTAAACAAACAAAATTAAACATACATAGGATAATACTAATTAATCTATGTATAGGTAAGACCCTAATTCATGGAAAAGAAGAGTAATATTATTCAAAATCCATTACTTATGCTACTTTTATCTACTAAAAAGAGGAGAAAATTTAGAGATACTTACCTACAAGATGAACCTATCAAGACTTAATCTCTCCCTTAGCCAAAGGTGCTTCATAAGATGTGGTTGTGGTTTGTAAGGATCACTAAGAAAGGCCAAAACATCCAAGACTTATTCACAAGACTAGATTATTATCCAAGTAGAAACCCTAAGCTAAGACTCCTCAAGTAGAATGTTGTAAGACCAGATTGTAAAGAAGTGCAAATGAATAATAACTCTTGTTGTCTCTCTAATAATGGTGAAATGAATTTGTTTATATAGGTGGATCTAACCCTAAACCCTTTTGAAAATTTTAGCTGATAGGGTCGACCTAGCTGACCTAGTATCACTATTGATAAAAACTCACTAAGTCACGAGCTAGTTTAGCCAAGAGTCAACCTAAACCCTAAATTAGTTTCACCAATAAGTGTATAAGGATGACCTAATCAACCTGGTCATGTAAATTATTAAAAGGGGTTTTAGGTTAGGAAAAGGGGTAATGAAAGTGGTAAAAGATTGGAGGAGTATGAAATAGAGGAGTAATAGCTTAGGTGAATGTTTTTAGGAGCTAGTTGGATTGGTAATAAGTGAAAATAAAGGAAAATAATCCTATGAAGCATCAATGTTCTACCCACCCATTTCTTGGTACACCCCTTAGGGCATACACTTAGATAGATTAAGACTCGATGGGTTCCTATAATATAAAAAGCATTAGTAATTGATAACACTTTAAAAATATTTTATGTATACATATGCCCCACTTGAATCTCATCACATGTCACTCAGGTGCAACAAGGAGATGTTTCTTTGAGAAAAGAACATAGTAACACACAACGCTGAGGATAAAAAAAGTTGTAGTATTTTAAAGAAAAAATAAATAAAATTTAAATGGTAAAAATAAAAATAACTAAAAAAGTAATTGTAATGCATACATTGACTTACCTTTATTGCTAGATGGTCATCTATTTTGTTTGTAGTTTTGATTGTGGAGGTCATAAAGAATCATTTTGAAAAACCCAAGAATACAAAAGTAAAGAGGGAAAATAAAAAAATGCAAGAAAGCCAAGATAACTAGTGCTATGTGGATGGGACATACTTATAAATTTGGTAAGCTAGGGTGACAAGTTCTATGTTAGACCAAATAACCAAGTCAAAATTTGGAGTAAATTAGGTAACCAAAAATCCAAGGCTAATAAATACCAAAAAACTCAAACAAGTAAACCTTGAGTAAGAGAGACAAACTCACCAAATCAAACCAATGATACATGTCAAAATTATGGTAATCAAACATCAATTTAAAATCAGTAACAATCCTTACTTAAACAAAGATGGGTAAGAAAAAATGGTAAAAAAACATTGAGGAGTGATAATTAACAATCCTTACTCAATCATCAATGTAAAAAGATGTATAAAAGGGAAAACAACATTGGTGGGTGAGAAATAACAATCTAATATCACTCAACAATGGAAAAAGTATATAAAATTAGAAATAGACTCAAGTGTTAGCAAAAAGGGTAGTAAAACAATAAATGGTAAAATAAATCAAAGAATATCTAGAAATGTAGAGTCATTGTGTAAAGAAAGTAATCTATAGTTGCTCAAGCATATTGTTTTGCTCTAAGGGTAGATAAAAATAAAACAAAGCAATGATTGCATGTTTGTAAGAGGTGAAGAAGAAGGAAGTATAGAAGAGGGAAAAAAATTATAATCACATATACCTATCAAGGGGGGAAATGAAATGGGTGGAGGGGAGAATGAAGGGAAAACCATGGTAGAGGAACTCTTTATCGAAGTCAAGGCACTCAAATTAGATTTGTCAAAACAAGAGGACTGTCAAATTTAAGGACTATGAAGAACTTCTCTTAACCATATAAGTCTTGGGTCAACAAATGAAGTATGTAAATCATCCCATGAAGTCTATATGCATGAAAATTAAAATGGACCTACCTTCCCACAATGTGTTCCTTGTTTCTCAGGACCCCTTATCGAGCCATCAATCTACTACAAAGATTTTATACTATTGTAGCCCAAAATTTCACCCTTGTGAGAGGGTTATTTAGGCTCTCTCACTCCTGGATACAAAATGGGATCAACCCCAGGCTATGGGTATCCTGTGGTGAGGTTGAACCTCTAGATAAGGCTGGTTTCTCATGGTAGATCACCTAAACACTAGCTTCTTCTTGAAAAAGGGATAGAAGGGTTGAAAAGGATGCCTAAAACACAAATAAGGTGATACAAAAAAATGAAAGACACTCCAATTTGCATGAAACTAAAACTAAGTCATCTCAAAGACAATTCTCACTCACATAACCTCTTAAATTAGTCATTTTGCATCAATATTTATAAAAATAGGATCACTAGACAAGAGATGAAGCATGGAGGAGTATCAAACTCACACTATACCTCCATCAATGACCAAAAAAACACAATTTTAGACCTATAACAAAGGTGGAATACCTAAAAAAGGTAATAAATAAGGATAATTACCATGGAAGAACACCTATCCACAAATAAATCATACACAAACTGATTATATCACTAGATGTAAGCAAGAGATAGGTAAAATAAGTTGTCTTATTACTTCAAAAGGCTATTTTTACAAAATTGGATAGGGTTTTACCTTGTAAAATGAGATTATATCTTTATCAATGGGGAAGAAAAGGGATATATAGGAGAAAAGGGAAGAGAGGAGAAAAAATCTTTCAAAAATCAATAAATATCACTCAACTACCTTCCATGGAGTCTCAACAACATTCAAATTACTTAAGAACTGATCCTTTATTAACAGAAGTTATTTAAGGAAGATGATCTTACACTTAAATAACTTTGAGAAAATTATTCAAATATCTATAATCCTCCTTAAATTCTCCATAAAATTCTCAAAATATCTAGAGACTTCCTTAAATGCTCCATCAATGGTCTTCAACTCCCTAAATATCCACTCCACTTGAATTCTACACCCCATCTCCACTTGGCTTATGTTGGGATAATTTTTATGATTTATTTTTTGTTACAACACATATATGATCATAAAATCCTAAAAAAGACACCATGGAACTTGTAAATCCTTTGGACTCCATTAATGGAGGTCTTCAAGCTTGAGCCATCTTCAACTAGTTGTCCCAGAACCTAATTTTAAGGCCATTTTGGGCCTCATAATCACCTAAATGTGCCAGTTAATTATAAAAAATATGGAAAACATAATATTTAGAGAGTCCCATATATACTCTAGGTGGTTTTCAGCTGTTTTAGGTCATTTCATGGGCTTATGAGCTTAAAAACTCAAAACTGGTCAAAACAAGCTCTTTAACAACTTGCAATGGTTTTAGGCCTATCTATGGCTATTGGAATATTAAATGATATTATTTTACACTAAATATTATTTAGGTTTTTCCTACCCTTCATTTGAGACCATTCTCAATCTATGATTCACTTAGAAACTCTTTAAATTAGCTTGGGAAGGTTTGTAGCCTTCTAGGCTTAGGTAGGTCTAGGGGGGTCTGTTTGATAATTTGAGCCACTTGGAGCATTTATTTACTTTTAAAACTCATTAAAAACATTATATTGTCTCTTATATAAATTATTTATCACTTTTCCATACATAAATCCTCATTTTGACCTTTGCTAAAGGCTCCTTTAGACCTGGTTTTGAGCATAAACTCCATTAATGGAGATATAAAAACTTGGATTTTATCTATGAAGTAAATTAAGGGAATTATAAAAATTATAAAACTTAAATGACACCAAAAAATACCTCCATGTAAAATTTCAATTCATTTCATTGAGTATAACTCCAAAAATGCATCTTTTGGGGTTGCCTTAACTTGCCGTGTCAAATTTTTGAGTGTGTGTAGGTATGTGTTTTGTAATTTTATCAAGTTTTATGAAGTCCCAAATCCTAATTTATTGTTAAAAATGACCAATATTTACCTAAAAAACTATTAAAATCATTGGTTTTCCATTCTTAATGATGAAAACCAACTAGAATCACCAACTTAGACCTACTGCACACTCAAAAAATGAAAACCAAGACAACCTAGGAATAAATAAAATGGCATATATTGAGATTTATAAAGTATTAATACCTAATTATTTTTTAATTATTAAATATAATATCTCCCACAACTATTACAATCATTTTATTTCATCATACTATCCTTTAAGAGCCTCAACAATGGTTGTTTATCTATCTTCACTTGGATGCCAAAATCTTGAATTTTGCAAATTTGCCCTTCTCCACGTTTTGCCTTGAAATTTTGAATTTTATCACTCTCACCAGGTGTGTTAATAATTAAAATCAGCCTAAATTTCCTCACAAAATCTCACATGAGTTTCAAACCATCTATCATAGATTAAATCCCTCTAATAAGCTTGCCTAACTCCATGTTGACTGTCAACAGACAAGCATAGGAATGTGATAGAAAAGAGGATGATTTAAATATTAATTTGACCCAATAAAGATTAAAAAAACTTATAAAACTCATTATCACCCCATATACCAAGTTTCATAGTTGTATTATGCCTATAGAAGCCTTAAAACTCATTTTTCCTGAAATTATCTATTCAGTTATTTGAGTGAAATATTATTTATGACTGCAGGAGGTATGCGATAAAATAGAAGATGATTAAACAGATAATTATGAATTAGTTATGGAATATAAATATTTATATAATCACCATGATCATACTTACCAAAAATTAGAACCTAACTCCTGTTGTAGATGCTCCAAAATCATAAATGTTT
Source organism: Torreya grandis (assembly GCA_037957365.1). NCBI lineage: Eukaryota > Viridiplantae > Streptophyta > Pinopsida > Cupressales > Taxaceae > Torreya > Torreya grandis. Next base: position 2,025,069 of record JARHVA010000605.1, on the reverse strand, counting down.
TAAAACTAGCAATGGGTTGCCTGTGTGAATTGTTTGTAGAGTGCCTCAGGTATGTAACAAAAAAGTGGATTATTAAATTGTTATATGGGAAAAAATTATATAATTATAACCTATATTATTTCACAATGACCATTTATACCAAATTTTGAGGTTAGATCACCTCTCTAGCATCTTCAACTCTTCAAATCTTCTCTAAATTAGCCCTTAAGCTTATAACTATGTGTACGATTTGAAACCATTTACTCAACCTTGGTCATTCTTTAATAACATATTATTTTTGTGTAGGTTTTTATTATATCAATGTTTAGAGTTGATTTATCATATATATCTAGTTATACAACCTTTTAACCTTCATAAGGATATCTCTATATGATGCTTGTGAGAGCACACTAGGTCAATGAACTTCTTAACAGCCGCTAGGTCTCCTCCCTATCTAAGTTATCATCTCCTCATCATAGTTTCTATCTAGACTCAAACTGGGTCTCTTAGAGATCTATTTTCTTGGAATAGTAAAAATAACAAATGAATTATTTTCTACCCTATTTATATTTACTATTCAAAATTATCTACCTATCAAATATTTATAATGATATTCTATTTTTCATTCATATCTTTGTTTCTACTAACTCTTTTTCTAAACCATAAGATTTTCTAGAAATTTGACATTATAGAGAATATTTTCCCATGTTACATGTATATTTTTCAAAACTTTCAATTTTCACTCTTTTCTCGGTAATTTCTATAGGTTCACCTAATGATCCCTACATTAGACACCTTCACATTTCTTTCATTGCATTCTTATCTACAACACTAAGGTAAGTATAGGCACTTATTTTTCAATCCTATCCTCTCATTTATCTTATTTTCTCCTTACCATAATTTATTCAACTTTAGCATTGTGTGTTACTATGCTATTTTCCCTAAGCACCATCCCATGTTGCACCTACATGACATGTGATGAGATTCAAGTGAGGCATATGTATACACATAATATTTTCAAACTTTATCTATTACTAATAATTTCTCTCTTGTAGGAACCTATCAAATCTCAATCTATTTGAGTGCACACCTTAAAGGGTGAACCATAAAAGGGGTGGGCAGACCATTGGTGCTTCATAGGATTGTTTTCCCCTATACTACCATTTATTATATACACAACCTTATCCTATGTACTTCCCTAGGATTTGCCTACTCTCTTGCACACTCTTCCAATCATTTCACCACCTTCCTTAACACCTACCTAAGCCTAAAACCCATTTTGATAGTTTACATTACACTGTCAGCTTGGGATGACCCTGTATTCAAATTTTTAAAATCATGTTATGGGTCTAAGTAGGCTCTGGCTGACCTAGATCGAGATCTAATTTATTTTGATCAATTAACAATATAGATTTGATTGGGTCATCTCTATCTTCTAAAATTTTGAAAATGTTTAGGGTTAGATCCAACTATATATACACATACATTTTCATCATTTATGAGTAAGAGAAGAGAAGAAGAATATATATTATGCATTTGCTTGTCCATCATTCTACTTGAAGAGCATAGCTTAGGGTTTCAATACTTTCTTTGTAGATACAGATCTTGTCTAGTGGAGAAATCTTTTAGATGCATAGAGAAGTTGTGTATCCTAGAGATGACTTATCCTTGTTATCCTTACATACCACAATAACCTCTTGCAAATCACCTTGGCCAAGGGAGAGATTGAGGCTCGATGTGTTCCTCTTCAAAGGTAAGTATTCCTAACTTTATTCTTCCTTTATAAGAGTAGCTATATTTGCATTTTTACTTCTCTTCCATGCATTAGGGTTTTACCTATACATAGATTAATTAGGATTCTCCTATGCATGTTTACTTTTTATGTTTATTACCCCTAATCTGTGCCACAAGACTTGGTGATCACTAGATTAGATTTTAATTTACTTTGTGAATATTAAAACATAACTAGTGTTATTGCATAGTGTTGCTTGACTAGAGGCTTTGGAACCCTCTCTAATGATCTGATTGTGGTAACATATCCCTTGGTTAGGTCTAGTGGATCTATCTTAGTCACGACCCTGAATATTTGTTGTATCAAAAATCAAAAGTGTAAGTAGGATTTATATTTTCTAAGCTAGGATTGATTAATAGATTAGTTGCATTTCCCTTTATATATAATATCATCTAGCATTTATCTAATCACCCCACCTAGGTCCATATGGAAGAGCCAAGCACTTTTGTCAAGCAACAAGATATCACTGAAAATGGTCATGAGTACCACTACCTCTCTATCAATATACATTTGTGGTGAAGGCTCCTCTAATGGTAGGTCATCTCAATAAATATATGTGTATGCCAAAATCAAATCAATGTCTATTATCCTACTCTTTATGTGAATATCAAAACTAATGACCAAGTCATCCAATAAACACTATCACCTTATGGGGCAAATCCAATATAGTACCCATCCTCTAATTGGAAACCTTAGAATATGCCACATGTCTTATAGTTTAATAGTGGCCTTTCCAATAGGAAGGTGAAATGTGGATGTCTCTGAGTACCATCTCTTGGCCAGTACATGAAGGTATGCCCTATCCACTTTAATTGCTAGTATGCAAGAAATGTGTAGTAAACCAAGGGTCTCCAAGAATGTGCACATCTCCTTGGTCCATATCTACCTCATTTGTAAGCAATGAGAATAACACTCATGCATGATCAAGACAATAAGACACTCTTATAAACACATATAATTAGCATAAATTACTAAATATATCAATAATCAAATCTAGTTAAAATTTGTGCAAAAAAAATCTAATCTATTCTAAATGACAAAAACATCATCCTTATTTATTCTTTACTTAAAACCATCTGAACACTTATTTCCTAAACAACCCTAATCTCTCTCCTAGCCCAATTTGCCTTGTCTGGTGTTTTCACTATTTTCTGGTGATTTCATCATTTCTTTCGATAGTTTCATAATTTTGGCATTTTTTATGATTGAGAATTTCCCATATTTCTTGGCGTTTTTACCATTTTGGGTGAAGCCACCATTTTCGTAGCATTTTCACTGATTTTATGGCATTTTCACCATTTTCCAAGGAGTTTTCATCATTTTTGACAACAAAACCACTAATATCTTTTTCCAATAAATCGATGGATTAACCAAAGACCTACCTAAACCAAGCAATAAATTTTATTAAATATTGAAATTTACTAGGGAGGACCCTACTTACTGGTTGTTCATCCTGTGTTGGCCACCTATACTGTCTAATCTAGTCGCTAAGGTGTCTATGTCATGCATAGGGATCCATTCTTCACCTTAATTTCTTGCATAAAACTAGATCACTTTTATTTCAAAGGGGAGGGTAATAATGAACAATTTTTACCCCCAAAGGGTGAATATAAAGCTTGAAATTTAAAATTTAACCCCCCTTGTTCCCCCTTCCCATTCTATTATTCCTTGGAGGCTCATTTATGGTTTTGTTGGCCATTTTTCATCTTATTTTCTCCTAAATTCTTCATTTTTTTACCTCTTTACCTAAAAAATGTGTGTTTTCTTCGTTTTGAGGGACCATCCATTTTAAATTATTCTTTATCCATTCCCTCAAGCGGGATTCCAAGGCTTATCAAGTGTCCTTTGGGACATCAATTTAAGTTCATTGGATCATAATTTTATTAAAACATGAACAAATCATTCTTCAAGAATTATCAAATGTCTTCTTAACAAATTTTTTATTATTTGAAAAGATATTACTACGATTTATGTCTTGCAATGCCTTCTCAATTAGGGGCAAAATGTAGACACTCCATTTTAACCACTTTCATGTCTAGATTAAAATATAATCAACTTTCTGAAATTGCACACAAATTTAACTAAAAATTGTAATTTGATCCAATTTACCCATAAAATTACCTATTTAATCTAAAATTATAGTAACAAATCACTGATTGGGGCAATGGATCCCATCACAACATTAATATTATCAATCAAATCCTGAATTAAGTTAACCCTTTGCAAGTGTTATTAAAAGATAATTAAATGAATATTTGACTGAAAAAAGAATGTTTCAAGTGCGACTTTCTTCTAATTATTGATTAATCCTACTTAATCAAGCCCAATCTTTCTTTAATAGGAAATTATATAGTTTTTGGAATTATCCTATTTCTTAAATCAAAATTATTTTATTGCCTCACTTTAGTGACATCATAAAGGTAAGTTAATAGAATTGAGTGGAGTGTGGGCAAGGTGGCCTCTTACATGGTCACTTACACACACACTTACACCTATTAAAAGAGCCTCTTACATACTCCTCTCTTACATGGTCTATGACAATCTACGAGGATAAATCATTGCATTTTTCTTCCAAACTTCCTTCTACGCTCCAAAAGGTTTTAAGTGGAATTATTTCCATGCTCCATGTATGTAATCATGAATTTGAGGGTTCATTTTCCACCCTCCATTTGGAGATGAGATGGACGGTTCAAAATTATCCCAAAAGGCTGTAAATAGAAGGGGTCACCTTCCATTTTAGCAAGCTTTCTTGAACTAAACTTATTATGCGGAAATCATACCAGAGCTTCACAAATTTTCTCAAGCCAATTTTGAAGACCTCAAGTAGATAATGGGAAATGATGCCCATGCATGGAGTCAACATTGCAAAATATATCTTGTCTACAAAATGAGCACAAGCCTTTTAAAATCGACAATCAAAAATGTCTCTAAGAAAGGTATAATATGTTTTGGTTGATTTCTACTTGATTCATCTTGTTTTTGACCTTGCTCAATCCTAAAGATTAAACTTAGAATGCTATATTCATAAGATTATTTTTGATTTATTCACTAATGATTGAACTAACCTTCTTTAGATTCCTAATCTACACTCTTAGTTATGCATTCTAATTCCCTTTCTTCATAAGCTCTCTTTTTATATTGGAAAAAAATAAAATTTCTTCTATTATGATTCATTTTTATTTTCATACTTCAATAAAAGTCTCATTCACACTATAGCCCATCAAGGTATTGAATTAATTTATTAGGCCACACAATAACCCTTGCAAATTCTATATATTACAAATTCTATATTCTACCTTTGGTCACTACAATACACCTATGTATAAACTCACTCAATCATTATAAATATCATTCAAGGCCATTTTCATAAGCATAGGGTCTATATTCACTTAATTTTTATGTCGCTTATAATTTGTAAAATGAGCAGACTTGACAGCAGCTTTAAAAAAATCCATATTTAAACATTTCCATGGAGGCTTATCTTCCTGCCATGTTTAAATTCCAACTACTAGCCACTTTAATATGACAAACTATAAATTAAATATTTTATTACAATAAAGGTTTATTCACATGTACACTCAACTTAAAATATTTTTATAAATATTATTTTTTATTAATTTTTTATGAAGGAATTAAAAGCATTATATAAGAGTTTACATAAAAATTTAAAAATATTAAACAAATCAAAAAGTTATTTTGAGTTCACTAGCCTTACTACTTTTAGTAATGTTATCATTCATGCAAGTTCAGTCACTGCTATTTTTATAAACTTTATATTAAAATTTGGATCGACCTAAAAATTTCCATGTATCCTATAGACACCAAAACCATGTTAATGAGTGATTTTAAACTCAAGTTCATGTTTAATTACACTTGAAAATCAAAATCTTAGTAAGCACCATTTACTCAAAATTTTGTAAGCATTAATCTTTATTGATTCTTCATAAATAGATTAAAAGTATTATAAAACATTCTAAAAATAAATATCAACTCAAAATTGGATTTGATATAAAATATTAAATAAATAAAAAATCTACTTAGAGTTAATTAACTTTGAAATTTTTATCAGTGTTATTTTAAGTAACTTTTTTCATACAAATTTGATCGTTGCTATTTTTAGCAATTATACATACAAATTTAAATGGGCCTAAATTTTTTCACAAATCCCCTAAACACCAAAATCACGTTAATAAATGACTTTCAACTCAAATTCATATTGAACTACAATGATATATAATTTTTAAAATTATAAAATTGATAAAAAATATTATATATAATTTCAAACTCTTGGATAATCACCTATAACCTTAAAATATATCATAATTAACATAATAAGTTATGACAGAATTTTCCTCTCTAAGATCTTCATTTTAATTTGACTGAAAACTAAAATATATTTACATCCTCTAAAAAATAGGTATCTGCATCAAAACTATTGTATACTTTCAGGTTTATGAGTCCCTTTATTATATTTCATAAGTCTCTGTGGCAAGCAGACCCGATCCCTATTTTAATAAAATTGAGTAAGATAATATGTAAGTGGAGTTAAATTTTTATGTTGAAGGCATTTATACTGGGAGGAACATACCCAGGATTTGTCCGCGGATCGTTTTGATGCCAAAATTGTAAAATTACAGACAACTGGAAAGTAGGTGAGTTGTTATTGCTTCGCGTTGGTGGGTTCTATCATCATTTTTCAATGCACAGGTTGTGTTCTCGAACCCTCTGAATAAGAACATGGTATATCTACAGAGAGGCTCTTGAGGAGTTTTGAGAGCTTTTTTCGTCTGAGATAATGTCGAATTTTGATGGGGCTCCTGACAATGACAGCAACCATGAAGGGTATGGCGGCTGCCGAGGTAAAAACCAGAACATAGAAACACAAATAACAAAAACATGGATTCTAGGGTTTACAGTAAAATTTAAGCGTTTGTATTCGGATTTTTTTAAGTTATAACGTTTATCAGCTTTATAGAAACTTTGTGTGGGGGATGCTGTTGGGGTTTGTAGTTTATAGCAAGAAAATTATATTAAAGAGGCAGTGATAGCACAACAAAATGAAAACTATTTTATAGAAACGTCGAGGGTGTAATGATTTTTTCCGCTTCCAGTGTGTCTATGTGCAGTAAGTTTGAACACAAGAGCCTCGTTTATTTTTGATTTGATTAACGGTATTTAGATACAAAATTTATACCAAATTTAGTGCATTAATTATAACTGGCATTATCGCCTTCACTACAATTGATCATTATTTTCGTTCACATTGCCTTCACACCCTACCTAAGTTTTTTTCTATTTGATAGGATATCTTTTAGGTTGAATTCTCTCTAAAAGTATGCTTAGGTCCTAGTTTAAGCCCACTCACAGCTTATGGCATAAAGCTTGAGAGCGTCTAGAATATGATCAAGGGTTTTTTCTGTTCTTTTTTGCTAACCCTTTCCATGCAGGAGGTATCCTCCATAATTCAACCACATGGTATGTTAGGAACTCGCTCATGATTCGCTCCCCATGGACACGAGACTTTGTTGTCTCAGAGCACATTGTTCTCAAAGTCCTAGTTTGAGTAGAATTTCTAGGTCTTTCGCTTCCCTATTGCCATTTTATTCACCAGATAGCTTCCTCCATAAGCCAGATTGTTTACCATGAGCAAAATAGGTCTACTCTACTAGACCACAGAAACAAGTTTGTGTAGAAGTAGACCTCACCTGGGACCTCAAAGAGTTTGTGGAAATTCAAGTTGGGGATGTGAGACACTCCCAACGAGTCTTGTATATCAACTTTCCCAACACCTATTTTTGTTGCCAAACCACTGACCATAAAATTTAGGACTGTCCCCTTTAGTTAACCCACAACAATGCATCCAAATACTCATCCTCTCCTCCTAAACCCTTTCTAGAAGATGACAAAAAGCCATCTAAGGGCAATTGGACTACGATAAGAAAGAAGAACTGCACTAAATCCATGAGCTCAAGTGCAGGAAATCCTAAAAGAGGCAAGTCGTCAACAAGTAAGGGCCCGTAGGACTGGGCTCCTATTGAGAAAAAGCCTTCTTTGGCTAAAGCCCCAAAATTAATAGAAAAACCCAGGGTCTTCAACACCCCTCTTGTAGTCAATATTTTATCCTAGTGTCTTGAGAATCTTTTGCCCAGTTCTTCTGATTTTTTAGACTCACAGCCAACTAATCTTCCACTTCCTGCTTGGTAGGATGTACCCAAATGCTCTCGCAGCCCTTCTAGGAGGCATGAAGAGTCAGAGGAAGGAGAGTATCAGGTTGATCATGCTATGAAGAAACAATTTGATGATTTTTTAAATGTCAATGATGGACATTTTTTACAAAACTGTTATGATGCCTTAGAAGGCCTAGACTCTGAGGATATGTTTCTTGACACACATCATTTATGAATTGCTTTTTATAGAATGTTTGGGGTCTTACAGATCCAAAATGTAAGTTTGTTGTGCATGATTTCAGAAGGAAGTTTCTCGAGATGGACATTCTTTGTCTACAAGAAGTGAAGGTGTTGTACTTTTTATTGACAACAGTCAATAACCCTATCTAGCATGATAGAATTATTTTTTATAGTAATCATGAAGCAAGATGTGGATGTGTGATCTTGTTTATTTCTCCATGGTGGTGGTCTTACTTAGTGCAATATGGCATGGACCCCACCAACCAATTAGTTTGGACCCTTTTCAACATTGAAAGCCAATCCTTTGGATTTATTAATATTTATGCCTCAATTGATGTCATTGAACATACCCATTTATGGAAATAGATTGTGGATGATCTCCCTAATGCTCATTGGGTCATATGTGAATTTAATATGGTGGCATTTCCTAAAGACAAAGTGGGCCATCTACCAATGCATTGGGCATTTGGTGAAAGAGAGGCGTGGTATTATATGTGTACTAAATGGGGATTTTATGACCCTAATTTAATTTGTTAGCCTATAGACAAAGTGTGGTACATCTAGAGCAATCTCAAGGAGGGTCCCACTTAGATTCTAAAGTGCCTAGTTAGAGAAATGATGTCCACCCAACCATATTTTTCCTTCGATAATGGTTTTTTCTCTGATGTAGGTGTTATCAAATTTTGGGCTTTCCAATCACTCCCCCATTTGGTTTCGAGTGACATGGAAATTCATGAAACCCAAGGTCCATAAAACAAAATTCTTTCTTAACACCTCCCTGTTCAAGCATGGGCCCACTATGGTGCACATTCATAGACTTTGGAATATGGATCGCCGTCCATCCCAAGATTTTGGTTGGATTCTTTGGTGGGATGATGTCATTAGAAGGACCTCTCACTTTTTGAGAATATATGGCTACTAACTTTCTAAAATTTGATGAAACTCCTACTCTACTACTTCCTCAAAGTTTAGCCATACGAATTTAGCACTAGAAAGAAATCCCTTCAATGAGATATTGCAGGTCAGAGTCTCTTCTTTGCAGTATCATATCCAGATTACAAATAATTATAATGCTTGGGGAGCTCAAATCAAAGCCAAACTCCACTGGCTCAAGATAGGGGACAAATCCTCCAAAAACTTCTTTCAAATGCTTCAAGCCAAAAACTCAAAGCAACAAATCTAGGATATCTCTGATGCTAGAAGGAGATTATTAGAGACACCGTAGATTGGTCAAGCCTTTGTCCTCCATTATCAACAAGTTATTAAAGCTTAAACATCCTCTATAGAGCATGATATTTCCCTTCAATAGTGCATTGCAAAATCACTCCTACTCAGCAGGTGGCTTGCAATAGGCTCTTCATTATGGATGATCTACATGAGGCAATGGCTCATATGGCAAACGATAAAGCTCTAGGTATTGATGGTTTCCACTGTGAATTTTATAAAACCCTATGGAATCTTGTGGGTGATGACTTACACCATGTTTATCAAGAGGAATTTCACACAAATTCTCTAGGGAAGAATATAAATAAAGGAAACATTAAATTCATACCTTAGCAAGGGGATCCTAAATTGATATGTAATTGGTGACCAATCACCCTTCTGAATGTTTCCTACAAAATCATTGCCAAAGATTTGGTGCTTTGGTTGTGTATTCTATTATCACACATCATTTACCCTAAGCAAACATGATTAATTAGAAGTAGATATATATTAGACAATACCATTATGGTTTGTGAAGGAATGGACTGGGATATAAGATCTAAGCAACAAGTTATGTTCATAAAAATTGATTTTGAAAAAGATTATGATTGTATTGAGTGGCCTTTCATCCTGGTGATGATTAAAGCCTTGGGCTTTGGGCCCAATTTCATTCAAATTGTCCAGATGATTTTTTTAGATGCCTTGACCATCCTCTCTATTAATTGAGTCACTTATAAGCAATTTGGTTTGTTTTGATCTATTCACCAAGGATGCCCTTTGGCACCCACCCTGTATGTGCTTGCAGCTGAGGGTTTTGGATATCTTCTTAGCAATGCCCAAGATAGGGGCCTTGTTAAAGGAATATATCTCCCTCTATATAAATAAAACCCTCAAGAAGATATGCAATTGCTTAATGGCCACTTCGTTGACAATTATTTCCTTACTATTATTGAAGATGAGGACAATGTGGAAAATGCCTTGTAGTGTCTCAACACCTTTTGCCTTGCCTCTGTCTCAAGCATCCAATGTCAAAAAAACTTGTTGCTATAGGTAATAATACCTCCCCCCACCAGCATGGGCTACCAAATATGGATGGGTCTGGATCCAACATGATTAAATCTTCAAGTTTCTTGGCATCCATTTTGATTTTGATGCCTCTTCACCCATTTTATGGTAATATGTTGTTGACAGAGTAGTAAAGAAGTTGGAATATTGGGTGACTAAGCCCTTATCATTAGTAGGTAAATTCAAAATCTTCCCAAAAGTGATTGTGACCACCCATGTTTACTAATCTTCATGTTATGTGCCTTCAAAGAATTTTTATCAGAAACTTGAAAAACTTCTTAGGGATTTTCTTTGGGCCAATTCTTCTCATGGCCATGGATTCCACAAGGCTGTTTGGGAATACTGCTATGTCATAGGTATGGGGATCATTGATGTGGATCATAAATAAATTGCCTTATGTGTCGAATGGATTGTGCAAGGCATTGATGACAAAGAAGCTTGTAAGGTGTTGTTTTGACATTGCATCTCTTTGGGCCTGCGTAAATACAAAAAAGCATAGAAAGGGCTTGGATTCTCCAATCTAATCATCATCAAATCCCTTGTTCCAATTATAGGATCCTTTGTGGTGAAAAGTATTTAAAAAGCATGGGGAAGGATCAAACCATGGCTTCTCTGGAATGGCTTAGGGTTATGATATGGGTTGTCTATTAACTCACACTCGCTATGGTGGTCACCTGTTATCAATTTCAATGAAGTTCATATGGTTGAGATTCCTTAGATCAATGCTCTCAAGTTGTTTTGTAGAGGCATTCATATTGTCTAAGTTTTTGTAAGCAGTCTCACTCTTGGCTATCTTGAGAAGAGGTGAAAACCAAATTTTGGTTAGCTAATGGTGATAAATAATCTTACCAAGAAATCCTTAACATTATTTCACCTTCAATGCTTCACAAAAATTTTGTTCACTCTGCTCGTCCTTGGTGGAAGGACTGGAAGTGGTATGTTGAAACACTATTTCATAATTACACCCCCCAACTTGTCTATGGGTGGCTTAATCCCCGCATGCCTATGATGGACAAGCTTAACTCTTGTTGGGGTCTACATTCTTCCATTCATACCTAGTGCTTCCATTTTCACATTCTAGGAGGCTTGCTTAGAGCCTAAGCTAGCTCATTTCGCTTGGTGTATTTATATCAAGGCCTACCTATAGGTAAAAGGCTTGTGCACTTAGGAATTTCCCTTCCCACTTTCCCTTTCTATGGCCATTTGGAAATGCTCCCTGATCTTTTATGGCACTACTACAAAGTTCAAAGGGTTTAGATATGGATTTATGACCTATTCAAGCCCTTCCAGCCTAAATTTTTTCAATGGAAGCATATCCTTCTTGGAGATAAACCCACCTTTCCTTTTAAATATACCCAAGTCTGGCATACTTTAAAAGTGGATATTATATTTTAGTTATGGAAAGAAAGAAATAATATAGTATTTAACATTGCTTCTTCAGATTATAATTTTTTGCTCTAAGTAAGTCTTCTATTATTTCCAATGTTCTTTTGTAGATACAAGTGCAGGCAAATAAAGTTACCATTGAGCTTAGCCATCTCTAGGACCTTCTCACTCATTAGGGAGATGTTCATTGTGCTATGACATAGATTCCTATATCTTCACCCAGGGATAATAGAATTGATGATAAAATTGCCATTCTACCTCGGGGTGGGCACTAACATGATTGATCTCGACATCACTCTCACATTACACCTCGTATTAGCACATGACCCCTCTTGGGTAGAAGTGAGGGTGGAAACCCTTGCCTCCTTCCCCTACTATCCAGGATGGTTGGGATGCTACTCCTCCTCTGCATCTAGATGATTGGGGGAACCATGTAGAAATTGGTCAGATGTATTTGACAAGTTCCCTAGACTCTCTCTAGCCATTTCTCCTACTTAACCACAAGAAGATGATAATGACACTAATCAATCTTCTAGTTGGGAGCCAATTCTAGATGGCAATAAATAGCCAAGCTCATGATGGGTACTGATGATATGGATCCTTCACCTTCTAGCCTTGCTTTGGTAGCTTAATATTCTCTCTTATAATGTTCTAATGACTTGTTCCTAGGTAGGTCCTAGTGTTTTTTTTTCCTTTTATTGTTTCATGTTCCTAGGTTTGGCCTAGTGTGACGTTGAGGTGTGCTTCCATATCACCTATTTGTTTTGTGAATTATTTATATATTATATATTTTGTTAATATATAGATATATCTCATCCAAACAAAATTATCCATTGTTGATTTGTGCCATATGGTTTGGATAATTAGGGATATGATGGGAATGTTGATGAATTAGAGAATCATACAAAGTTTTGGGTCTTATTTTTGTGTATGTAAATTTTAGGTTAAATTTAGGCATTATTTTATGCATAAGGTGTAGGTGGGTGGGTTTTTAGAACCAATTTGCACTTTCACTTTAATTTTATAGAAGATATGAAGTGTGTTTATAGTGAATATTATAAGTCCATAATGAACTACATTGTAATGACTTACGTTATGGTTTTTGACCAACATAAAATTGTGGAGAATGTGATGCAAAGGTTCTTATAGAAAAGTCTCAACTTGGAGTTATTTCCCAATCACCTTAGGCTTTGGACCCTTTCTACTAGCCTTTTGACCCTTTTTTCACTTGTATAGAAAAAATTACAAATGGTTATGACTTACCAATGGTGTATTCCCCCTTTTTTTTATTAAGACACACCTGAGTGTCAATTTTGGTGGCCTAATTCCTTGTCTAGGTCCACGTTCCTTCCTTTAGGCCTCCTTAAGCCCTTGCACAACACAGTTCACTAAAAATTGTAAAAATGGGTTTGTAAAATACTGAAACCATGTAATTCAATTAGATCATTCTAAAATGGTTCAGACTACCAAAAGTTGTGAATGTTTTATGGTTGGAAATGGAGTTATGCAAGAAACCCTAGTTTAGGGATTTTAGGTGCTTGTACTAACCTAAAAGAAAATATAATTCCACTGTGTATATTTCTAAGGATTTCAAAGATAAACAATAAGTTTCTTAGGTATATATTGACCTTATGAAATATTTCCAACCATTCGATAGTGCTTATTAATTGATTTTTAACGTTTCCTAGTCTATTATGTTGTTGACTATGTGAGGAAATTGGTGGTTTACCAACCTATGTTCCTGCAGAAAGGAACAAACCACAATACCAAATAAATAAAGATTAAAATTACCTTATATAAAATTCAAATGACTTACCTTAATGTCCCTAAACACTTGACCATCATTTTACAAATCATTTCTTGCAATGAAAGACACACACAATCCACTCACACAATGTCTGCTACAGGAAATCAGAGCACATCACAGAGTTGATTGTCAATCAATGGTCCTTTATTAGTTTTGAACCTTTCAAATTAAATAAATGTTAGATAAACTTTTATACATGTATTTATATACAATTTAAAAGTCTTTTATCCCTTAACAACACAATATAGTTTGCACATAAAGAATAACTCCTAAAACAAGGGCCTGTTTATAAATATATCTGAAACCAAATGATTTGATTACTATTCCTATCAACTCACAATATCAAAATACATTAAAAAATACTTCAAGATCATGTAGAACCATTATTATATTCCATTTGATCATCTATCTTAAAAAATACTATTTGTAACCATGTCAAAATACTCAAGATAGAGGTATGTATACACTTTCTTGAACAAGGACCTTCTTTCCTCTATTCCTTCAAGTATGATCTCTTCCAAAACATGAATTAACTATCTCCTATTCAAAAATGTCTTATTTTATATGGATATCAACCATTGTAACTACCTTGGTCACCACCAATGGTCACAAGGTGAGTTACCAAGTATGAAATTTTGTCTAGCATGAGTTTTTCATACAAATGAGTCTTTGGACCCTTGTTATGGTTTAAATAGGACCTTAATGGTGTTTATAAATTGTTAACATACTTGTAAAATCCATTCCATTACCCCTACAAGTCCTACAACAAGCCAAAATTTAAATTTTGAATACAACTAGTTTCGGCAAGAAAATCCTAAATTTGAAATTTGTACTACCTAGATGCAATCCTAGGATACTAGTTTGAAATCTAAGAATGATTGGGTCATTTTAAATCCATAAAAGGAATCATCAATCCTAAATGAATGAAAAAAAACCAAAATTAGATAAAAATTCTCTCTAATAGTGATGTTCTTGCATCATATTCCCACGAAAAGGAAAAAAAAGAACTCATGGGTTATTGTCCGTGAGTGCTTCTAGAGTACTCCACTTATTTATGTCATGTTCATTCATACATATGGCATATTTTACTATTTTATTCTTCCATTTGAATATATACTTGAAGTATTGTTTGTCTCTAATCCTCTTGATCACCTTCTTGTCTAATATACACTCCATTTCTTCTATCTTGACCTTAGGCATCTGTGTTGCCCAATCTGGGTCTATTGTAGATGCATCCTCTACTATTTTTCCTCTTTCATCTACTTCATTGTAAGGTTAAAAGTATGAAACATTTAATATAGGTGAAATTTCTACCCCACTAGGCAACTCCAATTCATATGCATTATTTTCAAACTTTCTGAGAATATTGCAAGGACCTATCTTTTTCATCTTCAGTTTGTTATATTCACCTCTTGGGTACCTTCCTTCCTAAGATGAGACAATAATAAGTATCCAACCTATAAATTCACTTCTCTTCTACTCAAATCTATCTATTTCTTATACTTGTCAACACTAGACTCCAAATGTTTTCTTAATAATTTATGTACCTTTTTCATTGCCATTGCAAACTCTTCACTTTCAACACTTCTCTTGTCCATATGGCTGATTTTTTTGACCTTAAATAAACCTCTAGGTTTCATCCATAAATTACTTGGAATAGACTCATACCAATGCTCTTGTTGTTAGAATCATTATAAGTAAACTCTGCTTGAGGTAACACAAGATCCCACTGCTTGGGATGGTCCTTAGATACACACCTCAATAAGTTTCCTGGACTTCTATTCACCACCTCAGTTTGTCCATCTATCTAAGGATGGTAAGTTGAACTCAAACTCAAATTTGTGCCTATCTTCTTCCACAATGTTCTCCAAAAGTGATTAAGAAACTTGGTATCTTTGTCAGAAACAATGTTCATGGGCAATCTATGAAGTCTCACTACCTCCTTGAAAAACAAATTGGCCACATGTGTGGCATTATTAATGGTTCTACATGGTATGAAGTGTGTCATTTTAGAGAATCTATCAAAAACTATAAAATTGAATCAAAAACCCCTTTTGTCCTAGGTAATCCCATCACAAAGTCCATACTTATGGATTTCTAAGGCCTATTTGAGACTGGTAAGGGTTGATACAAACCTGTATTAGTAATCTTACCTTTTTCTAGTTAACAAATCTTGCAGCTTTCCACATACCCCCTTACTTTTGCTTGCATTCTAGGCCAATAGTAGTGCCTAGTGAGCAACTCCAATATCTTGTCAAGCCCAAAGTGGCTTCCCATGATTCTATTATGCTTCTCTTGGATCATATTTCTTATTATAGATATTTTTATCACACACAATTGTACTCCTTTGAACAACTATCCATATTGAAGTACATATTCCAACCATGACTCCTTGTTGGTTGTACTTGGGTACTTGTATGCATGGTATGCTTCCTTCAAGTTTTCATCATCCTCATAAAAATATTTGAGTGCTTCAATCCCAACACTTTCTAACTAAATCTCATGCACTAATAAGACTCTCCTGCTCAATGCATCTACAACCTTGTTGCTTTGTCCTTGTTTATGCTTGATGGTGAAGGTAAAATTTTGTATGCATTCCACCCATTTCACATGTATTTGGTTCAATTTGGGCTAATTAGAGTTGAAATGAAGTGCATGATTATCTGTGTATACTATGAACTCCTTTGGCATGAGATAATACCTCCATTTCTTCAATGCTTTCACCATTTCATAAAACTCCAAGTCATAGGATGAATAATTCCTCTTGGAATCATTCAAATTCTCACTAAAATATGCTATAGGTCTACCCTCTTAGCTTAGGACAACCCCTATGGCGACACCACTTGCATTGCACTCTATTTGGAACACCTTGTTGAAGTCTGGCAGTGTTAATATTGATTGCTTCATGATTATTTGCTTCAAATACTAGAATCTCTTCTCTACCTTCTCATTCCAAAAAAAGTTTTTGTCTCCCTTGATAATGTCAATTATGGGAGCACATATTCCACTAAAATTCTTAATGAACTTCCTATAAAAACTTGCAAGACCATGAAAACTTCTTACCTCTCCTACTATCCTAGGTTTTGGCCACACCATGATTTCCTTCACCTTGTTCTTGTCCATTTTTATCATGGCTTATGATATGACAAATCCAAGGTACATCAGATCTGATTTCATGAAATCATGTTGCTTGAGGTTGATCCATAACCTCTATTATTGTAGCCTCCTCATAACCAACTCTAAATGATGAAGATGTTCCTCCTTGCTTTGGTTGTATATAAATAGTCATCCAATTATACTTCTACAAACTTTCCTATGAAATATTTTAGTACGTCATTCATTAATCTCATAAAAGTTCTTGGTGCATTATTCAAACAAAATGGTATGACCAATCATTCATACAAACCTTCATTTATCTTGATCTTCCACTCATCATCTTGCCCAATTTTTATCTAATAATATCCACTCTTGAGGTCAATTTTGGAAAATTAGCTTGTTAAACTCAAGCAATCCATCAAATCCTCCATCTTAGGAACTGAAAATCTGTATCTTATGGTAATATTATTTATGGCCCTAAAATCAGTACACATCCTCCACTCACCTTTCTTCTTTGGCACCAACACTATAGGCACTGCACAAGGACTCAAAATCTCTTTTATCATCCCTTTGTCAAGAAACTCTTGCACTTGTCTTTTGATCTCATCATTCTCTTGTGGGATCATCTTGTAGGTTGCATTATTTGGTAGACTTGCTCCAGGTACAAAGTCTATGTGATGTGTTATACTCTTCATAGGTGGAAATGTGTTGGGTAGCTCATCAATAACTATGTCTACATAAATATCTAATATTTATTGGATCTTTTGGGGTAGCTCATTGATCTTAGTGGATATGATAACAGTCTTAAGCTTGATGACCAAAAACTCCTTACCACTTACTAGCATCACATGTGAGCTAACTTATTGATCACTCTCCTTCAGGGGCATCAAAGTGTGACTGACTCCATCCTTCATCAGAGTGTACATGTTCCTTATTCCATCATGAGTGGTTTTCCTATCATATTTCCAAGGCCTCCCAAAAAGCACATGGTACACATCCATTGGGATGATATCACAAAGCACCTTAACTTTATATGTTATGATTTGGAACTCTACCCAACTTTATTCACTCACTAAGACTTGCTATCCCTTATTCAACCATGAGACCTTGTATGGACTAGGGTGAGGTGATTTTTTCAACCCAAGCTTATTAACCATTTCTACTGAAACAAGGTTATCCATGCTTCCTAAATCAATGACCATTTTGCAACACTTACCTTGGCATTTGTAAGATGTCTTGAAGAGAGTCTTCCTTTGTGGTCGCTCCTTCTCCTTGGGTGGCTTGATCAACACCCTCCTCATGAGCAATTATTCTCCCACTTCACGTTCTTCCATGTGTGATGGTGAGTAAACACTCTCTTCCTCAGCTCCTTATATAATCTAATTTCTCATTTCATTTTTTGGGATTCTTACTTGATGGTCCTCTAGGAATTCTCATGAATTATATCCAACAAACTTATTGAACTTGAAACACCTTCCTAAAAATCCACTTGATCCTCTACCCCTTGACGCATAACCACCTTTGTCAAAAGGTCTCTTGCCTCTAAAACCACCTCTTGAACTAGTGGGCTACTCTTGTGAATTGCCTGACTCACCTTGATGGCCTCTTTATGAGAAACCTCTACCTCATTTTTGTCCTCTACCTCTGAAATTTATTCCCCTTCCTCTATTCTACTGATTATGTTTCATATTCAACTTATCTTCAACCTTGAGTGCAAATTGGTAACACTTCTTTAGTGTTATTGGGCTAACAAGTGCTAGTTCATCATGTAGATTATACCTTAGGCCATTCAAATACATTAAAATATTATTTTTATCTTCATCAATATGTCCTAACTTGATTTTTAGCTTATATAACTCTTTTTTATATGCCTTCACAGTCATGTCCATTTGCTTCAAATTTTGCAATTGTCTAAATAAGTTTGTCTCATAGTTACCTGAAAAGAATTTACCTTTGATATTGGCAACCATTCTATCCTAAGAAGTTATCTTGTTCTTCTCCTTATTTCTTCTCTCATCTTGTGTAAATTCCCACCATAATGAAGCATTCCCCTTTATTTTGGTTCTTTCAAACTTAACCTTCTTCTCATCAGGTACCTCTTCATACTCAAAATATTTGTCTAACTCAGTTACCCAATCTATGAGTTCTTCTCCTTCAAGACCACCTACATAGGTGGGAAATTACACTTTTGGTTTTTATCCTTGACCCATGATCGCCTTCAAGAGTCTCTCTATACCCTTCT
The DNA here is from genome assembly GCA_037957365.1 of Torreya grandis. Lineage (NCBI taxonomy): Eukaryota > Viridiplantae > Streptophyta > Pinopsida > Cupressales > Taxaceae > Torreya > Torreya grandis. The sequence goes on along the minus strand of JARHVA010000605.1, from coordinate 2,006,092 downwards.
CTTAAGGTCCTTCAACTGTCTTTTCTCCCTCTTCTGCCTCATGGTCTTGTGGATCATCTTTCCTGTCACTCAAGTCCCTTGTTAGGAATCATCTTATTTGGTTTCATTATACATCAGCAAACCTAGAATAAAATCTAACTCTAAGGTCCCTCAGCTCTACCAACATAGTATCTTGGTTCCCTTGGTTCCTTACAACACCTCCTCTGTTTCTCCTAGGTGGTATTTTGATCCTTGTTCAGGAAATCTATCAAACAAGTACCTTTTGTTCTCTTTTTCAAAGGATATTATCTCTCCCACTTGTTCTAAGGTATATAATCTTGTCTTTGATACCAAAGTGATGTAGAGGTTCCTATAGAAAAGTCTCAACTTAGAGTTCTTTTCCAATCACCTTAGGCTTTGGACCCTTTCTACTAACCCTTTAACCCTTTTTTCTCAATTTTATGGAAAAAGTACAAATTATTATGACTTAAAAATGGTGTATTCCCATTTTTATTGTTAATACACACTTGAGTGTCAATTTTGGTGGCCTAGCTCCTTGTCTAGGTCCACTTTCCTTCTTTTAGGCCTACTCAATTAGGCCTCCTTAAGCCCTTGCACAACCAGTTCACTAAAAACCATACAAATGGGTATGTACAATATTTAAACCATGTGATTTAGTTATATCATTATAAAATTATTTAGACTAACAAATTTTTTGAATTTTTGATGGTTGGAAATGGAGTTATGCAAGAAACCCTAGTTTAGGGCTTTTATGTGCCTATACTAACTTGAGAGCAAATAAAACTCCACTATGGAAATTTATAAGAATTTTAAACATCAAAAATAAGTTTCCTAGTTATATCTTTACCTTTTTTAAGTATTCCAGCCATTGGATAGTGCCTATCAATCTATTGTTAGTGTTTCCTAGTCTATTATGTTGTTGACGGTGTGTGGAAATTGGTGGTTTACCAACCTGTGTTCTTACAAAAAGGAACAAAACAAAATTAAAAAGAAAATAAAAAATTAACTTATATCACATTCAAATTACTTACCTTATCATCCCTAAACACTTGACCATCATTTTACAAATCATTTCTTGTAATGAAATATGCACACAGTCCACTCACATAATTCTACTATAGGAAATAGGGGCACATCACAGAGTTGATTGTCAATCAATGGTCCTTTATTATTTTTTAACCTTTAAAATTCAATTAAGGTAATATAAACTTTTATACATGTATGGAAATATAATTTAAAAGTCTTTTATCCCTTAACAACATAATATAGTTTGCACATAAAGAACAACTCCCAAAATAGGGGCCTATTTATAAATATATATGAAACCAAATGATTTGATTACCATTCCTATAAACTCACAATCTCAAAACAAATTAAAAAATACTTTAGGATCATGTATAACCATTATCAAATTCCATTTGATCACATATCTTGAAAAATATAGTCTGCAACCAAGTCAAAATACTCAAGATAGGGTCTATATACACTTTCTTGAATAGGGACCTTCTTTCCTCTATTCCTTTGAGTATGGTCTCTTCAAGAACATGAATTAAATATTTAATATTTGAAAATTTCCAATTTTATATGGATATCAACCATTGTAACTACCTTATTCACCACCAATGGTCACACGCTGAGTTACCAAGTATGAAATTTGGTCTAACATGAGTTTTTCATACAAATAAGTCTTTCAACCCTTGTTATGGTTTCAAGAGGCCCTTAATGGTGTTTATAACTTGTTCACATACCTTTAAAATCCATTATAATACCCCTTCAAGTCATACAACAAGGTAGAATTCAAATTTTGAATACAACTAGTTTTGATAGGAAAATCCTAAATTTGAAATTTGTACTACCTAGATGCAATCCTAGGCTACTAGTTTGAAATATAATAATTATTGGGGAATTTTAAATATATCCAAGGCATAATCACTCCTAAATGAATGAAAAAAAACCAAAGTTAGACAAAAATGCTCCCGAAGAGTGATGCTCCTGCATTAGAATGTTACACTTTTGATTAAATTATGACATGCACCTTCACCTGCTTTTCAAGTCCAAATAATTTTTTTCTTTTGATGAGATGGGGATATTACACCATAGTTAATATATGGTAATTTTGGGAGATACCATTGTTAAACCATGACAATTCCAGAAGCTACTCTTGTTTATCTCTCAAACTTTAAATTCTAAATTGGGATTCAATGAAGACATTTTAAGGAATGATTTAAAAAAAATAAATTTAGAATAGTTGATGATGAATCTTTGTATTTTAAAAAATAAAAAACATATTTATTATGTGCTATTATCAAATTAAAAAAATTACTATTAAATATATAAATAATTTATATAACCTAGCTTTTATGTATAATTTTTATGAAAACTTAGTGAATGTTTATTAGAAAATTTTTAATTGGCAAATCCATTTTTTATATATTTTTTATGTCAAAAATTAGTCATTGGCAAAAATAGCCCATCAAAAATACTCTGTTGGAATTATAAAAGCATGATGATTTTATTACAGAGCTGAAGATCCACTAATAAGTAGACCACAAAGGATAATGATCATTATCTTCATACCATTGTTGAAATCATATTTGCCATTACTTAGGTTTTATTTCTTAGATTCTATTAGATGGTGTATAATGACCTGTGTTTTTATTTATAGATGTTTACTTTGTACTCTAATTATTTAACTTTCAAAAGATGAAAGTTATTTTTTCAACAAAAAATTGTAAAGCAAATGTTAACCTCATAACATAATAAAAAATGTTATTTTGTTTCATCAATTCTTTTAGGGTTTTTGAAGGGATGATGACCACTAGGTGATTCGATGCAAAACATAGTTACCAAGTTCAGAAATTTGGATTCATTTGGGACGGAAAAAATATAAAAATATTGAATTTTTGAACTTTTTTGAAAAATTTGATCCAGAATATATACATATTTATGTGAGCATAGTTTTATAAATATATAAAATTGACAAATATAATGAAATACATTAATAAAATAATATAAAGTGTTAATATTATATAATATTTATGGTTTCTAATAAAGTAATATATAATATAGTAATATAAAAAATAATAAAATAATATATAATATTTTATTATTATATTAAATAAATAAAAATAAGGTTTTATAACATAATCATGGGGCTGAGAGAGAAGAGTGAAGGGAGGAATTCAAATTTGTGGGCTGGGTAGAAAGAGGGGGAGAGTGAAGGAGACAATCTAGACCTCGATCTAGTTAGTATATTAAGAGTGAAAAGGCCCACTAGGTGGGAAAGAACTAGTGTGAAAGACTAGCAAACCCTAAGTTTTAAAGCTAAAGATTCTAGGTGGGGTTTATTAGAAATAACCAGAGTGGAAGAATTTTTGAATCCAAGTGGTAGACACATGGGTTTTAAACTATGTTTGGAGGGAGTATGAACTAATGAAATCCCTAATGTTATCCTGTAGAAGTTTGAATGGCCCAATAAGTGGGAAAGAATCAAATTAGAATCTTGGCATGCAACAAATATTGGAGTGAAAGATCCTAGGTGGGATATGACAAAAAAAACCAAAGTAGAAGACTGGCTAATGCCAAACCAAACATCTATAGATTTAATATTATGTCTAGAAAGGTGTCAAACTAGAAAAATACCCATGATAGTAAGGTGGCATTATTTTACTAGATTTAGAGAAAAAGTATTTCTACTTGGAGACAGATTTATAAGACTTCTACTATGATAGGTAAGATTATGGTCTGACAAAAGTTACAGTCTAGAACTTGTTTCATCCTGAAGGAAAATTAACCTATTTCAAGGGTAGGGTGGTATTGTCTTCCCTTTATATTCCTATTTTATCTTGGTTTTATCCTAGGGAATATATTTCACATGGTCTATTAGTTGTTTATTTATCTCCCTCTCTTATTGAAAAAGTGAGGAAGCTTGGTTATTTTTCCTATTATCATCTATTTTCTACCATGTACCAAGTTGATGTTAAACTACTGAGGGATTGATTATTTAAATTTGATATCCAAATGGAGTCTATATTCTTTTTATTTGATGTGAAATCCATGACTTGGGACAATGTTTTTCAAGGTTCAAAAGTGGATGTTAGAGGACTCTTCTTCAAATATCTTTTCCTTCATGGGGCTAGAAAGTTGTAGGCCTTAATGGAGGAAGTTAGAGGATTCCTCATCAAAACATTTAGGGTTTGGGTGGATGATAGAGAAATTTAAACCTTCCCTCTTTCTATGGATGTTATAGGATTCCATTTTGTTATCTTTTCAATAAGGGTGGATGTTAGAGGATTTCATCCTATCTCTTCTAGTTTTTGGTGTTTGTCTTAAAACATCTATGTGTTTTTAATTCATATATTGGTCCATTGTGCAATGGTCATCCCAAACATAATTATAGGAAGAGGGATGATGGTAGATATATTGTTGAGGATTCCTTAGCAAAAGTGGAGACAAAGGTGATTTATGATGAGCTAAATATTCCTATTTTGTATCAAGTTGTTGCTAGATGGCTAAGGATGAGTTGGATAGTTCCTTGTGATTTAGCCATTGCTTGGCTTAGTGGGCATGTAGATCCATTATTTATCATTAAATTATGTGGAGGATTTGATGATGTTTCAAAGAGGCAAAAGACTATCTGATCCTCACTATATTTTATCCTACATTAGAAATTTTTAGGAAGCTCAGTTCAAGTATGATATTTTTTGTCTATATTTTATGTTTGATGAGGAGTTTCCTGCCTTTGTTTCTAGATTGATAAGGATGATTTACCTATTTTAATACTATGATTTATCTACTATTTAGCTCAGTGAGTGTGCATACTCACTAGTTGTGCTTTAGTTGTGTGACATTTCAAGGAGACAAAATATTAGTAGAAGACAGTCTGCTTCTAGATGGATTTTGTTCTATAATAAAAGTTTTGGGGAAGCTCTATTGAAGGGTGATAGTTATTTTATTTATTTTATATTTTTTGAAGATTTACGTTCTTTGTATTGATTAATTTGTGGGATCCTTAAAACCCTCTTAAATCAATTGTGAGATCCATCAAACCCTCTCATTGGTTGAATTGTTATGGTTGTGATATCATTCAAACCATCTTGTTGTAACTAACATGGTTATGAGACCCTTAAAACCCTATCCTTGTGAATAAAAGTTGTAGGAACCTTAAACCCTCTTGGTTGGGGAGCATTGTTCAAAACCCTACTTCGTAATTATGGGTCCAGTAATCAAAACCCTCATTTGTCTAGTTCATAGCTTTTATTTTAAAAGCATTTATCCTATCTTAGGGTTTTTTTTAGTGGTTAATCTTTCCCCTTATTTGAATCTAAATGTAAAACACATTCTCTAATAAGATCATTGACTACAACATTAATATTTGAAACTATAGATCTTTCTTCATGCATTTCATCTCCTATTGATAAGATAGAGGGATCTGCATCTATTTTCTCCTTGAGAATAATATCTAGATACATTCCATGTTCTTTGATTATCCTCCTCAGTGTGTTATTATTTATATTAACTAGTAGAGTTTTTTATTTAAATGCAATTATGTATCTTAATCCACATTTTAGAGTTTTGGGGCAGTTAGCCTTTTCATCATGAATGTGCTTGGTGAGTTCGAAGGCTCATGCATTAGCCACCTCTTTCTTGGGTTTACCTTATTTATTTTTTGGCTAAGTATTATCTCCTTTCATTGCTACCATGTGGCACTTTGATGCAAATTCTTCATGAAACAGTCCTCAGCTCACCCAGGAGTAACACCATCTGGACACGTGGTGTCATGGTGTTATCCTAAGACAGGTTTATTTTTTTGTAACTTCAAGTAATGTCTTTGGTTAATGAATTAATATGTGGGACCTAATGTGTAGATATAACAATGAGGAAAATGAAATTTCCATGTAGTTCCCCCATGCTCATTCTTTGCAAAGGAGTTCTCAACTTTCTCAGGAGCAATGCCAGCTCACCACATGGTGGCTCTATGCACTATTAGATAAAAGGGATTCAAAGGTGAAGGATCACTCCTTGGTATGCCACACATCATCCTAGTACTCCTTGAGAGAAATTTTTTTCCTGTCAAAGTTTCAAATAGTGCCATTGGTTGAGGGGAGTGGTCCCATTTCTAACAAAAAATTTAGAGGTAGTTTCAAAGGTAGGCATACATCACCACAGTGATTATTCTAAGCATCATGGGAGATCATGAGGCATCAATAATTGCACCATATCCAATATTTTGAAGACCAATTGAACTCATTAGTTGAAGATCCCCATTCAGTTGTAATGGCCTCATCATAAGTGCGAGTGCCAAGTTCTAGGTATCATTTCCTCATGAGGCTACTATGCCTATATATTTAGGGATCTTTTCTTTGTAAAAGGAGATTGAATAATAATTCTTTTTATTTTATCATAAAATACCTATTGTAAGTTTTGGTTTTATGAATACAAATAGAATCAATCATTTTTTCATTTCACAACCTTAGCAGGGCCCCTCATGAGAAGGATTAACTATTGTATATTGTGCCTTTGAGCATTTTGTATTTTTTTTTCAATCCAAAAATGAAGAGGATGTGGTTTTATATTTCAAATTGAGTAGAATCCATTATTATTTGTTATTTCTATTCTCTTATGCTATAATGTTGAATTTGGTTTATATTACATGCTTTAAATCATGCATAATTTTAATTGTCTGTGATGTTTAAAGGTTCAAGCTACTTTATGTAATATTAGGAATAGTCACTTCAATAATCTTGGTGAATTACCTTTGATAATTTAATTTTAGTTTTATTTTTACTTTATCTTTACCCTTTTCATCCCCAATCAGATGAAGAGTCAGCTTCTAAAATTCCAGAGGTTGTTTTATAGATCATAATTCAATCCCACATCTGTAAAGCTTCCCATAGGAAGTTGTTTGTTGAGAGTGAGAGTTTTAGGCATCAAATTTTTTTATTTTTTGGCACACCTGATGGGACTAAACTACTAGTATACTTGATTAAAATTCATATTTTATGAGCCATAGGGCCATCATAAGGTCACAAATAGTGAATAATCCAAGATTAATACTACCACCTATAGTAGATGCAACTCGTTGAAGAACCACAAGTTTTGGTGCAACACAACAACCATAGTAGATAGATATTATAGGACCACAAAGAAACTTTTTAGCATGGAATAGTGGTATCCCACTCATCCTTCTAGTAGCCTCGCCTATGTGGGATCCTATTTTTGACAATGCCTTAAAGGCACTCCCTAAATTCATAAGGGATGATTTCAAAAGCCCAAAGAAAAATCTTGAAGATGTCTCCAATGTTTGTACTATGCATTATGTAACATAGTAGAACATATCCTTAAGGCTACTACCTACCTCTTTCAAAGGGTGAGCTCTTGATTGGCATTAGTCCTTGCCACCCAACTCCATTGCCACTTGGGATGAATTGGGAAATAGATTATTAATATAAGGGAGAGTACCAATTATATTTGGGATCACACAATAATACCATTAGACACCATACAACAAACAAGTATATGAGTAGAAAATTCTTATAATATTCAATCTTTATTTCACAAGGTAGATTATTATATTCAACACACTTGGTGCTCACTCTACAAACCAAAACTTACTCTCACTTATTATCTCTCCCTATTCCAATCTAAATTTAATGCTCAACCCTAATTTACTTGGTCAAGACTCACTGGATCTCACTCTTTATTGTTTGTTTCTCTCTTCCACCACACTCTTTATAATAACTGCTTCATCTTAATTTATCCTCTTTGCCTCCTTAACACTTTAGTGCCTAAGCTGACATTTGAATTTCAAACTTAGACCAATGCCAACTACCAAATCATCCTTTATCATACCATAATAAATTTGTGTTAGGATTTGTATCCATCCAATCCACCTATAATTTTCCCTTGTAATATCCCCTATAGTTCCTAGGTCCACGTGGTTGCTTTTCCCTAGGTCCTAATAGTTTTTCACATATTATGCATTGGCATGGTCTTGACAACTGACATCTCATTTACTGAAAATTTAGTTCAAGATGTGCATACTAGTTATATGGTTTAGATTGTGCATGCCTATTGTATTCATATAAAATATGAAAATTGGTAGCTTAAGTGTGGCTTGTGATACCCAACCCGTAGGTCCCTCTTACTTGCTCTCATGACCCTTCTAAGTAGCTTTTCATTTATTCTCAGCCATCTATAGCCTTATAAATAGTGATTTCACCTCTTCCAAGTTTATTTTACTTTAAATAAATTAGGAATAATACTCAAATATTCCCAAAATAGTTAAATCATTTGGTGAACCTGACATACTTCGTTTGTGCATAAAAACCCTAGAAACCCTAGGAAAAATTTCTTGCTAATTTTAGAAATATTTTTTATAATTTTTCACTTTCATGTTTAAATCATAAATTCACTTTAATTTTTAATATTCCATAGTAATTTTTAAAAAAAAAACATTTTCTTTCAAACTCTAATTGCATATACTAGGTCCCTTTAAATCAACAGTTTTGCCAATATTTTTCTAATTTTTTTCCTGCATATTTAAATCATAAATTCACATTAATTTTTAAAATTTCTTAGTAATTTTTAAAATATCATTTTTCAAAAACCTAGTTACATATACTAAGTCCCCTTACTTTTGAGGTGTCACCTTAGATCCAATTTAGATTTCATATAAAATTACAAATAGATCTTACTCATTTCAAAACATTTCTTGCAAATAATAAGGAGCTCATACTTGGTCCTATCATGTATATGAATGGTGAATTTTACCATATGTTATTGAAAATATTCATTCTTTCCCTTTCATTTTTACTTTTCATAATAAAGGATGATATTAAAAAAAATTATTTCTAAAAATGTACAAGATTTCAATATTTCTTTTGCATATTCTCTTTCTCTTTCATATAGAATAATTTCTAACTCTATTTTTCTAAACATGTTAGAAATTTTATGTTACAAGTTAAATTTTTTTATTTTTATGCGTTAGTGCAAAATTCCATTTTCTCTTATCTCTTTTTTATTATCTCTCATGTGGAATATTCTTTACAATCATATTACTATACAAATTATAAATCTAACGACTTCTTTAGCATGCTATCTCTCTCTTATGTGTAATTCAATCAAGAATCAAATTATTACATACTTAGAGGATCCATTGCCTAAGCTAACAACCACCTATCAAGTTTCAATTTCATATCTTATATACAAGAAAGAATTTCCTTCTCCTCCTATCCCCCAAGAGGGTGATAGCTACTTTCCCTCTAACTAGGTCCATGCTATCACCCCTCCAAAAGGTGGGGTAGCCTATACTATTGTTCCTAATGTATACATTCAGCTTATAGCTTCTTCAAATCATCTTCAACTTATGTGCTTACATGTTCAATCGGAAGCAACTAAGGTTTGCACTTGTAAGACTCTAAGGGATCAAATCACTAGTATGAGCAAGTTAATTTTACATTTACAAACACAAAATTAAATATTCCATGAAAAGATCACAACATTGGAAAATCAGATTATAATACAAAAATCTTAAAGGCACCCTAGTGGCAATCATGTATATGCACCTTCACCTAGTCAATTGGTTGCAAACAATGTTACATATCAAAACAAGAAATCAAAAGAAAGTAACTCTATAACTAGTAGTTCAAAAATAATTAAAAGATCAAATAAAAGTTCAAGTGAGGTACTAAGGGCAATGATTAAATCTAATTTGATCAAACTACCTCCTCTATGTCCAGTGAGAAGATCCAGATATTATTATGCATATCATAGAATGCATGGATATCACACAGATTCATGTTTGGTATTGAATAAACATATACAATAGATAATTTCTAATGAGGACCCTATGCAAGGTAAATCATTCAAGCAATCCATATTGACATAGGAACACATTCACAAAGGGTCAAATTTAGAAACAATACAAAAGTGGTTACCAAAGCATAATTCATAATAAAAAATGGATGAAAAATTAAAATCAAAGCAACAAACAATACCACAAGCATAGGTGAATCATGAAAAAGATGAAAATATCCCTCTCCAAAATGAGGCTCAACCTTTAAAGTAGTATGGGTTTGGTCAAAAATATCTACAATAGTTTGATTATCAAGGTCAAGGGTTGGACAAACATGTTCATGGCATTACTACTCATATTCTAGAAGTTGATAATGTTTGTCACCAAGGTTTGAGATTTATTGAACATCCTAAGGCAAATCATTCACAAACACAATTTATCAAAGGAAAAGATATAGATACAATAAAAGTCAATGTTAACATTCCATTGGTTCAAAATCAAGATGATAATGATGAGTGGAATAATACAAGTTATTATGATTTCCAAGATACCAATAATGAATCTGAATATTCAAAGTCATATTTTCATCCATTCCCCCATGCTTCACAATCATGCATGATTCCTTCATTTGATATAAGACACCATGATAGGCGGTCTCTTATGAGACTCATCGATTAGTATCATTTATCTCAACTTACTTGTACATAGCTTTTTTTTTAAATTTTTTGTATATAATTTATCAGATTTAGATGTACATAGTTTCCTTATGATTTCTTGTACATAGAAATATTTCAAAACACCAAAAACTTTCAAATAATTCAAAAACATAAAAACATTTCAATTGTATGCATTCTCCATGCTTTACATTTCTACTACCATGCTAGACTTACATTTGCTATTCTATGTTATTGTTTGTTGATTTATCTACATTACCATGCTTCACTTGATCTTCTTTGAGTGTGTGTAGTGACTTCTAGATCCTTGATTTCTTCACTCTACCCATTAAGGGGGCATCCTACTTCTACATTTGAGACATACATCAACATATTTACTCACTAGGAGCATCTTCTACATGACTACACCATACAGGTTATGTAATTCCTATACCACACATTCTAGTTATTATGATGATGTACATTATTTACTAGTTTACATAGATTACTCTATTGACATTTCAATATTATATAACACTTGTGTATTTATTAGCATATACCTACTCTTTTACTTCATGTTTTGTATACTTTTACTTCTTGCTTTGATTAGTTAGATGCCATTGTATTTCTAGCATTTACATGCTTTCTTTTCTTACTTTGCATATCTATATGTGATTGCATTTCTCATTTCCTATTTTATCTCTTGTATGTGCCTTAGGACATTTGCCAATGTCCTTTACCTATACTCTTCTTTGTGATTGTGTCTTTCATACTAACCTTCTTGTTTCTAGTTGTATGTGTATGTGGCATTTGAAGATGCCTTGTATACTTGATTTATATTATGAGTGACATGTTCCCATGTCCCTTGTTTTCTTAGCCCCTTGGCCACTCTTGTAGTATTATTGCTTCTTTCTTTGTGTGCTTGTTGCTTTTTTTATTTTCAATTGTTTGCAATGCCATGATCCACATCATGCATTATCTTGATTTCTTGGATGCCATGATTGACATCATGATCCATCCCTCTGTGACAACTAACAACTAACCAAACTTCTATTTTTAGTTCATTATATTTCACATGTTATTACATTTTTATATCTATCTAGGCATACCCTTGTTGATCTAACAATCTCCATTACAAACCATGTTATATCTTGAGATATCTTGTCAATTATAATTACTATATCATGTATTTTACAACATAACACACTTGTAGGGATATTTATTTTAAGGGTAGTCATTTTAGGGTCTTCATTCCTACCCTCAGAAGAGGGGGCAACAAACAAAAGTTTTTGTCATAGAGATCAGAGCTCTTACCAGTCAAAAAATCAACCTTCAAAACACCTAGAATAATATTCAAACTTCAAACTAGGTAGAACAAACCAGGTAGATGTAAACCCCATAAATCCACACACCAGTGATTATGAACATCAAAGTTACCCATGGACCCCCTACAACCCCTTTTTGGACCATCTAACACCTCTCAGGCCTAACCCACCTATCTACATCTTGTTTCACCAAATAGGGTAAACTTGAAAATCAGGTCCCCTTTCCCTCTGGACCTTGACTGTTGATGGTTAGCTTAACCATTGATGGTCACCCTGATCATTGATGATCAGGATCCACCATCTCAAATAAGTATGAAAACATCATGCAAACTACTACCTTAGCTTTTCTAAATATAACTTTCTCTTATTTATGTTGTGAGCCTTTTGCATGCACAAATTATATTTAGAAGCCCCCGTTATACCTTCCCTTCCACCTCTTGATTATGCCTATAAAAGAGAGAGGCCTAGGATGCCTAATGGATCTACAATTATTATTAGGAGCTCAAGTACTCAAAGTCCCCTTTTTCAAGTCAATCAAGTGCTTTAGCAATCTAATGATAATAGAAACATCATTCACATCATCAAGCCATTATATTAAGAATAGACTCGATCTCACCACTCAACCAAGATTCTAGGCACTGTTACTCTATTGAAATCAAGCCAGATCTCGCCTATGGGCCAACAGTGCCAACTACTCATCCAACCCACTTATGAAAAGACAAGCCTTTATTTGTTACTATTCATGTGCTTTATTTCCATTTTTTAATTAATTTAGCCTTTGCCCAACCCCCATAATTCATTTTTGAATCCCATCAATCTAATATTGATCAAACCTAATTTTGACATAGTAAGCCACTGATGGTCAACATAACTGCCAACAGTCAGGCATAATCATCGATGGTCAACTTAACCATTAACAGTCACCTATGGTAGAAAAACTAAAAGTTGAATTAACGCACTTACACTTATCTAAATATGATTTTTTAGTTTTTGATTGTTCATAGACCCCTTTCAGACCTTTTGAGTCATACCTTGACTAATTAACACTAACACTAATTAGTTTATCACTAATTTGATCATTATAGCATATCTCTTTGTAAAACAATTCTTGTTATCAATTTCAATACCTTTTGATTATTGATGCAAGCACTTTATTTCCATTTTATCAACTTAATTATTTTAAAATGGTGGATTAACAGTCCCTAAAGAAGCTCTCACTTCTAGGATCTAGCTAGCACTAGGTAATCCACCTAGCTACTTATCTAACCCACAAATTTTCTTTAGTGATTTATTACATGCAGGTCATCCTCTCAAGCCAAAGAGGAAATCTTCATAATATTCTGACATAATGCATGCACTTTTTATCAAGTATTCCTACCACAATCTATATTTCTAGTTTTACTACTTTCTTCTAAATATTAGTGAAATATTCTAGCATGACTAATATGACCCTTGTCTCTACTCGAATTTTATTTTTATTAGCATTTGTATGTTTTTTCTCTATATGTGCTCATAATTGAAATCATATTTTCATTTAGATCTAAAACTTATGAAATCCATTGATTTACTACTTCTAACTCACTTAGCTTAATTAACAGTATCAAGATTAATCATATCACACTTATGTTACACAACCAAACCACATAATCAATCAAACACCATCACTTACCTGAGACAAGTCCCAACTAGGATTTCATCACCCAGTGGATCACCTTACATTACCTGATGATCCTACTTGGATTTCATCACCAAGAGCAGGACCCACTCAATTTTCTAGCTGAGTATAAGCTTTGGATAAATGGTATATATTGGCTAAGTGACCCAATGTAGCTTTAGGATCGTGAAGTGAGGGGAGCAATCCCAAGCACCAAGCCACATGCCTAATTCAATATAAGTTATATTAAGCATCAAAAATAACATGAGACTATCCATAGATTACTTATATAGTACCTGATCTACAAGCCAAGTTCCATCACACATTCTCATAAACTAAGGCATAAACCAAAAGTGAGATTAAAATTAACCTCTAGGTTTAATGCACTTCATAGTGTTTGTCTTGATTGCCTTGATCATTTTATTGTCTTTTTCTATTTTGAGAAATCAGATTGTTCTTGTTTTCTTCCCCTTTCCTTGTATGGTTCTCACTCATCAGTAGTGAAGAGACTTGGCAAAACCAAACCCATCACCTAAATCAACCTCTTATATCTCTTCATCTATGGAGTATGTCTCTAAGGAAAAAGATTCACCTCATCCATTGGGAATCCCTAATTTCCCTTGAGTATTCCCCCAAGGGGACATGGATTTTACCACCTTTTTAGACAATAATCTAGTGGCCCTTCAGCACTATCTTAACACCTCTTCTCATCATACCTCAATTTCAACTTGACCTCAAGATCCTCCTTATGGTATGCCATCCCACCTTATGGAGGGTATCCCAATTTCCATGGTCACCACCCAACCTTTGACCACCCAAGCATCTTCATCTACTAATCCCTTTAATGCTATGGCTGAGAACCAACCGTTACCCTTACACCATCCACCCCTACCAATGACTCCTCTACCTTGGGGAAAACCCAACCATTAACCCATTATGTCACACTTGTAGCTATGGCACCCACCACTAGCATCTCCAACCTCTCCTTTATCAAACCTATCCCATCAATTAATACCTCTTTACCAAGCTTAGGGGTGCCTATCCCTTCTACCTCACCACTCATTAGTACAAAGGTCACTACCACTCCTCTAATTACCAACCTAACCATAGTTCAACCTACCTTATCATCCCAATAATTACCTGCATCATCTAACCTTAGTTATACCCCTAACTTGAAAGGGTATATACCTATTACTCAACCACCAACAATTACCTATCCTTATATGTCATCTACCCAACCTCTCATAACCTCTTATTAGTATGGGGCCAGCTCTTAGCCTCTTGTCAATTATCAATATATTCCCCAACCATAATATACGACTTATAACTACTCAAGTTCACCACCTCAAATAGACTTAATGAAAATAATCATGGATAAAATGAAAACTCTTGAGTCATCCCTTTCAAGAGCCCATAACATTTTATCTTATGACCAAATCTGTAATGAGCCCATCTACCCTTCAATTCCTATCAGACCTTATCTGACCGAATGGGAGCTTCTAAAATTCACCAAATTTAATAGTAAGGAAGACCCCCAACAACATTTAAGAGCATTTAGGCATTCTTGTTACATGATTGCCTACGACAATGCCCTACTCTTATGCACATTTCTTAGGTCTATTTCTGGCCTAGCACTAGACTAGTATAATGTCATTACCAAAAATTCCATCTTCTCCTTTAATTAATTAGCTCAAACCTTCTTGGATCACTTCTCAATCAACATATCCAAGAAAGTCTTTATCACTGACCTTTATGCCATTCGCCAATTTGAGGATGAGTTTATAAATGATTTTGTGGCTTGTTGGAGAAGTTTGATCAACTGATTATCATTCTCCTTACCTTAGCTTGAATTGATCAAAATTTTGCCCATGCTTGTGCCAAACACATATATTCTACATTATGTGCCCAAAGCTTCAAAACATTAGATGAATCTTTTACCATGGTGTGTAAGTTAGAGAATCAAGCCATAAATGAGGGTAAACTAAAGTTATGAAACAAGAACTCTACCTTCAAAACCAATGAAGCTATTAGTGTAGGTTTTTATTTTTCCTTATTTATTAATTAGGAAATATTATATATTTGTGCATACATGGAGTTTTCCTACATTCGTGGGATAGGCTAGCTTATGTGGAGATTGTGTGTCATATTTGTGTCATAAGGTGTCATAAGAATGTCATAAGATACTCCTATTTTGGGTATGGGAGTTACTTCTCTATTCTTGGCACCTTGTCACCACCTTTTTTGGAGGAGTCTATTCTTGGGGTGCTTTGACCACCTTTTGTGGAGAAGTCTATTCTTGGGGTGCTTTGACCACCATTTGTGGAGGAGTTACTAGCTCTCCTATATGTATTCTTCATTTTGGCCATTTCATGTTGAATAATCAAATTTTCATTTTCTCTATTTTGTCTTGTGTAATTTCTCTTATTGTGTTAATTTCAAATTGCTTTAGCATCTTGTGGTGTGAACTTGTTCATCTTATGTGATCACGTCTTCATTGCACTCGCGTTATCCAGATTCTGGCAACAACTCTGATATGGTATCAGAGCAAGAACGGTAATCGTGTGTATGGTTATGCTTTTAAGTTCATTTTGAAATCAAGAAGAGTGGAGTTCTCTTTGTTTTTTTTATTTTTTAGGTTTGATCTAAAACAAAAAAAACTTTCAAAATCTCTTTTGGTTAGTTTTCTTG
Source organism: Torreya grandis (assembly GCA_037957365.1). Lineage (NCBI taxonomy): Eukaryota > Viridiplantae > Streptophyta > Pinopsida > Cupressales > Taxaceae > Torreya > Torreya grandis. Next base: position 1,989,976 of record JARHVA010000605.1, on the reverse strand, counting down.
GAAATCTTTGGTCTTTGGGTGTCTTGGCTGTCTTCACTTCAGGGGTTGGTTCAGCAGTTAGCCTGGGCACCATTGATGTGTGCAAGAAGTAGAGGGAGGAGCAGCTCTAAGCAACTTCATTTCCAGTAGCAGAAGTCCTTCCTCCCAACCACACCATCAGCGGTACGGCATCCAAAACAGTTTTTTTTTGTGAATATGGTGTTTTTTTCTTGTATTCTTCTGCCCAGACCTGCTGTGCATTGAAGTCAGTAGATTCAAGCTTATTTTCTTTCCCAACAAGGTACCAAACAGGCATACGGCGTCTAGCACAGGTCTGCAATTATTTTTTTTGTCTTTTCTAAGTCAAAATTTTGGACTATGCATTTTTGGACGCCCCTCCCTACTTGGCACCCTAGGACACTTGTCATTCCTTCAATTCTATCTATGCTTCAATTATCTTAGTTAAAATTGACTTGATAAAATAAAAATCAGTTAATTTGATTGAATATTAAGGATTTTAGACAGTTTTGTATTTTGGGGATTTTCAATTAAAACTTGTATCTTCGCCTGTCGAAGATGAAGGGTGAGGCCCGAGTTGGCAAGAGGCCAATTCCCCCTCACACAAACCTCATTTGGATTTTTCATTCCATGCCAAATCTACAAGTGGTTGGAAGGCCACTTTCTCTCCCCATAACAGGCATTTTTTTAATGTTTTAGTGCTTTTTTTTGTAAAAACACTAGTTTACAAGAAAATTATAACTTTAATATCTTGCAAATGGTAGCTCGATTTTGGGTGCCATTTTTTTCAAAAGTGTTTGTAATTTAATTTTCCATACCGTAGACTTATTATTTATCAAAAATGCACTAGTTTATAAAGTGCCAAAAATTTGGGTCTCATGAGACGCATTTTCTGCTGAGTCCGACATCCTATTTGCTTAAGTCTTGCACTGATTACTCTAAGATGCATTTTTGGCTGAGTCTAGCATCTTTTGAGCGTGCACTTGCATATTTGGGGGGATCAACATTTTGGGGGGGTGTGATTTCTTTTCACAACTTGCTTTCATTCTCCTTTCTGCATAAATTCACAACTTGCAATCAACTCAACTTCACCTAAATTCAGCTAAAAATGGATTCTTTTTAGCTTAAACCCCTAACACCCTTCAAATATAATGAATGGAAAGTCAAAATGTCAATCATTCTTAGAAGCAAAGGGTTGTATAGGATCACCATGGGTACAGAATTAAAACCCAACACAGATGTTGAAAAGGTTAAGTGGTACAGTCGCAGTGATGAAGCCTTTGGGTTATTGAGCTTGTCTGTGTCTCCAGAACTTCTCTTCCACTTAGAATCCTCCCAAACTCCTAATGACATATGGGACACCTTAGAAAAGTTGTTTGGGAAGCTTGATGAGATGAGAGGTCATGAGCTCGAAAACGAACTCATAAGTCTAAGTCCTAATAACTTTGACACCCTACAGGACTTCTTCACTAAGTTTAAGGCCCTTAGATTGCAATTGAAAGAATGTGGGATAGAGAAGAAAGATGATCACCTTATACTTTCTATTCTCACAAAGTTAGGTCCAAGCTATTCAGTCTTTGTCTCCACTTTTCATGCCACTAAAAGTGCCCTTGGCATTGCATGGAAAATGCCTTCTTTGGATTCATTCATTGCCGACTTGACTAGGGAGAAAAATAAGATAATTCAAAAGGGCACAATGAAGTCTACTCAACCCCAAGTTTTGATAGCTGGAAATGGTAAGGATAAAACTTCAACAAAGGAGAAGAAGAAAAAGAATAAGGACCAGGAGAAGAAGAAAGAAAACAATAATCCTGTCAAAAACAACACTGAGTCTTCATCCTCTAATGCTAAACTGAAGAAGGAGAAGGTTAAGTGTGCCTATTGTAAAAAGACAGGGCATGATGAACACAAGTGCATGAAGAAACAAATAGATCACCTAACTCATCTTCTAGAGAAGAACAACATAGGTGTTCCTGAGTCCATCAAGCATAATTCATCAACCCAAGATTCTACTAAGGCAAAATGCGAGGGTAAGGAGAAAGAAAAGGGCAAGGCCCTTGTAGCAACTGCAGCTTCTACATCTTCATGGGTCATATACTCAGGTGCTTCTCACCACATGGTCTCTTCACTAGTTGAGTTTTCATCTTTAGAGCCTTGTAGCATGACTTCAATTAGTTTGGGTGATGACACATCAGTTTCTATTTCAGGGAGAGGGTTAGTTGAAATGGAAGGAGGAACATTCAATAATGTTCTAAGTGTTCCTTCTCTTTCAACCAATCTCCTATCAGTGTACCAAATCACTCACATTGGTCAGGGCATGAGAGTTGAGTTTTCACCAGATTTAGTATCTATCAGGGAGTTGCATAGTGATACTACAGTGGCAGTAGATAGGGCAAATCACCAAGCTAGGTTATACACCTTCTCACATTTTGCATCAAATTCTTCCCTGATAGCATTGCTGACTCATTCAGATGAAGTTAGCAAATTATGGCATGAGCGGTTTGTCCACCTTAACTACAACTATCTTGAGCAACTTTGCAAAAATGACATGGTCATTGGCTTGCCTCGTGTCCAATTCTCAAAAGAACTTTGCGAGGGGTGCTCCCTTAAGAAGCATCCCGAAGCAAAATTTGACAAAATCAAAGCTTGGAGGGCTTCACAACCTTTGGAGTTAGTCCACAGTGATGTATCAGGACCCTTTCCCAAACCATCTTTCATAAGGGCCAAGTACATCCTCACTTTCATTGATGATTTCTCTAGGTACACTTGGATATATTTTCTCAAACAAAAGTCTGAAGTGTTTGAAAAAATGTTAGACTTCAAGGCTCTTATTGAGAAACAGAGTGAGAAATCCATCAAGGTTCTTCGAACTGATAATGGAGAGGAGTATGTCAGCATCAGGTTTGAGCAGTTTTGCACCATAGAGGGGATTGATTTGTAGTGCAGTCACTTATAGTCCTTCATAGAATGGGGTTGTAGAATGCAAAAAATAGGTTCTTGAAAGAGATGGATAGCTATATGATTCACTCCAAATCCCTAGCACCACAATACTAGGTCGAAGCCATCAATTGTGCTGGCTACATTCAGAACAGGGTTCCTCATAAAGCTTTGAAAGGGATAACACCCTTTGAAGCTTGGCATAAAAAAAAATCTGATGTTGAGCACCTTAGAGTTTTCAGATCCCCAACCATGGCCCACATTTTGAAGAAGAAATGCAAAGCTATGGAACATCAGTCCAAGCCTTGCATCTTTGTAGGATATCCAGATGGTATTAAGGGATATCGCCTTTTAGATCCAGTCACTCATGAGTTGTTCATCAAGAGAAGTGTCCATTTTTAGGAGAGTCCTAGAGACTCAACACTTGACACTTCTTCTCCCTCATCAGATCTACTTCATCATGATGATTCCTCATCAGATTTAGATCAACCACAACAGGTTCTTGAGCCAGAGACATCTTCTTCTTCTTTAAGTTTAGACAGTGAGGACAGTGATGCAGTGTCATCCACCTCTAGTCAGTCAGAGGATAAGGAGTTAGCACCTGACTCACCCACTTTTAGGCCACTTTGGGCTAGATAGACACTTGAGAGTGCTGGCACATGGGCAGGAGACCCTGCAGATGACAAACATACTAGGGGGATTTTCAGAGAGATGTACATGCCTTCTTTGCTTCAGTTTTGGATCCACAGTCTTTTCGAGAGGCATCGGGGGTACTTGAGTGGGATAATGCTATGGAAGAAGAATATTCTTCCTTAATAAAAAATCACACTTGGGATTTGACATCACTTCCTAAGGGAAGAAAGATGGTTTGATGTAGGTGGATATATCGAACCAAGTTTGCAGCAGATGGGTCGATTGATAAGTACAAGGCACAATTGGTCGCCAAAGGTTTCTCACAGGTGGAAGGCATTGACTACTCAGAGACCTTTTCACCTATTGCAAAGATGACTTCTATCTGACTCACCTTGGCTATTGCCATATCATATGGTTGGGATGTGCATCAGATGGATGTGAAGAGTGTCTTTCTTCATGGAGACCTAGAGGAGGAGATCTACATGGAGCAGCCGCCAAGATTTGTTCAAGATTCTTCCTTAGTATGCAGACTTAGAAAATCTATCTATGGCCTCAAACAGGCCCCTCAGGCTTGGTATGCCAAGATGGATTCCTTCCTTCTCATAGTGGGTTTCACTAGGTGCCATTCTGATCCCAATGTCTACTTCTTGCAACAGGATGATTCACTTTTGATTTTAGTTCTATATGTTGATGACCTTTTGATCACTGGGAGTTCTTCATCAGCTATTACAATGGTGAAGGCATCTCTCCAAGATAGATTTGACATGATAGACTTAGGTTTGTTGCACTACTTCCTTGGCATCAAGATCTCACAGTTATATTTAGGGATTTCTCTTGCACAGCCTAAGTATGCTCTTGACTTATTAGCTTGGTTTCACATGGCTGATTGCAAGCCATCTCCAACTCCCTTTCTATCAGGAGTCAAGCTTGAGGCTGATTGTTCTTCACCATTGGTTGATGCCACTCGATATCGATAACTTGTTGGCAGTCTCATCTACTTGACTCACACCAGGCTTGACATATCATATGCAATGGGACTTGTCTCCAGATTCATGCAGGAACCCCATGAGCTGCATTGGAAAGTAGCTAAGAGGATCTTGCATTACATATAAGGTTCACATAGATATGGGATTCATTATAGATTTGGCACAGAGGTTGACTTGGTTGGATATACAGATTTAGACTGGGCTTGTGATTCACAGACTCGCAAGTCCACTTCTAGTTATAGTTTCTCTCTAGGTTTAGGTCCTGTCAGTTGGTCTAGCAAGAAGTAGAATGCTATTGATATATCATCCACAGAGGCAAAGTATAGGGGAGCTGTTAATATAGCTACTGAGGCTATTTGGCTTTAAGGGATTATTTTTGAGTTTGGCATTCCTATCAGGCAGCCCACCATCATCTATTATGACAACCAGAGTACCATACAAATTTGCAAGAATCTGGTTCAGCACCAATGGACTAAGCACATAGAGATTCACATGCATTTCATTTGGGAGCTTATTCATAGTTAGGTCATTGACTTGATATTTTGGCAATCTTTAGAGCAGGTTGTAGACATCTTCACCAAACCTTTCATCGAGAGTAAGTTCATTCATCTACGAGCTCTTCTTGGGGTGCGGTCTACATCTATAGCAACATCATCTTCAGGGGGGCCCTTCTAGCCTCTTCTTTCTTTTATGTCTCTCTTTTGGGAGGGGAGTTTTTTCCTATGGGTTTTCTCCTTTTCTCTATCTTATGGGAGATTGCATTTGTACATGGGTACCTCATCAGGCCTAGTTACCGAGATCCATTTTTTATTTCCACACTGCCCACCTAAGCTGCGCTTATGGGGAGGTCTTAGTGTAGGTTTTTATTTTTCCCTATTTATTAATTAGGGAATATTATATATTTGTGCATACATGGAGTTTTCCTACATTCGTGGGATAGGCTAGCTTATGTGGAGATTGTGTGTCATATTTGTGTCATAAGATGTCATAAGATACTCCTATTCCAGGTATGGGAGTTACTTCTCTATTCTTGGTACCTTGTCACCACCTTTTTTGGAGGAGTCTATTCTTGGGGTGCTTTGACCACCTTTTGTGGAGGAGTCTATTCTTGGGGTGCTTTGACCACCATTTATGGAGGAGTTACTTACTAGCTCTCCTATATGTATTCTTCATTTTGGCCATTTCATGTTGAATAATCAGATTTTGGTTTTCTCCATTTTGTCTTGTGCAATTTCTCTTATTGTGTTAATTTCAAATTTCTTTAGCATCTTGTGGTGTACACTTGTTTATCTTGTGTGATCATGTCTTTATTGCACTCACGTTATCTAGATTTTGGCAACAACTCTAATAGAAGCCTCCTCCTCCAAAGTAGGCAATCAAACTAACTCTGAGACTAAGAATAAGGGAACTACAAATGTAGTTGTCCTTAAGGTTTCCCCACTGCCTAATGTCAATAAAATAAACTTTTTCAATCCCTCTAACCAAAGCTCGTAGAACCCAAATCAAAGCACCCAAAAATAATTTACTCCACTTGGAGAATATTATGCCTTGGTGTTGGAAAAGTTACTAAAATCTAAACTTGTACAGCTTTCACCCATCAAACCTCCCCATAATTTGATTTTTCTTATCCAGTGCTTGATTGGTATAATGAAAATGACCTTTGTGCCTTCCATTGAGTAATCAGATATGAGTTCAGCTGATGTAATACTTTCAATAATGTTGTTCAAATCCTTATTGACAAGGGGGAACTAATTTTGGATAGCCCCAATGCCCCTCAAAATCAATCCCTAGACATCTTCAAAAATCCCTTTCCCAACCATGCCCCTATAAAAAATGAGGACACATAGGCCGAATGCTCTCATGACACCCACATAGTCAACATGGTTTATGATACACCTACCCATGAGGAATTAACCATCCAATCTACCCACTCTTCCCCCACCTCACTTATAGAGGTAGAAGAGTCATCTTCCCCTCCTTCAAAGATTCAAATTGAGGAGGTTCCTTGTTCCCTAGCCACACTCATAGAAGCTTTGGAATCATCATATTCTACCCCAATAGGTACATATGAACAAGTAAATGTTCCTAATTTTCCACCTCCACCAACTACCCAACAAAACACTACTCCTATGGCTATTGTTCCTAAAGAAGTAGAATTTTTATTGATACTTCCCATGGATGAGCTATTTATCTCAACCTTAATTCCCTCACCTTAGGAAATCAACCAATGTACCAACTAGCCTCCCAAACCTACAAGTCTATCTCTTACATCCACTACCCATGAAGCAAAACCAGTACACAAACCTTTTTCCATATTAGTGAAGAAATTGGAATTTAACCTGAAACTAGATATGGATCAAGCCACTTTTTGGCAAAATTTAGGCCTCCCTTACATAAATAAACCTAAACCTTCTAGTGCACCTTTAACCAACCAATCTATCATCTTCCCACCACCTCTTAAACTAATTAGAACTTCTACCAACCTCTCATGTTCCCCACCAACTGAAGTAATCATACCTCAAATAAGTAAACCACCAAATAAGCCTATTACAAACCTTAGTATCTTCACCATAGGAGTTTGGTTTGCCCATCTCTTAAAGTGGAATTGACCCTATCTAAACCTCCACCCAAACCTTGACTTGAACCAACCAAAAGAGCAAAACCTTTGAATAGCCACATGTCTAGTGTTTTTCCTTCCTCCGCCCTACCCTCTATCTTGGGCCCTCATCCATAAACTTTACCCAAAAATCAAGTTCCTTTTAACATATGTCATCCAATACTACTAGTTACACTGACCCAATTATTGTCTGATACACCAGTCTTTCCCAAAATAATGGTAGCCAAACTATCAACCTCGAACCCTCCAACCACTAACATGCCCAAACTAAAACCATTACCTAGAAACATTACCTCACCCAAGCTTTCTCTTACCAAACCTACTACCACAAAATCACCCCACTTACCATCCAAAATTACAACCCCTAAACCTTTCCCACCTCTTGTTGAATCTTATTCAACCATTTTACAAAGTTTTTTACAATCTTCATACCTCAGCTTATCTCCTATCAGACCCTTCAATCCTCTTGGTTCAAAACTAGCTTGGTATAATGATCATCAAATCTATTCCTATCACAAGACACCTAGACATGACATGGAGAACTTCAAATTTCTCCAAACCATTTTACATTGGCTCTATGATGAGGATGCTCTCTTACTATAAGAGCTTCCCTTGACCCCTCTACCAAGGCATTCATTGGCCATTTACCAATTCATACCAGATCCTCCACTCTCACCTTAGAATGATGGGGAACCTACCCAACCTCCTATCACATCATTACCCTATATCCATACCATCAATGTGGTCACATGATCAAAATCAATGGATAAAGGGAAATCCAAGGTGTCCATTCCATGGACATACCCACCTACTCATCCCAAACTAAACCTGATCCAACCCTTTGTATCCTCAGCTCTACCTAAAGTAATCATCTTAGGCACCTTCATGGGTAATCCTTATAAATCCATTAGGAGGTTCATTCCTAATCAACTTCACTAAAATCCAACTAAGATGAGCCTTTATTAACTCATTTCCACTTCACCTCACCATCGCTAAGCCATGATAGAGGTTATGTAGGACATTGAGGTTAAACTAGGAGAATTTTAACCTATAAAGGTCTTCATGGGTGCTCTCTAAATCTCAACCCTTGTTACCTTCAAGTACTTGGAGATACCTTCCATCCACCCCAAATACCTAGATCTACCTCTCTTTATTACTACCCATATCAATCAAACCCATGTCAAATGGTTATGATTGATGGGGGAACCAGTATCAACATCATCTCTTTCCATGCCTACAATAAACTTAAGATACCAGACAATGTCATGTCTAAAACTTTAGCCATCCTTAGATCCTTTAATGGCACTATGACCACTACCTTGGGAACCATTTTCCTTCACATTCATCTAGGACCTCGCATGCTTCCTAAAATTTTCTATGGTCAAAGGTGAATTTTAGTACAATGTTTTACTAGGGAGACCTTGGATCTATGCCATGGTTTGTGTACCTTCCACCCTCCATCATTGTGTCAAGTTTAAACATGAAGTTAGGTTGTTACCATACAAGCTAACCCTATCCCTTTTACAACATGCAATATGACATATCAGCCTAATAATGTTCTCTTACCTCCATCCAAAGTACCACAAAAACCACCACCCACAGAAGCTAAAGCCATTTCTTCCCCTCCTATGGAAGCATCTTCTAGTTCATCTATTTTTGTGAAACAAATACCCAGCATTGATCCTTTGGAGTCTATCTTTCAATGCCTTTCCCTTGGAGAATACTATCTCCTCACCCTGGATGCCCTCCTTATCCCCCAAAAATTTGAGAAACTCAACTACCAATTAGATTAAGACCCTAAATTGGATCCATTATTCCTTTAGGAGCTCCTAATTGTCAAACTTAATTCATATATAGGATAATCGATAAGCCACTTAACATTTCCATTACCCACCCTTCGCCTTAACCATTCACCTCTAACTTCTCTTACTTGGACAAAACTGGCTTTTCCAAACTATACCTTCATAGGTGTGCCTGGAAGGGATTTGGCTTAGGATAATATGAGCATGGCCCACATACATTGAATTCAATCAAGACCCTTAAGCCTAATGATAAATTGGCCTTGGATTCATTCCACCTAATAAGAAGAAAGCCAACAAACCTACCACTACCATTATTATAGAAGAGAGCCCTTCCCTACCAACATCCCCTCAACCCGAGAGTGAGGATGAGGACATCATCCCACCCAACTTTGGTTTTTCATCAACATGATTACCCTCAGCCCCCTAACTTACCAAAAAGAAGGGGCACCCATATTTATCCCTTTGATCTATCTTAAACTCATGGGAGATGACTCTCCCACCATTAACACTATTGAGTGTCAAGATGATGATGTTATGATCACCTACTTGGTACACTAGATTCCTCCATCCACAAATATTTACCTCTATAAATCTCAACCATGTTGAATAAATCTACCATGGATATTTACATAGGCACTCTAGACAACCCCAACATCATCAAACTTGGTGAAATTCTCACCCTTGAGGAACTACATGACTACTCAACCTTTCTCCATGAGCATAGCATTGCATTTTCTTGGTCATATGTCAATATGCATGGTATTGACTTGACCATTACCACCCACAACATCATCACCACTCATGACACCAAACGTGTCAAATAGAAAATTCAATGAATGCATCCTTGCATAGCCCTCGTCAAATAAGATCTATAACACCTCTTTTTGGTTAACTTTATTCAACCCATTGACTATTCCCTATGGGTTTCAAACATTGTACCTATTACTAAAGCCATAGGGGGAATATGTATTTGTGTGGACTTTTGTGACCTCAACCTCACCTACCCAAAGGATGACTTTCCTCTACCTAGCATTGACCAACTGTTGATCTTATAGTACGCCACAAGATGTTATCACTCATGGATGAATTCTTGAGTTATAATCAGATCTTGATTATAGAAGATCAACACAAAATGACCTTTATCACTCCATAGGGGACTTTCTATTATAGATTCATGCCCTTCAGTCTTAAGAACATTGGTGCAACTTACCAACAAGCTATGAAATATATTTTTCATGACCTTATCCATATAATCATCAAAGACTATGTGGATGACCTTCTCAGGAAGTCTAAGCTTCACAAAGACCATTTATCCATTCTTAATATTATCTTTGAGAGACTTATCCATTATCACGTCCACCTCAATCCTAAGAAATGTATTTTTAGGGTCTTTTTAGGTAAACTTCTTGGCTTCATCATTTTCCTATGAGGAATTGAAGTTGATCTGGCCAAATCTAAATCCATCCTTGAGATGCTACCTCTGAGAAATATTAAATGACTTTTTAGCTTGTAGAGGAAACATGAATCCATTTGTCACTTCATCTTCCAACTCTTTGATTGATGTCAACCCTTCAACCACCTCTTGAAAAAGGACATCTCTTTTAAGTGGAATGTTGATTATCAAAAAGCTTTTGATATAATCAAATAATACCTGCTATCTCCACCTGTCCTTACACCTCCTAAGGATAACCAACCTGTTGTTCCCAAAATTTGTCACTTGTTTTTGGGACAACATATCAAATATTTTGTTCTTGTAGACCAAAATTCTCTCTTCCCTTCTCAAAAAATATTCTGAGTATTAAAATTTCTCAATTATTCAAGTCTTCTCAGCTAAAGAACTCACAGGTTCAACAGGTAGGCTTTCTCAGAAAGAAGTTCCAACACTTAGGCATTTTCAAGGCTAGTTCAATGCTGAGGTTCAATCAAAAGACTTAGCAGTGAGATTCAAACAAATGGAATGAACCCTTGAACCATTGAACCATCGAACCCAACCCACTTCATTAAGGTTCAAAGGTTTAATGAGTTCAAAGGTTTAAAAAAGAGTTAAGCACTCAACGAGTTCAAAGAAGTTCAACTGCTTTGAAAAGTTCAATGAGTTTGAAGACTTCAGCAAGTTCTAAAGTTTAAAAAGTTTAGCAGACTTAAAGAAAATAAGACTTTGAAGGAGAAAGGATGAACCATTACACCTTGAACCAAAATAGTTGAAAGTTTAAAGGTTCAATGAGTTCAACGAAAAAGAAAATAATTTAGAGAGTTCAAAACTTCAAAAGATTAAAAGAAAGAGAATGAACCGTTGAACTTTGAACCAAAATGGTTCAAGTTTCAAAGGTTTAAAGGTTCAATAAAGTTTAAAAGACTTAGAGAATCAAAGGGTTCAAAGAAAGAGAATGAACTGTTAAACCATTAAACTTCAAACTGAAATGGTTCATAGGTTCAAATGGTTCAAAGAGTTCAATCAGTTCAAGAAGTTTGAAGTTCACAAGGAAGCTTCAAGTGAAGGAAGGAAATGGAAGATTCCAGAGACAAGTTTGAAGAGATGGTTAAACTGATTGAACCAAGGAGCCAATAGGACCGCCTGAACCATTGAACCATTGAACTAATGAACTCTCATGGTTCAAAGGTTCAAGGTTCAACGTGGTTCAAGTGACCAAGTGACCAATGACATCCCCATGGATGTCAAAGTCAAGGTAATAAAATGCCTATTTATTTTCAAATGTGGCGCAGACCTGAGAACAAACTCAGCGACTAGCTGAAGAAGAAGCTGAAAGAGCCAATAGAAAGGGAAGAGATAGCCCGAGATCTCAGATCATGAGGAAGAGATAAAATGTGTTAAGAGAAGAGGGAACAAGAGGGAAAGACCAAAAATATCTATGTGGAAGTTATTCCAATAGGTGAAATAGTCCACCAGGTGGACATCAGAGAGTGCGAGCACTCAATGACACAACTTATTTTTCTCCATCAAGTAAAGGCGAAGTGGATAGCTACACAAATATCAGGAAGAGAACCAGGTGGCCTATACTTTAGTGGAGACATTTGAGATGAATTGGCATGCCACAATTAAGGCTGATGCCCTATTCTAGCATGGCCCCTTGACATAACTAAAAATGCATTCAAGGCATTGAATGCAGCATGGGCCATTTTATGAAACAAAGCATCAAGTCTTTCTTGGCTGCTATATATTGTAATCTCTTATTTTATGCAAAGGAGATCTCTTTGTTATAGAAGCAAAACTCTACCCAAATTGAATGGCATTACTGAGACTTTGAGCTTAGATTGTTAATCATATTTCATTATTTGAATGAGAAATTAAGTGACCTTTCAGACTTTGTGCTGGAATGGCTTGTGTTGTTAAGGAAATTGTTCTTATGTCTATTTCCTAAATGCATTCTTGTCCATTTAATTAAATAATTAGAACTAGTGCAAGTAATCGGGAAGGTGTCCCAAAGCCAACTGTGGAGAGACTTTATGCTGCCACAATTGTCTTTAGTGTGTGTGTTTTTAGTTTGTTTTTGTGTAAAAGATTTTGGGACAACTTTATGCCTCCATTGTCCTTCATATTTCACTCTTTGGAAGTTGAGGTGGAGACTTTGTGCTATACCTCATTTTATTGGTTATTGTGCCCTATCACATTTACTTATCACTACCAGAAAGAATTCTTGTTGTTTGTTGCAGACCACTTTTGAAAGAAGAGAAGTGCCTTCTGTCATTTCACCAAGATTTCTCCTTTGTCTGTGAACATCATCTTTGAAAAAAGAGAGATGGATGATGTTGTCTTACCCTTGAGTGTTATTTTTAGCTTATTTATAGTATATTTTTATAGTATATAGTACCTTATAGTTATAAGGAACCTCCCCTTGATGAGAGGAGAGATTTGTCCCCTTTTGATGTGGTAAACCTACACATTTGGCTGATCAATCTCCTAATGTTGTGGTTGAAACAACCTATTTTGCCCATCAATTAGCTGGTGACAAATATTCACTCAATAATTTTTGGTGACTCTGATGGGGAAGAACGCGTAGTTTAAAGCCTTAAGCTTCAAATTGAATCAGTGCCAATTCTTTTCCATTTTTACTTTACAATTTAGAAAATCCATGGTATACGTGAAGCCAGAGATCTAAAGGTATTATTGACTCTGTATTCAAGTTGGCACAACAAAGTGATTTTGATCTTTTCCCTTCACCATCTCACTTTTAACAAACTAGGAGTTTTCCTCCTACCAAAATTAGGTCTCTATTACCAGGCAAAGCATCCATTTCTACTGTTAATACAACTTTGTCAATACATACCCCTCAGACATTTGTTATCCCTCCCTTCAGTAGTCAAATCATGGCAATTCAAGGCCCCTAGAGTAACTCTCTTGGTCCACTCAATCTAACCCCACCTCTACATGAGCTACCTCACAGTTTAAGGAAGAATTTCTCCAAATTCTATGGTGATGGGAGAGTTCATCCTGATGAACATATTACAGCCTTTAGCATAGCATGTGGTGTGATAGGTGTGGATTATGAGGACGTAGTAGTTAGGCTATTTGTGGAAACATTGCAAGGCACTATCGCAAACTAGTTTTATCATCTGAAAGCACAAAATGTGACTGACTAGAACACCCTCAAAGCCAAATTTGAAGCCAAGTTCAAGCCTACAAAAGATGTGCATGCCCTACTGGCCCAGCTCACACAAATGAAGAAATAACCTCATGAACCTATGAGGGACTTCATATCTAAGTTTGACAAGCTAAAGAACATGATTCCTACCATTGCTTAGCCAATAGCTAAGAATCTCAAATGATTTTTCATCAACTCTTAGCTTCTTGAAGTGAGTTTTTTATTGAGATGTGCTGGTCACATAGACCTTGCTATAGCATAAGATTTGGCTACTGAGGTCGAAGATGATCTCATCTTGGCAAGGAAGATAAGGAGAGATATTAACAGAGGTAAATCTTCTTCATCCTCTGAATATCTATTTACAGGCACCACTAATCCTATTGTGCAGAAGCTAGAAAATGAGTTGCTAGCTCATAGAAAGTAAATGGCACAAGGAATGTTTGCTCCTCCTTAATATCAAGATATACTAAAGAGGACTTTTCCAAATCAGTCATACCAAGGCAATGCTACTAGGAATCAAGGGCAACCAAATCATCTTCCTCCCTCATAGGGGAAACTTGCCATTATAGCACCTCCAACCAATTCATTAGTTGGATATCTTAAAATAGAATTTGATTTCTCCTTCCAAACTAAGCTAAACCTAGAATATGATGTTGATCTCTTCACAAAAAACCAAGAAGAATCAACTGATGACTCCAACATTAGTTTCCTGAACTACCAGGATGAACCCAAAAGTAAAGGTGAAGCATTTGATGGGTCATACATTGTATTCACCCAGTCTTAGAACTAGTCAGCCCAACAAGCTGATAAGAAAAAAATAGAAGAGCGACCTCAACCAAAAATTTCAATTGCTAAGTGGGGAATCACTCTACCTTCTCAATCAAAGGACCTGATGATCCCTAAAAAAGTAAGTACCTCAAGTATGCCTTCACATTCCACTTCAATTTCGTAAATCAGTACCCCTCTCCTAAAAACTAGAAGGATGAACTACCTTCCCCTGTTCCTAATTCATTTCAGACATTTGATATAATCAACCATGTCAAGAAAACCAAAATTTAAATGTCTAAATTTGAATTCTTGCAATCCAACCCTAAGCAGTTGGATAAGTTGGTTCAGTGTGTAAAGAATAAAACTATCCCTACCAGACCAACTATTCTAAAGGTGACTCCCACATCTACCTAGAATAACCTTGTCATTACTCCTCCTGATGCTTTCGAGAGGACATAACCATTTTATGTTTCTTTGCTAATAAATTGACACCAGTTGAACAATTGTATCATAAACTCAGGTGCATATGACAATGTCATCCCTGCCAAAGTGAAAAAATTCTTGGACTCGCACTAATCAAGACCTTTGGGAGATGGTTCTCCATGGAGAACAAATAAGTGCCACTACTAGAACAAATCAAGGATGCCCAATTTACATTTGCGGCATTCTCAAAAAAGAGAATTAAGATGATAGTCCTGGTGGCTGGCATCCCAGCCTCATACGACATTCTTCTTAGGTGAAATTTTTGCAAGGATGTTGGTGGTGAGTTAAGTATGGACCTATTTGAAGTGAGGATCTCAGTCAAAGGCATCATGTAGAGATTGCTCCTTGAGAAAGAGGAAAAATATGTTGTCACTCAAACATCAGTGCCTGAAGCTCAAGTTCTATTTGAGTCTTCATGTGTGGGTAATTACTTCTTGACTATAGAGGATGTTCCTATCCTAACTGATAAAACTTATAAAGATGACAATCTAAAAATTGGTTCAGATAAAATAGCAGAAGACTTAATAAAGCATAGTGTAAGCCCAAAAGAATCTTGCCCTTCAAACAAAAAATAATCTAAGGTCAGTTTTTGATAATGTGTGGATTCTCAAATTTGATGACAACTATTCTTCTATCAACTTAAGAGCCAGGATTGTGTTGATATCTCCTCAAGGAGATATTTTCCCTTATTTTTATAAATTACAGTTCAACAACACCAATAATACTATTGAATATGAATCACTGCTATATGAATTAAAGGTTGCTCAAGATAGGGGCATCAAACTCCTTCATGCTAAAGGAGATGTTGAGCTAGTTGTTTTTTAGGTCAGGAACCTGTATCGAACCAAAAATAAGAGATTGTGCTATTATCGCAATCTAGTTTGGGATCAAATTGAAAGCTTTGATACTTTCATTATTTCTACAGTTTCCAAAGAATTTAATGACCGAGTTGATGCATTAGCTATTTCTACAACTCTTTTGGTTTCTCACCCAATTTTTAAGGGAGATAGATACACTATCAAATTGGTCTTTTGACCAAGTGTGCCTAACAATGTCAATCATTGGCAAGTGTTCAATATCGACAACCAAATCATCACCTTTTTGGAATATAAAGACAACTTTGAATAGCTTCACTTTGAAGGCAGTGAGCCTCAGAAACTTGATTCAGCCCCTAAAACAAGTTTAGATGCAAGTGAAGAAGTCCTACCGCTAAAAGGGAATAAAATTCCCAAAGGATTGGTTTCCCTTGAGAAACTATTTAACAAGCACGAAAGGTTCATCAAACATCAAAAAATGGATTCCATCTCCTCCCAGGAGTTTGATGAAATAAATTTGGGTACTAAGAAAAATCCCAAAATAGTTAACATTGGGAAGTGCTACACTCCTAAGAAGAAGCTCAAATTTATTGCCCTACTTTGCCATTATATGGATGTTTTGGCATACTCCTATGATGATCTGAAGTCACTAAGGCTTGAAGAAATTCACCATGAAATTCATTTCAAGAGTGATTTGATGCCTTTCAAATAGAAATCATGACAATATAATCCAAAGATATTAGGTACTATTCTATCTAAAATATAAAAAATGATAAATGCTAGAATAATTTTCCCAATCCATCATTCCACATGGATTGCAAATATAGTTCTTGTGAGAAAAAAGAATGGCAAAATTTGCCTCTACGTGGATTTTAGGAATTTGAATCAATCCTCCCTAAAGGATAATTACCCTCTACCCATCATGGATCAAGTCCTTCAGAGGGTGACTAGTTCAGATATGTTATCAATTCTAGATGGCTTCTTGAGGTACAATCAAGTGGAAGTTGGCAAAGCAGACCAACATAAGACTACCTTCACCACACCTTAGGGCACCTTTGCATATTGAAGAATGCCATTTGGCTTGATAAACGCTGGCGCCACTTTTCAAAGAGCAATGGACTTTACTTTCAAAGATGAAATGGGTAAGTTCATTATGGTGTAACTCGATGATTTAACAGTCTTTTCTAAGCATCATCCTGATCATGTGTGTTATTTGTAATAAGTGATGGAATGATGTTGCCAGAATGGCATTTCTCTAAATCCTAAGAAGTCTATTTTTAGGGTAATAGAAGGGAAAATTCTTAGACACATTGTATCTTGAGAAGGCATAAAGATTGACTCAAAAAGAGTCAAATCCATCCAAGATTTTACTCTACCCACAAGTAAGATTGCAGTTCACTCTTTCTTCAAAAAGGTTAATTTTTTATGAAGGTTCATTCCTGAGTTCACCAAGAATACTTGCCACATTGTGAACATGATGAAGGGAAAGGCCACTTTTAGTTAGACTGAAGAAAGAAAATTGACATTTCGAGACATCAAAACAGATATCACCCATGCCCCAATTTTGGGTTATCCAGATTATACCAAAGATTTCACAATGTACAGTTATGCTTTCAAGCACACACTTTTAGCAATTATGGCTCAACAGAACAAAGAAGGTGTGGAATCTCCCATATCCTTCATGATCTATCCTCTCAAATCTCATGAACTAAAATATTCAAATCTAGAGAAGCATGCTTATGTAGTGGTAAAGATAGTAAAGCAATTTTATTTCTACATCTTGAATTCACACATTATTGCCCTAGTTCTTGATACCATAGTCAAATCCATATTAACTCAACAAGAGTTTAGAACCAAAAGGGCAATTGGGTTGCTAAAATCTAGGAGTTTGATCTTGTTATCAAATTAATGAAGCTTGTGTAGGGAAGGGGTCTCTGCCAATTGACTGTTGATAACAGACCAAAAAAAATAAGGCATGAAGAAGTAGAAATTGAAGACACGCCAATAGCCCTCTTTGTCTCCACCATAAATGAGTGGTATTAGAGTATTGCTCAATTCCTTACTTATGGTGAGTGTCCTGCTCCCCTGTCTCATAAATAAAAGAGGACTATCAAGTTAAAAATGACCAATTTTGTCTTATGGGACAACGGCCTATATAAGAGGAACCTTGATGGAGTGTTCCTTCACTACGTGGATAAAGAGCAGTAGAACCAACTTTTGGAATCCTTCCAGCCTATGGAGGAATTTTTTTGTGCTTGTAATTACCCATAAGATTTTGTGAGCCAAGTATTACTGACCTAATCTATTTCAAGATGCATAAAAATGGGTACGAAGATGTGAACTGTGCCAATAGTTTGTTGGAAGACCCAAGTTAGTTGTTTTGCCTCTTAAGCCAGTGGTAATACAAGACCCATTTCAATAATAGGGAATCAATTTCATTGGTGTTGTAAACCCATCTTCAAAAACTAGACATGATTATGTCATCACAACCACAGATTATTTCATCAAATGGGTGGAAGCTATTCTAGCCAAGCATGCTACTTCAGAAGTAGTATGCAATTTCCTCAAAGAAAACATCATTTCTAGGTTTGAGCTCTCAACCAAGATTATGATAGATAATGTAGCCTATTTCTCTTCCCATGAGATTACTCAATTTTATTTTTATTATGGGATTACCCTCTCCCACTCCTCTGATTATTTTCCACAAGGGAATGGCCAAGCAGAATCGAGTAATAAGAACTTGGTGAACATCATCAGGAAGCTAGTGGATGACAACCAATGAACATGGCATAAAGCATTGGTTGATTCTTTATGGTTAGATAGAATTATATCCAAGAGGGTGATAGGTATGTCACCATTCCAACTTTTGTATGGTCTCAATGTAGAGATACAAATCACCCTAGAATTGCTAGGACTAAAATTGGCAAAGGCAATCAAAGATTAGACATATGAAAGCTCCATTGACAAAAAGATCATGTGCTTGACTGAGCTAGATGAGTAGTGAACTATGGTGGTAGACTAAATTGCTGTGCATCAAAGTCTGGTGAAGAAGCTCTTCGACCAAAAAGTAAAAACCCATGATTTTTAGATTGGAGATCAAGTTCTATTATGGGACAAGAGAAGAGAACCAAAGGGAATGCATGGGAAATTTGATTCTTTATGGAGAGGCCCATTTTCTATTCATCAGCTCAATGGTGAAAATAGTTTCTTGTTGAAGTATCAATATGGCATGCCATTTTATTGCCTCATAGTGGGCAACATTTGAAGCACTTCAATTCTTGAAGTATCAGATAAGTCTAGTTGTACATTTGTATATGTGTATAGTCTTTAGTTCTATTTTGTGTTGTTCATTTTCATTTCTTTTTGGTGCCTTTCTTTTTGGGTAGCATGAATCCATAGCCCAATTTCATACTTAAAGCTACTAGAGATTCTGGATTCTACTCCCTTTGATTGTTTTTACAACCGATGGAAGTTCCCCAACTAGAGCCAGTTGTTATTCCCAAAATTTGTCACTTGTTTTTGGGACAACATACAACTATTTTGGTTATACAGACCAAAATTCTCTCTTCCCTTCTCAAAAAATGTTTTGAGTATTCAAATTCCTCAATTATTCAAGTCTTCTTAGCTAAAGAACTCACAGGTTAAATAGGCAAGCTTTCTTAGAAAGAAGTTCCAACACTTAGGCATTTTCAAGGCTGGTTCAATGCCGAGGTTCAATCAAAAGACTTAGCGACAAGATTAAAACAAATGGAATGAACCCTTGAACCATTGAACCATTAAACCCTGCTTCATCAAGGTTCATAGGTTCAATGAGTTCAAAGGTTCAAAAAAGAGTTAAGCACTCAACGAGTTCAAAGAAGTTCAACTGCTTCAAAAAGTTCAATGAGTTTGAAGACTTCAACAAGTTCTAAAATTCAAAAAATTTAGTAGACTTAAATAAAAGAGGAATTTGAAGAAGAAATAATGAACCATTGAACCTTGAACCAAAAGAGTTCAAAGTTCAAATGTTCAATGAGTTCAACAGAAAAGAAAAGAATCTAGAGAGTTTGAAACTTTAAAGGATTCAAAGAAAGAGAATGAACCATTGAACTTTGAACCAAAATGGTTCAAGGTTCAAAGCTTCAAAGGTTTAATAAAGTTCAAAAGACTTAGAGAATCAAAGGGTTCAAAGAAAGAGAATGAACTATTGAACAATTAAACTTTGAACCGAAATTGTTCATGTGTTCAAATGGTTCAAAGAGTTCATCCAACTCAAGAAGTTCAAAGTTCACAAGGAAGCTTCAAGCAAAGGAAGGAAATGGAAGATTCTAGTGTCAAGTTAAAAGAGATGGTTCATCTAATCAACCCAAGGAGCTGATAAGACCATCTGAACTGTTAAACCATTGAACTAATTAACTCTCATGGTTCAAAGGTTCAAGGTTCAACATGGTTCAAGTGACCAAGTGACCAATGATGTCCCTATGGACGTCAAATTCATGGTAATAAAATGCCCATTTATTTTCAAATGTGGCGTGGACCTAAGAACAAACTCAGTGACCAGCTGAAGAAGAAGCCTAAAGAGCTAGCAAAAAGGGAAGAGATAACTCGAGAGCTTAGATCATGAGGAAGAGAAAAAATGTGTTAAGAGAAGAGGGAACAAGAGGGAAAGACCAGAAATATCTACATAGAAGTTATTCTAGTAAGTGAAACAATCCACCAGGTGGACATCAGAGAGCATGAGCACTCAAAGATGCAGCCTATTTTTCTCCATCAAGTAAAGGTGAAGTGGACAGCTATGAAAATATCAAAAAGAGGACCAGGTGGCCTATACTTTAGAGGAGACATTTGAGATGAATTGACACACCACAGTTAAGGCCAATGCCCTATTCTAGCATGGCCCCTTGATAGAACTGAAAATGCATTCAAGGCATTGAATGCAACATGGGCCATTTTGTGAAACAAAGTGCCAAGTCTTTCTTGGTTGCTATATATTGTAATCTCTTATTTTATGCAAAGGATATCTCTTTGTTATAGAAGCAAAACTCTACCTAAATTGAAATGCATTACTAAGACTTTGAGCTCAGATAGTTAATCATATTTTGTTATTTGAATGAGAAAGTAAGTGACCTTTCAGACTTTGTGCTAGAATAGCTTGTGTTGCTAAGGAAATTTTTCTTATGTCTATTTCTTGAATGCATTCTTGTCTATTTAATTAAATAAGTAGAACTAGTGGAAGTAATTAGGAAGGTTTCTCGAAGCCAACTATGGAGAGACTTTTTGTTGCCACAATTTTCTTTAGTGTGTGTGTTTTCATTTTGTTTTTGTGTAAAGGATCTTGGGATGAATTTGTGCCCCCATTGTCCTTCATATTTCACTCGTTGGCAGTTGAGGTGGAGATTTTGTGCTACACCTCATTCTACTGGTTATTATGCCATGTTACATTTACTTATCACTACCAGAAAGAATTCTTGTTGTTTGTTGTAGACCACTTCTGAAAGAAGAGAAGTGCCTTTTGTCATTTCACCAAGATTTATTTTTTGTCTGTGAACATCATCTTTGAAAAAAGAGAGATGGATGGTGTTGTCTTACCCCTGAGTGTTATTTTTAGCTTATTTATAGTATATTTTTATAGTATATAGTACCTTATAGTTATAGGGAACCTTCCCTTGATGAGATGAGAGATTTATCCCCTTTTGATGTGGTAAAACTACACACTTGGCCAATCAATCTCCTAATGCTATGGTGGAAACAACCTATTTTTCCCATCAATTAGCTGGTGACAAAATATTCACCCAACACAACCTTTATACCTCTATATCTCTACCACAGGCCACTCCCTAAGGGTGATGCTTGCCCATGAAGATGAGCAACACAAAGATCAAGCCATCTATTACATTAGTCATACACTTTTTAAATATGAGACTTAATAAATGCATACTGATAAACTATGACTGGCCCTAGTCTTCATGGCAACTAATCTTCACCATTACCTTAACCATAAAATTTTTGTCATAACCAATACTGACCCCCTCAAATACATGCACTCCAAACCATACCATAACTAGTGTATGGCTAAATGGCTCATTTTTTAGCTAAGTTTGACCTTGAGTTCTTCCAATAAAAATTAATCAAGGGGCAGGTCATTGCCAACCAATTGGCTAAGGCACCCCTAGAAACAACCAACCTCCCCCTCTCACATTTCTAGATGAGTCCATTTCAAGCCTATATAAGGTAGATTTCACCAATCAAGTAACCATTTTTTTTTATGGTTCCACATGTCAGTGTGGTGGGGAAGCCGATATTTTCCTTATCCCCCTTATTAGTGAACCACTTCCCTTATCCTTTTGAACTCAAATTAGAATTCGCCAAAAACATGGATGAATATGAATCCCAAATAATAGGTCTCCAAATTGCTTTAGCCTTAGGAGTCAAAATAATCAATATCTTTGGTGACTCCCAACTTGTGGTCAAACAAGTTACCAACATTTACCTGTATAAGAATGAGGTTTTACAGTTGTACAATAAATTGGTTACAAAAATTTTATCATCATTTTAACACTACCATAATTAGACCACCCCATGCTCTACCAAAAAATTTGTTGATACCATGGCTTTGCTTCCCTCTTAGATCCCATTAGCACCCTCGAACTCCAAACTATCAGTCATTGTCCATTACCTCACCAAGCCCTCCTACACCAAGACAAACACTCCAACCATCTTTAGTGTGGAGGAGATCCTATCCAACCTTTGGTACCATCAAACATTCACCTACCTTCACCTTGGCATAATTCCCTCTATTCTCTCTAGGAATGTCGATTAGGCATTTATTCAGAGTACCTCCCATTATACCATTATGGGAGGAATTATTTACAAACATGGTCTTGATGGCCTCTTATTCCATTTCCTCCATGGTCCAGAAGCCTCTCATTCCATCAAAGAGACACATGATGGTATCAATTAAAAATAAAAATTCATAGCATAAGCAAAATCAATAAGAAAAACTGCAATTGGATTTTCACACTCAAGCAAAATTCAAAATCAATTAAAAGAGAAAAATCATTTTTTAAAAATCCATAATCAACTCTCCTAAACAACAATAAAATTGGAAAAACTACAATTGGCTCTCCTTAGTAGACTTCTTACATCGATTAGTATACACTTTATATATAAACATAGACTTTTTTATACCACCTCTTTGGACACCTACAAAAAAGGCATATTAATCTAGTTAATGGTTCTAGTTTCACACTTTCTCCCTCCACATATCATATGAAGAAGACTATGATCTTACTTGACACAATGTTATCAGAATCCCTATCTATCAACCTAGGCTAATGCGAAACATTTGAAAGGATTATTTTCACTAAGCCAATCTAATTTTGGGTTTCATGTCGGTCTTTACCAATGAAAAGGCATCGTGTTCTTTTTATTATCTTTTATTAGTCTATGTAAGCCTATAAACATGAAAAACAAACATCATACCAAAAGTGTGAACATCATGAACTATTTCAACAAGCAACATCATCTATCCATCAATGAGCTAAGCAAAATGTAAACATATAGCAACCAACCACAAACATTCACCTATCCATCACATCGTGTAAGCCTCTAATCATGTTATTATACCATAAGCAAAATCAATAAGAAAAACATCATAGCATATACCATTCACCATTCAATACACAACCATAAACATGATCCATAAAATGTATCCATCCACAACATATCCTACCTAACCAAGAGCAGAATTAAAACATCATAATTCAACTTTCTAAACATCACATGCTTAAACTACTAAGTCAAATAACCATAACCATGAGCATCCACAACCATAAATCACAAACATGTGCATCACATAAAACACCAAATGTCATATATCATATACATCAAATAGTAAAAAATAATACATGTAATAATGTATCAATATCAGATCTCTCTCAAAATATACATATTGCTACATTAGCGTGCAGGCTAAAATAAAAAATCATACATATCATATATCAAAATATAAAATTAGCCCCCTAGAACACTCAGACCACCTGCACCACTACCACTAACCCCATCTATACCTATACCTGATGGTGGCCCCTTGGGACCCCTATTTTCCCAACTATAGTATCCCACTACCTTGGGGTAGCTAGTGTAGCCCCACCACCCAAATTGGCTCTATACTCTAAAAATCTCATGGTATGAGGCAATTGATCTAAAGCCATCACCTCATAGTATCTGAGTTCCTATACGGTAGTTAGATAACATGCTAATGGCACTAAATTCAATGAACCTCCTACTACTTTACTTACCACACCCACACTAATTTACCCCTATAACGTGCCTATATATCCCTAAAGAATAGCTACCTACCCCTAAGAAATGATAACCTAGGCTTATGCTTGGTCCCTCTCAACTATCACTATCCTAACTTGCCCTTGGAGTTCTAACACCTATCCCTATAAAAATTATATTTGAGCCTGGGTCATAGCTAATGCCACCCCTCTCTATCTTGCTTGGTCAGTTGGGTTAATAGTCATTGGCCTTACACCTTCATCATCTCCACTAGCATATGTAGTTGCATAGATTGGCTAGTACTAATCCATGTATCCATATTCATACCCTGCATCATTTATAAGAGCCCTAATAAAAAGCTCCTCAAACCCACCATCTAACACTGTTTGAGTAGGTTGAGGCATTGGTAACTGGATATATAAATCCTACCTCTTGTATCATTGATGTGGACCTGGTACACCTTATAACAAGCCAAAATAGTGCTAAAATTGGTCAAATGAAATCAGCTCCACCTCACCATCCTAGTTACCTACTATCCACCTATAACACTAGATGGTAAGGGTCTAACTTTCGTAACTTGACCAAAGTAGAAACTATAAGTATGGCCTCTAGGTGATGTCCCCAACCACTAGCACACCTAGAATACCTCTAAACCAATCCATATCATGTGATCCATTGCCTATACCTGATGCTACATAATCATCCCTTCATCTCATAAAACCAATAGGGAACTCGAGCTATATATATTTATTATGGCAACCCCATTAGCCTCAACACTCGAATGTGCTCATAAGCTTAATAGTGTAGTACCATCCCCATGCTGATCTCTATATCCTATGGTGCCTAAATTCCCTTAGCTCCCTGTAAATTTGGACTAATAAAATAGGCACCCAAACAAACACCATCTTTTCAAGTAGTAGCTCAACCAATACACCTAGAAAAGTATATGGAAAACTCTCACTACTGGAATCTAAGATCCTAAAGCAAGTTACCATGATCATCAACATCATCATCAATCACCTCTCCTTAGGAGCACTCTCATATAATTCTAAGTAGCTGAATCCTCTAGAGTGCCAATGAACTTGATTGCTATCATCTCCATATAGATACTCAACAAACTTATCCTACTCTTTTTTCTCAATCTAGTATATCACCTCACCATGTAATGGGAGTTGAGTAATCTGATGTACATCTTTTAGGAGTATAGTCATCTCCATAGTCAGTAGTAAGAAGGTATTGGTAGTAGGATCCCATCTCTTGATGAGTGCTACTACCATTGACACATCTCTTGGTACATATTGATAATTCATCATCCCACCAAATCCTACCTCCTCTATATGGCCCCAATCCTCTATAGTCATCCCCTTATGAAGCTTAGGGAGGATGCATAACACATAATCACATATCTAGATATACTCCCTAACATTCACCAAAACATACACTTAGCTTAGTATCTCTTACTAAAATCATCTAAGCCATATCCAAACTCTGATCTCACACTACTCTTCTATTTTGACAAATCAAAATTACCCATTTGACCTCACACCTACCCATTATAAATTTTTACCTAGTAACCATATCACCCTAAACCTAATCTATTTAGACTTGACCTTAACCCTAATCTATATTTCCCTTACACCCTAACTTAATTACCTTAACCCAAATCTCACCCTTAACCTTACCCTAAACCTAAGCCTAAACTCACTCTAACCCTCAAACTGCCTACCATTACCCTAACACTACTTACCCTAACCAACCACTGATGGTCATGGTGACCACTAATGGTCAGACACCCTTACTTCATAGGGTGTTGACTGTCGATGGTCAAACCTAACCATCGATGGTCACTATGGGCATTATATGGCTAGAACACCCAAACCCTAGCTACCCCAAACAAAGAATTTAACTATGAAAACACTATCTTAATCACCTCAAACACTTAGCATACTACCTACCCAACCCAACTCACTCCCCCAATCAATTTATATTTTTACCCATAAATTCACCCCAAACCCATAAAAACCTACCCAGGTAACAATGGGCCTAAAACACTTCTACCAGCTATACTGACCTACCTACCTAAGTAGTAAAAATAAGCAATTTCAACCAAAAACTATCAATTGAATGCACCTCAACCTCATTTGGTGACCTCCTCCATGGTCTAAGCCTATGAACAACTACCTGACCACATCCACGTGTTCCTTGAATCTTGGACCTATGAAGATCACACCCACACTCCAACCAATGAATAGTCACCAAATCATCAAGAACTCTCTCCATGCATGCCAAAATAACTAGAGCCAAATCAACCAAGCACAAAAATTACAATGAGTAAAATTAATTTTTGTTTTTAATTTTTACTTGGTGAATTTTTGGGTTTTCCCTAACTATCGATGATCAGGGTAATCACTGATGGTCACCTTCTAGGGGACCCTGACCACTGATGGCCAGGGATCCCTAATTAGACACCACCTCCCCTTTTTTTAACAAACATATATCAACAAGCATCTACCCCCACCAGGCCCTTGCCACTTTTAGAGAGGCCTTTCTCCTACAATCTAACTACCTCATCACCTTGCCATTGGACTCTCATGGCCCCTCTAGAATGCAATTTTATGACCACTTATTACTTGGTATTTTGATCGTAGTGACAACATTTCCATGTTGAGATTTTATATTTTGTATCACTTCACACATACTGACCCACTTGTGTCTCATTGAGATCACTTCCTACCTTAGATACCCATGACACTTGACCCATTTTTGTTTTCCCTAAGAGCACTTCCTACCTTGGATACCCAAAGGAAACATAGAAATCAATTAGGATACTTGCATTTATGAGTGTTCCCATCCACCTACCTATAGGTGATCATGCAGTTCACTTGTCACTTATCCTTCTCAACACCAACCCTTTAACTTTTTACCAACATTAGTAATATATCTTTTTGTAATATTAGATATCACACCTTTTTGTCACATTTTGTGCACACATTTTCACCTCACATGCTCAACCTTGAGTCACCACCTCCTAAATCCACATTTACCTTTTATCAAACCCATACATGATTCAGATTCACCTCACCAACCCCTGATTTAAGGGGGAAAACCTCCTCCCACTCTCAAGGCAACCAGACCCTTGACCTATACTCCATTTTTATTTTGTCACTCATTCATAAGAGCAACACAACAAAAAGGGGTAACATATAGAAATCAAAAACTCACACACCAATGATTCTGAATGTTGAAGTTAGCCCTAAAACCCCTACACCCCTTTTTGGACCATCTAATACCTCTTAGGCCTAACCCACCTACCTATACCCTATTTCACCAAATAGGATAAACTTGATAATCAAGTCCCCTTTCCCTCTAGACCCTAACCATCAATGGCTAGCCTAACCCTCGATGGTCACACTGACCATTGACAGTTAGGATCCACCATCTCAACTAAGCATGTAAACATCATGCAAATTACTACCTTAGCTTCTCTAAATATAAATTTCTCTAATTCATGTTATGAGCCGTTTACATGCATGAATTATATTTAGAAGCCCTAGTTACACCTTCCCTTCCACCTCTTTCTTATGCCTATAAGAAATAGACGCCTAGAAGGTCCAATGGATCTGTAATTATTATCAAGAGCTTAGGTACTTAGAGTCCCCTTTTGTAGGTCAATCAAGCACTTCAGCAATCTAATGATAATACCAGTGTCATATGAATCATCAAGCTATTCCATTAAGAGCTAACTTGTTGTCACCTCTCAACCAATATTTTAGGCACTGTTACTCTACCAAAATCAAGCTAGATGCCACCTAGGGGCCAACTACACAAAATACTCATCCAACCCACTTCTAGTAATACAAGCATTTATTTGTTACTATTCATGTGCTTTATTTCCATTTTTTAATTAATTTATTCTTTTCCCAACCCTTTGAATTAATCTATGAATCTCATTAATTTGATGTTGATCAAACCCATTTTTGACACAATCAACCACCGATGGTTAGCATAACTACTGACGGTTAGGTATAACCATCGATGATCAACCCAAGCATCGACGGTCAATTATGGTAGAAAAATTAGAAAGATACCTTGACCCACTTATGCTTATCCAAATCTACTTTTTTGAGTTTTTGATTATTCATAGACCCCTTTTCAGACCTTCTGAGCCATACCTTGACCCATTAGCACTAACACTAATTTGATCATTCTATCATATCTCTTTATCAAGCAATTCTTGTTATCAGTTTTAGTACCTTTTAATTATTGAAGCAATCACTTTATTTCTATTTTATCAACTTAATAGTTTTTAAATGGTGGATTGACATCCCCTAAGGAAGCTCTTACTTCTAGGATCTAACTAGTGCTAGGAAATCCACTGAGCTACTTGTCTAACCTAAAAATTTGATTTAGTGCTTTCTTACATGCAAATCATCTTCCCAAGCCAAAGAGGAGATCTTCACACTATTTTGACATAATGTATGAACTTTTTATCAAGTATTCCTACCACAATCCATATTTATAGTTTTACTACCTTCTTCTAAATAATAGTGAAATTTGAGTGAAACAACAAATAATTACAATTACAAAATAGTCTTCAAAATCAACATAAGACAAGAGTGCCCAGATTGGATTACAATGCTAGATAGTAGGGTATCCAATTTTGGCACTCTTATCCAAACAAAAAAAAAACCAAATTTTCTAAAAATAGGAAAAAAGGTAAGCTCAACTACATTTTTGTCAGCAATAGTTTAGTTCTTTTAGTATATTTTTTCTCAAAGAATCTAGATATATGGGCACCATGCACAACATGATGGATATTGCTTCCAATTTTAGATTAGGAAGTTGGTATAACTTCTAGATAAAAATCCATATTTCAGACATTGGTGATTGGGGGTAACATGCATGACACATTTGACTTCTTTTCTTTCTAAGTTTAGTACATTACCTAGGTATTCTTTGTAGTTGTATGTCTTATTACATCTACAAGTGGTTGGCATCATTTTAAAGTGGCTTCCCCATAAGCCTATTACCCAGTTTCAGAGTGGCTTTCATATAAGCATAATCTCCACCTTTTTTGAGCGACCAAGAATGGCCTATCTTTTAGCACATATTTGGCTATCCATGCCACATTGTTAGATTATAGAACATTCATGTGCTTCAGGAGCCATTTCATATGACACATATTCATACTAGTATCAGTTCTTGTCTTTACTTCATGGGGAAATGATGGAGCCAAAGGACTAACTGGCCTTTGTATTCTTGAGCCACCTACTCAGAGGAATTAGACACATAGTCCAAACATCAATTAACACACACATGTTCACATAACTTCACTTAGTGGGTGATGATGGAGCCAAAAGGCCAACCATAGGTAATTGATCACTCAACTCCATTTGTGATATTACTCTTGGTAAAACACATACCCAACATTACTCAACATCACAATAAGTTTTGTATTGGTTCACATACTAGATGAAGTGTATTGACTCCTTTCTCTTCCTTTCTTTTTTACCCAACTTTGTACATTATTATTTTAGATATAACATGTCTCATAAAAATTGATATAGTCTTTGCTTTTATCTTGTAGATTTACACTTCATGATGTGCTCTCTCTATGCACACCAAACATCACACAACTTTATGAGATTCACCCTTGCAAGTAATTTTAGGTACGCTTTCTATTTTTCTTTTATCCTAGTATTTCACTATATTGCATCACTAGAATAAAGTCGGGGGGCAAATATAGTCATATAAAATGTGAAAATTGGTATCTTGAGTGTGGCTTGTGACACCCAACCCATAGGTCCCTCTTGCTTGCTCTCACGACCCTTCTAGGCACCATTTCATTGATTCTCAGTCATCCATAGCCTTTTAGATAGTGATTCCACCTCCTCCAAACTAATTTTATTATGACAATTCCATCCTCTAAGGCCTCATACCTTCAAGACAATAGTGCCCAACTTGGACTATAGCATCAAACCTTAGGGTGTCTATTTCTAATGTTCCTATCCAATTGCATTTTTAACTCCAATGGTCATTTCTTTTTAGTTCATATCCTTCTTATTGTAAACCAAATATGAATACATTCAATTCATGACTAACATATCTCTATAAAATCCCATTAAAAAATTTATTTTGAACGGGTTGGCAAATATCACAAAGAAAAAAAGAATATAAACAAGACTACTCAAGCATATTTCTTGATTCTCTACATACAACCATCTAATACATCCGCAATCTTATTCAAACCCTCACACCAATCCCTAGCCACCTCAAACACACCTAGTTTAGCATTTTGAGTCTTCATATACACTATTGCATAAAACATATCAAGTGGGAAAACTACATATGGCTTGATCCATCTTCAGAGTATTGGTATGTAGCTAGCATGCCCACACAAGGGTTGTGGATACATGTTTAGTTCATATTACACACACTAACCCCCCCTCTTCTTCAATGTTTGTTAAATCATCATGGATTCTAGGGTTTGAAGACTAAATCTACTCTATAGGAAGTTCCATAGATATCCAACATCCAAAATTATATAGGCAAGCTCACAAAAAGATAGTGGACAAAACCTAGAAAGCTTAGGCTTCTAGGACAATAGTGGCAGAAGAGGACTATAGTGCCAAACCCTAGGGTGTCTTATTTTGATGATCCTCCCCTTTCATGAAATAAAGGTTAGATCCTAATTAATGATACTATTATAGTCTTGCATAGTAGATTCTAGACCCTGTCTCAGCCATCTCAGTCTAGTTTAAGCTAAGTTACATTTCTCCTCACTTATTACTATTTTTAGAAAGGTTTAAATTAAAATTAAATTATACAAATTAGTAGCTTAATTATTCAAATATTATTTACTAATTTAATTAACTTAGACCCTTAACTAAATTAGGAATAATACTCCAATATTCTTAAAATAGTTAAATCACCTATTAGTTAGTGGAGATAAACCCTACTAAAAGTGCATAAGTGTGAGCTTGTTTGGTACTTGGCCAATTTTTGGGGTTAACACATCATGAATATATACAATTCATGATATTAAAAAATAAAGAGTTATGCCAATCAACTTTGAATCTAAGTATCTTCATGACCTATTTGATGTGGTGGCCCATTAGGCCCTTGTGGTGGAGGTAATGGATGATGAAATAACTACCCTATCCCTAAAGTATCATGTGTCCTAGATCTAGCGGACCACATATCTGATCTTTATTTCTCATAGATAACAAAATTTGGTTCCCTTCTTTCTAATGAGATACCCCCATCATATAAAATCTGATAGTATGCTTCTTTGTCCTTATCCTAAAGGCTCTCAAGGATGATTTGGCATAAATGTGGACCTATAAGTGCATCTCATATTGTATCTTAATTCTTATGGAGCTTTTAAACATTTTCCCTAGCTATATCTCTCTAATCTTAAATACATGTCATCTAGTCAACCTCTACCTTTAGCGAGGTGATATTTAAATGAAGGGATATAATTTATGAATATTTATAGGTCCCCTGCTACTATAGATAGATTAGCCTAGCTTGTAGATTGTCTATCTCTGATACCCTAGCAATGATATCCTTCTCCATCATATCTACATCTCTATTGGATCTCATTGTAACTAAAGGGCGCACCTTCCTTGGATCCCTTATCCCCATCTATGCCTCTTGAATACTCCTGTATCGTGTCCATCTAAAATCAACATCTTGCCCTAGGTCAAGGTCACTATCTTAATCATTATCCTTTATGTATCCATTGACCTCACCCTATATAACCATGTCCATCATTGCTTAGTATTGGCCCTAATTTTTTCCATGTCCCCTATCTAAATGACTGCCACTAGTATCAATTGTCTTAGGACACCTTAAGGCAAAATCAATCTCTCTGGTCGAAACTAGACCCACCATACCATGTGGGCCACTATCAATCTTTCATCTATTGGGCCCCCTCCATATGATTGTGCAACATTTGGAACCCATAGATAGCTCAATCTATCCATATGCATGTCTATAGGCTACCACAATCTAGGGGTCTCTCTATTAAAATGAGAAAATATTGAGCATCATCTAGTACATCCTATTGCATGCCAAATTAGTATTGTACTTGATATAGTCTATACTCCTTGATGATGTGTGGATGTTAGCCCATAATGAAACATCTAATAGTCATAAGTGTAGTGTACCAACCATCACTCAACCATTGAATCTATAATGATAGATAAGGATGCTATAAAAATTCTATGTACACCATGTCATCTATCACCCTTTGATACATGTAGATATCTCCTTTATACCTTATGTAGTCATCTCCCATCTAGACCCATGCATATGCCATAGGATACTCTAGCTCTCATACTCATCTATGACCCACTAGCTATTTTATAACAATGTTTTCTCATGCCCAGACCTAGATCAATGTAGATGAGCTAATGATCTAAACACCTTAATGTGTAACCATATGTAAATATCAATATAGATGGGCGAGTACAGTCACCCCCCAAGATAATATAGTGGTATCTATATATACATAATATTTTTAAACTTTATAAATTACTAATATTTTATCTCTTATAGGAACCTATTGAGTCTCAATCTCTTTGAGTGCATGCCTTAAATGGTGCACCAAGAAAGTGGTGAGTAGACCATTGGTGCTTCATAGGATTGTTGTCCCCTATACTACCACTTTCTATCCACACAATCTTATCCTATATACTTCCCTAAGCCTTACCTCCTCTCTTGCACACTCCTCCAAGCATTTCACCACCTTAGCACCTACCTAAGCCTAAAACCATTTCTAATAGTTTACATTACACTATCAACCTGAGTCAACCCTATACTCAAATTTTAAAAATCACATTACGGGTCTAGATCAGATCTGGTAGACCTAGACCAAGATCTAACTTATTTTTATCAATTAATGATACAAATTCAATCGGGTCAAACCTATTAGCTAAAATTTTAGAAATGTTTAAGGTTAGATCCAACTATATATACACATCCATTTCCATCATTTATGAGGAAGATAAGAGAAGAAAAATATATATTGTGCATCTAATTATCCATTATTCTACTTGAGGAATATAGCTTAGGGTTTCAATACTTTTTTTAGAGGTACAGATCATATCTTGTATAGAAATATTTTGGATGAATATGGAAGTTGCATATCCTAGAGATGACTTATCCTTGTTATCCTTATATACCACAACAACCTCTTGTGAAGTACCTTAGCCAAGGGAGAGATTAAGGCTCAACAAGTTCATCTTCAAAGGTAAGTATTCCTAACTTTATTCATATTTTTTAAGAGTAGATAGATTTGCATTTGTACTTCTCTTTCATGCATTAGGGTTTTACCTAGACATAGCTTAATTAGGTTTCTCCTATGCATGTTTAAGTTTTATTTTTATTACCCCCAATTTGTGCCACAAGCTTTGGTGAGCACTAAATTAGATTTTACTTTATTTTGAATTTACTTTGTGAATATGAAAACATAGGACCTAGCTAAGGTTATTGTATAGTGTTTCTTTACTAGAGGATTTGGAACCCTCTCTAGTGATGTTATTGTGGTAAGAGATCACTTGGTTAGGTCTAGAAGATCCGTCTTGGTCATGACCCCAAATATGTAATGTATCAATAATCAAAAGTGTAAATAGGATTTATCTTCTTTGATCTAGGATTGATTAATAAATAACTTGCATTTCTATTTGTATACATTCTAGTGAACCCAATGTGAATCAAGCCCTTGTAGGTTTTATTTCATGCTTTGATTTTATCATTATATTATATATTTCTATTTTTGTAGTACTGTATCAAATTTGTTGGTATAGTTGTAATAGTCTGTACATAGGTTTAACACACAGTTGATCTAAAATGAATTTATTATATCTATGCAGGTCTTCTCTAAATACAAGTGATTGGATTAATCAACTTAGAAATTCTTTATTTTTTAGTTCCAAATTTGTATAGATAATCAAACTAGTCGATTCTATTCATAATTCTCCTATTTTAGCATACATGTATACAAACATAGTCTAACTTGTTGACTCTGATCGCAAATTATTTTTATCACACAAGATTTACAAACTTCATCAAGCCAGTCAACTCTATTAGTAGAATTCCTTCAGTACTTAAACATCACAACATAAAATTTTACAATCTAAATATCCTTACTTCTACAAAAAGATGTTCCCAGCACCTCACAAGCATCTCCTTCTAGGTATGTATATCCACCCACTAAAAAACGTGCATCCTCTTCATCCATGTTAGATACAAAAATGAATGACATGAAAATCATCTTATAGAACTTCTCAAATGAGATCATAAACCTTAAGAGGTAGCAGGCTATGCCCCTAAATCCCCCTACCAGAATTACTAGAATGAAAGAGCACTGGATTAACATAACCAGTACCAAAAAAGTTAGAGGTTGAATCATTAGGCATAAAATCAATAGGTCTGACCTAAAAATTAGTTTCTCTTAGTTCTTGATCCCTTGTAGATGTTCCTACCAAAATTAAATAGAGAGTTGGTCACTAGCCAAAGTAACTTGGTGGATGACTCAAATTCATGGTGCTTTCCATGAAATGATGCACATACACCCCAAAATTTCTCAAGAGGTAACCTGTAACAAAAGGTTTCCAAGAAATAAAGATAAGGGAATGCACCTGATTTAGTTTTGTATAGATACCAATCTCTATGGGTTGAAAATGTCATCCTAATGGCCTGAATGCAAAGAATGTCATGAGAGCAAGAAGATGAGATAGCCTCAGAACATGTAATTTTCTGTTGGGTATAAATTAAAGATGTATTCTATGAGAGTGAGGTCCCCACAATGAGAGCCCTATAAGTCCAATTTAAGTATTACACCTGATCTAAGAAGATATTAGTCAAGGTCTAAGAGGCTTCCCCATGGCCTAAAATGACTTTTGCAAAGAGTTCAACACCCTCACCATCACCCCCAACATATCAAAAGTGGGGTGAAATAGCACATAATAAGGTAAATGACCTTAAATTCCCACCTTAAGGGTCATATAATATGGTGGAGAAGATAAATAAAGTCTCAACTAATGTTTCTCTATGGGATGTCTTGTCTATACCTAAGTAGAAGTCTCTACTATGTGAAGCATTAGAAGACCAAAAAAATATTACACAAATCAACCCACCTATAGATCCAACACCAACTAAGAAAAAAGAAGCTAGTAGTAGTGTGTAGCCTCAATCACCATCTATGTTCATCAAATCCAATGCAAGGGTAAGTAAAACAAAGCCTACCCCATTTTATTTAACTCTCATTGTAGGAAACAAGTTGTTTCACAATTCCATGATTAATTTTGGTGCCAACACCATAATGATGACCAAACAAATCATCATGTAGTATAAATGCAATGTGAACCTTTGAATCAAGGGGTAATGTAATTAGATAGGAATAAATTCTAGACCATAGGTATTATCAAGGCTCTTCCCCTAACTTTATATTCCTGTTCTAACATCACAGTCCACCACTAAGTTATGGTAATTGACATTTCTCCAGTTTTTGAGTTTTGTCTATCAATATATCTCACTACCAAGATAGGTGGATACTTGTCTTTGGATTGGTCTCACTTGATCCTAAGAAGCAAATATGACTCAAAATTAAAGGTATTATCTAAGCCACTACATCTGAAGCAAATAATTAATGATTTTATGATAAATTTTGAAGTGACACACACTTCTTTCTCCAAGAAATAAATGCATTTCATGGAAATGTTTGAGGAAGAAAAAGTGGTAGATAACATGAGCTTAGAGGATGAAGTCCTCATTAATTAATTCATCGAGAGTGATTTATTCACAAATTTTGATGAAACTAGCCTTGAAACTTATGTAATCCATGATCAAGATTAGGCCATCCTATAAGTCATGAATAAGGAGGATCAAATCAAGGAACTAGAAAATGAGTTCGATTTTTGGACTCTACATTTTGATGGTATGTAAAACTAGCTCTAAAGCCAATATTCAATTGATGTCTCTATCTGGAGAAGATAACCTTAGAGCCTTCTACTTCCAATTTTCTTGAATAAATAATGAATCCAAGTATGAATCCCTAGTACATGGCCTCAACCTTACCAAGTGTATGGATGTGAAGTGGTTAAAAGTATTTGAAGATTTCAAATTAGTCATATAACAAGTAAGAGGAATTATGGCCATGAAGAACATCCATATGAGGTCTTACCACCATCAGATATGATATTTGATCAAAGAGTTTGAAGCATTAAATATTAAAATCATTCTTAAATCTACAAACTTTGAGGTGGATAGAATGGTAGTGATAGGCTCCCATTTTGATCCACTAATAGATTTGTTTACTAGTAAATAAGTAGTGTAGGTAATTATCAGACCTACCATCCTAAACAATAATCAGAACTAGAAAGTATTTAAGAGAGACACTTAAATTATCATATTTATTCAATAGTCATGTGAGTTTTTAGAGTAGTTATAGCCTAAGATTTAATAAGCCTATAGGGATCAGATCATGCAACTAAAGTCCAATAAACTCCCAAAGGGGTTGATTGCCCTAGAGAATCTATTCAATGTTAATGATGCAAGGAATGACAAAATAAATTTTATCATAGATAAAGGTGACTGATCTAAGCTAGATGTAGGAGAAGGAATGAAACTAAAAGTGGGGAAATAAGTTTAACAAAAAGATAAGGAGTGATTGATATCCTTATGCAATAAATATGAAGGAGTTATGGCCTGGACCTACGATGACCTAAAAGGGTATGACCATGAGGTCATCCAACACACCATATATATAATTGAAGGAGATAAACCTATCTACAAAAATTAGAGTATGATAAACCTAAAAATTAAGTCTCTCATTGCTCATGAACTGAGAAAATTGATCAATTCAAGGATCATATACATAATCAAGAATTCAACTTAGGTATCCAACCTAGTTTTGGTGAGGAAAAAGAATGGAAAAATTGGGCTATGCATGGAATTAAGAGACTTGAAGAAATAATCTATGAAGGATAATTACCCCCTTCAATGAAAAAAATCCTCCAAATGATAGTGGGTGCAAAAATATTCTCTCTACTAGATAGGTTCTCAGGATACAACTAGGTATGGGTTAATGAGGAGGACCAACACAAAACCACTTTCACTACAAAGTGGGAAACCTTCACATATGGGCCACTTTCTAAAAACCCATGGACATAGATTTTTAATGCCTAATTAATAAAATCATCCTCATCTATCTATATGATCTTATAGTGTTTTCCAAGAAGAAGGAAGATCATTTTAATCATTAGGAGAAGATTTTTTAGAAGTTCCAAGAGTTTAGGGTATCCCTTAATCCCAAAAAATGCATCTTTGATGTCCCATAAGGCAAGCTAATAGGATACATTATATCCAAAGAAGGCATCTCTATTGATCCAGATAGAGTGAAGTCCATCAGGGACTTGGCCTTACTAATAAACAATAAAGGAGTCTAGTTCTTCCTTGAAAAGATTAACTTCATCATCTAATTCATATCTAATTTCATAGGGCTATTGAGGTCAATTACATTGATTATAAATAAATACCAAGCTTTCAAATAGACCATTAAAGGGAGGACAACATTTGATAGGATCAAGGAAGCAATATCCATTACTCTCATGCTAATTAATCATGACTTCTCCAAAGATTTCATCAGGTATGTTTATGGTAGTGAACATAGCTTAGCAATTATGTTAACTTAAAAATACAATGAAAGGAAGGGTGAACACCCTATTTCTTTCTATTCAAGAACCTTGTAAAGATATTAGACTAGATATAATCTCATCAAAAAGTTGGCTTTCACCGTCATTAAAGCTCTTAAAAATTTTAGGCACCTGGTGGTGGGAAGTAAGATAATGGTATATGTGGCACATCCCAACATCTGAGAGTACATAATGGAGGGAGAGATCATAGAATAAAGGGCCAATTAGATCACCAAGATCCTAGAATATGATGTTGAGGTTAGGCTAACCAAGGTGATTCAAGGAAAAGGACTTTGTGAGTATCCGGTCCAATGCATGGATGCCCCAATAGAAGAACAAGATACATCAAAAATGATTTTAGTAAGTACAAAATTTATAGGTTATGGGTTGTCGATAGGACCCACTTTATACAAATTGGTCGATATCCAGATGACCTCCCCATACATAAAATAATATTCTATAGGTTGTAAGGGGGCTACATAAACACTATTCCAGGGAGTCATTTTCAAAAATAACTTCAACAAAAGACTTCTTTGATGTATCAACAATAACTAAACCATCAAGATCCTATAGGATATGCATTTCACCCCTCTGGTTAGTCATTTATTAGTAAAAATAACCATGACTAAAATCATGTACACCAAATATTACTAGCTGACCATGTTCTCATATTACCACCAAGTGGTGAAGAAATGCCTACAATGTCAATTTTTTATAGGTAAGAAAAAAAATTTGGTCATGTTGTTGAACCCAATTGTGATCGATGAGACTTTCACACAATGTGGATCAGATTTCATTGGGATGATCAATCCCATGTCTAGTGTGGACCATAAGTGGATACTCATAACCATGGATTAATTCATGAGATGGATTGAAATAACCCATTTAAAAGAGTTAATTGAGAATGTGATCCTTAACTTCATGGAGGAACTGGCCGTAAGGTTTGGCCCTCTAAAAATGACCATATCTAACAATGTAAATTCCTTCCTTAGCTCAAAGATTTTGGAATTTGCCTTAAAAATGGCATCTTCTTTAAGAATTCATCTAGTTAGTACCCCTATAGGAATGGGGTGGTTGAATCAATAAATAAGAACCTCATAAGGTCAATCAAGAGGATATGCATTGAGTGACAAAGGGAGTGGCATCATCAGGTGAAGACAGATCTATGGGATGATTGGATCACTCATAAGTAGATTTTGAAGACATACCCATATGATTTAGTATAATGCAATGAAGTGGTCATACCCATCTCAATGGAAATCCTTGCTCTACAACTATTGAAGGTCATCAAAATAGTGGAGAATAGATCAATAGAGGTCAGGTTGGTATAATTGCTCAACCTCCAAGAAGTGAGAGAATAAGCCTATGATGCTAAGGTCACCTGATAGTAGGTAGTTAAGAGATGGTTTGACAAGAAAAAATCTAACCCAAGATTCAAACTAGAAGTCTTGGTTCTAAAATATAACAAAAGGGCCATGAAGCTAGGGCAACATGCAAATTTTGATTCCCTATGGAGATGACCTTTTTGCATCATCAGTAATAGGTAGGGTAATGAATTTGAGTTAAAGGATAAGAAAAGCAATGCCTTAAATATTTTGGTTAATAAAATCCACTTAAATCACTTCAATTGACTTGTTGGCCTCACCTTGTATAATAGTTAGTTAATTTCCCTTTTGATTTACTGGTTTCCCTCTTTTATTATTGTTTCCTTTTAAAATAAGTGCCATTAACATAAGTTGTTGTCTTGTGCCAGGTGTTCATACCTTGTCTTCCCTAATTTTGAATCATCTACTAATAGATGGTTATCTACCCCACTCCCCCTGTAATTACTATCAAGCACTCCCAATTGCCTGATCTCTCATAAGGATTGCTACAAAATATCTTATGAGTGGTTCCTCAAGCATGTGCACCACCCTTCTCATTTACGGGTGCCTAAATTTAAAATGGGTTACATGATGATCGTGATAGAAGTATCGACCTATAAATAGATCTCTAACAATCAATCCAAACACTTAAATGCACTAAAGAGTTTCAAGAGTATTGAGTTAAATAGAGTGTCTGAGTGAAGAATTGTGAGGAATTATGAGTAGAGGCCAATATCCATTATTCTCTCAAAGATCAGAGAGTATTAATGAAAAGAGTTATAAGATGGAAACTTTGACATCCTTGTCTGATGGAGGACACCCTAGAAAGCAAAGATTCCATGGATCAAGTGGCCATAGAGGCCTTATACCATAATTTAAGGGAAGTAAATCATATGCATTTACCTTCACATAGCCGAAGCCCATAATACCAAATGTCAAGAACATTGAAAAAGGGTGTTGTAGGGACCCCACATCAGTCCTAGATTAAGCAAATGGGATCTTTGATTCTAAATTAACAAAGAACATAAAGAACCTAAGGGAGGGCACCCATGCCCACATGATCAAAAATGTTTGAAACAATTATTTCAATTTATTCATCGATAGGATATGGATCTTCACATTGGCTTAATACTTGGTGTCTCTCATGTACTCATGCCCAAAGATTATATCCCTATGTGTAGAGAGATATGATGCCAACACTGGTGTTATCAAAGGTAACCATCTTAAGGTGGACATCAGTGCCGATGTGGTGAGGCAGATGATTTAACTCCCTAGTGACTCCAACATATATATTTGTGACATGGAGCCTATCAGACACTCATTTCCATAAGTTAAAGTTCCTTAACTTAGCTCTCTATAGTAATTATGTAAAAGTGTCACCTCTACCCATCACTCTCATGAGCTTTGTGCCACAAGATATGAAATATG
Organism: Torreya grandis; assembly: GCA_037957365.1. NCBI lineage: Eukaryota > Viridiplantae > Streptophyta > Pinopsida > Cupressales > Taxaceae > Torreya > Torreya grandis. The sequence continues at coordinate 1,949,583 of JARHVA010000605.1, read as the reverse complement.
CCCTTTCCATGTTGGAATTCATCTTATCTCACTGACTTCTAATTAGGTGTAGCCTTCCATTTAAATATAGTAAGCAGGGGAAAAGCTTATAAGATATACTTTATGGACACCATCATTGATGCCATCCACAATCAACTAGCTAATTTTTCAATCCAAAATACCTTTAGGTATTCCTCCGTCCTCCACCTAATCCTATACTAGAGATCCTGGTTCTTCTCTATATATTTTAATATCATTGTGACTAAATGGGCACATACCCTCACATGGTGATCTCTATATCTGCATGGACCCACATCCTATCAACCATGCAGGATTATTATGAGTTTTTAGAGTGCTTCTTGTCTTTAGTCTTGATTAACCTTAGTCAGGAGCCCATTACCTTTAGAATGACTGACTGCCAGAGATCATGGATTACTGGTTATAGAATTTTGGTTGACTAGTTATTCAAATCCCATTTCACATTCATCAGGGTCCATAATTTCAAGGAAGATCAATTTTGGCTCTCACACTTACTCATAGATATAACTTTGGCCCTAGAGTTAGCCTGCCAACTCGACATGGTAGATAAGATATTTGGCATGGGCAAAAATAAAAATTCCATCTATGATGTCCCCTTCTCAAGAGGGGGCATTATAGTTATGAAGAGGTCATAGGAGTGTTTGCTTGCATTCAAACTAGCAAAGCTCATCCTAGACCAGATCAATGATCAATGGTGTTATGACCCAATTAGCCATATAACCACCCTGAAGACCAATACCCCATTTAGCCATGAGCCTTGACCATACTTTAAGGAGTGAAGGTTGTTGACAAAATATGATTTCAAGCACTATGTGGATCTATCCAAGATCCCTTTAGACACCTAAAAGTTGTGGGAGTCTTTTAATAAGTTAATTTAGGATTTTGATCCCATGAAAAATATGACAAAGGGCCTACGAGAAAAGCTCATCTAGAGGGGATGGAGTAAGGAAAAGATGGATGCCTATTATAAATATAGGTAGGAAACCAGTAAAAGATAGTTCAATTTCAAGTACTTGGACATCGATGAGCAATTTGAGAACCTTTGGGATAAGCACCATGAAGAAGAGGCTCAAACAAAAGAAGAGGTTTTAGTTGAATAAGAAGAAGAGGTTTTAGTTGAAGAAGAAGAGGATACTCCCTATAGAAAAGAGGAGGAAGTTTTCATAATCTAGAGGCCTCTTTCCTAGCCACCTCCTCTATACGTAGTACCCCAACACTAAGTGCAGGCCACCCTAGGGTAGCCTGAAGTAGGGCCATCTCAACTCGGTGTTGAGGTACCAACTTCCATCCCTCCTCTAGAGCCAAAATAGAATGAATGGACATTTCACTGACTCTCTCCTTCCCACTTCTTCCTTATTCTTCACTTCTTCTTTTCCTTATAATATTTCTATCGATCTTGTGTTGCTTTACTCTGCCCAACCAATCACCTCTCTTGCACCATTATTCACTCTACATTTAGCCGCCATATATACATCCATTATGACATAATCACCTAACACCCCACTCCATGGCTTCCCACCTTTTTTGCCTTCCACTTCACCCACTCATCCTTAGGGGAAGAATGCCCACTACTTTAGAATAGCAAGTGACCATTCCTTTCGATCTACCATAAGGATTTTCTTTCACAGGGGAAATGATTCAGTCACATGATCAATTCTACTAGTAGTTGGAGACTACAAGGAAATATTAAGAGGCCCAAGTGGAAAATAAAAGAGGAAATATGGCTATGGAACTAATGGTACTTCATATGAAATCATTCTTTGACCCTATGCAATAATACTTAATGATTGCACATATAGTTCCATAAGTAATCAATCCCTAAGAATAGATGCAGTTAGGAGATTACTCGATACACTCTATTATAATTAACCTCATCTAGGTTAGACCAACCAATAGGGTATATTTGATGGAAGAAACCTAGAAGTCCATAACCACTGACTATCTCAAGGCAAGTTGCTAGCTAGAAAAGAAGGAATAGGAACTCACAAGAGTCAAAGCTATTGTTGACTGCCTGAATGCAGAGGCCAAGTTCAAAGATGTAGATCTCACCAAGATGAGTTCTGACCTATAGAGCCACATCATCACTAAGAGATTCTAGGTATAATCCAACAAAAGAGCCTAGTTGTGTATATAAATTGTAGATCTAAAGGCTAAAATGGATGGCTTGAAGAAGAAGAAGGTCATAGAAAATAAGCTGCATGAAAAGGAATTAGAGCTCACACAAACCCACAAGAGTTTTTAAGACTCTAAAAATGTGAAATAAAAATTATAGTAGTAAATACAGAAGGATTCCTCAACCAAGGACCAAAAAATACAAAAATTGAAGAATGAACTTGTCACTCATTCCCAAACCACATGTATCCTCCCCATGGTCCAACAATTGTATGTATCCTATTGGGAGAGAATAAATAATGTGGTTACAAACTTGAGCTAGTGCTTGGGTTCATTTCAGACTCCCAACATTTGAGTGCATAAGTGAGCACATCTGTGGACTAGGTCCTCACCTTCATGTCACCCAAGGTTCAATATTCATAGCTCCTAGTCTAAAAGCTATATAGCATGGTAGAAGGGACACTCCAAGTAGTAGGGGTGGCTAATCAAAGGTAGGTGACAATGAAGGTGAATGATTTCTTGAGCTGTAACAAGGTAGCATCAAAATATAAGGAATTTTTGGATGCCTTAGAGAATGTGGTCTGAGATATGAAGGGTCACATTGAATAGTTGGTCTGATTGGGACTCCCTTCCTTGTTACTTGTAGAAAACATAATCCTCTTAAAGGACAAAATAAAAGAGTTGCTAATCAAAAAGAAAAATGACTAGACCATATTTATGGCTCTTAGTCAAGCATTAATCATCTCTGAGGTAGAGGCCATTTTATAACCTCTTGTTCAGTTGAAATTTTAGATGCAATCAATAGTATAAGGCTTGAGCAACATATCCTTCAAGGAGATCATTGATTTAGATAGAGACTTCAAATCTCTAAAAAATAAGACTCAACCTAAAGAGGAAGAGTGGATGCCTTTTAAGGTTGATCTTCAAAAATTATAAGTCTATGGGCTATCCCTTTTTATATTTTTGCCTCAACTAGTCTAAAAAACCAAAAAAATTGGGTTCTTCCATCCATAGGCAGATTCCCCTGCAAGTCACTAGGAACTATGGATCTTAATCCACATTTTGAATTTTTGGGGTAGTTAGCCTTTTTATCATGAACATGCTTGGCAAGTTTAATGGCTCATGTATCAACCTCCTCTTTCTCGAGTTCCCTTTGTTTATTTTTAGCTAAGTCTTGACTCTTTCTACTACTACTATGTGGCACCCAACGCATATTCTTCATGAAATAGTCCTTGACTTGCCTAGGATTAGTGTTAGCTCAACATGTGGCATCATGGTGCTATCTCAAGGTAGGTTTATTTTTGTCAAAACTTCAAGTAGTGTCATTATTCAATGAAGTAATATGCAGGACCCACTGTGCAATTCTGACAATGAGGAAAATGAAATTTCCACATGGTACCCCCATGCTCAATCTTTGCAAAGGAATTATCAACTTCCCTAGGAGAAACATTAGCTCACCAGTGATGGCTCCATGCACTGTCAGTTAAAAAGTGATAAAAGGGATTTAAAAGCAAAGGCTTACTCCTCAATATTCCATTCATCATCTTAGTACTCTTTGAGAGCAAAGTTTTTCCTATTAGAGTTTCAAATAGTGTCATTAAATGATGGGAGTGGGCCCATTTATAACAAGAATTTTAGAGGTAGTTTTAGAAGTAGGCACGCATCACCATGATGCTTCTTCTAAGCATCATGGGGGATCATGAGGCATCAACAATTGTGCCATATCCAATATTTTGAAGACCAACTGCACACATGATCCAAAATTCCCCATTCAGTTGTAATGGTCTCATCATGAATGTGAGTGTTAGGTTCTAAGTGTTGTTTCCTCATGGGGACACTATGCCTATATATGTATGGCTCTTTTATTTTTAAAAGGAGATTAAACAATATTTATTTTTCTTTTATTAGTAAGTAACCATTGTAATAGTTTTATTTTTATGAATAAAAATAGCAATAGTCACTTTTTCATTTCGTGACCTTAGTAGGTGCCCCTCATGAGAAGGATTGAATATTGTATACTGTGCCTTTGAGCCTTTTATATTTTGTTCTCCACCCAACAATGAAGTGGACATGGTGTTCTATGTCAAATTGAGTGGAATCCATTATTGTTTATTATTTATATTCTCTGCTTCTATAGTGTTGGTTTTATTTTATATTATAGGCTTTAAATCATGCATATGCTCTTTTAGTTATCTGTGATGTTTAAAAGTTCAAGCTATTTTATGTAATTTTAGGAATATACACTTCAAGAATCTTGACACATCACCTTAGATAATTTCATTTCAGTTTTATTTGTATTTTATCTTTACCCTTTTCATCCCCAATTAGACGAAGAGCCAACTTCTAAAATCCTATAGGTTGCTTTACAGATCACAATTTAGACCCACATCTATAAAGCTTCCCATATGAAGATATTTATCAAGAGTGAGAGTTTTAGGCATCAACAATAATTACTTCATTTAATATTTTTTTTCCTTTTCTAGATGAATATTCGGTACTTGTGCTTCATTCTTTAGGTTATCATATTTTGACTACAATCTGTAAAATAAGTTGGTCAAATAAAAATTAAAAAATTAAAAAAAAAATGGATAAATAAGTAATTACTTACCAAAGATTTATCCCTCTCTACATTGGCAAGGTGACAAATGTTTTGGTCTCTTGCCCATTTGTTGTAATAAGAATGTTCCTTTGCATTCAGATTTTCCAATATATTAATCATAATATCTAAAATATTATCATTTTATGGATTTGCCATAGAAATAGATCCCAGTTCATCTTGATTCACTAACACATCATTTTTGGACTGATCATTTTAAACTAAAGAATATAAAGAATATCTTTGGGAATGGTTATGATCATGCTCATTAATTTTTTTTACCAAATCCTTTCCCCAAATCTCGCATTGTTTCAAAACTTTAAAATCAGTTTGTACAATGTCATCTAACAAATCAAAAGTATTATCTATAATAATATTATTTAATAGAAAGGATGTCAATTCATCTAGAGATTTCTCCTCATCATTGCCTAGTTCAAGTGGTGAACTAGAAGAAACATGTCCAACTATTGTTTCCAGAGCCTAGAATTGAGATCCCTAAATAATATTATGTGCAACAAATTTGTTTGCAGCCATGGAATTGATATCCTCAAGGAAAGCAATGTCAAGATCAATGTTATGTAAAAGTATCATGACACCACTAGACACTCCATCCACATAATATTGGGAAACTCTGAGGTTGTTATATGAAAATTCATTCCTTTGCTACCTATTGGCATTGGTAAATTCTTCCCCCTCTTTTGTACAATACAAGGGGGACGAGTTGGCATACTACTTATCACATAATGTTGCCTTGCAATATGAAATGCCATCACTAATTAATAAAGAAACTTCATCAAAATTAAACCAAAGTTAACTTGAAGGTCAAATACAATAGACTTAAGACCCATACTCCAAGTTGTCGATATGTTTTGTTGTGGTGGACATGTTGGAAGAAAAGTTAAACCTTTAATTTTTATGAAACACTCAAATTCTCATACAATCAAAAATTAAATTTAACATTTTGAATTTCATGTAATATAAAAATTGTGTAATTGCAAACATGAATTCAAACACCTTGCACCAAATTTCAAACATCATGGTAATGCGAAACACACCTTGCATGAATTTAAACACCTTGCATGGTGAAATGACATGAAACATTAATAATATCAATTTTTTGTTGTTACATCAAATTTCAATAAACTTTTAAAATTTTCAAACCTAGATTTAAGGCAAGGGATGTGCCTAAGGGCCCTTTCCAACATGCACCAGTAGGTGAGATAGATCTATGCATTTTCTTATGCCTTGTCAATGGTGTTGTGGCAATAGAATTTGTATCATCACCTCTACCAGACTAAGAATACTTGAAGCCCTTGATAGGATGGTTTTTTTTCAGTGCATCTTCTCTTCTAGATTGAGACACAAATTCTCTTTTCTATAACAAGTAAACATACATAATTAAATTTATATTTGAATTGTAACAAATCTAATAACATAATAATTTAATGACTTAGAATTACACTTAAAATTTAAAACTTACCTCCAACTCTACAAGCGCCACTGAATTAGATTTCATAATTTCATATAATATTGTGGGAATAATTGTTCCCCTCAACTCATGGTACACCTCGTAGTATAAAACTAAAATATAATTAGAAATTAAAATTTTATAAATATCACTTTGAAAGGCACAATCCAAATCATTTCTTATCTTGTTGGAAATGAATGTACACCAATCGTATTGTTTCCCTCCAAAGTTTACAAAAAATGTATGCTACAAACCAAAAGGGGATGTCTACAAGTCTTCTTTGTAAAACAATCCTTGCCTAGAAAAAATCAACAAGGACTTATAGATATGGGTTTGTTATATTCTATACTAAAAGACCCCTTCTTTAATGATTAGGGGTGCCTGTATTAAAAACAAAAAAAAATATTTACAATCCATAATTGATATATTTAATTTAAAAATTCATACATAAAACATTGAATATTAATTAATAAACATAAGATAAATATTAACTACTAAGGTGGATGTATCTACAACCAAGTGATTTTTCAAATAAAGTTTTTCTTTGTTAGACAAAATAGCTTTTGTGGTAATATGTTCCATGTTTCTATGTGGGAGTCCTAACAATCGCTTTATATCTGAAGGAGTGGTGCCAAAAGTAATAGTCTGAGAGTCAAGGCTAATAGAAAACTCTCCATTAGAGGGTTTATAACTAGACATGAGAATGTTAAGTAAATTGGTGTTTGTCTCATAGTGGGATATGCAAATCAGATCTCTCAAACATCGATCAATCTAATCACTGTAAGTTTTTTTTATCTTCTAGAAGCCTTAATACTTTTGGGTAAATGAGATTCCTGTAGAGAAACTTTTTAATAGGTGTAGAGGATATGGGGTTGGAAGTCATTAGAATTGAAAAATGAGAATAGAAGATAAGAGAGGTTTGGGCATACGAGAGAAATGAATAAAATAAATTGGGCAATGGATAGATATAGGGCCTAGACACTCCCTCCATAGAGTTTAGACTCCACCTATATATTTTAAATGCCATCCACATGCCATAGGTGACATCCATGAACCATAGACATTGTCCACCCCCATTGGACATTGTTCATGGGCTATGGATGTCATTTACATGATTTGGATGATGTATATGCACTCTAGATGCCATCTATGAGATCTAGATGGTATCCATTAGGTTTGGATGCCATCCATCAGGTTTGGACACCATCCACTAGGCTTGGATGCCATCCAACAGGCTTAGATGCCATCCACAAGATTGGATGATATCCACCTAGCTTGGATGCTATCCATCATGTCTGGACATCATCCATTGGGTCTTGATGGTGTCCACATCCTCTAGACAATGTCCACAAGTTTTGGACATCATATATGCCCTTTGGATGCCATTCAGACCCAGTAGACACCATTTAGACCTAATAGATGTCATATAGGCCTAGTGGATATGTTCATACCTAGTGAATGCCATCTAGACCTGGTGGATGGCATCCAAAGTGTGTAGATTCCATCTAGTTCATGTAGATGACGTCTATAGCCCATGGATGATGTCTATTGGGACTAGACACTCTTTAGACTCCAATGTCTAGACTCTAAAAAAATGGCGCATATGATTTGCCTTCCCAACAAAACTAATTTCCCTTCGATTCACCTCCATTTTGAAACTAGATTTTAAATATTTTCCAAAACATTATATAGGGATTTTTCCAAGGGGAACTTAAAAAAACCCTATCCTATCTAATAAAAAAGTGGTTTGTAGGAATTTTTTATAAGAAAACTTATTTTTTTTTCAAAGGGCTGACTAGATCGAATTTATCTGGGCTAGCCAAAACAATCAGTTTTAACCAAATTTTGTGTAGATCTGGCCCAATTTGTTAAATATGATGTGCATGCATGGTACAAGTAGTAGAGAGGAATTCAGGCCACTAAATTATCAAAGGTACTCTTGTATGACATGTGGAAAAGCGATGATTTATTTATTTTAGTTATAGAGGGAAAGAAAGATAAGCAGGTTTAAGGGGAATTTTTTTAATTCATGTAGAGGGTATTGGAGAATTCTAACATTAATTTTTTTGCATTCTATAGGATAGATTCTTAAAAAAATTAGTTTCTAGGTTTAGCAGCCAATTTGATATAAGGCGGGGAGTACCCCTCTACACTAGTTTTTGTTGATAGGGTCAACTCATCCTATGTGTTGGTTGAATATTTTGTCGATCAACGTACTGATAAACAAAATAGGTCTGATTAGCCAAAGTAGGAAGATTGGTCATCCAAATGTGTAGGTTTACCACATCAAAAGGGGACTAATCTCTCCTCTAATCAAGGGGAGGTTCCATATATATATATGTATATAAATAGAAAATAATACTCAAGGGTAGGATAAACCATCCATCTCTCTTTTTTCAGAGATGATGCATGAAGATCAAAGGAAAAATCTCAAGGGAAATGATAGAAAGCACTCCTCTTCTTTTGGAATTACTATTTAGCAAACCACAAGAATCTTCTTGGTAGTAATTGTAAAATGTAACCAAGAATGTAGTAACTAGCAAATTGTGATGTAGCACAAAGTCTCCACCTGAATTTTCCAAGAGTGAGATATGAAGGACAATGAGGGCACAAAGTCATCCCAATGTCTTTTACATAGAAATAAAAAAAAACACACTAAAGGCAATTATGGGGGCACAAAGTCTCTCCACAGTTGACTTCAGGACACCTTCCTAACTATTTTCACTAATTCTGCTTGTTGAATTAAATGAATAGAAAATATATTAAGGAAAAAGACATAAAAATAGTTTCCCCAACAACAAAGATATCATAGCACAAATTCTGAAAAGTCACTTGATTTTTTATTCCAATAACAAAATATGATCAACAATCTGAGCTCAAAGTCTCAGTAATGCCTTTCAATTTGGGAAGAGTTTCATTTTTGATTGTCAAAGAGAGATCCTTTTACAATAACAAGAGAGTCCCTTATATAACATCTTCAAGGACTCAAGAATAGTAACACATCATGTTGCATTAAATTTTTTTATGAAGACATGATGGAATTTAGGGGCATTTACCTATTTTCTTTTCTCAATGCAGAGAAATGAGTCACACTATTGAAAGTTTACATCTTTCAATGTCTACCTGGTGATCTGATCCTTCTTCATTGTTCCTCCTTTTTTGGTAAATTAAATCAGGTCCTTGATTCAATTTGATGCTCTATTCCTTAGTCACTTCCTACTGATCTTGGCCTTAAAGTCTTTGAATGTGTTTAGGTCCATAGATTTAAACTTACAAGGATCAACGACTATTTCATTGTCACAACTTTGACGTTCATGGGCACGTCACTTTCCTCAGCAATTCCTTTAGCTTTGTCTTTTAAGCTTTCCCAGAGGGGACTTGCCCTTCAAGCCTTGAGAAATGATCTACTTTGGGTCAGGAAGAGCCCCCTGCAAGGGTATCTGCCCTTTGCGCAGTCTTCAGATGGCCTTCAGGCTTCTTTCTTTCGGTGGGTCACTAAGTTGTTGTTTTCATCCTCCTGAAGGGAAGGTAACCCTTCAGCTTTGGGAAGTGTCCTTTAATTCGGTAGCTAAGAGTCCCCTATAATGGCACCTGCCCTTCAGGGTCCTTCGATGGCCTTTTATCTTTGGAGTCTTTTAGAGCTTTCCCACAGACTTTTCCCTTGGAAATTTCCTGCAGACAAAAAGTTTACAGATATTTCATGTGGACAAAAAGTCCATGGAATTATTGCTTTGTCAAGAATTCCTCCCATATCATTTCCAAATTCCTTCAGACTTTTTGTCTGAAGGAATTCCTTTGGACAAAAATTCTGAAGGAATTATTCCTTAGTCTTTTTTTTGAAGGAAATCCCTGTCTTTCAGCTGCCTTAAACAAAATTCCAAAAGAACTTACCTTTGCAGCTTCCTTGAAAATGACCCTTTTGAAGGGTGTTTTTGTTGACCAAGTGCCCTCCACAAGGGCACTTGTCCTTCGAGAGGCTCTCTTGAACTTTTGCATTGAACCGCTCCTTTGAACCAACCATTGAACCAAGCTTTGAACCAAGCCGATGAACCCTTTGATTGAACCAACTGAGTGAACCAAAGCATTGAACCAATTAAATTAAACCAAGCCTTTGAACCAAAGTGGTTTAATGGTTCATTGATTCAATTGGTTCAATCGGTTCATTCTCTTTTATTTGTCTAAGTCCTTTTGATCCTCATTGAACCAAATGTGTTGAACCTATTGAACCTTGAACCCATTAAACCTTTGAACCAAAGTGGTTCAATGGTTCAATGGTTCAATGGTTCAAGCCTCAAATTTTTTTTATTTTGATTGAAACTGCTTGTAAAAGCCTTTGAACCTAATTTTAGAAGCCTTTGAACATGGGAGCAGTTGAAATCTTGTTGCTAATGTTGAACCTTTGAACCTGTTGAGCTCGTTGAACCAAAAATGGTTCAAGGTTCAATTGTTCAATCCTTGCTTAGAAGCTTGCCCCTAAACTCTTTTGGTTGAACCTAGTCATTGAACCAACTTTGAGATCATCTAAGTGTTGAAAGCTTGCTTATTTCTTATAGAGTCCATAGAAATCAACCTATGAAGCCCGTTGAACTTAACCTGTAGAGTTTGTAGATTTCTCTTTTCTTGCAGAGTCTGTAGATTTCTCTTCCTGTAGAGTCTATAGATTCAAGCCTACAAAGTCCATAGATTTAAGCCTACAGAGTCCATAGATTTCTGAAAAGCTTTGAAAAATGAGGAATTTGAATGCCTAGGATAAATTTTGAAAAGGGAAGAGATAATTTTGATCTGTAGGACCAAAATAGTTTAAATGTTGTCCTAAAAATGAGTGATATTTTTTGGGGGACAACAGTTGGCTCTAGTTGAAGAACTATCAATTGTAAAAAAGAATTGAAGGGAGTAGAATCCAAAATCTCCAGTGTCTTCATGTGTATGATTGGGCTATAGAGTCATGTTACCCAAAAATGAAAGGCATCAAAAATGGAAACAAACAAAACAAAATAGAATTAAAAACTATACAAATATGCATATTTACAGATGTAATGATCTGATACTTCAAGAGTTGAAGTGTTTCAGATGCTACCCATTATGAGGCAGAGAGAAGAGTGTGCCATCTTGATATTTTAGTAGAAAGCTATTTTCACCATTATGTTGATGAATTATAAATGGGCCTCTCCAAAGGGAGTCAAACCTTCCATGCATCCCTTTTGGTTCTCTCCTTTTGTCCCACAACAGGACTTGATCCCCAATCTGGAAATCATGATTTTTGGCCTTTTGGTCAAAGAGTTTCTTTACTAGACTTTGGTGAGTAGCAATTCGGTCCACCACCATGTTTCTTTGTTCATCCAGCTTAGTCAGGCACATGATTCTCTTATCAAGAGAGCTTTTATATGTCTGATCTTCAATTGCCTTTGCCAATTTCAAGGCTAGCAATTCTAAGGTGATTGGTATCTCAACATTGATACCATAAAGAAGTTGAAAAAGAGACATACCAATTACACTCTTTGGTGTGACTATGTCTGCCCATAGAGCATCAACCAATGCTTTATGCCATGTCCTTTGATCGTCATCTAATAGCTTCTTGATGATAGTTACCAAGTTCTTATTACTAGATTTAGCTTGTCCATTCCCTTGTGGAAAATAATCAAAAGAGTGTGAGTGTAATTCCATAATGGAAATAGAATTGTGTAATCTCCTAGGAGGTGAAACAAGCTGCATTATCAGTAACAATTTTGGTTGGAACTCTAAACCTAGAAATGATATTCTGCTTGAGAAAATTGCATACAATGTCTGAAGTAGCATGCTTAGTTGGGATTGCTTCTACCCACTTGGTGAAATAGTCAGTTGATGTAATGACATAATAATGTCCAACGCTTGAAGATGGGTTGATAGTCCCAATAAAATCAATCCCCCATCACTAGAATGGTTCTTCTATGATCATTGGCTTGAGAGGCAAGGCATCTAACTTGGGTCTTCCAACAAATTGTTGGCAGAGTTCACATTTTCTCACCCACTTATATGCATCTTGGAAAAGAGTTGGCCAGTAATACCTAGCTCGAAGAATCTTGTGAGTAGTCACAGGAGTAGAAAAATGTCCTCCACAAGCTAGATTATGAAAAGATTTCAAAAGTTGGCTTTGTTTCTCTTTATTTACACAGTGAAGGAATACTCCATTTATGCTTCTCTTGTACAAGCCATTGTCCTAAAGGACAAAATTGGCAGCTTTCAACTTGATAATCATCATTTATTTATAAGATAAATAAGCAGGACATTCACCATAAGTAAAGAAATAAGCAGTACCTGAATACCACTCATTGGTAGTGGAGACAAAAAAGACTGTTGGCATATCTTCCACTTCAGCGTCTTCATGTTGTGTATCTTCTGGCTTATTGTCATCAATTAATTGGCATAGGCCTTTTCTCTTGACCAGCTTTGTTAGCTTGATGTCTAGATCAAACTCTTGAATTTTTGCAATCTAATTGCCTCTTTTTGTGCCAAACTCCTATTGAGTCAATATGGACTTGACTGTGGTGTTAGGAACTAAGGTAGTAGTGTGTGAATTCAGGATATAAAAGTAAAAATGTTTGACTACTTTCACCAATTCATAAGCATGATTCTCTACATTTGAATACTTCATCTCATGGGTTTTGAGAGGGAAACTCATGAAAGAAATAGGAGATTCCATACCTTCCTTGTCTTGTTGAACAAGAATTTTTGAAAGTGTGTGTTCAAAAGCATAGCTGTATATGATGAAATCTTTGTTGTAATCTAGACAAACCAAGCTAGGGGTGTGGGCAATGGTAGTCTTGATATCTTGAAATGTTGAATTACCTTGTTTAGTCCAGCTGAAGGTGGTCTTCCCTTTCATCATGTTCACAATGTGTCTAGTCTTCTCATCAAATTTGGGGATGAACCTCTGTCAGAAATTCAACTTTTCGAAGAAAGAGTGAACAACATTCTTACTTGTAGGCAAATTAAGATTTTGAATAGACTTGACTTTGAGTCAATCTTTATGTCTTCTTTAGACATAATGTGTCTGAGGAGTTTTCCCTTTGTTACTCCAAAAATAGATTTCTTAGGATTTAAGGAAATACCATTCTGGTGGCAGTGCTCCAACACTTGTTATAAGTGGCATACATGATTAGATCAATGCTTTGAAAAGACAATCAAGTCATCAAGGTATACCACTATGAATTTACCCATCTCATCTTTGAAAGCCAGGTCCATTACTCTCTGAAAGGTAACACCAACATTTATTAAGCCAAAAGGCATTCTTCTATATGCAAATGCACCCTAAGGTGTGGTGAATGCAGTCTTGTGTTGGTCTGCTTCACCAACTTCAACTTAATTATATCTTGAGAAGCCATCTAACATTGATAACATTTCTGAACCTATCACTATTTGAAGCACTTGATCAATGATTGGTAAAGGGTAATTATCTTTCAAAGATGACTGATTCAGATTCTTTAAATCTACACAAATGCAAATTTTGCAACTCTTCTTCCTTACAAGCACTATGTTTGCAATCCATGTGGAATGATGGATTGGAAATATGATTCTAGCGTTTAATATTTTTTGTATCTCAGACAGAATAGTACCTGATATTTTTGGATTGTACTGTCTAGATTTTTGCTTGTAAGGCATTGAGTCAGCCTTGAGAGGAATGTCATGGCATATTTCATCAAGTCTGAGAGACTTCAGGATTCATAAGAATATGCTAAGACATCCATGTATTGATAGAGTAAAGTGATAAACTTGAATCTTTCTTTAGGGGTGTAGCACTTACCAATGTTAACCATCTTGAGATTTTCTTTAGTAGTTAGATTTACTTGATCGAATCCTTCAGAGTAACTTGAATCTATTTGCTATTGTTTAATGAATCTATCATGCTTGTCAAATAGTTTCTCAAGAGAAACCAGGCCTTTATGAATTTTATTTCCTTTTAGCTGTAAGAATTCTTCATTTATATCTAAATTGGATTCAGAGGCTGATTCATAATTTTGAGATTCACTGCCTTCAAAATATAATTGTTCAAAATTGTCTTTTCATTTCAAGAAGTTAATGATTTGATGATCATCATTGAATACTTGCCAATGATTAGCATTGTTAGGAACACTTGGTCTATATAACAGCTCAATAGTATACCTATCTTCTTTGAAATTTAAGTGAGAAACTAAGAGAGTTCTTGAAATAACAAGTGCATCAGCTCTGTCATTAGATTCCCTAGGTATGGCAGAAATGTTGAAAGCATCAAAGCTTTCAATTTGGTCCCAAACTAGGTTACGATAGTGGCATAATATTTCATTCTTGGTTTGGTATAAGTTTCTCACTTGACAAATCACTAATTCAGCATCCCCTTTGGCATGAAGAAACTTGATGCCTTTGTCTTGAGCAGCCTTCAATCTAAGCAACAAAGATTCATATTCAGATGTATTGTTAGTGTTGCTAAATTGTAATTTGTAAGATGAAAGAAACATATCTCTTTGAAGAGATATCAACATAATCTTGGCTCCAAAACTGGTAGAGGAGCAACTGCCATCAAATTCTAGAGTCCATACCTCATCAGACATAGATTTTTCTTTAGACTTTCCTTCATTAGAGAGGGAGGGTCCTTATTCATTTGTATTGCAATCTACTAGTTCTTTTGCTATTCTAGCTAAACTAATTTTTGGGTTGACACTTTCAAGAATTTTATCAGATACTTCATGCACTTCATCTATAGATAAAAAATAATTACCCATACCTAAGGATTCAAAAAGAATTTGAGCTTTAGGGGCTGATGTTTGGGTGACCACATATTTTGCCTCCTTTGTAGGGAACAACCTCTTCATTAGGCCTTGTACAAGGATTCTTGCCTCAGATAGGTCCATGCTTAGTTCTCTTCCCACGTCCTTTCAAAAATTTTGTCCAAGAAAAATGCCATAGGATGTTAGGACGTCAGCCACCAAGATAGTCATCTTGATTTTCTTATCTGGAAAGGCTGCAAATGCAAATTGGGCATCTTTGATTTGCCCTAGCAATGGTACTTGCTTTTTTTCCATAGAGAAACATCTCCCAAATGTCTTGGTTAGTGTGAGGCCTAGAGACTTAGCTAATTTAGTAGGCATTACATTGTTAGATGTGCCTAAGTCTATAATATAATTACCTAGCTTGTGACCATTTATTAACAGGGAAACATAGAAAGGTTCTATTTTCCCAGGGGTAGCTGGAGGAGTAATGACAAGATTATTTAGAATAGGCATGTTCTTTGGAGAATTAGGAGTTACCTTTTAACTTTTTGTCTTGTAGGGATGGTTTGGTTCTTGACATATTAGACCAACTTATTCAATTGATCAGGATTGGACTGCAAATATTTAAATTCAGACATTTATATTTTTGTCTTTTTGACATGATCGATTATGTCAAATGGATGAATTGAGCTAGGTACAGGGGAAGGTATTTCAACCTTTTGAGTTTTAGGAGGGATGGGAGGAGGGATGGTTTTTGAAATTGAAGTAGAAGGTGAAGGTGAAATTGATGTACCTATCTTTTGGGTGATCACCGGATCCTTTGACTGGAAAGGCAGAGTGGCTCCACGCTTAGCAATTGTAATTTCTAGTTGAGGTTGCTCCTCTATCTTTTATTTATTAGCTTGCTGGGCTGATTGGTTCTTAGATTTAGTAAACACTATATATGATCCATCAAAATCTTCTCCTTTGCTTCTGGGTCTATCCTAGTAGTTCAAGAAACTAATGTGGGAGTCGCTAGCTGATTCTTCTTGATTTTCTATAAGGAGATCAGCGTCATTTTCTTGATTCAATTCAGGCTGAAAGAGAAATCTGATTCTACTTCAAGATATCCCATTGCTGAATTGGTTGGAGGAGCTTCTAGGGCAAGTTTCCCTTATGGGGTAGGAAGATGATTTTGTTGCCCTTAATTCTTGGAAACATTACCCTGATATGACTGATTTAGGAATGTCCTTCTTGGCATATCTCTGTATGAAGGAGCAGAAGACATTCCTTGCACCATTTGATTTTTGAGAGCAAGTAACCCATTTGCCAACTTCTACACCATTAGATCTGTGGTGCTTATAAATGAATATTTAGAAGATGATGAAGGTCTATTTCTATTTGGATCTCTTGTTATCTTACTTACTAAGATGAGATCATCTTTTACCTCAGTGGGCAAATGTTGAGCTACAACAAGATCTATTTAACCAACACATCTCAAAAGAAAACTTACTTCAGGTAACTGAGAATTAATGAAGAAGAATTTGAGATTCTCAGCTGTAGGTTGAGCAATTACAATAATTTTGTTCCTCAGTTTGTCAAACTTGGCTATGAAGTCCCTCATTGGTTCATGAGGTTCTTTCTTCATCTGTGTAAGTTGAGCTAGAAGTGCATGTGCATCTTCTGTAGGTTTGATTCTGGCTTTAAAATTATCTTTGAGTGTATTCCAATCAGTTACTGACTGAGCTTGTAGTTGATAAAACCAATCTGTAGTAGCACCTTGTAATGTTTATACAAATAGCTTGAATGTTACATCTTCAAATTCTACTCCAATTACACCACAGGCTATGCTGAAGGCTGTAATGTGTTCATCAAGATGAACTTTCCCATCACCATAGAATTTGGAGAAATTCTTCCTTGAACTACATGGAAGCTCATGTAGAGGTGGAGTAAGATTGAGAGGACCAAAATCATTACTCCAATGGCTTTGAACTGCCATTATATGACTATGAAAAGGAGGAATAACAAATCTTAGAGGGGTAATTATTGGCAAAGCTTTATCAACAACAGAAGTGGATACTTCGTCTGGCAATGGAGATCTGACTTTAGTAGGAGGAAAGCTCTTGGTTCGTTGGAGGTGAGATGGTGAAGGAAACAGATCAAAATCACTTTGCTGTACCAACTCGAATATAGGGTCAACAATATCTTTAGCCCTTTGGCTTCGTGTATACCTTGAATCTACTAGATTGTGAAACAAAAATGGAAAAGAATTGACCTTGATTCAGTTTGAAGCTTGAGGCTTTAAACTTCACGTTCTTTTTCTAGTTAATGTGGAGGTGAATGGTAAGGCTATAAATGGATAATGGGTTATATCCCCAATAGAGTTTCCAAAAACTGTTGGTTAAATATTTTGTCGATCAGTGTAATGATAAACAAAATAGGTCTGATCAGCCAAAATAGGAAGATTGGTCATCCAAATGTGTAGGTTTACCACATCAAAGGGGACTAATCTCTCCTCTCATCAAGGGGAGGTTCCCTATATATATATATATATATATATATATATATATATATATATATATATATATATATATATATATATATAGAAAATAATACTCAAGGGTAGGATAAACCATCCATCTCTCTTTTTTTAGAGATGATGCATGCATATCAAAGGAAAAATCTCAAGGGAAATGACATAAAGAACTCCTCTTCTTTTAGAAGTACTATTCAGCAAACCACAAGAATCTTCCTGGTAGTAATTGCAAAATGTAACCAAGAATGTAGTAACTAGCAAATTGAGATGTAACACAGAGTCTCCACCTGAATTGCCCAAGAGTGAGATATGAAGGACAATGAGGGCACAAAGTCATCCCAATGTCTTTTACATAGAAATAAAAAGAAAACACACTAAAGGAAATTATGGGGGCATAAAGTCTCTCCACAGTTGACTTCAAGACACCTTCCTGACTACTTTCACTAATTTTGCTTGTTGAATTAAAGGAATAGAAAATATATTAAGGAAAAAGACATAAGAACAGTTTCCCCAACAACAAAGATATCACAGCACAAAGTCCAAAAAGCCACTTGTTTTCTTATTCTAATAACAAAATATGATCAAAAATCTAAGCTCAAAGTCTCAGTAATACGTTTCAATTTGGGTAGAGTTTTGTTTCTGATTGTCAGAGAAAGATCCTTTTACAATAACAAGAGAGTCCCTTATATAGCCTCTTCAAGAAGGACTCAAGAATAGTAACACATCATGTTGCATTGAATTTTTTTATGAAGACATGCTGGAATTTAGGGGCATTTACCCATTTTCTTTTCTCAATGTAGAGAAATGAGTCACGCTTTTGAAAGTTTGCATCTTTCAATGTCTACTTGGCGATCTGATCCTTCTTCATTATTTCTCCTTTTTTGGTTAATTAAATCGGGTCCTTGATTCAATTTGATGCTCTGTTCATTTGTCACTTCCTGTTGATCTTGGCCTTAAAGTCTTTGATTGTGTTTGGGTCCGTATATTTAAACTTACAAGGATCAACGACTATTTCGTTATCGCAACTTTGATGTTTGCGGGCACGTCACTTTCCTCAGCAATTCCTTCGGCTTTGTCTTTTAAGCTTTCTTAGAGGGGACCTGCTCTTTGGGCCTTGAGAAATGATCCACTTTGGGTCAGGAAGATCCCCCCACAAGTGTATCTGCCCTTTGAGCGGTCTTTAGCTAGCCTTCGGGCTTCTTTCTTCCAGTGGGTCACTAAGTTCTTGTTTTGCATCCTCCCGAAGGGAAGGTGACCCTTCAACTTTGGGAAGTGTCCTTTAATTTGATATCTGAGAGTCCCCCATAAGGGCACCTACCCTTTGGGGTCCTTTGGGGTCCTTTGGGGTCCTTTGGTGGCCTTTTATCTTTAGAGTCCTTTGGAGCTTTCCCACAAATTTTTTGCGTAGACATTTCCCGTAGACAAAAAGTCTGTGGACATTTCCCACGGACAAAAAGTCTGTGGATATTTACATCGAACAAAAAGTCTGTGGAATTATTGCTTTGTCTTTGGCCTTGAGAAAACTCCTTCGGGCTTTCCTCTCACAGCCTTTTTGAATTCCTTTAGACTTTTTGTCTGAAGGAATTATGCCTTAGTCTTTTTCCCGAAGGAAATCCCTTTGTCTTTTGGCTACCTTAAACAAATTTTTTAAAGAACTTACCTTTGCGGCTTCCTTGAAAATGACCCTTTCGAAGGGTTTTTTTGTCGACCAAGTGCCCTCTGCAAGGGCACTTGTCCTTCAGGAGGCTCTCTTGAACTTTTGCATTAAACCGCTCCTTTGAACCAAGCTTTGAACCAAGCCGATGAACCCTTTGATTGAACCAACTAAGTGAACTGAAGCATTAAACCAACTGAATTAAACCAAGCCTTTGAACCAAAGTAGTTCAATGGTTCATCGATTCAATCGGTTCATTCTCTTTAATTTGTCTAAGTCCTTTTGATCCTCGTTGAACTAAATGCATTGAACCTATTGAACCTTGAACCCGTTGAACCTTTGAACCAAAGTGGTTCAATGGTTCAATGGTTCAAGCCTTGAAAACTTATTCTTTTGATTGAACCTGCTTGTAAAAACCTTTAAACCTGACTGTAGAAGCCTTTGAACCTAGAAGTGGTTGAACTATTGCTGCTGATGTTGAACCTTTTGAATCTGTTGATCCCGTTGAACCAAAAATGGTTCAAGGTTTAATGGTTCAATCCTTGCTTAGAAGCTTGCCGCTAAAATCTTTTGGTTGGACCTAGTCATTGAACCAACTTTGAGATTGTCTAAGTGTTGAAAGCTTGCTTCTTTAGTGCAGAGTCCATAAAAATCAACCTGTGAAGCCCGTTAAACTTGGCCTATAGAGTCCATAGATTTGCCTTTTCCTACAGAGTCCATAGATTTCTCTTTTCCTACAGAGTCCATAGATTTCTCTTCCTATAGAGTCCATAGATTCAAGCTTGCAGAGTCTATAGATTCAAGCCTGCAGAGTCCGTAGATTTCTGAGAAGCTTTGAAAAATGAGGAATTTGAATGCCCGAGACAAATTTTGAAAAGGGAAGAGACAATTTTGGTCTGTAGGACCAAAATAGTTCAAATGTTGTCCCAAAAATGAGTGATATTTTTTGGGGGATAACACTATGCAATGATAATGGATAATGATGTCAAGTAAGTGATTAGACCTTATCAAGATAAGCCTAGGGTATTTCTAGTGATGCAAAGAGAATCTAATACACCATGGGTAAGGTCCAATGTATATGCTCTGGTATTTTCTAAATATTTTTATTTCCACTATGAAAATATTTATAAGGTAAATTAAGATAGTTTTAATACTTAGTAAGGTCTCAAGGTAGACTATAAATTTCCATTGCGAACTTATGTATCATGCGGTCTATGTGCTACATATTGCTTTTTGGATGGTATTTTCTAAATCTTGTTATTTCCACTACAAATATATTTATAAGGTAAATTAAGATAGTTTTAATACTTGGTAAGGTCTCAAGGTAGACTATAGATTTCTATTGTGAATGTATGTATCATGTGGTCTACATGCTATAGATTGATTTCTAGATGGTAGACTATCTTAGGTATTTGCACACAATTTTAAAATCAATTCAAATAGTTAGTCAATTTTTAGTGGTTAATGTGATCCACCAAATCAGTTGAGTAACACATTTGGTTATGTCGATTTGATAATCCATCACATTCAAACAATTACACACATTTTTGGAATCAATTCAAACGGTTACAATCAATTTTTAATGGTTAATGTGATCCACCATATTAGTTAAGTAACACATTAGGGTTTTGCATACTTGTGACTCCATCACCTTCAAAGTTCATTTTATTTATTACATTGGATGGATCCTAATGAACAATTTAAACACAATCCCAATTGTTCTTGTATTTAAAAATTAATTGTCTCACATTAATATGTCATCTTCTTATTGTAGCACTTCTCTATTTTAATTGAATGTACTCTGAGGCTCATTGACTCACTTTTGGTCATCTGTTGACATTAATATAATTTATTTCTTTTTTATTTTCCTATTATTTAGATTTATTGATGATGTATTTTTCTATATTGCTAATGCATTTTATAATGATTTGAACTTTATTTTTAATGGATATTTTGCAATGGTCTTTTGTTTTTGTTTTTTTATTTGTATGCTAACAACAAGATTGAAATAAGGACACATTTACACAATTGACCAATATAAAATGAATAGGCTGATGTTTTTATATTGGTTTAGCCTTCCAGTTAGGTAGTTACATGGGGCTTTAGGATGATTCAAATTGTAGACAATAATGCTCATTCATTGTCTGCTTTGAAATTTTAAGTTTTAGTTTTTATATATATTCCTAGTGTGGCCAACTACGTTTTTATTTTCAAAATTTAAGGGTGCCTTGTGGATAGAAAGAGCAAGTTTATTATCTACTTTCTATTCTCACACTCAAAATTTTATTCTACATTGGACTGAATACCTCACTAGTTATAATTTTTATCTTTGGCATATGCTCTCTTAATTTACTATTTGCTCTTTACCTTGCCACTTGGGTACTTGCAAAAGATGAATGACCACCTAAAATAAGTCAAGTAAATATTTTGTACTTTTTGTTAAGAGACATGGGTAAATTTTTGTATTAACTTGTTGATATCTTAATATTCAGATTTAAATTCATTTTCCTCATTGTTGTGGATCT
The DNA here is from genome assembly GCA_037957365.1 of Torreya grandis. Lineage (NCBI taxonomy): Eukaryota > Viridiplantae > Streptophyta > Pinopsida > Cupressales > Taxaceae > Torreya > Torreya grandis. Next base: position 1,927,972 of record JARHVA010000605.1, on the reverse strand, counting down.
TGTTGTCCTTGTGTTATTTCAAATGCTCAATTTTAAATTCCAATATATTAATAATCATAAATGTCTAAAAAAAATCAAGAGTTGAATGGATGTTATTCCTGGTTCAAATATTCAGTTGCTTACTAAAATATGGATATTACAACTGATTATCTAATGCTACAATGTCTATATTGTCAAGTTTTAGCATAAAAATATGAGATTAAATTTCATGCTTTTTAAGTGGTATTTTCATATTCAAGTGACATGCTTTGCTGTAGTAAATGTGACTTCCTTGGAGTTTAATTATAGATTATGATGAAACAATGAGTGTTTCATCATGTGTCAAAAGAATGATTGTAAATAAAAATTTAATGTGGATTTATAAAATTGTTTATAAGGAGGATTAATTAGTGTGGAACTCTCAAATTTGAGCCTGAATAAGCTTATATAATTTCTTAAAATCCATGATGTAAATTAATGCGTAATTGATTATACATTTTGGGAAGTAATATAATTTAAGTATGTCAAATAAAGAAAATCAAATAAAATTCAACTTTATTCTATATGCGATTGTTAAATCCTATTGATAATTTTTTAATAAATAATTAGATAAAAAAATATTCCTCATTAGTGATGCAGATGACAATTGAAAGCCTCCTTTTTTGCTATTCCTTAGGTATGTTGAGAGGAATTTACAATAATTTGGTGATTAGATCATTCTCAATATTTCAATGAAGAGAGAGGCTAAACATTCTAAAATAATTATATTTTTCAAAGCAATTTTCCCAGTTTAAGCTACGGTTACTCAAATAGATTTTTTCTTGTGGTAATGAATCAGAATGACACTATTATGTTCAAGCCTCTATAATCCTGCTAGAAATATTACCCAACATTTCTAAATCCATCTTTAACACATGATCCTTAGGAAATGGGAATGACACACAAATGAATATGTAATCACATAATTTTTTTAATACAATAGATAAGGAAATTAAGACGCATAAAATGTTGAAAAGTTAAGCATTGCCCTATTTTTAGGGGGGAACATTCCATACAAATACAAAACCTTGTACATTGTTTTAATCCTTATACATTTCACACCTAAGAGAGCTTAGATCTTGTAAACCCTTTTTCTATTTAGTGAAACATGTACACATGGTCGTGCTCTAGGGTGCCCAACTTTTCTAATTTTGGTGGAGTCATCAAATGCCATGGAATTTTAACTCGGGTTGCACTCTTTATGAGTGCTCCCATTGATATTACACCACACTACTACTGCCAATTCTTACAAAGTATAAAATCCCTCAAACATTTTGGGCTTTCTCTAATGATGGATTGATGGATGCAACCTAAAATGTTTAAGTGTTTTACATTTTCTAACTTAGGTTTAATCCAATTCTTTTGTTTTACTAATAACTCACATGGAAATGACACAACATTTGCTATTTTTTTCTTGTAGGTAGTGATTTTGAATCCATAAATATTGTTAAAAATTGGTACATTGTATTCTTCTCATAGATTATTTTAAATTGCTACATTCATTATGGCTGATGTATTCTTAACACTTTTTTGTATTGTTAAAAAATGCTACATTGTATTCTTATCATAGTTTATTTTAAATTGCTACTTTCATTGTGGCTGATGATTTCCTAACACTTTTTTGTTTCTTCTTATGTCCATTTACTAGAGTTTTTATTTTATTAAATGTCATTTTTTTAATGCCTTCTTAGAGTAATACACATGTACTTGTTTTTGATTCCATACAAATGTACTAATTTTTTATGCCATGCAACTATAAGTAATAAAAAGCCATGAACATGCATAATAAATAAGCTGTACATAGATTGTTGTGTGGACATTAATTATATATATTAAAACCAAAAATAAAAAATTACCACTTCTAGCATTCTTCGCACCATAAGAACAACTACTAATTATGGTAGACTAAAATATCTACTCTTAGCATCCATTGATTTGTGGGTCCATTTGAATTTGACGTGTTTTATTTGTGGTTGCAAATGTTATAGTGTGATTAATAAATACTATAAATAAAATTGTAAAACATAAATAAAAATAAAAAAGAGAATGGGACCTTACAGTTTAATTTAATGATTTTAAAATGTGAAGTTGCAATGTGTCTTTCTTTGAGTGGTGGTAATAAAGAACAAAAAGGATGACAACTTAGAATCTGATAATGATTGAATGAGGAAAGTATGGAATGTTATTTTACACATCAAGTGAAGTCAAAGGTGTAGCTGTAGATGTCACATGAAATTTTCACTAATAGTGCAGTGGACATACAAAAATTGAAAATGCATTTGGAAACCATTAAAAATGACTTTGAGTTTGTAACCTTGAGCCTATTAATGAACACCATGTGCTCTATCCTAAATGGTTAAATCCCATGGACCCACATACTATGAATGTATGATTTTTAAAAATCCAAGGTGACTTCATGAACTCTATGATATTGGAACAAGTAGTAACCACCACATGCACCAAAAAAATGTGTACCATGTAGACCAATCAAAAAGTGTCACCTAGACATACTACCAGATATAAGGTGATGAAGGTGTAGATTCAAAAAATGGATACATTATGCTCGACTCTTAGAGTTTTCACATGAAGACTTAGAGTGTGCTACGAGTCCTAATCATAATTTGAAATGCTTCCATGTATACACTATCCTTCAAGTTAAGCTACAATTTAGGTAGATTCAAAAAATGGATACATTATGCCTGACTCTTAGAGTTTACACATGATGGCTCAAAGTGTGCTACGAGTCCTAATCATGATTTGAAATGCTTCCATGTATGCACTATCCTTCAAGTTAAGCTACAGTTTAGGGTCATCTAATTTTTTTCATTTTTTATATCATATTAATTGCTTGATTTTCACTGCAATAGATTTTTGAAATATATGTCAAATTTTATATTAATTTTGTAGGCAGTAAACTTATCCACATCAACACTACATCGAGGTAAAATTGTTCATATCGCGCAAACCCCACGACTCAAATTATATTACATCAACAAAGGCCATTTTTAAAATGGGCTATACACTCCTCATGTGCGTAGGCTCTATGCCACATGGAGATACTATATCAAGGAGCAAAGAAATTTTAAAATAATATATGAAATGGAATTATAAATTTAAACATTTGCATTGCAATGGAAAAATCAATTGAAATCTAAGAGAAACTTTGTAACGTTCATTTTATCAAGACTAATAAACAAGTAACACGTCTCATTCTCATCCCAATAAAATGCTACCATATGTCTCACATATGCCTCAATGAATGTTTTCCACATATATCATTCATAATGACAATGATGAAGTAAAAGAGACATTGAAGAGTCACAACTCAAAAAAGAAAAATATACACATTGCACTTACGAGTGACAAGTTTGAAGGGGAGGGGTCATTGGATGAGAACAAACATAATGGTTAATGTAATAAATTGACTCTGGATAAGGATTATCAGGTGAATAGAAAAATCAAGAGGCATTCAATAATCACAAAGTTGCATGAACAATGCTAAGCGGGGATGTGTATTCACTTAATTGCATGAAAATTGCACTATTAGGAATTGATGTGATAACATGAAAAAAGTAAAAGGATGATAGGGAACATTAACATTATTCATGTTATAAAATTTTCTATGATTAATTTAATATACAAGATGTATTAAGTAAGTTGTAGTTTAATGGTGAGGATGATGGTATAAAAGCTAATGCTTAGCTATCCATCAAGGTACAAATTCTAAGAAAAAAAAAAAAAAAAAAGATGAAACCAAGATTATGTTCCAAACAAATTTGATGAAATGAATACATCTCAATACTTGACATTAAATCAAAAATAACATTCTATACACTTAATCTATATGAAAACAGGGTTTCAATTATATATATATATATATATATATATATATATATATATTGATATATTGCAAACTATAAATAAATAGAAAATATATAATAAAAATCATGAAGTTCACAAATACTCGCCGTGCTAGAGATGTTCAAGAGTGAAAAGGTCACTTTTTTTAAAGCCGTTTGAGTGCATGAGAAATTAAGGGCAACCATATTTTACAAATCAAAAGACTCCACATGTCCCTATAATAAAATTCAATGTATTGGGTCATAGGAAAAGGAGGACGAAGAATTGTGCAAAGGCATATTTAGGGTCAAATTATGCCATCTAAAGAGAGAGACACATGGAGTTTGTTGTGGAAATAAAAAATTCCATGGCATTCATTGAGAGTTAAATAATTCATGAGAGATTAAATAACTTTGTAAACTCTCTTACATCGATCAGATAAGGAGTGGCCATGTGTGTGAACGCTATTGAACATAGTAAACTAAAACATTCACTAATGTTATAGAGACCATGTGTCTATGTCAACCATTTTCCATTTAGCGACAATGAACAAAATTAAAGGCTATGGCGCTCACAATTAGAAGGGATTTGTTTTTCATCCATAAATTGAGCTATACACCTCCATTTTTAAAGTTGGGAAGGCTTATTTCAAATTGATTGATGATGGTTTTTGATATGTTTTTTTTTTTTTTTTAAATAATATTATTACTGATCACAATATTTGGTAGTTCTTAGCCATGTGAAACACAAAAATATTTTTAGATGATAATGTTAGTTATAAAATATTTTTGAATTTACAGAATTTGAGATTTGCTTTTTTTTTTAAATGATATAATTTAAAAAGTAAAGTATAAAATTTGATTTAAGATTTGGTTTATTTTATGTATTTAGCAATTGTTATTAAATGTGATGTTTTTTAAAATGGATTTGTAATTTTAATTGTTTGGTGGAAGGATTAGTAGTGGAATTGTAATAGTACTTTCAGAATATATATTTTTAGACTCTTATATTAAATTATGAGATCATTTTGTTTAGATTTGAGTAAGTATAAAAAGTTATGAAGTTTAAATTCTTCACCCAAAATATAACTTTCTAAACTCAACAAGATTTGAAATTTTAAGTTTGAACTTAATCGACTCACTTTATTTAGTGTCTGATTTATCAATATCTTCTACTTGGACAATATCCCAAGCACATTGTGATCCCTAACCAGAGTCTGTGACATGCCCTTGACTTGAAACCTTTTGACAACTATTTATGCCTTGTTTAAGAGATTATAATTATTGGCTGTGAATTCTTAAATCATTTTGGCCTTAACAACTATAATCATTCAATTAGTGAATGCATTTTTTCATGGAAAATGCATAATGGCCTTCAACCATGGTATTTATTTACAATATTTTTTTAGAGATATAACTCTTTTTACCATGGAAGTTTAAAAATTCAACAATACTTAACAATGAAGATATTTGTATGAAATTATTTACTAATGATAATGTACGTGTTATTTTGTCAACATTTATATAGATTTAAGAATAATTAGCAAAGGTGGTTCTATAATTTCACAATCTCCAGGTTGTCTTTGACAATTGGGGGATTTCACCATGTATCATAAGTCATGTTCATCTAGATAAAACTGTTGGAGTACAAAATGTCCTATGACATTTTGGGATCTTTGTATTAAAAATATATAAAGCTTTCAGATAATGAGTATCATTTTTTCTGCTACCATAAGGTTATCTATGATTGTTAATGTAGACATCTAATATCGAACACTTTGTGTCAATTTTAACTATTAGCACTAACATCATCTTAAATCATAATTTCTTTTTCTAACCAATCTTATATCCACCACTCACCCTTAGTTAATTAATTACTTCTTCCATTATACATCCTTTTCGACAAATTTGTAGCACTTTACATTATTTAATTAATATCAATTAATTAACTAATATTATTTTGATAGAAAATTATGTAATACACAATTAATATTTTCTATAAAATATTTAATCATAATTTCCATCTCAAGATCATGACATTATGCATCATGACATCATCTTCTTCTTCTACATGATAAGTCAATGCAAAGTTAGAAGTGGATAAGCAAGGTCTCTTACACCCTCTTACACACTCCAAAATTCCCATAAGTGGATTTATTTTACATCCTCTCATACACTTCACCTTTCCTCTTAGACACTCCATATTCTTCATCATGGAGATGTAGGACTATTTTCATCCATTGATATTCATCTTGATCCAGTGGCTCACATTTGTTAGCCAATTCTATAAATTGGAGGGCTTTTTCATCATTTCAATATGACCAACTAGTGTAGTGAATCTCTACCAAATCCTAAGGCCATCATCCAATAACTCTTTTTTTTCTAGACTTACTCTGCTAAACTCCAACGAAAATCTTCACTAAGTTCTTCATTGCTCAATCAGAATATGCATAGTATAAGGGGAGATGTTATCAGAATGATGTCATGACATTGACAAAGATCTTAAGCACTATATCTAGACCAATCAACCTAGCATTCCAGCAAGGAAGAAAATCCAAAGATAAGGTACATCACTATGTTTTATCTACGTTCTATTGCATTTGTTTATCTCTTTCCTTGATCTTTCCCAATCTAAGGGTATGTGCTTGGGTTTTATGTTGTATACATTTCATTTGGATTTTATACTGACAAAAAAATAAGTCCCTCTTACTCGTGTGTTTACATATGACACGTCTAGTGGGTCTAGTATCCCACAACCTGATTTGAAACATCATAATATTCCTCTAATTAAAAAATTAGCTCAAAATTGATCTAATTTTCTCTTCATTTTCTTCTAATTTTTTCAATTTATGTTCCCAGATTAGCAGTAAAAATGTTCTACTAATTAATGGGATCACTCTCTGTAACAAACTATATCACCCTAATAATCAACAATATCTTTTCTTTTTTCTTTTTTGTATTTGTTTCAATAAAATAATAGTTTTGACTTGTAATTTGGTGGTATTGACCTATGAAATGATGCATTTGCTCTTGGATTTTACATAGAATATCATTTTATGGAAATGATAGAATCGGCCTGTATACTAGTAGTTTTAACCTACAAATGGTGGATTTACCTGTAAATATGTGGAAACACCCTAGTAACCCATTTTTCTTCTATTTTCCTACATGTTAGCAATATCAATCTTAAAAATGAAAATTTTGATAGTATAAACAATGATTTAGTTTTTGTTTCATTTCTAACTATGTTTTTATTGAAAACAGTGATATTGATTAGCTAAACATCAAGATTTCCCTATTAATTGGTGGAATCATCAATTTTCTGTATTATGTTGTCTATGTTTACAAATTAGGAAGATTGATCTAACAAACAGCATTATTACCCTGCTAAATGATAAGATCACTCTATTGTTAATTCTCAAGGCTAAAACAAGCATTGATTCAATTTCCCTTGTTAGTCAAAGACCATAATTCAGACTCTAATATATTTTTTCATTAGTTCATTCATCAAATAAGTAGTTATTTCTCAAACAAACACTTTACAAACTCTTTACAAACACTTTTTTTTAGTGCGTAAAAAGAACCAACACTTGATTTTGATGTTCTAAAAAGAAATACTTATGTGTTTATATTGCTTATTTGTTTGTGGGTAATATATCATGCCTATGCTTTCCCTTTGCCTACTTGTGGGACCTTGGATGACCAAAAACACATGGGTTACTATTGTTTTTTGTCAAAGTGTAATTAGAGTATGCTCTCCTCTTTCCCCCTTGTGGAATCTTAAGGATGAAAAATAATGAAACTTGCCTTTTTATTTTTGGTTGTGCGAGGTGGATTTCGTCACCTTATTGTGCATTTTTAGGGCATGATGACTAGGATTTTATTCCCCAATGTACATACCAACCCTATACTAATGTAGGGATATAAATTGAGGATTTTATGTTTCGATTGCCTAAGCAGTTGTGTGTTTTAAGCACATCATGACATGAGGGGGTTCCATACTCCAATGGCCAAGGTTTCAATAATGACATTGAAGTTTAAATTTTTGGTATCACTTCATTGAGATATTATGGTTAAAGTGGTCATGAAGGGGATAGAACCTATCATGAATTACCCATTATTTGTTCTTTTTCTACAGATTTTGAGCCTCACATACTGTGATGTATTTTGGGGACCATTTAAAAAATCTTATCAAAATTTTAGATTATGACCTTTAAACCATAAATGATTTTTAGTGCAAGGGAAACTAACCTCCACTAATATATCATAACATATTGCTTAAAGTGAGTATTAAGAGATTAACATGTTTTCACTTATTGTGAGGTAGATATGTGAGTTATGTTCATGTTACACACTTGTTTTACCATTAAGATAGGGCTTGTCTTATATGTGCATCATTAATTTTTTATTTTGATATACCCAGGTTGTGTGTTATACCTTACACATCAAAAAAATCAAAATTATCTTATGTAAAAAAATTCACATTCCATTACACATTTGCATGATAAGGCATTACTCTACCTAATTTCTAGGTCATTTTATGTTGTCTTAATGTCATACTGTCCAATTGAAATGGTACCCTATCTGTATTGTATCATTATGCTTCCCATTTAAAATTAAATATAAATTAGGTTTGATATCAACCAAATCCAATTATAATTCAAATCCAAATCATTCTAATTTTTCTAAGCTAGTCAAATGTTTCAAATCAAGTCAAGTCAAAGTCAACACTTTCTAAAATCAAGCCATCTCTTCTAAAGTCAAAAATTTTAAGTCAACTAAAGTCAACTCTTCTAAAGTCAACTATACCAAGTCAAAGTCAAAATTATAAAAATTTAAAGTTGGCTCTTTCAAATTCAAGCATTTTTTTTCAAAAAGTCAAACATTTAAACCAAGTCAACTCATCTAGAGTCAAATGATCCAAGTCAACTAAAGTCAACTAAACCAAAGTCAAATATTGAAATAGAGTCAAAAAAGGTCTATTTTGACCAAGTCACATCAATTCCAAATCAATCAAACATCTAAATTCATATCAAATCTTATCTTTTCATTTAATTTCTTGCACCTATCAGTTGGGACTGACAAAAATTATGACATCCATATTTTCTCTAGTCAAATGTAACCTCAATAATCAAAATCCAATCTGAGCTTAATCGATCATTAATTCAAATTAGAATTAAATTCAAACAAGTAAAACCAAATTCAAATAATCAAATAAAATAATTACAATTAAATCAAATCAATCTACCCTGCTTGGGGCAAATTACATCATATCACATCAAATTAAGTTAAACATCAACTCATCCTAATTATAATTTCATTCATTTCTATGATATCTAAGGTAGGCAAGATAGAGCCTAATTTGAATGTCACATATTTGAAAACAAAGATGATGTCTTTTTATGATTCTTACAAATATGTGCCTGACTACTTACAAATTTCAATCTTGAAAACTTAGGCTCCATCCTCAATAGGCAAAGCTGAACCTTTTCACATCAACATCAATCAAACATCATGTCTACTAGCTATAACCCTAATCATAATCATACTAGCAAAGGGGATCCTATTTTGGCACCCTTGTCCAATATCCATCTGGACCCTAAGCCACAACATTTGCATCAAACTTCAAGTTCATCCATGTCCAAACCATGTTTTAAACTTCTTAATGAACCCTTGGAGGAAATATTTTACTAATTGGTTACATCGAACATGATTGTATATATATGCACCAAGTATTTTGATGAAAGTAATCCAAATCCTAAGTGGTATGCAAAAGAATAATATTTCTATTATCACATGATTTAAGGCCATTCCCTTAATCGATGTGCTATATTCAAGGTTTATATCCAATATTTGATTGACCTCAAAGACATTGAAATAGAATCAAATCCATCCATGTTTGAGGATCACCAAACATGGATATGTCAATATCCTCTCCAAGATCATGATCATATTCATGTACTTCCAAGTCAAGATCAAGGTGATCTACCCATCTTTGATGAGCCTCACTTTGATGAGCCTCTTTATGATAATCTATTAGTCTTTTATGAAACCTCCTTCAATGAGATCATCTTTGAAGAACCCATGATTAATCAATAGTTCATATGCTATCCATTACCTAACATCCCTCATTTTTGTACATCCCCTTTTCCCAAAGCTTTCATTGCCAAACACAAAGTGAACAAGGTAATTTTAGACAACATAATATAATAGGCCCTCCTTATGGCCACATCCACATCAAATTATATATCAACATCACAGCCAACATCATAATTATTATCGACATTCATCCTATCAACATCATAATCAACATCATAATTAGGTTCCATATTAGTATCAGAATCAACATCAGATTCAACTTTACCATCAAAATCAATTTTAGGTTCAAAATCAGGATCTTATGAGATTGATTATAGACTTCCAATAGATCCATTTGAATACATCAATGATCTTTTCATATATTTTGAGGAAGTTTCCTTCGGCATCAAAGCAAGTTATCCTAGTATCCTATACAATGATTGTACAACCTTTAATCCTTCCATCAATGTCACCCTTCCTTTTTACATTAACCATTATATCTTGTATCTTGATGTCTAATATATCACACTTGTAAATTGGGACCAATAGAATCACACATTGTTGGGATCCTTCCATATTGATATATCAGTGGCATAATTTATGAGGATTCAAAACAACATTCAAAGTCAAAAATCAAATTCCCTAATGAACCCTTGTTTGAGGAACTAAGGGATAATCAAATTAAAAAATTAGAATCCCTTAGTGAAACCTTGTTTGAGGCATTAGAGGACAATCAAAATCAAAATTCAACATTCCTTAATGAAACTTTGTTTGAGGAGCTAAGGGAGAATCAAAGTAAAAAATTAGAATTCTCTAATGAAACCTTGTTTGAGGCACTAGAGGATAATCAAAATCAAAATTCAACATCCCCTAGCAGAACCTTGTTTGAGTCACTAAGGGGAAATCAAAGTAAAAAATTAGAATCCTCTAGTGAAACTTTGTTTGAAACACTAATCAAAATAATAATTCAACATCCCTTAGTAAAACCTTAGTTGAGGCACTAAGGGACAATCAAAATACAAATTAGAACAATCGAGAAGACTTTGTTGGTGAAAACCTTTTCAAGGCACCAATAGCTAATTAAATTATATCTTCATTTCTTTATGAAGACATCATTGAAGTTGTTTTTGATTTCACAACATGCCCTAATTCTTCCAAGAATTAACAAACCTCATATTTTGTCTTTTGCTCTACTCCTGATTACACTCACATTTTACTAGTCTCAACTCCCACAAGTTGCCTTGGTGGTCTATTTTGGTTTGCATGTTGAACCAAACCCAAAACCACCACTGTTATAAAAACCATGACTGTGCAAGTCAAATTTTTATTTTGCATTTAGCATAAACATGAGGTTTTGACCTCCTAATTTGCATTTGAAGTCTAGCTCTTTCAACTCTCTTAGCTTGATGTAGGAGTTTATTTTTATTTTCATTCCCTTCAAGATCCTAAAACCTATTCCATTGAGATAACCAAGTTTGAATAATAAATTTTCATATATAACACTTGGCCCCAAAATAGTGTCTTTTTGAACTTACACTCACATGACATTCTTGCCTACTTTCTCTCTCAGCTCCCTATAACTAATTCAGGGGGTCAATTTTATTTACATTCCTATTGAACCTCCTAGACTTATCCCATCCTATCGATCACACTCATGCATATAAGTTTCATTGTTTACCCTCTAAGTAAAAATGCATTTTTGAGAGACTTATCCCACTTATGGGGTCTCCAGAATGGTTACTCTCTAACTTACTCAAGTCACTTAGTTTGATCTAGAGGAAATCTTGGTTTTTATGCTATTTTAGCCTCTATAACCTGGTCCATCTTTTACATCAAATATCATTTGATCAAGTTTCATGTGTGGCTATCCATGAATTGACTTGTGAGTCCTTCAATCATACTTTCAAAATCTTGTTGGTCTTAGGTGAAAAAACTCATCTTTTTATATGATTAGGTCTCCCTAAGCATATTTCTCATTTTCCTTATCTAATAAGGATTTTCATGTTGAATTTTTTCTAGGTGTCACATTTTTTAGGTCCTCATACCTAATCAAGGTTTTAAATACTGAATAGGTCTTGGGGGAAAGTTGTATTTTATTATGGTTTTACTAGAACAAAAGCTTTGATTAGGTCTAGTGGGGTCCTAGTTTATGTTCTAGCATGATCAAGTGCACAAAGGATATAGGTATCTCTAATGGGTATAACCATACTAAATAGATAAAATTAAGGAAATAAACTAATGTGAAGAATGGGAAATCAAACTATTTAAATAAGGGAACACTAATAAGAAAAGAAAATGATTCAGAACCATGTAACCTTATAGAAATGAAAGACATTTTCAAAGGAAAAATGTATATATGATTCAAAAATATAAGCTAAATGCTTGTGTAGAAATGAAGATAACCCTAGCATGTAATATCTAACCCTATAAATATACTACATTAATAAAGAAAAATAGTTTCACCTTGCAGAGTAAGGTGCCCTTAGATCATGCTCAAACATAATGCAAGAATTCTACCAACCGTGAGTCCAAGTTTGATCCAATGTGGAGGAAGACTAAGTTTTAGTTTAGATATCTATCCAATCCAATTAAAAAAATCTAGGATAGGTCAAGTAACAATAAATAAGGGATGTAGATTCCAATCTAAGTGCACAACTTAGGTACAATGCCAACTGAAGGAACCAAGAGCAAGAAATAGTGCAAGAAGGAACAACTGAGTAATAGGTGAACCAATCTAGGTTAAAATCAACTGTAAGTCTATGCATATTCATGGGGGAGAGATAAAGAGAGATAAGAAACCATGTATCCTAGGAATCAATAACAAACTAAGAGAGGTGAAAGGTTGTCAAGATGTCTAGATGAAAGTTAAAAAGATCTAAGAAGATCCAAGAGGAGTCAAGGGGATCGAGAGGAAATATAAAAAGAGGAGGGATTGAGATGGAGACATATTTGGACCTCATATAGGGCCTCTAATAGTTGGATTTCCCAAAGACTAGCCATTTTTAGCTGTTTGGTAATGACTAGGAGTAAAATAGGCAGTTATTGCTGGGCTACAGCACAAGACACAACTTATGGCCATAACGGGTAGCTTGGAATAAATAAAAGCTATAGGATCCTTGGCTTAGGCTATAAATTATTTATAAAGGCTTAGAAAAGGCTCCATAATGAGCCCAATAAGGCCCTAAAAGGCCTGGGAGGCCCCAAGACATGTTGTAAGGTCCAACGGGGTGTAGAAAGGCCTAAAAAGGGACTCAAAAGTAGGGGAAAACTCAAAATGATTGATTAGGATCAAATAGGATTCATGGTGACCAATATAATTCATGATGAGTAGATATGTAATCATTGAGAGGATTAAGGTCATGGGAAGTATGATTACAATATTCATGATTTAGTTGGGGTCCATTGAAGTAGGATTTTCTTTGTTATTTAAGCTATATCTCTAATTAGGTCTAGTGTTTAGGGGAGGGGGCATTTAGTGGTTTTTAGGGTTTCAAACCCTAAATAGGTCCTAAGGTTTTTAAAGGGTGGTGACACTATGCTAATCAGGGACTATTTCCCTGATGGTGTTTCAATGTTGATTGGGGCCCAGGACTTGACTAGGTCATTAGGACTTGGGGCCGTAAAGGTCTTTTGTTAATTAGGGTTTTCCCCTTGAAACCCTAATGGGAATTCATTAGGATTTTCTCCCCCTAAAACCCTAGATAAAATAGGGACCACCAATAGCCAATGCCAATATTTATAATTGGGGGTCTAAGACCCACCATTTTGAAATTTGGTTTCCCTCCTATAAGGCATAGTTCTAATTGATAAAAATGATCCGATTGGGTCTTCAACAATGCTTAAACATGCCCCTCATGTTATTCAAGCTTTAGAATCTTGATTAATACTAGGACTTATAAAATTTTCAAAAAGCAATAATAACATTAAAATTATAACCAATTGGCCCCAAAACCCTAGATAGGTCTATCAAGGGGCCATTTTGGACATGCCTTCCATTTTTGATAATAAATTAAACATCCAGTGTTGAAAATTTGAACCATTTTCATTGTCAAATATTTGGTTCCAACCCAGACACAATAATGGTCTTAGTTTTTCCCAATTCCTCTTAGTTTAAAAACCTATTCATGTTTTTTCTTGATAGTGCACTGTTCAAGCTTGTTAATTCACCTTTTTGACTTTATTTTGATCTATTTTACAGGGTGCATAGTTAAAGTGGCAAGTTTATAGGGAGAAAAAAGAAGATGGAGGTAGCTAAGGCATTAATGGTGTTTGTTGAAGGTTTTTAGAGGGAAAATTCTCCCTTAAAAAGGCCATTCTCTATATATTGGATGAATTTGACACTCAAAGGGTTGGATTTTTTTCTTCCATAGAAGATTTGGAGCCATCCCTCTTTCATTTCTACATTTTTTTCATATTTTATTAGTGTTAATCTTTCCCAAAACTCCTCTCCTACCATTATGCCAATAAATTTCTAGGTGAATGATTGTATTAGACTCAACACTTGATTGTCAAAAAGATGAATATTGATTAATTAAAGATTTGGGATTATTTTATTTATTATATGCATGTAAATGGTGTTTGTGGTTGTGTATTTCCTTGTCTGATCTTCCTAATGAGTTTGCACTGATTCTGCATTTGATTATGTGAATGCTGATTTGATCAAAGACAAGTTTATGGAGTTCATATTATTGCCATCTCAATTTTGTCTTCATCATTTTAAGCTTTGATTTTCTTTCCCTATCCCTTTTATTTTTTATTTTTAGTCAGTTTGTTATCTATGGTTTAAATGCAATCTGAATCTAATGCTAATCTTGATTGCATGAGTAATTTCCATTGTGCAAATGCAGTGTTGAATGTTAAAATTAATGGAATAAACACACCAAAAATCAGCCATAAACACATAAAATAAAACCCTAAACATGTTAATTTTTAATTGGGAAATATCTGAAGGACTATTTCAAATAATTTGGACTTATACCCACTAAAGTGGAGTGGATAATTTTTTTCCAAAAATAATTTTCTTATGTTCTAAATAAAATGGACTGTTTCAAACCATTTTGAATGAATTGGACTATTTTGAATAATTTGGACTTATACCCACTAAAGTGGAGTGGAGAAATTTTTCTCTAAAAAATAAATTTCCTATATTCCAAATAAATTGGAGCATTTCAAACCATTTGGGCATAGATTATTTTGAATACATTGGGCTATTTTAAATAATATGGACTTATACCCACTAAAGTGGAGTAAAGAGAATTTTCTCCCAAAATAAATTTGTTATATTCGAAATAAATTAGACCGTTTCAAAGCATTTGAGCATGAATAATTTTGAATAAATAGGGATATTTTGAATAATTTAGACCTATACCTATAAAATAGAGTGAAGAAGATTTTCTCCAAAAATAAATTTTGTTTATTTCAAATAAATTAGACTATTTTAAGCTATTTGAGCATAGGTCATTTTGATTAAATTGGGCTATTTTAAATAATTTGAAATTATACCCACTAAAGTGGAGTGGAGAATATTTTTTCCATAAATATGTTTTCAATATTCTAAATAAATTAAATTATTTCAAACCATTTGGGAGTAGATCATTTTGAATAGATTAGACTATTTCAAACTCGTGGCACCCTTCTGGGCCTTCATATCGATCATTGATCCTTTGAAGTACCTTTTGTTGCTAAGACACGTGGCACCATTTGACTAGCCAAATTATGGATGAAAAAATATTAACCAATCTAGTTCATATATATAATAAAATATCTTGACAATTGTTTGTTGTTCATTAGGAAGATCTTCATGAGCAAGTGTCAATATACTAATGGATCAAGTTGGGCAATTTCAAGATAAATTGATGGAGTAGCCACTTTCACTTAACCAGATCAAAGTAATTCTAAATTAAAATCAATTAATTTAACTATATTTTAAATAATTTAGAATTGATTTGTATGAAATTGATGATAATGTTTATTACTAGAATTATACTTTATAATCAATAAATACACTTAAAAGAATCATAATATGGTGAAGTTACATCTTTCTAAACATTAGTTCATAGCTGTTAGCATGGATTTTTTGCTTTCTCCCAAGAATGTGATGATAGAAATCATTTCAATTCTCCAATCCTTTTCATCTTTCTGACTTTCATTTATAGTATATCTACTTGATGTAACATAACTCATTTTCAATTTTTGATTTGCAACACAATTCTGAGAATTATAATTAATGAGCAACGTGTTGGCAATTGAAAAACTGTCTCCAAAGGTCTCTTTAAAAATAACTTCATTCAATTTATTTATGTTTATATTGAACAACTTAGAATATATTTTCCCCCAAACAAACATGAAATTTGAACTTGTGTAGCCCATGGCTTGAATGAGTATCCTCCTCAAATGATTGTCCTCTATCATTGACCAAATGCTAACATGAGTAAAAGACTATAGTACCACCTTCAAAATTTATTTGGAATGATCTTGAATGTCATCTGACATATTTTCTATTTTATAATCTTTTTTTTTTCTTGTATGATACATTTGCATATCTTTTATTTTGTGCATAACAAATAATAAGTCATCCAAACCCAAAGTCAATAGTTTTTTAGAAGTCAGTTTTAACTCTGAAATGTCTACAATTTTAAAAAAAAAAATTTGAATCATTTATTAACAATATTATATTATAATAAATATAACATGAATTTTTTTTAAGAAAATGTTTTACATGTTACTAGATTGGTCGTTGATGTGATTTTGATTTGTATTTCTTATTGTAACAAAAAAAAGTAATGCATTTCATTTGATTCAATTTTTTTGCATTTATTAAATCTTATAAAGATTCATATAAACACATAAAAATAAATACATGATTAGGCACATTTTAACTATACTCATTATACACATTTGTACCATTTATATTGCCAATTTTGTAACATACATATGCATATAATGTAGGAACTGATAGACCACTCACAATGACAACTAATTACAATTTCAAATGATAGAACCAATTGAAGTATTTAAATAGTTGGGAAAATAACCAATGACAATAGAATGCAAACATATAGATATAACTATCAAACCATTCAGTATTGAATTATACAAAGATTAATTTAAACATATATTAAAGAACAAAGACAATAACTGGTAACTTATATTATCATTCATATTAACTCATTCAGGAATTATAGTCAACATTCATTAAACACATTTTAGATGAACAATGATGAGATACCATGTTGAATCAGACAACATAACTTCCATGGCTATTTTGAGGCCCATGTCAAATACATATCCTTTTTGAATACTCACTCATTCCTGCTAGAGCTACGTTGTTAGTGGCTACCATTGATGGCATACTTCTCTCATAGTCTACCAGCTTTAGCTGGGATGCTCCTAAGCATATAGATAACATTATAGATACATGCATTTATATCATCCATTGGAACAGTCTAGATGCAGATAGAAGTCGGTGGATGATACAAGAAGAGCTCTTAAGAATTATTAATGTATTAAACTACAACAGTCCAAAGATATATCTTTCACAGATAACATGATCTTAAAAATTAAAAGAAAATAAAGTGAAGTAAATGCTGACATACAACTAAGACACAACTTGCATATGTAGGTAGTTTAGATTACGTCACCAGCATATAAATGTTCATATTAAATCCTTATAACTTGACCATGACTTTATCAAATTCTGAAATAGTCTTGTTTTGCCATAACTCATTTCTCATAGACATTGATAGGAATTTAACATTGATCAACTAACATATATATTCTTACAGTAATAAAAGTATCAACTATTCTTATGCATACCAATACATATTTATATGTTTATACAACCCATCACAACAAACAAAATAGGATTTACTCTTCTAAGTCGTAGTTCACTATCACTAAATTCAAATAAATATACACATTAATAGTTGAACCCCCTTCATATAATTCCAATAAGAAACATCAAATTAAAAACTATTTAATTTAATATTAATATAATTATTTGTAGCATAATATACTTCATTTATTTTTTATTAATAAATAACACATGGATACTCTACATCAAAATTTATTGTATTGAAGACATAGTATAGTACATATTGTGTTATTTTCAACTGGATATAAATTAAACATGTAAAAAAAATTGTAATGGGTAAATTAAACATGTAAACAACATTTTAATGGGTAAATACAACCGCACTCAAGTCTACACAACAATAAAATGAACCCAAACTTTCAAATTCCAAGTTGATGCAAGTCTATATTTTATTGTCTTCTATAATATCTTGTCCTTGAAGAAAAATTTAATTGTAATGTGTTTAAATAAATAAAGATAATTAATATATTCTAGACTTGTATGAAATTGTGAAATTACACATTTATTGAAAGGGGTTTTCACCTTTTTTTTGCCTTTTTGTAGGTTGTATTGGTGCACTCTTTCATCAAAAATTTGGTTCTTTATTCCCTACAAGGTATTATATAATGTGGTAACTAAAAATTCTCATCATCAATTGATTTGATATTTGTATTTTTTAAAATTTGTCTTGTTGTAGATTTTTACCTTGTGTTATTTTCATGGAGGCACCAACCGATAGAGCTGTGTCATGGGTTATTATGTTGAAGACACAAAGTTATAGAGATGCATTGTCAAATATTTTAATTGAGACATAAATAGATGAAGAATTATTAACTTAGTATTATGAATCTTTGATAAATAAAAAATTATATAATTTAAAATATATGCATGATATTATCTTACCTTATTCAACTTGTAATGTGTCATGTTCATTGATATGATCTTTCGTTATTATTGTTTCGTCACTTGCATGTAATGCCATTATACACATAAAGATTGCTAAGTTTTTAGGTTTGAAAAATAAAACATACACACCAAAATATTGTTAAGATGTTATATTTTGAAAATGAAGCATGATTATAAAATAAATTAAAAATTTTATGCACCTAATATTGATCAAAGTGGTTATTCTTTTATTGGTTGCTCTGAATTTGTCAAATAATTTTGAAATTGAACAATAAAAATTGTTTATTTTTCAGTTTATGTAATGCAAGATAAATTTATTTACAATTTTGTACAAGCACGCACCAATTCAACTCTTGTATATACCCCTATCATGTCACATGCATCCAAATCATTGAAAGTAAAGATAAGTTTTTCCCAAAAGATGTTATCTAATTCATTTTTTAATGGTCTTCTTGTTTTATTTGAACCAATCATTTGAAATGTTGGTACATCTTTGTAGATGTCAAAACCTTCCTCTAATCTACTTTGTTGTGAATGAAGACTGAAACCTTGTAGCTGAAAATGAGTGGGATCCTGACAAAAATTTATATTTTTAATATGTGTCCAATCAAATCCATTACTATCTAGACCCCATAGTATGACACCCGTATCTTTCATAGAATGGAAATCACCAACATGCATATTTTTAAGAGAGGTCTGAATGCCAAAAAAATGTTCTAGTTTGTGGATGATGAATACATTGAAAGCCTCAACAATAACTTTATCAATTAATGCCTAAATAAATAGTTAAATATGTTCTTCCTTAAAAACTTTAATGAGATTCAAAAGATCAATAGTTATCAAATCAATGTTCAAACCAAGAATGAACATTTCCCCAAAATCTTCTAAAATGGATGGCCAAAAACATGGGGGCCTATAATGGTAGCTGAATCTTTCTGTATCTATCCTAAGAAACTGACCACCATCATTATGTAGATAATTTTTCAATAT
Source organism: Torreya grandis (assembly GCA_037957365.1). Classification (NCBI taxonomy): domain Eukaryota; kingdom Viridiplantae; phylum Streptophyta; class Pinopsida; order Cupressales; family Taxaceae; genus Torreya; species Torreya grandis. The sequence goes on along the minus strand of JARHVA010000605.1, from coordinate 1,908,289 downwards.
GATTAATGAATCTTAAGATAATGCTTTCCAGCCTTTTTATTTTTTGAAATACCTTCATCCAGGACACACAAATTATCAAGCTTTTTTTCAAAAATTATATAATGCTCCATTACCTTTTCAGGTGTGATTATTTTGCCTGGTGGCAGTGTTGTATCATGGTTACTTAAATAATCTATAATTTTTTTATAATATGTTATTTTCTAGATTCACCTTTTTACACCAAGTATCCATGTTGTATCCATGGGGTTTCAAGAAGGATATAAACCCTTTTTATAATAAATATGCTAGTTCTATTTTTTATTTGTCTGAAAGCCCTTGAATATTTTTAAGTACTATTGTACCATTCATATTTAAAACTTATTTATATAAACTAGGTAAAGTACCACTTTCAAACAAATCAAATGCTTAATCAGACAATCTCAAATGGGCTATTTCATGAAAAGAAGGCATTTTCTCTCCTACAATTTTTATGTTAAACAGTTCATTTGTGTGAACAAGTGTCTATCTTGTTCATGTATTTCTTTCATCTTTTTTTCATATTTCAAGATTCTTTGAACCTCTCAGTTTGACAAGGTCATGTGCAGATCAAACTCTTTCTACAAATGAAGCCTTATAAATTATTTCATTGGCTTCATTATATTTATTACATATTTTATGCACACTATGGAATAGAGTACAAGTTTTCAAAAATTTTGCCCTTCTATCAGAACATTTATTTCTCAATGATAGTGAATTGTATTTCTCCTATGAAATATTTCTCTGTTGTGTTGTAATTATGTGTTGGCCATCTACAATTTTGAAACTTTTATTTTTTTCTCCATCATATCTTCTAGGATTTCCTTTGATTCAATAATACATTTAGGGTTGCTTGGATAAAAAAGAATTAACAAAGCATCCTTCATTGAAACTTCATTATGTTTTACAAATTAATGAATTATATCATTCACCCCTCTTTCATTCAGATTTCTTATTTTGTTATTATCATCCCCAAATTCATAGAGCTCTATAGGAATGTTCAAGGTGTAATTGCTAGAGAAAATATACCATGTAGAGAATTCACTGTGTCTAATCAGAAGTTTGTGTCAACAAAAGTGTTACAAACTTTTGTTTAATCTTATTTTTCTCCATTGGTGTGAGTATATGTATGGCCTCTTTCAAATCTGCATAAAAATATGTTGCCCTTATTTGTCTTATTTTCTTCAATATTTTTTCTATCATAGCTGTAGGGTATCTTAAATACATGTTTGCATGGTGGCAAGTAGAAGAAGTTGTTGCCCCTTGTTCATGTTTTTGTTTCAACATATTTTTTATTTTAATGACCAAATTATCTCTATATATCAACCCAAATATTTAAAGGTTGTCATAACTATTCAAATGAAACCGAAATGTTTCACATGAAGAAGAATTTTTTTCTATCAATTCCATTTTACTGGGTGTAAATTTATTGAAATTAGTTGTAGCTTGATGGAGAATTCCCTCTTATTCATTCCATACTTCCAAGTGGAATTGAAGGGCATATTTAAGTTAATCCTTATCATAGGAAAGGATTATTCTAATCAAAAAATATTCTTTTCTTAATGTAGTGCTAAACAAATATATATCTGCATGCATGTTTGGCAGACTAAATAATTCAAAATACCAATCAGCAAGAGGAATTTTTTCACCACCATAAAATGGAAGATGTTGATGTGGATTTAATATTAGTTTTGGTATTTTAAATAATACTCTATCTAAATTCTCTTGGAGTGAGGCCTTGTTCTACCTTTTAAATGTGGGAATTACTTTTTTTCTCGAAGATATTCTGTAAATCAATTGAAATGATTTAAATATTATTCTTTTGTAAAATGTAAGTTGTATATTGAATTGGTTCAATTTCTTTTATGTTAAGTAGTGATTAAATGTCTATCAACAAATGTTACTTCTAAACTATAATACAAAATACATATTAAATCTTTGTAATATATACATTAAATCGCACTTACACTAATAAGGTATGACCAAACCAAAAATAAATTATGTGTACTAGCCAATATAATCTGATGGGCAAAGGAATCCAAAAATATTTGTTTCAAAGGAGAAAGATGAGGGGAAATATGTTTCTAATGTGTCAAAATACCCATCAACAAGTACCTTCAAAGTATCTCTTAGGAGATACATTTCAATCATGCACAAGAGTGAATTTTTTTTACAAGACACCTCATATGAGATACCTTCAAGTTAACCATGATGGTATTACAAGTGTACTTCAAGGCCCTAGAAGGAATCTCCTTACTGTCATACATTCAAAGGGATGTTGAATGTATCTCCCAGTAGAACTTTCCTTCATCTTGAAATCACTACTGGTTGATAACTTGATAACTTGAAGGGCCTTCTAATACTTGGGAGAGTACACATTTTAGGTCTTATTATTCACATGCTCTTTTCACCTCAATTTAGTTTAATAATTTTTCTTATTACATTAATAGTTTTAGATCCAAATAATTATGTTGTTGTACCTATGAAATTTTCCTTTACATCGGATGGTTCTTTTAATATCTTTAAGGTATCTCTTAGGAGATACCTTCAAGTTACCCATGAAGGTGTTACAAGGCTATCAAAGGAATCTCTTACTGGATACCTCAAGATTGAACATGCCAATGTTATTGAGTTTTGCAATATCTTCAAGGTATATCCTAGGAGATACCTTCAAGTTACCCATAAAGGAATCTCCTAATGGATACTATTGATGCCTAAAACTCTCACTCTCAATGAAAAATTTCCTATTAAAAGCTTTATAGATGTGGGATGAAATTGTGATCTATGAAGTAACCTCCAAAATTCCCATAATGATTATAAGAATCACTATGGTGATGCATTTCTCCCTATGAACTGCCTCTAGAATTCTTGTTAGAAATGGGGCCCACTTCCCTCAATTAATGGTGCACCTTTACTTTAAACAATAAATCCCTTCTTTCCTAAGGAACACTATGATGACATGTGTCATCATATAAAGGTATCAAGACTTAGCCAAAAAATGAAGAAGGGAAACCTAAGAAAGAGGAGGATGATACACCACCCACCAAACTTCATTGAGCATGTCCATGATGAAAAGACTAACTGCCCCAAAACTTCAAAATGTGGATTATGATACACATATACCTTAAGGTTAAACTTGCCTAGTGTTATTGAGGTGTATAAGGGATTTAATGAGATACCTTTCAAATAGGCACAAGAGTGGATTTATCCTTCAAGGTCTCTTTTAAGAACAACCTTTGGTCTAGATCTCTGAGTTTTCCTATATCAAACTTTCCCAAACTACTTGACTTTGTTTGTTTGTGTGTGTGCAACACCTACTCACAATACACATTGGTTTTGAAAACACTTATCCATAGAGAATCCATATTCAAAGGTAAATCTTGAGACCATAGGGACTTTCTTTTCTACTCTACCCTTCCCCCAATTTTGGAAGCTTCCTAGAGTGAAATTTTTTGAAGGAGATAATTTCAAGTCACCCATTAAGATACCTTCATGTTACCCTCAAGGAGATAATTTCAAGTCACCCATTAAGATATTACAAGGTTCTTAAAGGAGTCTTGTAGTGGATACCTTGAGGTGGAACTTACCCATCATTATTGTGGTGTAGAAAGGATTCAATGAGTAAATGTGTGTTTCAATTAAAGAAGGTAGTTAAAAATACATTGATTGTTGTGTATAAGGTCTTCTCTAGATCTTATTGAGGGGTAAAGGTGTCTTTATTCCATGATTCAATGTAAAATCCATAAAAATTGCAAACCTTATAAGATCATCAAAAGAGAGTTGAATAAGGAAAATCCATCATTGCATCATTTTGTATTAAACAAGAATTACACTCAAGAACTTTGCCACACCTTCAAGGAAATACAAGGCCCTTGAAAGGAATCTCCTAGGAGATACTTCAAAGGGTGTTGTCATGCACTGAAGAGAACATTGAAAGTATCTCCTAGGAGACACCTTCAACATGCACATGAGTGGAATTTTCCTTGACCCCAAAGACACTATTGGGTGATAACTTAAAGGACCTTTTATAGACTTAGTTTTATTTGGAGAAAATGTATTCAAGATTTGGTTTTCAAACATTTTGATCAAGCCTTATTATTAGATTTTGGTCTTCAAGTTTTTTGTTCAAACATTATATCTGATAGATTTTGGTCTTTGGAGTTTTTATTTGGGACTTTTGGTCTTCAAAATTTTTTATTCAAAGTTTTCACATTGGACATTTTGTATGAACAAATGTTCCAAATGGCTTGTCTTTAATTGGTGATTTTATTCTTCAATTTTTTTGTATCAACCTTTAGTTTTAAAATTTTTGTTCAGATTTTTTTTAGGATCGATCACAAAACAAAACCCAACTCCCAATTCTTGACTACTGAAATCCTACTATACTTGGCCAATAAATCAAAATACTTCTCGATACTTATTAAATATACTTGCGAACTAAACTAACTAGATATGAACTATGAACAAACTACAAAACATGTGAATGTTGGAAATTTATAACAAACTAGAATTGAATGTTAAATACTATATACATGATGTGTAGCCATTGATGTCTTTATTTCCCTTAAATGAATTTTAACTCAACTGGTATCCTATAAAAGAAAAAACCTAGCTACTTGTGATACTACCGCAAGTAAACAAGAAACTAATGGGAAGGAGATTTTTTCATAGAGCACATAAATAAAATATAAGCACTACACATAATTATAATGTCATATTCATCTAAGTCATTCAAAGGAGCACTTCTACCATCACCATTTTCTACCAAAAACTCAACCAAATTCAATGACATAGTTTATGATGCCACCATTTTTGACAATAGGTATGAGAACTACTCTAAATTATGGGATGTTGTTGATTCTAGTGACATGATTTCATTGGATGGAAATCTATCTCCCTAAGAGATAATATTAATCATAAAATTTATATCACATAAAAGATAGGGATTGTATTTGGTTGTGACCAAGCTCGAGGTGATTCCATGCATCAACCTCCTTTAAGACTTATTATTTCCAAGCAAGGTTACACATGATGCTTTTCTGAACCACATGCATAACCAAATAGTTATGGCATGCATATTTAGAGCATATTTTTAGAGGTATTTTTCACTACTAGCACTAGATGATTATTTTGACAAACATAGGCTAGTTTCATGGAATCAAGATAACACTATGGAAAAGTTGTTGAATTCATGGCTTCTCCCCAAGGAAACCATGACATAAGTTTAGGATGGGAATGTGGATTGGCATGGTGCCCTGGGTGAAATTATAAGCTACAAACTAATAAAATAGATCATTCATAAGAACAAGCTATCAAAGCTTGGCCTTGACCAAATCAATGACCAATGGAACTATGATTTGGTTGGTCACATAGCCTCCTTGAAAACCACCACTTTTTATTTTTGTTTCTTTGTTTCCCATCTAATTTAGGCCATGTTTTTATATTTTTCTTTCATTTTTTTATCACGTGTTCATTTTCTAATGGATTAACACTTGGTCTTACATTTTGGGGTTCTTTACATACCCATAGGGGGTATGCATCCCTGATTGAGAGTTAGTTTTAGTACCCAAAATTGCATTGGGCCCTTGTCAAGTGTAAATTCCTAAGTCCTTATCCCAAATTCCATCTCCAAGTGCTCCTTTGAAAGGTCAAGTTCATGTGAAAATTGGCTAAGTCATAACCTGGTCTTTGTTTGGTGAATGTGTCTTTCCATTAGACTTTTTCAGGAGCATGAACATAATGTCCAATGGAAATATGTCTTTTAGTTTTTTATCTCAGTCAAAATTTTTGAAGACTTATTTATGTTGGATATTTTATCTACTAAAAAAAGTCCAAAAGAATTCAATGCCTTGGACAAATCCTACTTGCATTGGGCTAAGTGTTTCACAAAAAATATGAAGGGTCATTTCTTTCATACATTTTATCCTCTTAAAAAAGTTTGAAGGGAACTTGACCTTTGAGCATTTTGATACAAGAAAAATGTTTGAAAGAATTACATATTATTAGGAAGATGTAAAATCATTATTGTTTTTAGACTTTTTCCTAGCATAAAATGTCTAAAGGGAGCTTACCTTTTGGCAAAAGTGCAAAGGTCCTATTACTTCAACAAAAGAGCTAAGTCCAATTCCTTTGGGAAAAGTGTAAGGTCCATTTTTTTTTGACTTTTTTTCTTTGACAAATTTTTTGAAGGGAACTTGCCCTTTGGTCATTTTTTCCATGGAAAAAAAGCCCAAAAGAAAAATCTGAATTCTTTCAAAAAAATGTAAGTTCTTATTTATTTCAGACATTTTATCCAATTTTTTTTTTTGAAGGACACTTGAACTTTAGGAATTTTTTCCACACAAAAATACCAACAAAAATTCCTTTCCTCAGAAAAAGTGTAAGCTCAATTTCTTTGGAGAAAATGCCAAGTTTAGGTTCTTCAAGGAAATTATTTCAGACAAAATTTCTAAAACAATTCTTTCAAAGACCAAAAGGCCAATGAAAGCATGAATACATTCAATGTATCTCCTATGAGATACCTTTCAAACATGGACAATATTGGATTTCCCCTTCAATTTATTTCCTGGGAGATACCTTTCAAATAGGCACAAGAGTGGATTTCTCCTTCAAGGAACAAGTGGAAATTTCCTCTACATGGAAGACACTACTAGTAGTTGTATAAATGACTGGTCAATAAGTGGAATCTCTTATTTTGGTATTACTAGGTGATATTTTGAAGGACCTTATAATAACTTCAAGGTATCTTGTAGGAGATACCTTTCAAACATGAAAAAGAGTGGATTTACCCATCATGGTATCTCTTAGGATACCTTTCAAACAAGCACAAGAGTGGATTTATCCTTTAAGGAACAAGTGGAATTTTAATTTACATGGAAGGCACTATTGGGTGATTTTTTGAAGGAAACTATAATACCTTCAATTTTTCTCCTAGGAGATACCTTTCAAATGTACAAAAGAGTGGATTTCCTCTTCAAGGTATCTCCTAAGAGATACCTTTAAAATAGGCACAAGAGTGGATTTCTCCTTCAAGGAACAAGTGGAATTTTCTTCACATGGAAGGCACTATTGGGTGATATTTTAAAGGCCTATGTAATACCTTCAATATATCTCTTAGGAGATACCTTTTAAACATGCAAAAGAGTGGATTTACCCTTCAAGATATCTCATAAGAGATACATTTTAAATAAGGATAAGAGTGAATTTTTCCTTCAAGGAACAAGTGTAATTTTTATTTACATAGAAGGCACTACTAGGTGATATTTTGAAGGCACTTATAATACCTTTAAGGTATCTCCTAGGATATATCTTTCAAACATGCACAAGAGTGGATTTGCCCTTTAAGGTATCTCTTAGGAGATATATTTCAAATAGGGACAAGAGTGGATTTCTCCTTCAAGGAACTAGTGAAATTTTCCTTTACATGGAAGGCACTACTAGGTGATATTTTTAAGGCCTTTTTAATACCTTCAAGGTACCTCCTAGGAGATACATTTCAAATAGAGACAAAAGTGGATTTTTCCTTTGAGGAATATGTGTAATTTTAATTTACATGGAAGGCACTATTGGATGATATTTTTAAGGCCCTTTTAATACCTTCAAGGTATATCCTAGGTGATACCTTTAAAACATGCACAAGACTAGATTTTACCTTCAAGGTATCTCCTAAGAGATACATTTAAAATAGGGATAAGAGTGGATTTCTCCTTCAAGGAACTAGTGCAATTTTACTTTACATGGAAGGAACTACGACTTGATATTTTTAAGGCCATTGTAATACCTTCAAGGTATCTCTTAGGAGATTCATTTAAAACATGAAAAATAATGGATTTCCCTTTCATGATATCTCCTAGGAGATACTTTTCAAACTGGCACAAGAGTGGATTTATCCTTTAAGTAATAAGTGGAATTTTTCTTTATATAGAAGGAACTATTGGGTGATATTTTGAAGGAACTTTTAATACCTTTAATGTATCTACTAGGATATAAATTTAAACATTTACAAGAGTATATTTTTACTTCAAGGTATTTCCTAGGAGATACATTTCAAATAGGCACAATAGCGGATTTATCCTTTAAGGAACAAGTGTAATTTTACTTTACATAGATGGCACTAATAAGTGATATTTTAAAGACCCATATAGTACCTTTAATGTATCTCATATGATATACCTATAAAACATGCATAATATTGGATTTTACCTTAAAAGTATCTCCTAGGAGATGCATTTCAAATAGGGACAAGAGTGGATTTCTCCTTCAAGGAACAAGTGTAATTTTCCTTTACATGGAAGGCACTACTAGGTGATATTTTGAAGGCCCTTGTAGTACCTTCAAGGTATCTCCTATGAGATACATTTAAAACATGAAAAAGAGTGTATTTACCCTTTAAGGTATCTCTTAGGAGATACATTTCAAATAGGCACAAGAGTGGATTTCTCCTTCAAGGAACAAGTGGAATTTTCCTTTACACAAAAGGCACTACTAGGTGATATTTTGAAGGACCCTGTAATACCTTAAATGTATCTCCTAGGACATACCTTTAAAACATGGATAAGAGTGGATTTCCCCTTCAAGGTATCTCCCAGGAGATACATTTCAAACAGGAATAATAGTGGATTTCTCCTTCAAGGAACAAGTGTAATTTATCTTTATATAGAAGGCATTATTGGTTGATATTTTGAAGGACCTTGTAATAAATTCAAGGTATCTCCTAGGAGATACATTTCAAAAATTAACAATATTTGATTTACCCTTTAAGTTATCTCCTAGGAGATAAATTTCAAATAGGAACAAGAGTGGATGTCTCGCATCAAAGAACAAGTGGAATATTCCTTTACATGGAAGGCACTACTGGGTGATATTTTGAAGGCCCCTATAGTACCTTCAATGTATCTCCTAGGAGATACATTTAAAATATGGAAAATAGTGGATTTAAACTTCAAGGTATCTCTTAGGAGATACATTTCAAATAGGGACAAGAGTGATTTTTTCCTTCAAGGAACGAGTGCAATTTTCCTTTACATGGAAGGCACTACTGGGTGATATTTTGAAGGACCTTGTAATAGCTTCAAGGTATCTCCTAGGAGATACATTTAAAATATGAAAAAGAGTGGATTTGCCCTTCAATATATCTCCTATGATATACCTTTCAAATAGTCACAAGAGTGGATTTCTCCTTCAAGGAATAAGTGGAATTTTCTTTTCAAAAGGCAATATTGGGTGATATTTTGAAGGCCTTTGTAATACCTGTTGACCAAATTTGATCCTGTAGGTCAAATTGTGACCCCTATAGGAAAAAAAATTATTTTTAGATGTTTAGTGGTCTAATATATTTTATCATAAGGTGTATTATAGGTCATTTTATGTGATTTCATGTTATAGTAGCTTTGGTCATTAGTCTTTCTAGTCCTTATATCATTTTGAGTCATTTTAGGGGTTATAAATGGGTAATAAATGAGTTGTATGGACTAATATGGAAATTTGAAGGTTTAAAAAGGTTATTTAATGTTACATATGTCATATTATGTCTTAGGTAACTATTTCTAACTGAATGTGGTAGGTGCTCCAGAAGAAAGAGTAGTTTTCTTGGGAAAAGAGAAGAGTTTGGCACTTGTACAAAACATGGGGAAGTGTGACATGTGGGATAAGGTAATTTAATGAATATTAAGCTTCCTTATATTTATATAAATTATTTACATGCTTTGGAAGTGCTAAAAAAATCCCAAAACTATTATGTTCCTTTTTCACTCTCCCAAGCACACAAAACCAGTCTTTAGGTTTGTGCTTGGTACGGATAGTTGGAGAAATTACAAGTTAAATGCATTTGGGGGGTTAAATTTAAATTATATAGATTAATTTATATAATAATATTTCTAATAATGGTGGATTGTGCTTTATGAACCATCCTCATGAAGTTGACTATGTTTTTCTACCTGCTAATCTATGCACCCTATAGGTTTTGATTTGGTTTGGGAATTTACATACAATCCTATTGGTAGTTTTGGCTTAAAATTATTTTTAATCCCTAAAAATATAATATCCATACTTGGTTTCATGTTTCATGATGTTTTGATGAGAAAAGTAGCTTAGGTTGCAAGAGGAAGCACTTTTCTATGCAACAGGTAGGTTTTCACCATTTTTAGGAACTTCATGATTGATCATGGTTTCATAGGGTTGTGATAAGTCCTTTTTAATGTTATAAATGTCCTATTTACTCATATATTTAATCTCATCTCTAAATCAACATTCCATGAGTTGCAATCATGAACACTATGCAATCAACTCTTTGCTCACTTTTCACTTGCTACCATAGTTATAATCATGTGTATGAAACTATCTAGTGTAATCATGGAAGTGTAGTTAGGGTCTCCAAATTTTTAAAATGTATTTAAAAATGGGAGTATATTGGAATTTTCAAAGTGTGTAAAAATAGGACTGTTGCATTCATGTGCAACATATGCTCTCAATCTGCCATTGAACATCACCTACAGGTGCCTTCATAGGGAATTTCACATTGAATAAGATGCATTGACATTTTTTTGAGATCCTTAGAGTGTGAAGAGTCCATTTTAAATAATTGAAACAGGTTTACGACTCATAAAAGGTCAAAACAATGCTCATTTCTAATCTTCATCTTCACTACCTACAGATATAAGAGTAACCTCCTATAGGTGGCATAGTAGAGGGTTATGGCAACATAATGAAGTGTTGAAACTTGAATTTAAACTCTTATTTAGACCCCAATATTTTTAATATACCTTATCATTCATGTTCGACATGCTAAGTGGAAAAATGAGAGTGAAAACCTTGACCTAGGGTCAGATGATTGAATTCTGAGACATGATCCCTAAAAATGCAAAATAGAGTTCCTAGGGGTTTTGTTGATATCATAAAACATGGTTTAAATGAACTTTAAAGTATATATAAAATTAAATATTCTATCCTCTATCATGTAAAATGACTTTTCAAAGTTTGGAGGGAAGGTGACTAAGGGAAAGTGACAATTGAGGATCTCAAAGTTGTGTTTTTGTGCATTGTTCTCAGGCAGTGATCACCTACATGATTTTGATCCTAAAGAGACACCACCCAATATTGAAAATCCAAGACATGTTTCCATGTTTTAAAAAACTTATGGGGTGAAAATAATTCTAAAGGGCATAAATAACATCATGAGGAGTTGGCGAGAGTGTTTCAAAGTGTAGTAATCACCTATGCCTAACTCCATGGAAGTGCTAACCTATAGCCAACTAGGCCTAAAAGTGTAAATATGATTGAATGAGTTGATATATGTTGATTTTTACTCTTATATGATCATGGAATTGTGTATCAAGAATAAATAAGGTAGAGGCTTTATCATTTGAAGCCAAAACACCTTCTAAGTCTCATATACATATAATGAGAACCTATATCCAAGCTTAAGGCATAAAACAAAGTCTTATAAGCACATTTTGAATAAATGATTGAGTATGAAACATAATTTATGAATGGTAATCATCATGGAGCTACTGATGACATTCCAAGATCTTTCTTTCACATAAGGAGGTGGAGACAGTCTGTACAAGTAATCTCAACATCCTCCTATAGTTGATAATGACATTATTGATGATTTATCTACGTTTTGACATGAAACGTTCATGGTATTTATGAATATAAATGACTAATATGACCCAAATATGATTGTGGAACCTATTATAGGAAGGATATTCACCTACAGGACCTTTTTGTCCAGACATAGTTGACTGTGTTTGATTATTGTAGACAGTAAGCAAATTTAGTGATTTTGAGTATGGGAAGTGCATAAAGGTGATATAGTGGGTTAAATACAATGCCAATGATATTGGTAGTTTATAAATGTACTTATAATAATTTAATTAAAGCTATATTATGCAATCATACCTACAAGTACCTTCTAAAATAGGAAACACAGTCAGGAAGGTTATAAATGTCTTAACCAAGCAATTATGTAATGAGAGGTATATAGAGATTTAATATGGTGAATGGACCTATAAAAATTAATCTTGATCATGATGGTATATATAAACTTTTTATATGGAAGGCAAAAAAATATAAAGGACTCTAACCATGCATTACACAGTCCATATGAGGAACCCTGCACACAATCTACTTTATAAGGGTCTGTTTTAGGTTTTGGAGAAGTTTAAAGGTATAATGACTTGATATAAGGATGAATTTTTATGTGGTAGGTACTTAAAACATGAATAATCCCATAAAACATTAAAATTATTTGATATAATAGGGTAAGTTCCCTCTATTTTATCTCAAATAGAGGGCACTTTCCTTTAGGTCTAGACTGGTAGGTTTGGAAGGAAGGAATGAAATGATGGACCAAGATTTGTGTGAACCTTTAAAAAAGGTGTGAGAAGTTTAAAAAAACCTAGGAAAAAATGATAAATCTTTCACAAAAGATGGAAACTAAATAGGGATATTTAAAACACTAAGTTTATAGTCAGACCTAATAGGTAGAGTTAAGGCCTAGAAGCCAAATGGTAGGCCACTTTTACTTCTACCTCTTAGTGAGACTTATAACTGATTAAACCATGTTTATAGGGTGAATTAATAAGTTTTAAATATCTTGGAATGTATGAGAAAACATAATAAAGTCATTTTGGGGCTCAAAGGTAGCGTTAAGCCTATGTAAAGCAAAGGAAGAGCTTGATGGGCTAGGTTGAAGTGCTCATATATTCTCTGAAGATTTGCATGGATTACAAAGTATTTTGGGGAGGTTAGTAGGGGTCTTGAAGATCATGTTTTTGAAATTTTTTGGAAATTCCAATGTTAGGGATTTATGAATAAATCTTAAGGACAAAAACTACCTAAAACCCTTACAAACCCTCAATCAAGACATGATGGAGAAAATGAGGATGGGAAGATGATCTAATGGCCTAGTTTGATCATGAACATTCCTTGCATAGGACTCTCTCAGGTTCCTCCCCACCCTTTTGAGTTTTATAGAAATATATGGATAGGGTACAAAATAGGGTACTTTTGACTATTTTATGTGTTTTGTAGGTTTCAAGAGGATTCTAAAGATGAAACCAACTTTGGGAGAAATATTAGGACTTGGGATAACCCCTCATGTATATTTAATTATTCATAATAAATTATAAGTATTTAAAAAAATGACTTCATCTTAGTCAGTCAAAATTGACATAGTGGACAAGTTAGTGAGAAGGGTGGAAAACTTCAAGTGAGCTGATTTTAAGGTGTGTCTGATACATATAAGTCCATGGAGGGTCTTTCCAAGTGTCATCCACCCACTTTCATGTATTTTTATGGAAAAATGATGCCTTTTGGGAAGCCAAGTGTATAGGGTGTGTCAAAGAGGAGTTTATTAAAGTATAGGTAGTGATAGCTCCTTTTCAGATGATTTTAGATGACCAAGATTGAAACCAATAAATAAAGAGGAATTTATAAAAATATTACCTCTAATTATAATCATTAGACCTATCCATAATCAGTTTTGGGATGTCCAAACAAGTCTAAATCATGAAGGCAATTTTTTGATCCAAAACGAGAACTTTCTTGCCACTTTTCATGAGTTTCATGCCTTGTATGGCCACTTATCTCTTCTAACCTTTCATGGTTAATTCCACATAATCTTCTCATGCACAAGTAACTTTGTTTCTCATCTTGACAAGTGTCCTTGTGACCCTTGGAATTCTCTCTTCTCCTTTCTCTCTTAAGTTATATAAGAATTAGCCATTTTGGCCTTTGTAACTTATGCTCCACTTGAGTATGGCAAAGCCATACTCATTTGCATACCATTCAATCAATAAGACTACTAATTTTTACCACTTCCATGACTATTAATAGTGTGATTAATTAAATGTTTGATTTTTCTTAAGTGATAACTCTTGTTTCCTTAGCATGTTGTTTCATTTTCTCACCTATTTGTAGTTGGAAAGATTCTTCTTGTAGAGCATGTAAAGTGATCTAGGAAGTGTTGAGGTTGAGTGAGTTAGTATATTCACTAGTGCCATTCAATTCCTATTGTCTAGTCCTCCTAGCCTAAACATTCAACCATAACCTCATAATGTAATATTGATGTGAGAAGATGTAAATTAGAGAAATGTATGTTTTGTTAGTCTCTTGGTTTCATGTGTAACATATAGATAGTTGGTAATCATCAATCAATTTGGTGTATCACCTCCTTTAGGATAGTTTTTTTTTAGTTTTCTCTCTTCCTTCACCCCCCAAAGTTTAGGTGTAGTTGTGATCCAAATTGGTACATCAAGGGAGCTAGCCCTATTTAGAGATTAACCTCATCCTTAAGATACCCAAAATACTAGAGGTGTTTTAATTATGACACTTGGATGAGGATAGCTGAGAAATATCCTCAAAGGGTGAAAACCCAAGTGAGAATACTTTTTGGCATGCTCTGTGGGACCCTTGGTCTAAGAAGTTGAAAGATTTGGGTGTTATATTTCAACAATCAACCTTTTAAGGCATCTATCCAAGCATCAATGGTGACTCTAAAGTTACATCATCTAGTCAATCAACCCAAGTATTCCTTTTGAAGATTGTTGATGATCATTCCTTGTGTTCTTGCTTCTTAATGAAGTTTCATGGATAACCTTGGTGTTGAGTTTTGTTTTACATAATTTGGTGAGGTATATATAGAATATGGAATTCCATATCATCCCTATCATTATCCTTACCAAATCCAACATGAATTGTATCAACCCATTCATGAAGTGTATTAGCCCTACAATCAACCTTCTCCATATCTTTCTCTTAGTCAATCTAGTCACTTCTCTAATCATTCCATTTCCACTTTCAAGAAAACTCTTTTGGGATATGAGAAGTACATGTTAGATCATGATAATCTAAGGGGATGTGATCAAGAGGTTCTTAGTCATCTTATTCATAAGGTGAGAGATGCATTAGATTTGGTTAAAAGAGAGTGGGCACCTATTGAGAGAGGAAATTAACAAAGGCTCACAAGTGAGATGTTAGATGTGAGTGGCTTGATTTATTTCTTAGAGAATAGGCTAAGAATTCATGAAAAATAGCCTCAAAAAAGCTATTAGCCTTCATATTTACTTCCTTGAGATTTCTATCAGTCCTACTTGACCCCTTCTCATGAGCCCAATCAAGCTTATCAAAGTCATCCTTTTCGCAATCAGTTGGAAGAGAGAGTTGAAAAGAGAAACCTTATTTTTGAAGATAATATTGATGGGAAAATTGATTTGGATAATATGCATATGCATCAATCCATGCCATCGGTAAAATAAGTTGAATCTAAGCCCTCATTTCCCTCTCTAATTACATCCCCACATTAAGAAGTGACCTCTAGATATGAGATTCTATGTTGGAGACAAGGTGGAGAATCCAAGCCCAAGGAGATTCCAAGTTTTTTGAATACTTCAACCACTCCTAAAAGTGCATCAAAACCTTGTTGTTCCTAAAATATGTCACTCATTTTTAGGACAACATATGAACTATTTTGGTCTTGTAGGACCCAAATTATCTCTTCCCTTCTCAAAAATTGTTTTGAGTATTCAAATTCCTCATTATTCAAGATTTTTCAGCTAAGGGACTCACAAGTTCAACAGGTTCAATGACTTCAATAGGTGAGCTCTTTCAAAGAAACAAGTTCCCAACACTTAGGCAATTTCAAGACAGGTTCAATGCCGAGGTTCAACTAAAAGGTTCAATGGGTTCAAAGGTTCAATGACATCAACAAGCTTAAAGAGAACTCTTTGGTAAAAGTTCAAAAGTTCAACCGCTTCGACAAGTTCAATGCCTTCAAAAGACTTAGCGTGAAGAAGGAAGATTGAACCATTGAACCATTGAACCTTGAACCTTGAACCAAAAGAGTTCAAAGGTTCAAAGGTTCAACGAGATTGGTTCAAAGTAGTTGGTTTAAGCAGTTAATTGAATGAGCGGAACACAAGGTTGAACTATTGAACTATTGGTCAATTCAATCAAAAGGTTCAAAGGATTCCCCCAAAGCCCAAAGGCCAAGTGCCCTTGCAAAGGGTAGTGAACCAAAGGCCAAGTGCCCTTGTGGATGGCAGTGAACAAAAGGGGACAAAGAGATATCTTTTGAAAAGATTTTTTGCAGCCAAATTTTACAAAGGAAATCCTTCAGACAAAATGTCTGAAAGAATGATAAAAAAACCTAATGAAAAGAGGCTAAGGCAAGGGAAGATTTCCTTCAAAAAAAATGTCTGAAGGAATTCCTTCAGACATTTTATTCAAAGGAATTGAATAAGAAAATCACTTGAAGGACCCCAAAGGGCAGGTACCCTTACGGGGGGGCTCTCAGCGAATAGAAAATGGACCTTTCTCAAGGCTCGAAGGGACACCTTCCCTTCAAGAGGTTCCAAAGATATAAAGCCAAAGGAATAATTCTATAGACTCTACAAGCTGGGTTCTATGGACTAGTTTCCAAGGACTCTGTAGGCTTATTTCTATGGACTCTGCAAGCTTATTTTTATGGACTCTACAAGCTTGTTTTTATGGACTCTGTAGGCCCATTTCTATGGACTCTATAGGCCCATTTCTATGAACTCTATAGGCTCATTTCTATGGACTAGTTTTTAAGGACTTCGCAGGCCTATTTCTACAGACTCTACAGGCTGGTTTCTATGAACTCTAAAGACTTAGAGAAAACAAAGGCTTCTAATAAAGAGGATGAACCATTGAACCTTGAACCAAAATGGTTCAAAGGTTAAAACAGGTTTAATGGTTTAATGAGAGATCTAAGTAAAGGAAAGAAGCGAATGAAGGAGAGAAGTGATGGAACCAAGGAACTGAGAAGGCCTCCCAAACTATTAAACCATTGAACCAATGAACTTTCACAGGTTCAAAGGTTCATGGTTCAAAATGGTTCAAGCAACCAACGACTAATGACATCCCCACATACGTCAATTTGAGGGTAATTAAATATCCATTGATTTTCAAATGTGCCACGGAACTTGAAAATAAACTCAATGACCAGTTGAAGAGAGAGTTGAAAGAGCTAGCAAAAAGGGAAAAGATAGCCTAAGAGCTCAAATTGCAATAGGAAAGAGGGGAAGACTAGAAATATTTGCATGGGAGTTATTTCTAGTAGGTGGAATAGTCCACCAAGTAGGTATTTGAGCTTGTAAACATTAAAAGAGTGGACTATTTTTCTCCCTTGGAATAAAGCGAGCGGATAGCCATGTACATATTTGGTGAAAGACCAGAAAACCCATGCTGAGGAGAAGAAATTTGAGAGGAATGGACACACCATAGCTAAGGTAGATGCCCTGTTCTAGCATGGCCCTCTTTGAAAAAAATTAAAAATGCATTCAAGGCATTAAATGCAGCATGGGTCATTCCATGAAACAAAGCTCCAAGCCTTTCTTGGCTAATATATATTGTAATCTCTTATTTTATGCAAAGGGGATCTTTTTGGTTATAGAAGAAAAACTCTGCAAAAATCGTGAGGTGATTACTGAGACTTTGAGCTCAGATTGTTGATCATATTTCTTTGTTTGAATGAGAAAGCAAGTTACTTTCAAAATTTGTGTTGTAATAGCTTATGTCATTTAGGAGATTATTCTTACATCTATTTCCTGAATGCATTCTTGTCTATTTAATGAAATAAGCAAAATTAGTAGAAGCAATCAAGAAGGTGTCTTGAAGCCAATTGTGGAGAGACTTTGTGCTGCCACAATTGCATTTAGTGTGTTTGTCTATTTTCTATTTCTATGTAAAGGACCTTGGGACAACTTTGTGCCTTTGTTATCCTTTATATTTAACTCCTAGGCAGTTGAGGTGGAGACTTTGTGCTACACCTCATTCTGCTAGTTGCTATGCCTCTTGTTACCAATTACTTATTACTATTAGAAAGAACTCTTACTATTCACTGCAAGACCACTTCTGAAAGAAGAGAAGTGTTTTTAGTGTTTCCACCTAGATTTCTCTTTTGTTTTTGAACATAATCTCTAAAAAGAGAGAGATGGATGGTGTTATCCTACCCTTGAGTGTTATTTTTAGCTTTTTTATAGTGTATATATATAGCACCTCATATATATATATATATATATATATATATATATATATATATATATATATATATATATATATATATATATATATATATATATATATATGACGTGCTATATATATATATCACCTCATATTTATAGGGAACCTCCCCTTGATGAGAGGAGAGATTTGTCCCCTTTTGATGTGGTAAACTTGCACATCTGGCTGACCAATCTCCCTTGCTGTGGTTGAAATGACCTATTTTACTCATCAGTTAGTTGGTGACAAAATATTCACCTAATAGTTTTTTGGTGACTCCACTGGGGACACAATAATTTTACATAATTTGAAGCCTCAAGCTTCAGATTGAAGCATCACCTATGTCTTATTCATTATCATTATAGCCTTATCCATTTCCATTGGATAATCTAGCAACTCCATGCTATACTAGAAGCCAGAGAACCCAAGGTGTTGTTGACCCTATTTTTGAGTTAGTGCAACAGGGCATTTTTGATTTGTTCCCTCCACAACTTCAAGTTAAACAAACTAGGAGTCTTCCTCCTACCAACACCAGGTCAACACTACAAGGCAGAGCTTCTTTTTCTACTATTAGTAGAGCTTTGCCTATACATATTTTACCCAAGTTTTTTATCCCCACTTTCCATAATCAAATCATGGCGGTTCAAGGCCCCTAGGGTAACTCTTTTGGCCCACTCAATTTAACTCCACCTCAACATGAGCTACCACACAGTTCAAGGAAGAATTTCCCCAAATTCTTTGGTGATGGGAGAGTTCATCTTGATGAACACATTGTAACTTTCAACATAGCCTATGGTGTGATAGGTGTGGAATATGAGGACGTAGCAGTCAGGCTATTTGTGGAAACATTGCAAGGTCCTACTACAGACTAGTTATATCATCTGTAGGCCCAGACTATGACTGACTAGAACACTCTCAAAGATATGTTTGAAGCAAGGTTCAAGTCTATAGAAGATGTGCATGCCCTGCTGGCCTAGCTCACACAGATGAAGAAAGAACCTCATGAACCTATGAGGGACTTCATTTCCAAATTTGACAAGCTAAGGAATAGGATTCCCATGATTGCTCAACCAACACTTGAGAATATCAAATGCTTCTTCATCAACTCACAATTGCCTGAAGTGAGTTTTCTACTGAGATGTGCTGGCCACATAGACCTTTCTTTTGCTCAGGATTTGTCCACTGAGGTGGAAGATGACCTTATCTTGGTAGGAAAGATAAGGAGAGATCCTAATAGAGGTAAATATTCATCTTCTAAATACTCACCTATAGGCACCACTAATCCAATGGTTTAGAAGTTGGAAAATGAGTTGCTCTCAAAAAGCAAATGGCACAAGGGATGTCATCTAATCCTTCATACAAAGATATACCAAGGAGGACATTCCCTAATCAGTCATGCCAAGGCAACAGTACTAGGAATCAAGGGCAGCCAAACCATCTTCATCCCACTCATTGGAAATTGGCCATTGAAGCACGTCCAACCAATTTAGTAGTTGGATATCTTGAGGTAGAATCAAATTTCTCCTTCCATCCTGAGTTAAACCTAGAAGATGATGCTAATATCTTCACAAAGGGAGAATAATAATTAGCTGGCGACTCCAACATTGGTTTCCTAAATTATCAAGATGAACCCAGAAGTAAAGGTAAAGTAGTTGATGGATCATACACTGTATTCACTCAGTCTAAGAATCAGTTAGCCCAGTAAGATGATAAATAAAAAATAGAGGAGTGACCTCAAACCACAATTTCAATTGCTAAATTAGGAACCACTCTACCTTTTCAAGCAAGGGACACAGTGATTGCTAAAATAGTAAGTACCCCAAACATTTTTACACCTTCAACTTCAAATTTGTAGATTAGTCCTCCCCCTCCTAAAAACCAAAAGGATGAACTCCCTTCCCCTGTTCATAATTCATTTCAGACATTTGACATAGTCAACCATGTTAAGAAAACTAAAATTCAAATGTCTAAATTTGAATTCCTGCAATCCAACCCTAAGCAGTTGGATAAGTTAGTGGAATGTGTGAGAAATAAAACTATCCCTACAGGACTAGCTATTCCAAAGGTGACTCCCATGTCCACCTAAAATAACCTTGTCATTGCTCCTACTGCTCTCGAAAGGACTGAACCATTTTATGTCTCCTTACTAATAAATGGACACCATATGAACAATTATATCATAGACTCAGGTGTGTCTGACAATGTCATGCTGGCCAAAGTAGCTAAATCACTTAGTCTCAGACTAACCAAGACATTTGAGAGATGTTTCTCCATGGAGAATAAACA
Source organism: Torreya grandis (assembly GCA_037957365.1). NCBI lineage: Eukaryota > Viridiplantae > Streptophyta > Pinopsida > Cupressales > Taxaceae > Torreya > Torreya grandis. The sequence continues at coordinate 1,887,964 of JARHVA010000605.1, read as the reverse complement.
AGTGCCACTATTGGGATAAATCAAGGATGCCTTATTTGCATTTTTAGCATTCTCGAACAAGAGGATCAAGATGATAGTCCTAGTGGCTGACGTCCCAGCCTCATACGACATCTTTTTTTGGCAATTTTTTTGCAAAGATGGTGGTGAATTAAGTATGGACTAGTCTGAGGTAAGGATCCCAGTCAAAGGCATTATGCAGAGATTGCTCCCTGAAAAAGAAGTAAAATATGTGGTCACTCAAACATCAGCGCCTGAAGCTCAAATCTATTTGAGTCTTTAGGAATGGGTAATCAATTCCTAACTACAGAGGGTGTTCCCATCTTAGCTGATGAAATATCTACAAATGAAAATCTAAAAATTGGTTCAGATGAAACATCAGAAGACATGAGAGAGTATAGTGCAACCCCAAAGGAACTTTCCCCTCCACATAAAGAGAAATCTAAGGAAAAATCAGTTTTTGATGATGTTTGGATTCTAGAATTTGATGGTAGTTATTCCTCTACCAGTTTAGGAGTTGGGATTGTGTTGATATCTCCTCAAGGAGATATTTTTCCTTCTTCATACAAGTTACAATTTAGCAATACTAATAATACTGTTGAATATGAATCACTACTACTTGGATTGAAGGCTGCTCAAGACAAAGGCATCAAGCTCCTTCATGCCAAAGGAGATGCTGAGCTAGTGGTTTGTTAGGTGAGGAACCTGTACCAAATCAAAAATGAGAGATTACACCATTACCATAATCTGGTTTGGGATCAAATTGAAAGTTTCAATGTTTTCAGCATCTCTGTAGTTCTCAAGGAATTTAATGATCAAGCTAATGCTTTGGCTTTTTTAGCAACTCTTTTGGTTCCTCACCCTAATTTTAAGGGAGACAAGTACACTATCAAATTGGTCTTTTGACTGAGTGTGTCTAACAATGCCAATCATTCGCAAGTGTTCAATGGTGACAACCAAATCATTGCCTTCCTAGAACAAAAAGGTAGCTTCAAATAGCTTCACTTCAAAGGTAGTGAACCAGCACTTGAATCAAGTTCAGATGGAGGTGAGGAATTCCTACAGCTCAAAGGGAATAAAATTCCCAAAGGATTGGTTTCCCTTGAGAAACTATTTGACCAGCACGATAGGTTCATCAAATAGTAACAAATGGATTCAAGCTCTTCTCAGGAGTTTGATCAAAAAAATTTAGGTACCAAGAAAAATCCCAAGATGGTGAACATTGGGAAGTGCTGCACTCAGGAAGAGAAGTTCAAGTTCACTGCTTTGCTCCACCAGTACATGGATATTCTGGCATACTCCTATGATGATCTAAAGTCACTCAAGCCTAAAGAAATTCACCATGAAATTCCTCTCAAGGGTGATTCAATACCTTAAAAGAAAAAATCTAGGTAGTATAATCCAAAGATATCAGGTACTATTCAGTCTGAAATACAAAAAATGTTGAATGTTAGGATAATTTCCCAATTCATCATTCCACATGGATTGCCAACATAGTGCCTATGAGGAAAAAGAATGGTGAAATCCACCTCTGTGTGGACTTCAAAAACTTAAATCAGTCATCCTTAAAAGATAACTATCCTCTACCCATCATGGACCAAGTTCTTCAGACAATGACCGGTTCAAATATGTTATCAATGTTAGATGGCTTCTCAAGATATAATCAAGTTGAAGTTGGTGAAGCAGACCAGCACAAGACTGCCTTCACCACACCTTGGGTCACCTTTGAATATTGAAGAATGCCATTTGGCCTGATAAATGATGGCACCACTTTCTAGAGAGAAATGGACCTTACTTTCAAAGACAAAATGGATAAGTTCATCATGGTATACCTTGATGACTTGATCATCTTTTCCAAGCATCACCCTGATCATGTGCGCTATTTATAACAAGTGCTAGAATGTTGCCACCAGAATGGCATTTCTCTAAATCCCAAGAAGTCTATTTTTGGAGTAAAAAAAGAGAAACTTCTCAGACACATTGTATCCCAAGAAGGTATAAAGATTAACTCAAAAAGAGTCAAATCCATCCAAGAACTTACCCTACCCACAAGTAAGACTGCAATTCACTCTTTCTTAAAAAAGGTGATTTTTTTACGAAGGTTCATCCTTGAGTTTGTTGAGAATACTCTCCATATTGTAAACATGATGAAGGAAAAGGCCACCTTCAGCTAGATTGAAGAAGGCAAATTGGCATTCTGAGACATCAAGACAGTTATTATCCATGCCCTAATTTTGTTTTTCTAGATTATACCAAGGACTTTATCATGTACAGTTATGCTTTTGAGCACATGCTTTCAACAATTCTAGTTCAATAGAACAAAGAAGGTGTGGAATCTCCCATATCCTTCATGAGCTATCCTCTCAAAGCTCATAAATTGAAGTATTCAAACATGGAAAGGCATGCTTATGCAGTGGTAAATGTAGTAAAGCACTTCCATTTTTACATCCTGAATTCACAAGTTACTACCTTGGTTCCTGATACCATAATTAAATCCATATTAACTTAGCAAGAGTTTGGAACCAAAAGAGGCAACTAGATTGCTAAAATATATGAGTTTGATTTAGTTATCAAACCAATGAAGCTTGTATGAGGAAGGGGCCTCTACCAATTAATTTTTGACAACAAACTCAAAGAAGCAGGGCGTGAATAAATAGAAGTGGAAGACACGCCAAAAATCCTCTTTGTCTCCACCATGAATGAGTGGTATTCAAGTATTTCTCATTTCCTTACTTATGGTGAGTGTCTTGCTCACCTGTCTCATAAAGAAAGGAGGACTGTTAAATTGAAAGCTGCCAATTTTGTCCTGTGGGACAACGGCTTGTATAGGAGGAGCCTTAATGGAGTGTTCCTTCGTTGCATGGATAAAGAGAATTAGAACCAACTTTTGAAGTCCTTCCATAATCTGGCCTATGGAGGACATTTTTATACTCTTGTAACTTCCCATAAGATTCTACAAGATAGGTATTATTGGCCTACTCTATTTCAGGATGCATACAAATGGGTACGAAGGTGTGAACTGTGCCAACAGTTCGTTGGAAGGCCCAAGTTAGTTGCTCTGCCTCTCAAGCCAATGGTAATAGAAGAGTCATTTCTGCAATGGGAAATCAATTTTATTGGTGCTGTAAACCCATCTTCAAGTGCTAGACATGATTATGTCCTCATAGCCATAGATTAATTCACCAAATGGGTGGAAGTAATTCCAACCAAGCATGCTACTTCAGAAGTGGTATGTGATTTTCTCAAGGAAAACATCATTTTTAGGTTTGGGGTTCTAACCAAGATTGTGACAGATAATGTAGCCTATTTCTCTTCCCAAGAGATTACTTGGTTCTATTTTTACTATGGGATTACCCTTTCCCACTCTTCTAATTATTTCCCACAAGGGAATGGCCAAGCTGAATCAAGTAATAAGAACCTGGTGACCATCATTAGGAAGTTGATGGATGACAACCAATGAACTTGGCATAAAGCATTGGTTGATGCTTTATGGGTAGATAGAATTACACCTGAGAGGGTGATAGGTATGTCACATTTCCAACTTTTGTGTGGTCTCAATGCAGAGATACCAATCACCCTAGAATTGCCAGCACTAAAATTGGCAAAGGTAGTCGGAGATCAAACATATGAAAGCTCCATTGACAAAAGGATCATGTACTTGACTGAGCTAGATGAGAAGTGAATTATGGTGGTGGATTGAATTACTGTGCATCAAAGTCTGGTGAAGAAGCTCTTCGACCAAAAAACAAAAAAACTATGATTTCTAGATTGGAGATCAAGTTCTATTATGGGACAAAAGGAAACAACCAAAGGGAATGCATGGGAAGTTTGATTCCCTATGGAGAGGTCCATTTACTATCCATAATCTCAACAGTGAAAATAGTTTTGTGTTAAAGTATCAAGATGGCATGCCCTTTTCTCTACCTCATAATGGGCAATATTTGAAGCACTTCAATTCTTGAAGTATCAGATAAGATCACCTGTACATATTTATATTTGAATAGTCTTAGTTCTATTTTGTGCTTTTCATTTTCATTTTTGGCACCTTTCCTTTTTGGTTAGCATGACTTCATAGCCCAATGGCATACTTAAAGGCACTAGAGATTCTGGTTTCTACTCCCCTTAGCTGCTTCAAAATTTCAATTGAAGGAAGTTCCCCAACTGGAGCCAGTTGTTGTTCCTAAAATCTATCACTCATTTTTAGGACAACATATGAACTATTTTGGTCCGATAGGACCAAAATTATCTCTTCCCTTCTCAAAAATTATTCTGAGTATTCAATTTCTTCATTATTCAAGATTTTTTAGCTAAGGGACTCATAGTTCAACAGGTTCAATGACTTCAATAAGAGAGCTCTCTCAAAGAAATAAGTTCCCAACACTTAGGAAATTTTAAGACAAGTTCAACACTAAGGTTCAACCAAAAGGTTCAATGGGTTCAAAGGTTCAATGACATCGGCAAGATTAAAGAGTTAAACGCTTCGACAAAAGTTCAAAAGTTCAACCACTTCGACAAGTTCAACAGCTTCAAAAGACTTAGTGTGAAGAAGGAAGATTAAAGAATTGAACCGTAAAACCTTGAACCAAAAAGGTTCAAAGGTTTAAAGGTTTAATGAGATTGGTTCAAAGTGGTTGGTTTAAGCGGTCAATTGAATGAGCAGAACACAAGATTGAACCATTGGTTGGTTCAATCAGTCGGTTCAATCGAAAGGTTCAAAAGAGTCCCTTAAAGCCCAAAGGCCAAGTTCCCTTGTGGAGGGTAGTGAACCAAAGGCCAAGTGCCCTTGTGGATGGTAGTGAACAAAAGGAGACAAAGAGATATCTTCCAGAAAGATTTTCCATGACCAAATTTTACAAAGGAAATCCTTCAGAAAAAATGTCTGAAGGAATTCCTTCAGACATTTTGTCTGAAGGAATGATCAAAAAACTTAATGAAAAGTGGCTAAGGCAAGGGAAGATTTCCTTCAGACAAAATGTCTGAAGGAATTCCTTCAGACATTTTGTCTGAAGGAATTGAAGAAGAAGACCACTCAAAGGACCCTAAAGAGTAGGTACCCTTATGGGGGGCTCTCGATGACTAGGAAATGGACATTTCTCAAGGCCCAAAAGGACACCTTCCCTTTAGGAGGTTCCAAAGATATAAAGCCAAAGGAATAGTTCTATGCACTGTACAGGCTGGGTTCTATGGACTAGTTTCCATGGACTCTGCAGGCTTATTTCTATGGACTCCACAGGCTTATTTTTATGGACTCCACAAGCTTGTTTCTATGGAGTATATAGGATTTTTTATATGGACTCCATAGGCCCATTTCTATAGACTCTATAGGCCCATTTCTATGGACTCTGCAGGCCCATTTCTATGGACTAGTTTCTACAGACTCTGCAGGCCTATTTTTATGGACTCTGCAGGCTGGTTTCTACAGACTCTAAAGACTTAGAGAAAACAAAGGCTTCTAAGAAAAAGGATGAACCGTTGAACCTTGAACCAAAATGGTTCAAAGGTTTAAACAGGTTCAACAGTTCAATGAGAGCTCCGAGTAAAGGAAAGAAGTGAATGAAGGAGAGAAGCGACGGAACCAAGGAATCAAGAAGGCCTCTCAAACCATTGAATTATTGAACCAATGAAATTTCATAGATTCAAAGGTTTGTGGTTCAAAATGGTTCAAGAAACCAATGACCAATGATGTCCCCATAGACATCAAATTCAGGGTAATGAAATATCTGTTGATTTTCAAATGTGGCATGAAACTTGAAAACAAGCTCAACAACCAACTAAAGAGAGAGCCGAAAGAGCCATTAGAAAGGGAAAAGATAGCCTGAGAGCTCAAATTTCAACAAGAAAGAGGAGAAGACCAAAAATATCTACATGAGAGTTATTTCTAGTAGGTGGAATAGTCCACCAAGTAGATATTTGAGCTTGCAAACATTAAAGGTGCAACCTATTTTTCTCCCTTGGAATAAAAGTGAGGGGACAACCGTGTACATATTTAGTGAAACACCAGATAACCCATGCTAAGGAGAAGACATTTGAGATGAATCGACATGCCATAGTTAAGGTAGATGCTCTATTCTAGCATGGCCCTCTTTGACAAAATTGAAAATGCATTCAAGGCATTGAATGCAACATGGGCCGTTCCATGAAACAAAGTGCCAAGACTTTCTTGGCTATTATATATTGTAATCTCTTATTTTATGCAAAGGGGATATTTTTGGTTATAGAAGCAAAACTCTGCCAAAATTATGAGGTGATTACTGAGACTTTGAGCTCAGATTGTTGATCATATTTCTTTGTTTGAATGAGAAAGCAAGTTACTTTCAGAATTTGTGCTATAATAGCTTGGGTCATTTAGGAGATTGTTCTTACATCTGTTTCTTGAATGTGTTCTTGTCCATTTAATGAAATAAGTATAATTAATAGAAGTATTTAGGAAGGTGTCCTAAAGTCAACTGTGGAGAGACTTTATGCTACCACAATTGCCTTTAGTGTGTTTATTTATTTATTGTTTCTGTGTAAAGGACCTTGGGATGACTTTATGCCCTCATTATCCTTCGTATTTCACTCTTGGGTAGTTGAGGTGGAGACTTTGTGCTACACCTCATTTTGCTAGTTACTATGCCTCTTATTACCAGTTACTTGTTACTATCAGAAAAAACTCTTTCTATTCGCTACAAGACCACTTCTGAAAGAAGAGAAGTGCCTTCAGTGTTTCCACCTAGATTTCTCCTTTGTTTATGAATATCATCTATGAAAAGAGAGAGATGGATGGTGTTATCCTACCCTTGAGTTTTATTTTCAGCTTATATATATATAGTGTGTGTGTATATATATATATATAACATCTCATATTTATAGGAAACTTTCCCTTGATGAGAGGAGAGATTTGTCCCCTTTTGATGTGGTAAACCTACACATCTAATCGACATTGTCCAAAATGTCATATATGAGAAAGATAAAAGTTCACATTATCCTTTGGAGATAAAAAAAAGCTTCGATTGGCCTCAATCTCCCAAGGAATAAGAAACCATTCCTCTTGAGATCATGCCTATAAATAAGATGCAAGTTGATCATGCGATGAAGAATGGGAAATAATATGAGGTATGTATACAAGGCAAGGAGGAATATATCTACATTGGAGACCTATTTGAAGATGGTCTACTTGAGAGAATAACAAGTGAGGTGCCAAGAAGTAGGTTTGATTTATCAAGTGCTAAATCTAAAGAGCAATATGCTTGGCACCATGATTCATCTCATGAAGAAGATGATGCAAGGAACCTTCCTTTTGATCCTAGAAAGGGAGGTATGATTATTTGATATTTGTATATAGTTTTTTTTTTAAAAATTTTCCTAAGTGGTTTGAGCACATGTGTGTGTATTTTTAGTGTGTTCACTTTACTTTGTGTGTGTCATTTGTTTTGTGTGGTTGAGGTAGTCAAGTAGTTTTGTCTTGATCAAATATTGTGGTCAATTGTAAAAGGTCTCCTTTATTTTTTTAAAACTTTAGATGATTCCCTAATTCCAATGGAATGATAAGGCTACTGGTCTAGTTAGTATAACAGGCATACTACCCCTATGAGTCACCAATTTGTTGACCAAATCTGACCTTGCAAGTTAAATTAGGACCTATATAGGCAAAAACTTTATTTTTAGGTGTTTATGGGTCTAATATATTTTTTCATAAGGTGTATTATAGGTGATTTAGTGTTATTCCATGTTATATTAGCTTTGGTCATTAGTCTTTCTAGTCCTTATATCATTTTGAGTCATTTTGGGGGTCATAAATGTGCATTAAATGAGTTGTATGACCTCCTATGGAAATTTGAAGGTGTCAAAATGTTATGTCACATTAAATGTGTCATATTATGTCTTATATAACTATTTCTAACTAAAAGTGGTAGGTTTTTCATAAAAAAGAGCAATTTTCTTGGGAAATGAGAAGAATTTGTCACTTGTATGGCCCATGGGGAAGTGTGACACATGGGATAAGGTCATAGAATGACTATTAAGCTTCCTTAGATCCAAATTAGTTCTTTACATGATTTTTAAGTGATAAAAAAGGCCTAAAACCATTCTACTCCTTTTTCACCCTCATAGGCACATAGAACTAGTCTTCAGGTTTGTATTTGGTACAGATAGTTGGAGAACTTCCAAGTAAAATGCCTTTGGGAGGTGAAATTAAGGGATTAAAAATAATTTGGAACCAACATGACCAACTGGATTGTATATAAATTCCCAAACTAAATAAAAACCTATAGGGTGCATAGATTAGTAGGCAGAAAAATACAGTCAAATTTATGAGGATGGTTCATAAAGTACAGGCCACCATTATAGAAAATATTTTTATGTAAATTAATATATATATATATATATATATTAATTTACATAAAAATATTTTCTATAATGGTGGCCTGTACTTTATGAACCATCCTCATAAATTTGACTGTATTTTTCTGCCTACTAATCTATGCACCCTATAGGTTTTTATTTAGTTTGGGAATTTATATACAATCCAGTTGGTCATGTTGGTTCCAAATTATTTTTAATCCCTAATAAGTTGATATCCATTTCTTTTAATGATGTTTTGATAAGCAAAGTAGCTTAGGTTGTAAGAAGAAGCACTTTTTTGTACAATAGGCAAATATTCACCATTTTTAGGAACTTCATGCTTGATCATGGTTTCAAAGGGTTGTGATAAGTAATTTTTAATGTTATCAATGTAATATTGATTCATTTATCCTTTAAATCTCATCTCTAAATCAACATTTCATGAGTTGCAGTCATAAACACTATGCAGTCAACTCTTTGTTAACTTTTTGCTTACTACCATAGTTGTAATCACGTGTATGAAACTATCTAATGTGATCATGGAGGTGTAGTGAAGGTATCAAAATTTTTAATGTGTATTTTTAATATTGATTCATTTATCAATTAAATCTCATCTCTAAATCAACATTTCATGAGTAGCAGTCATAAACACTATGCAGTCAACTCTTTGTTAACTTTTTGCTTACTACCATAGTTGTAATCACGTGTATGAAACTATCTAATGTGATCATGGAGGTGTAGTGAAGGTATAAAAATTTTTAATATGTATTTATAAATGGGAATGATTATATTGTATTCTCTAAAGTGTGTAAAAAGAGGACTATTGCAGTCATGTGCAACATATGCTCTCAGTCTGCCATTGAACATCACCTATAGGTATCTTCATAGGGAATTTAATGTTGAATAGGATGTGTTGATTTTTTTTTCAGATCCTTAAAGTGTGAAGACTAAATTTTAAATTATTTAAATAGGTTTATAACTCATAAAAGGTAAAAATAATGCTCACTTATAATCTTCATCTTCACTACCTATAGATACAAGAGCAACTGCCTACAAGTGGCCTAACATAGGGATATGATGTCATAATGAAGTGTTGAAACATGAATTGAAACTATTTTTTATACCCTAATATTCTAAGGAGACCTTAGCATACATGTATGACATGTTAATTGGAAAAATGAGAGTGAAAACCTTGACCTAGGGTTAGATGATTGAATTCTAGGACATGATCCCTAAAAGTGCAAACAAAGTTCTTAGGGGTTTTGTTGATATCATATAACATGGTTTAAACGACCTTTAAAGTATCTAGACAAGTAAATATTATATCCTCTATAATATATAATGATTTTTCAAAGTTTTTAAGGTAGGTTATTAATGGAAAGTGACTGTTGAGGATCTCAAAGTTTTGTTTTTGTGCACTATTCTCAAGTAGTGATCACCTACAAGATTTTGATCTTAAAGAGACCCCTTCACCCAATATTTCAAAACCAAGACATGTTTCCATGTTTTTAAAACCTTATGGTGTGTAATTAATTCCAAAGGGCATAAATACCATCATGAGGAGTTGGTGTGATATGTTTCAAAGTCTAGTAATCACCTATAGTTGTGATTCACTCCATGGAAGTGCTCACCTATAACCAACTAGGCCTAAAAGTGAAAAGATGCTGAAATGAGTTGATAGATGATGATTTGTACTCTTAGATGATAAAAAAAATGTGGATCAAGAATAAATTAGGTATAGGCTTTATCATTTTAAGCCAAAACACCTTCTAAGTCTCATAAACATCTAATGAGAACCTACAACCAAACTTAAGGCAAAAAACACAATCTTATAAGTCACAAGGAAAAAAGGCCTAAAGCATGTTTTTAAAACATTATTGAGTATGAAAACTTAATTTATGAATGTTAATAATAATAATTATATTGATGACATTCTAAGACCTTACTTTCACATAAGGAAGTGGAGACAGTCCGTACAAGTAACCTCAACATCCACCTATAGTTGACAGTGACTTAATTGATTACTTGTATAGGTTTTTTCATGAAAAATGCATGGTATGGATGAATATAAATGACTTATAGGACCCAAATATGATGTGAAAACTATTATATGAAGGATATTCACCTACAAGATATTTTTGTCCAAAGATAGTTGACTATGTTTGACTGTTGTAGACAATAAGCAAATTTGGTGATTTTGAGTATGGGAAGTACATAAAGGTGAGAAAAAGGGTTAAATATAATGTTAAAGATATTGGGTGTTTATAAATTGACTTATAATCATTAAATTAAATCTAAATTATGCAGTCATACCAATAGGTACCTTCTAAAATAGGAAACATAGTCAGGAAGGTTATATACTATCTTGACCAGTCAATTATGTAATGAGAGGTATATAGGGAGTTGATATGGTGAATGGACCTATAAAAAAATCATATTTATCATTATGGTCTCTATAAAAATTTTATATGGAATACAAGTAGAGATAAAGGACTCTAACCATGCATTACATAGTCCACATGAGGAAGCCTGCACACAGTCTACTTTTATAAGGATCTATTTTATGTTTTAGAGGAGTTTGAAGGTCTAATGACCTGATATAAGGATATATTTTTGTGTGTGAGGTCATTAAAACCTTAATAATCCAATACAACATTAAAGTTTTTTGAGAGAATAGGTTAAGTACCCTCTATTTTGTTTGAGACAAAGGGCACTTTCCCTTAGGCATAGACTGACAGGTTTGGAAGGAAGGAATGAAGTGATGGACCAAGAGTTGTGTTAACCTTTAAATAAGGTGTGATAAGTTTAAAAACACTTGAAAAAACATGTTAAATCTTTCAAAAAATGGGGAAAATAAAAAGGGAGGTTTAAAACACTAAGGTTATAGTTAAACCTAGTAGGCAAAGCTAAGGCCTAGAAGCCAAATGGTGGGCCACTTTTACTTATAGATATTAGTAAGCCTTATAACTGATTGTAAAATGTTTATATGGTGAATTAAGAAGTGTTATAGATTTTTTATTGCATGAGAAACCATTAGGCTTGTGTAAAGCAAAGGAAGAGCTTGATAGGCTAGGTTAAAGTTATCATATCTTCTTTGAGGATTTTAATGGAGGAAAAAGGAGTTTTGGGAGGTTATTATGGGTCTTAAAGATAATTTTTGTGGATTTTTTTTGAAACTCCAACATCAGGGATTTATGAACAAAGCTTAGGGACAAAAACTACCTAAAACCCTTGTAAACCCTAAGTCGAGACCCAATGGAGAAAATGAGGATGGGAAGATAATATAATGGAATAGTTTGATAATTTAATTTATTTGAACTTGCATATAAATATATCAATTTCCTCCCCACCCTTTTGGTTTTTATGGAACTATACAGACAAGGTACAAAACATGGTACTTTTGACTATTTTATGTGTTTTGTAGGTTCCAAGAGGAGTCTAAATATGAAACCAACTTTGGCAGAAATATTATGACTTGGGATAAACCCTCATTTAAATTTAATTCTTCATAAAAAATTATAAGTATTCAAATAAATAAATTCATCTCAGCTAGTCAAAATTGACATAGTGGACAAGCTAGTGAGAAGGGTGGAAAACTTCAAGAGAGATGATTTTATGGTGTGTCTGATGCATATAAGGCCATGGAGGGTATTTTAAAGTGTAATACACCCCATCCCATGTATTTTAATGGAAATATAATTCATTTTGGGAAGCCAAGTGTACAAGGTATGTGAAAGAGGAGTTTCTTAGAGTGTAGGTAATGATAGCTCCTTTCCAGATGATTTTAGATGATCGGGACTGAAACCAATGCATAGAGAGGCATCTATAAAAAAATTACTTATCATTAAAATAATTATAACTATACATAATTGGTTTTTATATGTTCAAATAGGTCAAAATCATGAAGGTAGTTTTTTGAGCTAGAATGAGAACTTTCATGCCACTTTTCATGAGTTTCATGCCTTGTATGGCCACTTGTCTCTTCTAAAATTACATGGTTCATCCCATATCATATTATCATGTATAATTATCTCTTTTTTTTATCTTAAAAAGTTTATTTGTGACTCTTTTACTTATGTCTTCTCCTTTCTCTCTCAAGTTATATAAGAATTAGCCAATTTAGCCTTTGTAACTTATGCTCCACCTGAGTATGGTGTAGCCCTACTCATTTTTATACCATTTGATAAATAATAATACTTATTTTTACCTCTTACATGGATATTAATAGTTTTATTACTTGAATTTTTTATTTTTATTAAGTGATATGTGATGTCCCTTACTTAGGGGCTCTCTTATCTGCACAAAAAACTCTGATACCAAAGACCAAAGCTCTGATACCACTGTGATGTCCCTTCAAATAGGGAATATATAAACTCTAAAGCTCTGATCACAATATAAACTTGCAGAATATATTCAAATAAGCATAAACAAATCACAGTATAATCTCTTAATAACAAATCAAGACCTCATTATTTGTTCTTCTATGATGATTACACAATTGAGTCTCTGGCATACAAATTAAAGAATATTACAGTCTGGTCTTAAAACCCTGTGTTTTGCAAATCTGGGAGCGAAATCTGAATCTGGAAGGGTCTCGGCCTTTCTGTGTCGACACACAGACACCGTCGTCGGTCGATATCTCACCGACGTCGGTCTCTGTCGGTCGGATTCTACCGACGTCGGTCCTTAGTCGACTGATGTCGGTCTCTATAAGCCCTCTCTCTGCCGATGTCGGTGCCTGATCGGATCTGTACGGATCTGTATGGACTTAGTACGGCTGCCAACTCAGCACAACCTGTATGTTGATCCCTGATCTGGTAATCTATTGTGTCTAATACAGCAGATCTCTCTCTGTCTAATTTATTGAAACAAAAACATGAATGAAATCAAGAAATACCTGGAAAGCTCTGTGATAAACTTCTGTGTGAAGTTATCTCTCAAACCTGGAATTCTGTGATAACTCCTGAATGAAGCTATCTCTCAATTTGGCGATAAATCAGCTGATATCTCACAGCCTCTAAATCACACACAATGAAGAGGGAACGTTCTCCACTGCAATGGAATCCTGGAACCCTTGGCTCAGTCTTCACAGAAGAAATTCTTCAATTTTCAATAATCAATAATCAATGCATAATCAACAATGGCCTCCATGAGAAACCCTTATACCCTCAAAAGATATGCTTGCCCTAATTAGGGTTTCTTAAATTAGCATTAGGGTTTCTAATTTAAAATTAGAGCAAATAATTAATAATTAATTATTAATGAGACCAAATAATTAATATTTGATTAAATCAATCAAATATTAATATCTCCCTCAATATATGTCGGATCCTCAAACCGATCGAAGCAGGTGAATCAGGGAGTGATTCCACACGTGACCATACCAAAATAAAGGTGCTCCACTGCATATCAAATATCCCTAAAAAGTAGGAGCCTAGGCCAAATATGTCTGAAATACCCTGAATGAAAATCAAATGTAGAAATCCTATGAATCAAAGTCAATCCAAGCTCCATTATGACCCTCTATCCATCCTATTAGCCTACGAAGGTCGCATAATAGGCCAATCATCAAATCTGTCAATGTCCACAAAAAAGGGGACATGACAATCCGCCCCTCCGAAAATTGCTTGTCCCCAAGCAATCTCGGAACAATGAACTACTCGATCCACCTGGATCCCAAATGTAGTTATGCTCTGCACTGTTGTGAATCAATGTGAGTACCTGCAATATCATCAAAAGTAAAACAAAGAGGAACCCATAATCAAATTGGTGAACACAACTCAACCAATCTCTAAAATCACAACTGCCCTGGATGTGTCGATACTGTAGATTGTGTACTTGGCAACTGCAAATCCCATCTACAAAAGATGGTGTTAATCCATCCCATAACTGATCCCTCTGTAATGGTGGCACAACCAACTGTACCATACTATCAAATGTGTGAGAAGAATCAATATGGAGACTCGACTCCATTGGTATCTCAAACTCCTCAGAATCAGGTACTACCAAATCCTGAACATGTGTATCAGCCTCATCAACGTGCTCCTCAGCAACAACTGTAGGAACGTACTCACCAACAACACTCAATGTACTAACCTCTGAGTCTGGGGTTGGTGAAGACTGTAAATGCTCTAACTCCATGGTCATCTTAGCCAAATGAAATTGTGACTCCTCATAAGCTAACTGCGTAGTCTCAAGAATCTCAGAAGTCGCCTCTAGCTGCTGAGTAAGCTCACTCACCTTATCTTCCTTGACCAACAATGCATCATATGCTGTGCTACCCCACTCCATAAGATAATCTCTGTCGGCGACCAACTGCATATAATCCTGTCTCAGAATCTGGATAGCCTCCCATAAAGAGTGGATCTCTGTCAAGGACAAATAACTACCTCCCTGTTCAATGCTAGTAGGAGAACCCCATCCATATACTGCTAACAACTGACGAGCATCATCAAAATGCTTGCAAGCGGTAGCAATGTCTCGCTCACTAACTCTCAGCTGACTAGACACATGGTGGCACTGGCTAGATTGTCTCCTATAATCCTCCTCTGATGCATGGTCCAAAAGAGTAGACTCAAAATCACTGATCTCTGGAGTACTACCATCCATACTCTGTGAATCAACTCCATAGCTCAGATCAACAGACGGAGTATCAACAACTGTAGCATCCCTGTCTAATTCTTCCATATGGAAAGAAACAACTGGTGAAACTAAGTCCTCAAAATTGTCCCCTGCAATCTCCTGAGTATCATCTGCAATAATAGGATCCTGGGACTCTGCTACAATCTTTGCCATAGTTGAGAGATCATCAACCCTTAGTGCACTAACATCTGAGCCCACCTGTACACTCTGAGTGCAAGCATCTAACTCATCATCATATTCACTATCTCCTATCTCATAATCATAATAATCATGGGACATGCTACTCTTTCGTCGAAATGATCTGTAGTGCTCTCTCCTATGCTTAACAAAGCGATCAAAAGGCAACAACTTCTGAATTCGAGGTGGTACTAACTCCCACTCCTCCTTCGCTGTCATATACCATGCGGGTTTGTTTTTGGATGTAGGATATGAAAGAATTGCATTCATTCTCTTCTGGGTTTCATCCAACTGCTTCAAACTGTGTTCCAGCTTCTTCATATCATTGTCCCACTGTCTCTGAGTATATGAAGTCATTACGATACTTTGCTGATTCAATCTACCCAAACTACCCAACAGGATGGCAAGACATTTGTTCTGATGTGCCCAACAGGATGGCAAGAATTTAGCTCTGATACCACTGTGATGTCCCTTACTTAGGGGCTCTCTTATCTGCACAAAAAACTCTGATACCAAAGACCAAAGCTCTGATACCACTGTGATGTCCCTTCAAATAGGGAATATATAAACTCTAAAGCTCTGATCACAATATAAACTTGCAGAATATATTCAAATAAGCATAAACAAATCACAGTATAATCTCTTAATAACAAATCAAGACCTCATTATTTGTTCTTCTATGATGATTACACAATTGAGTCTCTGGCATACAAATTAAAGAATATTACAGTCTGGTCTTAAAACCCTGTGTTTTGCAAATCTGGGAGTGAAATCTGAATCTGGAAGGGTCTCGGCCTTTCTGTGTCGACACATAGACGCCGTCGTCGGTCGATATCTCGCCGACGTCGATCTCTATCGGTCAAATTCTGCCGACGTCGGTCCTTAGTCGACCGATGTCGGTCTCTATAAGCCCTCTCTCTGCCGATGTCGGTGCCTGATCGGATCTGTACGGATCTGTACGGACTTAGTACGGCCGCCAACTCAGCACAACCTGTCTGTTGATCCCTGATCTGGTAATCTATTATGTCTAATACAGCAGATCTCTCTCTGTCTAATTTATTGAAACAAAAACATGAATGAAATCAAGAAATACCTGGAAAGCTCTGTGATAAACTTCTGTGTGAAGTTATCTCTCAAACCTGGAATTCTGTGATAACTCCTGAATGAAGCTATCTCTCAATTTGGCGATAAATCAGCTGATATCTCACAGCCTCTAAATCACACACAATGAAGAGGGAACGTTCTCCACTGCAATGGAATCCTGGAACCCTTGGCTCAGTCTTCACAGAAGAAATTCTTCAATTTTCAATAATCAATAATCAATGCATAATCAACAATGGCCTCCATGAGAAACCGTTATACCCTCAAAAGATATGCTTGCCCTAATTAGGGTTTCTTAAATTAGCATTAGGGTTTCTAATTTAAAATTAGAGCAAATAATTAATAATTAATAATTAATGATTAATGAGACCAAATAATTAATATTTGATTAAATCAATCAAATATTAATATCTCCCTCAATATATGTCGGATCCTCAAACCGATCGAAGCAGGTGAATCAGGGAGTGATTCCGCACGTGACCATACCAAAATAAAGGTGCTCCACTGCATATCAAATATCCCTAAAAAGTAGGAGCCCAGGCCAAATATGTCTGAAATACCCTGAATGAAAATCAAATGTAGAAATCCTGTGAATCAAAGTCAATCCAAGCTCCATTATGACCCTCTATCCATCCTATTAGCCTACGAAGGTCGCATAATAGGCCAATCATCAAATCTGTCAATGTCCACAAAAAAGGGGACATGACATGATAACTCTTGTTTCCTTAGCATGTTGTTTCAATCTCTCACCTATTTGCAGTTGAAAAGCTTCTTTTTGCAGGGCATGTGAAGTGTTATAATAAGTGTCAAGGTCAAGTGAGTTATTATATTAAATAGTGCCATTAAATGCCTCTTGTCTATTCCTACTAGACTAAACATTCATCCATAACCTCATAATGTAATATTGATGTGAGAATATGTAGATTAGAGAAGTGTATGTTTGGTTAGTCTCTTGGTTTCATGTGTAACATGTAGTTGGTTGGTAGTCATCAATCAATTTGATGTATCACATCCCTTAGGATATTTTGATTGAAATTTTATCTCTCCATTTTACCCCTAAAGTTTAGGTTTAGTTGTGATCAAAAGTGGAACATCAAGGGAGATATCCCTATCTAGAGGTTCACCTCATCCTTAGGCTACCCATAAGCCTATAGGTGTTTCAATTATGCCACTTGGATGAGGAGAGCTGAGACATTTCATCAAAGGTGAAAATATAATTGAAAAAAATAAATTTAAGGTATATCTTAGGAGATACCTTTCAAAAATTCACAAGAGTGGATGTCCCTTTAAGGTATCTCCTAAGAGATACCTTTCAAACATGCACAAGAGCAGATTTTTCCTTCAAAGAAAAAGTAGAATTACCTTTACATGGAAGGCACTACTAGGTGACATTTTGAAGGCCCATATAATAAATTCAATGTATCTCTTAGTATATACCTTTAAAACATGCATAAGATTGGATTTCCCATTCAAGGTATCTCTTAGGAGATACATTTCAAATAGGGACAAGAGTGGATTTTTCCTTCAAAGAATAAGTGTAATTTTCCTTTACATGGAAGGGACTACTGGGTGATATTTTGAAGGCCCTTATAATACCTTAAAGGTAAATATTAATATATACCTTCATTAAAACATGCATAAGAGTGGATTTTCCCTTCAAGGTATCTCCTAGGAGTTACCTTTCAAACATGCACAAGAGTGAATTTCTCCTTCAAGGAACAAGTGGAATTTTCCTTTACATGGAAGGCACTACTAGATGATATTTTGAAGGACCTTGTAATAATTTCAAGATATCTCCTTGGAGATACCTTTAAAACATGCACAAGATTGGATTTCCCTTTCAAGGTATCTCCTAGGAGATACCTTTCAAATAGGCACAAGAGTGGATTTCCCCTTCAAGGTATCATAATTAAAAGGCACCACCTGAGATCTCACTATGAATTGAGGGTTACCATGTGGTGAGAAAAAAATGAGTCATCACACAAAGATACATTATAATAATCTATGAGGCAATAAAAATGTTCCATGTGTCTGAATTTTGAGCCAACTAGGTAGCTTAGTCATATTTAGGCCACATGAGTACTTAGCTATATTCGAGGTGGTAGCCATGTGTTGGAAGGTAGTAGTCAAAGTGATAAATGGAAATTTACTCAGACACTCCTCATCCTCCTCCAACTAAACTTTGACACATTTTTTGACTTATCTTATAGGCATAAGATGAATAAGATGTGTAGGTTGTATAAGAAGTTGTATTTACAGAGGGAACCCTAGAAAAATAAGTTATACCTCAAGAAGAAAAGCATCCTATGCCCTTTATTTTTGATAAGGGTAAGACACCCTTTATTGAAGAAGATCCATCTTCTCCATATTTTATCAATGAAGAAAAATACTTACAACATGCCATCACTTTATCATGCCATGAGGATATAATTAGACTATAATAAATAGAGTTAAATGTTCTCTGTTCAACTTTAAAAGGTAAGTACTTACTAATTTCTAATTTGAAACAAAGGTGGGAAGAATTTGTTACTAGAGTTAGTGAACAAGAAATAATTCTTCAAATAATACAATATGAATAGAGTAGGGTCCATAATGTAATGTTTTCATAGACCTAAGAATTGAGTGATTTGTAGAATTCTCTTGTGGTCAAGGACACTCAGATTATTGATTTGCAAAATGACAATGTTGATAAGTATAATATGATTAATAATCTGAGAGAAAGTATTTTTGATATAAATATAATTCTTTCCCAACATATTAATAAAATAATAGAGCTCATTGATATAATTCTATGTTACAAGCCTCTATTCAGGCCATGCAAAGAGAAACACGAGAGATTATAGTTCAGAAAAAGGGTCCAATAAGAGATGTTCCCTCTTTCTCTATTCCATTACATGAAATAATCTCTATATGAAATATCATCCAAAATGTATACACCCTAAATTGTTCAAACAACAACACATATCATATCTTTTCACAGTCCTTTTATAAGAGACTCTGACTGGAGAATATGAGTCTTATTCACATTAGCCATGTTTTTTATTTTACTTATCTTGGTCTCATTTCATGATTGAGTCACCTTTTTTCTTATTCCTAGTCATCTTGAGATTTTAAAATAGTCATTCCACCTCATCCATACTCTATTTCCCATGCTAATTTTATCCCTTAGGTCTCAAGCTTATAAGATAGGAGCGTTGGGATTAGACTATAGCATTGGACCCTAGGGTATCTATTTCTAGCACTCCTGTCTAATGGCATTTTGAGTCCCAAAGGTTAGTTTTACTCACTTAATGAGTCCCAATCCCTTCTTAGCTTCATCTTTAAGTTGTGTTTGTCTTTCTAAGGTTAGCCAAATATGAATAAAGTTCCCAAATTCAAAACAAAGAGTCTCCTATATAAATGACTTCATAAGTCATTTTATATCTAGCACTTGATACTTTGGCACAATACATAAATAAAAATTAGTCAATAGTATAGCTTAACATTCTACATCACACATATATTTGCATTCTTTATCAAGGAAGTGCCTAGGCAAAAGTTCATTCTTGCATCTACCGTGCACATTGATTATGCATGTTCCCTAAGGGAGAACTACATTTGATCTGAGACCCTAGCTTGAGGGTTAATGTAGGTAGTGATCATGACAATAGGGGTTCTAGATCATGTGATCATACTTCCTCTAACCTAATTTTTCCCCTTTTACTTTTGATGCATTTATTTTTTCATGTGTGTAAATAAACCTAGGGTTTGAAGATTGAAATGCCTTTACAAGAAGCTCCATCAACATTCAACATCTAAAATTTCACAGGGAAGTTCACACAGAGACAACAAATAAAACCCATAAAAATTAGGTCTCTATGAGTAGTTTGGACAATAATGGTAGAAAAAGACAACAATGTCAGACCTTAGGGTGTCCTATTTTAGTGATCTTATCCTTTCACTAAATGAAAGCTAGTTCTAGGTTCCTAAAATCTTCTTAGTCTTACATAATAGTTTTCAACTCCTGACTCACTTGTTTCAACTTATTTTTTTAAATAAGTTTACTTCTTTCCCTATGCAATTAATTTGATTAAATTGATATTTTACTATATTTAATTACATTTTACCCCTTTACTCTAGATCCTTTGTTGTTTAGGAACTAGACCCTAGTTTGTAAAAATAGTTAAATCATTTGGTGAACCTGACTTACTTCAAAAAAATATAAAATCCTACAGACCCTTAGGATTTTTCCTTCATATTTTATGCAAAAATTCAATTTCAAATTTCTGATTTTTGTATAAATTTTTGTGTATTTATTTTATTCAAATTGTTTTTAGAATTTAAATTATATTAATAATTTTCAAAAATTCTAAAAATCCAACCCAAAACCCTAGGTTTCCAAACTAGGTCCTTAAACCCCAAACCTTCCTTACAATTTTTAGATAAATATTTTGAAATTTTTTTAAATTGTTTTGTGTCAATTTTTTTTTCAAAATCTTCATGTTGGTAGTTATTTTGTGCAAAAATTTTATTTCAAATTTTTTATTTTTGTACAATTTTTTGTGCATTTATCTTATTAAAATTTATTTTAGAATTTAAATTATTGAAATAATTTTCAATTTTTTTAAAACCCCAACATAAAACCCTAGATTTATATACTAGGTCTTCAAACCTGAAGCTTTCATTCCTTACAATTTTTAGATACAAATTTTGGAATTTTCGCAAATTTTTTAGAGTATCAAAAATATTTTCAAAATCTCTATGTTGGTAGTTATTATTGAATTTATTTGCTTAATGGTACTTTTACACATTCTCTTTGGTGAAAGAAATAAAATGGCCACCAAGGCACTTATTCCCTCTCATCCCATAGATGAATTTCTAAATATTCTCATAATTATGACAATGAATGGACAAATTTGCAAAATTATACATTAGCTAAAAATATGGAAAATGATTTCATTTACAATGAAGATAATTACTATTATTGTAATGAGGAATATGATGATACATGTGAAAATGATAGTGTATAAAAAGTAGATGCATCTTTTTTTCTTAAACCTATCTCTTTTATTTCCTCTTATAAATAAAATAATTTTGATAAATAAGAAAGATACTTGTCACCTCATTCTCTTATGCACAATGCACTAAATGAAAAAATTAGTCATACACTTCAAAGTGAACCTCTTATTGGTGATAATTTGATTCCATGTGAAACTAATCTCTCTCTCTCTCTCTCTCTCTCTCTCTCTCTCTCTCTCTCTCTCTCTCTCTCTCTCTCTCTCTCTCTCTCTCTCTCTCTCTCTCTAATTATATGTTCAAATTACAAAAGTATAAACACAATAGAATCAAATCACCAATGCATAGTCCAAATGATCCATCTCATGCTCTCAACTCTACTTTATCAAAAGATTATCTAAATGATAACTCTCTTACTCTTGCTTCTCATATTGAAAATGGAAATAATGCATACACTCCATCCATGGATAACATAGGTGCACATAATATTTAAATTTCACATGATAATTTATTTCATATTAGAAAAGAATTAAATTCTTCTCTTTAACCTCTCCCTAGTGACAATGGAATTGATAATGAGTATGATAGTGAACATGCAAATGAATATAAAAATGAGAGTGACTATGAACAAAATTTTAATTATGATAATGCATGGAATAATGATGATTATTATGTACATAGTGAAGAAGAAAATGCATCTCATGTTTATAACTCTTCTCTCTCTCCTCCTCTCAAACATCATGGACTAGAAAATGTTATTTTTACTTCTATGCATGATTCTATTTCAAATGATGCACATGTTAATGATAAAATCACATCCTCTACTCAATTAGAATGTGATTCACTAAAACATAAAGATACCAATGAATATCCGAAGATACCCCCTACTACAGTAGAACATATTTCTTACTCTTCACCTAAAGAGAATGGTATCCCACATCCCTCTACTAAGGTCCAAGTTACCATTCCTCCAAAGGTTCAAGTGAGCACACCCTCTCTTTGTGCTCCAATTGTTAAATATAGCATTCCCATGGCTAAAATTAATGATTAAATGAACCACTTCAAGATGCTAATATACCATCCTAGGAGATTATTTCTATGATGCATGCAGTTGGTGAATTACAACACCAAGTACATCTCCTTACCTTGGAAAACAAGGCTTATAAGTCTTGGATGGATGCCAATGACTTACATGGTAACCCTCTTTTGAAGACATTTGTAAGAAATTCATTGCCTAAGCATTTATAAATACCATCATTATCTCACTTTGATGGAATTGGAGATCTATTCATACACCTTCAAGCCTTTTGGAAGGCTTTGCCATCTCATACGAGTCCTTTGATTCTACTCAAGTTATTTCAGCAGACACTATTGGGTAATGCACACAATTGGTTCTTTCATCTACTCCCTATTAGTTCCTTGCACACATGATGACCTGGAGGAGGAATTTATCATATATTACATAGCAAACATGAGCCCTTGTGTTACATATGATAACCTTGCCACAATGCATCAGAATAATTTAGAGCCAATTAGTTATTATATCTTATGATTCAAGATGCACATGTTAATATTGATCTATAAACCAACATATTTAGATATTTAACATATATTTATTAAGGGTCTTCACTAACCTCTCCTTTAGTATCTATTATATTAGATAGTGTCCTCTTTTAGGCACTTATGCTATACAGTTCTAGCCTTGAAAAATAAATTGGGATTGATTGAGGTAGATTTAGTTGATCAAATTACTCTAGATTTCACAACAACACCTAAATATATAGTTTCTATCACACAAAATCCATCATGTCCTAAAAAATATAGGAGACCACAACTAAAAAATAAACCAATTAAGAATAGAGAGCTAGTTTCTAGAGCATAACCTATAGTATGCACTACAAATAACATCAACAAGGCACCACTATAGTTTGATTCAAAATGAGATAGCCCATGTGTCATATTATCAACATTACTAGATATAAGGTTAATCACATTACCTTCTACTCATCGATGAGATCCACATCTCTTACATAGATAGCCACATCAGCCCTTTTGTAACTATCATACTATCCATGGACATAGAGATAATGATTGTTATGGACTTAGAGATAGCATTAATAGATGTGTTTATAATGGAATCATAGCATTCATATAGGGGGCACTAAGATCTCCTCTATCATGGAACACAAACCTCATTCCTCCATGGTTAAGTCATCCTAAGACATTCTTTCATAGGAATCATCAGTTACTCATCATGAGAGTAATGCAGTTTCTAAGATAGAGCCTCATAGGAGATCTCCTATCCCACCTACTCAGAAGGTTTGGAGACTAGTATAATGAGAGTAGCCTAAAAATAACATTGTAGTTTAAGGATTACATAGTGCAATTCCATATACATATCCAACACAGTCAAAATCACTATAGGAGAGTACCACTCTAGAGAGATATTCACTACATTGGATTTTTTAGGGTCTTATCTCATGTAACAACCCACTACAGTTAAGATTAGAGGCACCCACATTGTAGAGCACTACTTTAGATAGATATTCACTACAACTAAGTTTTTAAGGACTTATTTCACATAGCAACCCACTGTAATTGAGATTAAATGATCCACCATCACATGTTTCAACTCCATCATGATCTATTACTTAGTCATATGCATCATAACAAATGCCACAAGGTGTTATTTCACACAACAATCCACTATGATTATGGATAGATAAGCCTTCTTCACAACACATAGTTTCAATTATACATCCAATAAGGTTACATTTGGTAGTCTCCACACATAGCTATAGTTATTACATAGTAGATAGTATCATATATAATGCATGTTCCTACATACCATGAGTAGTATGGGTATTTATTCAATTGGCCATCAAGGTTTAGATAGTGATACAACACACATTCACATTGTTATCAACTCATAACTTCACTTCACAGGAAAACAATGGAGCCAAAGGGCTAGCCTTTGCAATATTGAGCCACTGTCAAGGAATTGATCACATAATTCTCTCTTACATCCCCTTCTACTAATAAATAACATTCCTAGTTCCAAATATCCATCCTTAGCCAAACCAAAATATCCAAATCTGGACCTTACCAATATCCTATTTTTCCAATATTAAACCAATTTGTTTTATTAAAATAGTTTAACAATTACAAAGCCAATTTTATTTGCTCAAATATGATTACAAATCAAACCTAACATCACACTTGAACATATCATGAACAATCAAATCACATCCCAAAAGTACATCTTACCAAACATATGAAACCTCAACATCCATGCCAAATAAACTATTTTATATTCCAAAATCCATAACATAATATGCATGAGTTAAAATCAAACTAGTATCCATATATATATATATATATATATATATATATATATATATATAACACAGTTTTAAAAACATATACATCACATAAAATACAATAAATCATGAATGGGTGTTAAGTCCTCACTCTCTCCTCCAATAATAGTCCCATAATCTAATGTAGCACTCGATGACCCCACACCTCCTCAAGCTATTGCATGCCTCTTACAATGCTTCTCTCACTCCATTAGCCAACCATGATCCTCACACAAGTCCACATACTACCTCTGAAGGTTTGTGTACTCATCTATAATCTTCATAATCACTAATCCAAAATCGGGTGGGGGCATCTTATGCTTATCCAACTCAACCCTCAGCTCATCTCCCTCTCCCATTAGTCTAACATATGTAGTTGTCACTATAGTAGCTCTATCAAAAAATGAGAATGAACACTGGCTATCACTATCACTCACTCTATCAAATCTTCTTCCACCACATCATCAGGTACATGTCATGTGAGCTCTTGGAGTGTCGACTCAATGATGGTCTCTTAGTACTCATCATCTCCACTTCCTTCCCTAGCCTATAATTAATCTTGAGCATCTCCCACTCCACCTACCCACAAAGTATGACACTACATTAGTTATATAATTTGAATTTAAACTCACAAGCACAAACTTATACATAATTCAAATATAATTACTACTTACCTCCCATCATCTGGATCATCATTAAATCCTCATACTTGAGAGAATCCCATCTATCAAAAGGATACAATGGAACCCATTGATGCCTATCCCACCATGTGATATATGCCTCTATACATCTAATATCATATACATCATTAATATCTATAATCACATCTCACACATCCAAAGGCAATGGTGCTATCTCATCCTCAATATGCCTCACACAAGCTCTTGCCCTCACTGGTGCCCATGCACTCCTTACCCACACCCATACTAATAGGGAAACATCCTATGGTACCCCAAAATATCTAATCATGTGTTCATACTAAAAGCACTCGTACACTCTAACCTAACAGTCATGTATCCAAAAATTGACCCTCATATACCAAAACTACACTCCATCCTTGACCCACCTAGGAAATCCTTTATAATGCCTCCATATGATATCAAAAGCCACTAATATATCTAAAAATCATCTATAATGATCTATCCTAGGGGAATAGATAGCTAATATACTTGTCCATCACTCCTCAAATGGTCATGAAGGTGCCCACTCTAGCCTAGGTAATCCAATCAGTTGCACAACTACTATGTTCTCATAATCTTAACAATGCAAAAAGGTAGCTGCACTCACACCACCACTAAATACCTCTTATATAAACTTTTAAATATCCCTGTATAGGTGAAAAAACATAGTCCTACCCCATGAGAACATGGTACCATATACCTCGACACTATGCACAATCCTATGCATCTTATATGCAATCAACACTCCACTCCCATCCATAATAATAAATGAAGCCAACAACATGTCCAACCACTTCCATAAGAATGGAGCACTAGACGATACTATAATTGATAGCAACACATAAGTACCATTTCCTATTTGATGTATACCTGAGCATACACCAATAAAATACAAGAATGCATGATCAATAACATCAGGACCCATGTCATCCTACAATGTCACATACTATCCACTAACTGGTAAATGCAAAATGTAATACACATCCTCTAGAATCATAATAATTTACCTTATTGGAATGTAGAAAGTAGATATATCTACACTCCACCTCTCACATAAGGTAGTAATCAGATACCTATCCCATTACACTATGCCTAAGTCACACACATGACCCAACCTGGCCCTATCCATGACATCTCTCTCATCAATAGACAATGGTAATAGCCTTAATGTCTTTATAACATGGACCCTAAAAATACCAAAAAATAGAGTATATATCAATCCACAATGCCAAATCACTAGCCAAGTAAAAACAATAGCAACTAACCAAGCAACATCTAAAAAAATGTTGCCAATAAGACAAGAGTGTTGGGTACAAGACAACGATGTTGGACAAGAGCACTATAACTTGGAGAAGAACACTAAAACCTAGACAGAAGCACTAGATATAGGACATGAGTGCTGAAACTAGTGAAATTTTTCCTAGGACACTTTAAATAGCTCAAAAATCACCAAGACAAGCTTAAAAATAGATAAAAGCCAAGCATTAAGGTTACTTACGAGGATAACATCACCACCAACCTCAACCTAGGCTGCCAACTACTTGAATCAGGTCATGTTAAGTGATCATATCCTTGGCATATCTCTCACTCCAGAGTTCCAAATCTCAAACTCATCAATACACAAATGAATCAAGAATCAATCCAATTTCCTATAATACCCAGTTTTCTCAATCAAAGTAAAATACCATTTTACCCATAAATTGAACCTCACAACTCTATTTTTCAAACCATTTTATTCCATGAAATAATGATAACAATACCTTCTACATCAATCAAATTTGGTTCTCTTACTACTTCATCTACCTACTAAAGAATGAGTATCTCTATATCTCTTTTATACTTTGACACACACACACCTTGGTCTTGACCAATAAAAATGTGTTCCACTTTCAACAACTTAGTATAATCAATCAAACAACCTCTCAAGCTATTTAAAACAATCCAACCTTATTTCTACTTATGCCACTAGTCATCACTTTTGGATCAACCTCCTCTATCAAAATTTTTGTCCCTCTCCCCAAAAGAGGGGCATCATTCCTACTATTCTTATTTATATACTTACCCAGCATGCCCATCCACTCTCATAGGTGGATACACCATGGTTCATACACATCCAATAGTCAAATTATCAAATTCAACTCAGATTGGTCAAAATATATAGTGATTCAAATCACATGGGTCACTCAGCATTACTCAAGACATTCAAAGGGATGTGCTTGTAGTTTACAGGTACATCAACTATTTAGAAATAGTGGTTTAGATCATATGGATCGATAGTGATTTTAGTTTATAGATACACAAACTATTCAAATACAATGGTTCAAATCATATAGATTCATAATGATTTTAGTTTAAAGATACACAAAATATTCAGTTATAGTGATTTAGATTATATGGATTCATAATGACTATGATACATATTTAGACTCAAATATGAGATTTAGGGGCATGCACATTATTACATGTCTCACACATACAACTTCATACAACATGACAGAATTACAAGACCAAATAGAAGATTATAGGCATAGTCTAGAGCATAGTATTTTTATCTCTAATTTTGCACATGAGGCATGACATGATATGTCATATCACATGTGGTTATATATATTTTCATATTGTATAGATGTATCACTCACATACCAGACTTGGGAGCATGGCATAAATGTTCATATTCTTCATCATCCAGGATTATACAAATAGAATGGCAAGACATGCCATTCTCTTCTTACATATTGACCAAAATTTTCAAATTACACCCAACAATACCTAGGTTGTCACCAGATTGGACTGCATGGCCATCTATAGTGGTTGGTCCATTAAATTATCTAGACCCAAACTATACAAGTTTGTGCAGGATAAAAGACAGACATTGGTTTTAGGCATATGAGCATTTCTCAGTTCTAGTTCAGATATTTAGAGTGAGGGCATGACAAATTTTACTCTTCACAACATGCAAATTTTATACACACTTTATAGATTACATGAGTTTATGTGAGATAGAGGACAAACATTGGTTATGGGCCTCCAAAAATTCCTCATCTTCAGTCAAATATAGCATAGGGGGAAAGCATTGCCCTCCTTCTCTATGTTACACAGATTCCACTTTTTGATTCAATATAGGGGCATCCATTTCAAAGATTATTTCTTTATCCAAGTACTATTAAGCCTTCCATCCACTTCCCTAGTTAGGAAGTGAGTTGGACCCTTTAAATCACATGTATCTCCACATAGGTAGGTTTAGATACACATTCTCTTCTTCTTTATTTTACTTTAATACTTCATTTCATTACATCCCTAGAATAAAAGGGGGGTAAATGTATACACCCTAAATTGGTCAAGCAACCACACATATCATGTATTTTTATAGTCTTTTCATAGGAAACTCTGACTATAGAATATGAGACTTATTCACATTAGCCATGTCTTTTATTTTACTTATCTTGGTCTTGTTTCATGCTTGAGTCACCTTTTTACTTATTCCTAGTCATCCCAAGATTTTCTTATAATCATTCCACCTCAACCAGACTCTATTTTAAAGGTTAATTCCATCCCCCTAGGTCTTGAGCATGTAGGATATGAGTGTTGGGATTGGACTGTAGTTCTTGACCCTAGGGTGTCCATTTCTAGCACTCCTATCTAATGGAATTTTGAGTCCCAATGATTAGGTTTCCCTACTTAATGAGTCTTAAGCCCTTCTTAGCTTTATCCTTAATGTTTGTTTATTTTTCTAAGGTTTGCCAAATGTGAATAAAATTCTTAAATTCAAAATAGTCTCTTATATAAAGTACTTCACAAGGTATTTTATATCTAGCACTTACTACTCTGGCATAGTACATACATAAAAATCAATCAATAGTATAACTCAACATTCTTCTCACACATAGATTTGCATGATTGATCAAGGAAGGGCCTAGAAAAAATTTCATTCTTGCATCTACCATGTATGTTGATTATGAACATTCCCTAAGTGAGATCTACATTTGATCTGAGACCCTAGCTTGAGGGTTAATGTAGGTAGTGACCATGACAGCAAGGGTTTTATATCGTGCGATCATACTTCTCCTAACCTAGTTTTTCCCCCTTTTGATTTTGATGTATTTGTTGTTTCATGTGTTTAGGTAGACCTAGGGTTTGAATATTGATATATATTTACAATGGTCTCCATTGATATTCAACATCCAAAGTTTCATAGGTAGGTTCACCTAGAGATAGTGAACAAAACCCAAAAAAGCCAGGTCTTCATGAGTAGTTTAGATAATAGTGGAAGAAAAGGACAACCACATCAGACCTCAGGGTGTCCTATTTCAACACTCTTATCCTTTCACTAAATGAAAGCTAGTTCTATATTTTTGACATCTTCCTAGTCCTGCACAATATTTTTCAGCCCCTGAATCACTTGATTTAGCCTATATTTCTAGATAAGTTTACTTCTTTTCCTATGCAATTAATTTGATTAAATGGATATAAATGTATATTTTAATGTATTTAATTATATTTTTTTACCTTTACTCTAAACCATTTATTATTTAGGAACTAGACCCTAGTTTCCCAAAAATAATAAAATGACACTTAGATTATTGATTTGCAAAATACCAATGTTGATAAGTGTAATTTGATTAATAATCTAAGAGAAATTATTTATAATAGAAATACAATTCTTTCCCAACATGATAATAAAATAATAGATCTCACTGCTCCAAATTCTAAGTTACAAGCCTCTATTCAGGCCATATAAAGAGAAACATGAGAGATTATAGTTCAGACAAAGGGTTTAATAAGAGATGTTCCCTCTTTCCCTGTTCCATTACATGAAATAATCTCTGTCTGGAATATCACATAGAAGAAAATTTGAAAATTGAAGGATGAAAATTTCAAACTAAGGAGGAATGTCAAAATAAATATTTAGAATCTCAACTGCAATTGCAAAAAATATAGGCTTTTATCCAACACATTTATGCTATTTCTAAAACATTATTGGCATGTAGGTAGCCTTCATTAGTTTGTGTTCTTTTCTTACATGATTAATTTTATAAATGGTAGATTTAGTTAATTTTCATTGGTTTTTCACATATCATTGAATATGAGCATGTATTTATGGACATTTTTCTAAAGAGCACTAAAGAAAGGTAGGATGCCATTTGTGAGTTCTATACTTTCAACTTATTTTTAAGATATCAATCTAGTTTTTTGAAAAATTTATTTGTTGGAGAGACAAAATTGTGTGCCTTTCTCTCCACTCTAATGAACCAAATGGCATGGAAACAAGACAATAATAGATTTATAGAATTATAAAGCACCACTAGGTTATGCATAAGACCACAATTTCTAGAAGCAAAGAAAATTATTTCTTATTTTCAACCACTATATCGTATTCATATGAATAACAAGTATCATGAGATATTGAGATCTAATATTTCTATTTTTAGATATTTTTTAAACCACAATTATGTCAATGGTTTCAATGCAAGTATTTTTAGGTGGGAGACATTACCTATTGAGTTGAATTGTAGGGAAGTCTTCAGCCTTGCCAATATTAAATGGAGTCTAAAAAGAGCCAAATTAGTTTGCCAGATAATCACTCATCACTTAGAGGAAAGAGGTTCAGATGTCTAGATTGGGATGAGTTTTAGGCCTCTTATTATTCTGTGTCCCTTATCTCCATGGTGGTGTTGGAGTTCTCAACTAGAAGTTAAATTTGAAGCTTAGATGCATACAATTGTCAGAGATCTTAGATTCTTGCCAAGGGGCCACCATGAGTGTGGACATCATTTTGAAGTTTATGATCTGAGTTAGAGGTTTGAATCAAGAAATTTGGATTTAGATCAGTCATCCCACTTCTTCACGAGAGGACTTGTAAAAGGTAAAGTGTAGGGGAGAAATGATGAAAATCTCATATAGCTCATCATAGTTATATAAACTATCCATAAAGTGTTGTATTTGGTTGTATAGTATGCATTTAATAGTTAAAGTCTGATTTAAGTAGGATATGAATGTAATTTGTTCTTTGTTTGTATGTAATTTATTGTTGATTATTTACCTTGTTATTGTGTCTAACTTGGATTAATAGCATAATTATAAGTACAACACATCCCACGAATGGGGTAATTTTGGGTAGAGGAATGCATCCCAAGGATGGGGTAACTTTGAGTATAACAAAACATCCCAATTATGGGGTAATTTTGAGAAGGTAACACAATTTTTACAACTCTTTCAACTACAATTTTGAGGATTCAGTAAATGAGCTCCAAAGATTGAACTCTCTATAGACACTCCAAAGATGCTCCAAAATCATTCTCAAGATGCTCTAAGCATGCTCTAAAGGCATACACAAGATGCTTCAAAGAAGTCTTTGAATACTCAGAAGACTTGTATAGGGTAATCATAAGACCTATACCAGATGCTCTGAATATATTTGGATGTGCTCTAAAGACTACAAAAATTATGTGTAATACATGCTATTGAGAGAAATTAGGAGAAATTTATGACAATTTTTTTTTTTTGAAAAAAATAAAAAATTGATTCGATGCAAATGATAGCTGGCAACCAAAAAAGGAGCAACCATACAAATCTTCAGCCTCTGCTACTTCTCACCCCTCAAAAACTTCTCCCTAAACAATAGCTTCTCCTATTTTTAAGGTGAAAATATTTTATAAGCAATATTTTAATATATAATGATGCATGGGACCCCTCTACCCAATAATATCGAAGCATGAGGGAAAATTTCACCACCCCAAATAATAATGTTATGTATTATTCAATCATTCATTCATTAAATTTTATTATGTGGCATAAGGGAAAAGTTTGTCACCCCAAAAAATGACTTTTCAACCTAGTATAAAATGGAAATTTTTTAACTCAAATAATAATAACCTAGAATAGGCTAAAAAATGACTTTTTAACTCAGTCTAGAATATAAATATTCATAGCATCCCAAATAGAGCCAACATATGCATGATGCAAGGAGATAGAGATTGGGTGGAACCATCAAAACCCTCTGGCATCATGACACTTTTTTACTATGATTATTTGCTTATAGTTAACCAAAAAATATCTATTTTCCCCTCATGTTCACCATTTAGGCCCCTATTGAATACAAGTAAGCACTAAACAATACTATTCTCCATCATTTCATTATCTTGACCATTTCATTATTTGCTTATAGTTAATAAAAAATGTCTACTTTCCCCTCACATTCACCATTTAGGTCCCAATTGAATATAAGTAAGCGCTAAACAATCCTAATCTATGTCATTTCATTATCTCAACCATTTCATTATTTACTTACAGCTAATAGAAAATGTCCGCTTTCACCTCACATTCACCATTTGGGTCCCTATTAAATAAATGTAAACACTTAAAAATCCTAATCTATAACATTTCATCATCTCGACAATTTCATTATTTGCTTATAGTTAATAAAATATGTTTGCTTTCCTCTCACATTCACCATTTGGGTCCCTATTGAATACAAGTAACCAATAAATAATCGTAATCTCCGCCATTTCATTATCTTAGCCATTTCATTATTTGTTTATAGTTAATATAAAATGTTTGCTTTCCCATCACTTTCACCATTTAGGTCCCTATTGAATATAAGTAAGTGCTAAATAATACTAATCTCCACTTGTTAACCAATTTTCACACCTAGGTTCTATATCTTTCATTTTGGCTAAATGCAATATTCCTAATTGGTTTATCTCTGCAGCAAAAAAGACCAAGTGTTATTTTCTTCAGAAGCCTTTATTTGATCTTTTTGCAGGTGTTGTTCAGTATTTTTCACAAGTGTTATTTATTTTGGCAAGTTTTACTTTGGATTTTTTTTCAAGTTTCAAAGGAATTGTTTCAAATTTTTTGTCTGAAACAAAAATATTGAAAGAATTGATCACTTTTAAAATCTCAAAGGAATTATTTCTAATGGAAGGATCCTCTACAAAAAGTTCAAAGGGTACATTTCAAGATTTCTAAACGATCATTTCTAAAGTGAAGGGACATTTTCATTCTACTAAAGGGTCTTTTTCTCATGAAAGTATCCTAAGTAGGTTTTCCAAAGGGTGCTTTATGGCATTTATGAAATAAATGTCCCTTATATTTTTTTTGAAAGAAATGTCTCTTGCAACTTTTTTGAAGAAATTGTTTCAGAAATTTTGTCCAAAATAATATTTTTGAAGGGTATTTTTCTTTGGTGAAGTGTCCTTTACAAAAAGTTCAAAGGGAACTTTCAAACTTTCTAAAGGGTCTTTTTCTCATAAAACTAGTCACTTGTAAAAAGTCTGAAGGAAAGTGTCCCTTGTAATTTCCCCAAAGGAGTTCATCCTTTCAACTTTTCTGAACAAATCAAGCACTTTCAAACTTTCTGAAGGGTCATTTTCATTTTTCTAGAAGGGTCTTTTTCTCATGGAAGGAAACAGTTCATTTCTCTGAAAGGCATCTTCTAAAAGTCTGAAGGGACATTTCCAAGTTTTTCAAAGGAATTATTTCAGACATTTTATCCATAACAATCCTTTTAAAGGAATTGTTTCAAAGGAATGGCTTTCTAATTAGTACACTTCAACTTTTTTGAAGGGTCTTTTTCTCAGAAAAGTGGTCCTTTGCAATATTTCTAAAGGGGTCCATTTTGAGATTATCGAAGGCCTATTTCATTCTTATGAAGGGTCTTTTTCTATGAAAAGTGTCTAATTTCAAGCTTTCGAAGGGAATAGTTATTTTCTTTAAAATGTGCTTGTAAAATTTCCAAAGGAATTGTTTTAGACATTTTTTCTATAATAATTATTCTGAAGGAATTATCTTTAAATATGTGTCCTTTGCCAAAAGTCTGAAAGAATTATTTTGGACATTTTGTTTGAAATAATATTTTCAAAGAGATACTCCACAAGCCTAAAGGAACATTCTAGAAAAAGGTGAACCAATCCAAAGGGGCCCAAAAGGTGGTTTATTTCAAATAAAAATGCTTGAGAATAATGCCCAAAGAAAATGCCCTGAAGGAATTGGTCCCAATAGAGTGAAGGTTATATGGATGTCAACTTCAAGATGAGGGACTAGCCATTGACATTCAAACAAGAGGATCCCAAACAAATCCAAGGGGATCATGTTTTATATCCACAAAATTATATCAAAGGCCTCATTCCACCATTGATCAAATCATGATCTAAGTCATTTTTTGACAACCAATCATAGAAAGAGGACAAGGCTAACAAAATGAAAATGACTCTCCCCTACACCACTACACACCTCAGCAAGCCAGTGGAAAGATGCTAATATCATGACAAGTTTGAAATAGGTGGAATCTCTTGAAATAATTACATTTATGCCATTACTCAAAATATCTTGATTCCATTGGGAAACCGTTGGAGAAGCATCTTTGAGAGATCAGGCCAAGAGTGATCAAGGGAGGTGATATGGATCAATCAAATGACCTAAATGAACATCATTTTTAAAGTTGGTTATAACTAAAGATGGAGAATTATAAAAAATTGATTCTTCTCTTTGGAACCAAAGACATTACCCTCTCACTTTCTTTCAGCTATAAATATAACCCTTGTGCTAGTGTAAGGACAACCACATAGTGTATGATGAAACCCTACTAAATTGATGTTATGTTTTACCTTTAATAATAGGTACAAGTCTTTTTTTATTTAAATTTATAAGCAATTGAGTGTGTAAGTGACATATAGTGACAAAAAGTGATGGTTTTCATCCTTCTATCCTTTATGCTTCACACTTGAGCAAGAGTTTTGGGTCTAATAGGCCATATAGAGTGCATCCAAGTGTGTTGAATTATTGCATGTGTATAACTATTCTTAGAATGTATAGGCTGTCTTTTAGTTCATTTGCCTTGTGTCATTTCATACATCTCACCTCTATACTAACATACTTGTGTTAGAATCTTTAGAGCTTGAAAATAGTCTATGTATTTTGTTGTATCATTCACTAAGGTATGGTATTCATGTGGAAGATAATCTTGGTGCATCACCATTCTTAGATAAAGTTTTATTTATGCATTTTATAACTCTTTTCCCTTCAATCAAACTAGTTTAGACAAGGGTTGTTTTATAGAGATACATTCAGGGAACTAGCACCTTTAAATCTAGAGGTTCATTTCCTCTATAAGCATAATTACATGCTGGGAAATGTTCCAACATTGCCCAAATATAGAAGAGGATTGAACACTCTCTTCTACAGTGTAAGATTTGGAGACAATACTTTTGTCACACTCGATGGGACCAATTATTGACATGTCAAGGTGAATGCTAGTCTTGAAAAGCCTAAGGTTGTATAAATATTCTTAATCTTACATTTGATGACTCCAAAAAGTGAGAATCTCTAGTTGTATATCAATTTTCCCATGTTATACTTCATGGTCCTCACTAGGTCATATAGGATTTTTGATCAAGCCACTCTAGCTGAAGCTCTTCTTGGAGAAAAATGCCGTAAACCACTCCTAGCACTTAGAGATCCTTGGCAAGGAGGTTTTAGAGAAGAAGAAGAAGAAGTTGAGGAAGTTGGAGAAATAGGAGATCAAGAGGAAAGAAGAGAAATGGAGAGGCAATAACCTTTCCTAGCCTTCAAATCCCAAAATCTAATTGACCTTCTTGCATATGACCCTATTCCTCCCAATACTACCAAGAGTCTCCCTAGTTTCAAAGGAGAGGGTACTATTACCCCATCTAAGCATATTACGGACATTTAAAAATTTTGTGACTTTCATAATGTCACCCAAACCAACATAGCCATTAGATTTCTTTCTATGTCTCTAAAAGGCAAAACACTTGACTAATATAGGATTTTGGAAGGTGGTTGCATTACAAGTTGGGATGGATTTGGGGAATTATTGGTAACTAGATTTGAGAATAAGAATGACCATAATTCACTGATCCATCAACTAAATGTGATAAAGATAGGTCCTAATAAATCTATGGGAGATTTTACTAAAAGATTTCAAAGGACATGGCATAGGTTACCACTTGTCATGAGACCTCCTCTGAGCTTTGTGTTCCCCACTTATCTCAAGGGTATTGGTATTTATGTGGTAGTGATGTTATATTCAATGGGAGGATTCACTCTGCCAGATGCATATGAGATAGCTATTAAAGCTAAGAATAAATTGATACAAGCTAGAAATCTACCTATTTCCATGCCTTTGTTATCTCATAGTTTGGTTAAAGATCCAAGTGTAGCACAAATTCCTAATGCTAATGTCAAACTAAGATCCTTTCCTAAGAAGGTGGATAATGTTATGGACAAAGATGAGGAAATTTGATCATTATGCACTCAGTTCAAGCAAGCTCAGTTCTAGGCAAATGCTGCACCTAACCATCACTACTATCCTCAACAATGCTATAGAGTTCCACCCTAATACAACTACAAAGGAAGAGGACAAGGTCAAAAAGGTTTCAATAGGTAGCCCAATGCCTATAATCTTAATTCCACTCCTTCCATGAAGGTTGTTGTTCTATTGCATGCTACCTTGGTCCAAGGGGAGGATCATTTGGACCAATGGGGACAACTTCAAGGTCAATTTATTCATGATGGTGGAGAACATGAAAAAGATTTGGTGGCACAAGAAGAATCTAATCCTTATATGACATCAAAAGAAGTGAATCCCATACAAAGGGATATTCATGGATAAGGGAGAAACCAAAGTGTAGGTATGATAAACTTTCAAGTGAAAGATGATTATGTATTGAATCAAATCATGTCAATTACATCCAACACAAGAGCCAAGAAGAGAGCTCTAGGAGATGTTTCAGGAGTACATGCAACTCTAATTTATGCTTTTCCAAGGCCACAAGGTGTGAATCCTAGTGCAATACCTATGACCAGGCATGCTAATCAACAAAGTTAGAATGTAAGTAGGGTTGTCAAGTCTATACTGTAGTAGGTTTAGACTCCCTCACTAACTTCAAGAATGCCAAAAAAGGTGAATTCTTCCCCTCTAAACATTGTTGATTCTTTGAAGAATACCAAGATAAGCATATCTCTTTAGGAAGTCTTGCATATGCCTAGTCAAAAGGAGCTCTTATAAGAACAACTTACAAACATTCATGTAGCCCCTCAAAATTCAAAACATAATAGTGTGGCCCTTACCAATTCTCAAAGTCATGTCTTAGATCTCTCCACAAAATATGAAAATCCTCCACCTTTCTACCTAACACTCATTATGGGGGAAAAGTTGGTTCACAATTGTATTATAGATAGTAGAGCTAGTACCACTGTCATGCCTAAAGTGGTGGTTGATAAGTTGGGATTGAAGTATGAACCACATAGTAAAGGTGTGTTTTATCTTGATGGGACTCCAACCAAGATAGTGGGATCAGTCAGAGGTCTGAAAATCTTTCTACATGATTTCCCAAGTTTCCCCATTTTACAAGATGTTGTGGTGGTAGACCTTCCAACTCATTTTGATATCTACTTGTCAAGAGAATTCATGGCTAAGATAGGAGGGTACCTTTCTACTGATTGGTCTTTTATAGATTTTAAAATAAGATATGGAACTAAGGTAACTATAAGGACTCAACCCTTAACAAGGTTTCATATTGAGCCATACATGGAGATAAGTTTAAATCAGAATTGTCTAATTAGCAAAGAAGAAGAATGTGTCATGGATAGTGAAGCATCCTCCCCCCTTGAAGGTATTTTGATCTTTTATTTGATAAGTACAACACTAAAATACATGGACTTGATCGATATACTTTCATAGAAGAAACTGATTTATATTTTTATTGTATATAAGAAAAAGATGTTTCAATCCCTTCACTCACTGATGAAGACCATAAACTTGAAGAAATATGGGAAATGTTTTTTGATGGATCAAGAAACAAAGTAGGTGTAGGATCTAGTATTATGTTATTTTATCCATCAAATAATCAATAATAATCCTCATATATATTCCACTTCAGCTGCACCTACAATGTGGTAGAATATGAAGGCCTAGTTCACGGCCTCCAATGGGAAAAGAAGAGAGGGATCGAGAATTTGAAGGTCTATGGGGATAGTGAGTTGGTCATCCACCAAGTGAGAAATAAAGCTACATCCAAGAATTCCTTACTTAAATCTTATGAT
Source organism: Torreya grandis (assembly GCA_037957365.1). Taxonomy (NCBI): domain Eukaryota; kingdom Viridiplantae; phylum Streptophyta; class Pinopsida; order Cupressales; family Taxaceae; genus Torreya; species Torreya grandis. Next base: position 1,849,629 of record JARHVA010000605.1, on the reverse strand, counting down.
CATAGGGTATGGTACCTACTTGAAGACTTTGATGCCTTCAACATATAACCCATACCAAGGAATTCAAATAAACACACTGATAGATTGGTTGCCATAGGAGCACGGTTTGATGTAGTTGTTGATGTAGGGAAAGAGAATGGTTAGTCCCATATCAAGGTCACTTTGAGGTCTTATATTCTAGATAATTAATTATCATGGTAAGTTTTGGAAATTGATGAACACATTTCACACTTCTTACAAAATGAGGTAAGATTCTCCTCAAGGAACCAAAAGAGACTGCATTATCAATATGAACACCAAGTTATTCAATTAAAGACAAACAAGGTACCTAAAGGGCTAATTAATTTGGAGAGTTTTTTCAATGATTATGATAATAAGAAGAAAGAAAGAGTGAACATGTCCATGAAAGAAGATAATTATGAGAGAGTCATGATTTACAAGGACAAGCTCCTAAAAATTGGTAAGGTATGTTCTTTGACCAAGAGGTATGCCTTTATTGAATTATGCAAAGAGTTCCATGACATCTTTGCTTGGGAATAAAAATATTTGAAAGGGTTTGATTCAAGTTTAGCTCATCACACCATTGAGTTAGAACCTGGAGCTAAACTAGTCAGGTAGAAACAATGACCTATCAATCCCAAGATAGAAGAACTCATGAAGAAAGAGCAGACCAAGTTGATTAAGTCTAGGATTATCTTTCCTATAAAACACTCAACTTGGGTGGCTAATATTATACCTATCTAAAAGAATAATGGAGAGATCAAACTTTGTGTGGATTTTTGAGATCTTAATAGAGTGTCTCTCAAGGATCATTATCCACTACCTTCTATGGAACAAATTTTGCAAGTTGTTTTAGGTTCTCATTTCTTCTCACTTCTTGATGGTTATTCAAGTTACAATCAAATACTGGTGAATGAAGAGGATCAATTCAAGATAGAATTCACTACAAAATGAGAGACCTTTGCCTATAAGAGGATGTGTTTTGGTTTATCTAATGCTAGGCCTACATTTCAATGGGCAATGGACATGGATTTTAAAGGTTTGATCAGTAGGTTGTTGCTTGTGTACCTTGATGATATAACTATTTTTTCAAAGGGTGATACTAATCATATGGAACATATAAGGTAGGTGTTTGAGAAGTGTAGGGAGTACATAATATCCCTTAATCCAAAAAAGTGCATCTTTGTTGTCCATGAAGGTAAGCTATTGGGTCGTATTATTTCAAAAGAAGGCTTGTCTATTGACCTTGAGAGGATTGAGGCTATTCTAGGCTTGTCTTTAACTCAGAGCATGCAAAGAATTCAAATATTTTTTGGGAAAATAAACTTTGTAATAAGGTTTATTCTAGGCTTTACAACTGTGGTAAAGCCTATCATAACTATGCTCAAGAAGAACCAAGATTTTGTTTGGACAAAGGAAGGTAAGAGTAGTTTTGAGGAAATCAAGCAATTAATTGAAAAATATCCTACTCTCTTGAACCCAAACTTTGCTAAATATTTCATACTCTATACCTTTGCTAACCTTGATAAAATCTTAGCTATGCTTATGCAAAAGAATGATGAAGAGGTAGAGCAACCAATTCCATTATTTGCCAAGGATTGGAAGATTATGAGGTCAAGTATACATTTATTGAGAAGCAAGATCTAACAATGATAAGAGGATTGAAAAAATTTAGACACATAGTTTCAAACAACAAGATACATGTCATGGTTTCTCATCCTAGCACCAAGGAGTTTCTCCTAACAAAAGACCTTAATGAAAAGAGAGCTAGGTGGATTACAAAGGTAATGGAGTATGATGTGGATATTAAGATGAAAATATTGGTAAGAAGAAAAAGGTTATGTGAGAATTTAGCTTCATATTTTCAAGAGAAAATGAGGAAGTATTGATCAACCAAGTTCAACCCTAACCAATTGATCACACACAAGTTCAAAGTTAGACACAAGACATCATTAGTTTTCTTCAACATGGTGAGTACCCCAATAGCTTGAACAAGTCTCAAAGGAGGTATTTTAGATTGTAGACCATTCCCTACTATCTTGTAAATGGTGTTCTCCTTAGGAAATATGTGAATGGTTTGCTGTTGAGGTGTGTTAACAATGATCAGTTTGATATGCTGCTAGAAAAGTTTCACAATGGTATAGATGGAGGTCATTTCTCTCCTAAGACAATAATTACAAAGATAATGAGGGATAGTTACTATTAGCCTAGTCTTTTTAAGGACTGTTAACACTGGGCTAAAATTTGTCCTTAATGTGCCTTCTTTATAGTAAAATAGAAACTTGCATCCCTTTTATTGAATCCTATCCTATTAGACCAACCTTTAATGCAATGGGTCATTGATTTCATTGGTATGATCAACCCTCCATCAAGTGTTGAACACAAATAGATATTGACTACTACTGACTAATTCTGAAAGTGGTTAGAGGCTATTGCATTGAAGGAGGCAAGTGAAAATTCTATCTTGGAGTAATATGAGAGCATTATAACAAGGTTTAGAGTTCCTCATGTTATCATTCTTGATAATTTACTTTCTTTCATAAGTGTTAAAAATTTTGATTGGGCAAATAGAAATGGAGTTTCCTTGAGTACCTCATCTAACTATTACCCTCAAGGTAATGGGTTGGCTGAATCTACTAACAAGAATCTCATAAAGATCATCAAGAAGACATTGGAGAATAATCAAAAAGCATGTCATAACAAGTTAAAGACAACCTTATGGGCTTATAGGATTACTCCTAAGAGATCAATTGGTAATCATCCCTTTGTGATTGTTTATGGGAGAGAGGCTACACTATCCATATCTCAAGAACTCCATGTTATAGAACTTGCACAACAACTAGAACTACTTGAAAATACTCCAATGGAAGTCAGATTGATAGAACTAATGCAACTACAAAAAGAAAGAGACAATGCACACAAGTCCATGAAACACCACCAAGTACTCATGAATAAGTCCTTTGACAAGAGATCAAGTGTAAGAGTGTTCAAGGAAGGTGACTTGGTCCTGAAATGGGATGAGGATAGAGCAAAACTAGGTAGACATACAAAGTTTGACACTTTGTGGAGTGGGACTTACATCATTAGCAAGTGCAAGTAAAGCAACTCCTTTCAACTGACTAAGATGAATGGAAAATAATTGCCTATCCCTGTGAATGGGATACATCTAAAGTTATGCTATTATTCCTTGCAAGTATGTTTTGTAAATAGTAGTTTAGGTGTTTATTTCCTTTGGTTTGCTATTGTGTTTCATACGTGACTTATAGAACAAGTGTGTTTCCTTCTTTTTATTTGATGTGCATATCTACCTTTGTGCATGTGAATTAAACCAACTTATGATTTTGAGCTAAGGGCCTATTCAGTCATTTTTTGAGTGCCTATACGCATGACTCCATGCCCAATAGAAGGATTTAGGCAATTGGTCTTAGGCATAGTAGGCATGCCTCCCCTTGGAATCACCAAGAATGTTAACCAATTTTCACACCCCAATTTTGTATCTTTCACTTTGGCTAAGTGAAGCATTCCTAATTGGTTTATCCACAAAACAAAAAATACCCAGTGTTATTTCTTTTGGAATCCTTTATTTAGTCTTTTTACAGGTGTTGTTTTGGCCTTTTGCACAAGTGTTATTTCTTTCAGCAAGTTTTACTTCAGATTTTTTGTTCAAATTTCAAAGGAATTGTTTTAAAATTTTTGTTCGAAATAAAAGCCTAAAAGAATTGGTAACTTTAAAAAGCCCAAAGGAATTGTTTCTCTTTTAGAAAGGGTACATTTAAAGATTTTTGAAGGATCATTTCTAAAGAGAAGGGACATTTCCATATTTTTGAAGGGACATTTTCATTCTGTTGAAGTGTCTTTTTCTCATGAAAGTGTCCTAAGTAGGTTTTACTTTGTGAGAATTCTGAAAGAAATGTCCCTTACATTTTTTCAAAATAAATGTCTCTTGTAACTTTTTTGAACGAATTTTTTCAGACATTTTATTCGAAATAATCTTTCCAAAGGGTCTTTTTATTTGGTGAACTATCCTTTGCAAAAAGTTCAAAGGGCACTTTAAAACTTTTCAAAGGGTCTTTTTCTCAGATAAGTGGTCACTTTCAAAAAGTTTGAAGGAAAGTGTCCCTTGAAGTTTCTCTGAAGGAATTCATCCTTTCAACTTTTCTGAAGGAATCAGGTACTTTCAATCTTTTCAAAGGGTCATTTTCATTCTTTTGAAGGGTATTTTTCTCATGGAAGGGAACAATTCATTTCTCCAAAAGGCATATTCCAAAATTTCAAAGGGATATTTCCAAGTTTTTTGAAGGAATTGTTTCAGACATTTTGTCTACAATAATCCTTTCAAAGGAAATGGATTTTCAATTGGTACACTTCAACTTTTTTTGAAGGGTCTTTTTCTTAGAAAAGTGGTCCTTTGCAATATTTCTGAAGGGCTCCATTTCAAGATTGTCGAAGGGCACTTTCATTCTTCTGAAGGGTCTTTTTCTATGCAAAGTGTCTAGTTTTAAGCTTTCAAAAGGAACAATTCTTTTATTTGAAAGGTGCTTGCAAAAGGTCCAAAGGAATTGTTTTAGACATTTTGTCTACAACAATTCTTTAAAGGAATTGTCCCAAAAGAAGTTTCCTTTGCCAAATGTTTGAAATAATTATTTTAGACATTTTCTTTGAAACAATATTTTTGAAGAGATACTCTAAAATACTGAAGGAACATTCTCCATAAAGGTGAAGTAATCTAAAGGGGCCCAAAAGGTGGTTTCTTTTAGAAAAAAATGCTCAAGAAGAATGCTTAAAGAAAATGCCCTAAAGGAATTAGTCCCAGTAGAGTGACATTTATATAGACGTCAACTTCAAGATGAGAGACTAGATGTTGGAATTCAAACAAGAGGATCCCAAGTAAATCAAAGGGGCTCACATTCTACATCCACCAAAGCAGATCGAAGGGCTCATTCCACTATTAATCAAATCATGATTCGAGTCATTTTTTGACAACCAATCAAAAGAGGACAAGGACAATAGAATGAAAAAAACTGTCCCCTATACTGTTACACACCTCAATAAGCTAGTGGAAAGCTATTAGCATCAGGACAAGTATACAATTGGTGTAATCTCTTGTAATGACCACATTCATGCCATTACTCAAAATATATTGATTCCATTGGGAAACTATTGGAGAAGAATATTTGAGAGATCAGGCCAAGAGTGATCAAGGGAGGTGACATGGATCAATCAAATGGACTAAATAAGCATCATTTGTAAAGTTAGTTTCAGCTGAAGATGGAAACTTCTAATAAATTTATTCCTCTCTTTAGTGCTAAATGCCTCCCCCTCTCACTTATTTTTATCTATAAATAATTCCCTTGTGTTAGTGTAAGGACAAGCACGTAGTGTATGGTGAAGCCCTACTGATTTGATGTCATGTTTTGCCTTTAAGCATTAGTACAAGTCATTTTATTTGAAGTTTTAAGAATTTTTTGAGTGTGTAAGTGACCTATAGTGACAACAAGTGATTGTTTTCATCCTTCTGTCCTTTGTCCTTCACACTTGAGCAAGAATTTTGAGTCTAACAGGTCATATAGAGTGTGTCCAAGTGTGTTGAATTCTTGCATGTGTATAATTATTCTTAGAATGTATAGATTGTCTTTCAGTTCATTTTCCTTGTGTGATTTCACATATCTCACCTCTATACTAAAATACTTGTGTTAGGATCTTTAGAGCTTGAAAATAGTCTATGTATTTTGTTGTATCATGCACTAGGGTATGGTATTCATGTGGAAAATAATATTGGTGCATTACCATTCTGAGAACAAGTTTTATTTATGTAATTTCTAACTCTTTTCCCTTCAATCAAACTGGTTTAGATAGAGGTTATTTTGCAGAGATACATTCAGGGAGCTAGCCCCTTTAAATCTAAAGGTTCATTCCTTTATAAGAATACCCACATGTCAAGAAATGTTCCAACATTGCCCAAATTTAGAAGAGGATTGAACACTCTCTTCTAGGGTGCAATATTTGGAGATAACACCACCATTTCATTATTTACTTATAGTTAATAAAAAAATGTATGCTTTCCCCTCACATTCACCATTTAGGTCCCTATTGAATAGAAGTAAGTGCTAAACAATCCTAATCTCTACTATTTCATTATCTCAACCATTTAATTATTTGCATATAGTTAATAAAAAATGTCTATTTTCCCCTCACATTCACCATTTAGGTCCCTATTGAATACAAGTAAGCGATAAACAATCCTAATCTCTACCATTTCATTATCTCATCCATTTCATTATCTTGACCATTTCATTATAAGCTTACAGTTAATAAAAAATGTATGGTTTTTCCTCACATTCACCATTTGGGTCCCTATTGAATACAAGTTAACACTAAACAATCCTAATCTTCACCATTTCATTATCTCAGCCATTTCATAACAAAAATCTAGGATTATCTAAATCTCAATGATTTCATAGCTTGAAATAGTAAACAATGAATAAAAGGGCCATGTCAAGCCAAACAAATCACATATTTTAGATATAGTAAAACAATACATTACATAGATTAAATACCTGACAAGAAGCACCTGTAGAAATGATAGTGAAAATGGGGTCAATACTTCCACCACTAATGCCACTGTTAACCTAATAGTCAATAAAATAATGTTTTTAGGCCTTCAAAAGGGAGAGATAAAAAATGAGAGAAAATAATGGAAAGATAAAAAGATAGACTTAACCCTAATTTTGAAGCGCATGAGAATTTTTAATTCTATAATAATTTAAAAGTTTATATAAAAATTTGTAACATATTTAAAAATTATTTATATATTCAAACATATTAAACATTTAAACAATGTACATTATTTAATATAAATATTTAAACATAAATAAAAATAAATAATAAACTTAGATAGTTTTTAAATATAAAAATATTTACAAATATTTATTATAATTATTCTAATTTAAAAAGTTTATTTATATTTGTTTATTAAATTACATGATTAAATTATCTAATGGGGATTTAACTCCTTAATTTTTAGCCCCCATATAATACATTTGAGATAATTTAATTCACTAATTCAAATACCTATGAGAGTGAGTCATCTTTTTTGAATTAACAAACTAATATTTGAAGACAAATTCGACCCCAAAATAATAATTAAAATAAGTGATGCAAAATCTTACCTAGTAACTCAAAGACCCATAACTGGGAAAGGATTCTTTGGGGTTATCTAAATTATGGTTACGTAAGGGCATAAGCAGTCTACACCTTACCAATCTATAAACATTAACTTTTCATTCATGACAAAAAGTTGTGTGATATCTCAATGCAGAGTCTGAGTTAAACATTACATCCAACAACACAAGTAGTTCAACTTTGAATCCCAATATTGGGCTCAAAAATACATGGCCAAATCATATCCATGTAAAATCAATTAAATTTAAATATGAAACTATAATCCAATCAAATTTACTCCTCTTGAAAAAAAATTCAATAGAAGTATCACAAAAACCTCATTTATCAAGATTATATAAATTATTTTACTGATGAAACACAAGATTTAGTTATATCTCTTGGGAAGCTTTTCAAGGGCATTTTGACCATTAACTGGTACATATTAATATGTATGCATCTAAACTCTCTTTCTCCATTTAACATCACTAATATTATTATTATTTGACATAAATTCCACTTATCTAATTTATCCCCTTTCATCCTGCTAATTTATCACCCCTTTCTAATTATTTATCTAATGTTCCCCTTCATTATTTTCCATCTACTAGCCTTATCCATCCCCAACAATCAATAAATTAATATTTTAAATCCCTATTATATTATCCTAATCCCCATTTATCTATTATTTGAGAATTTTAAATTCCCATGGCCCACCTACCCACCTACACTAGCCTATTCCTAGGCTCTCTTACACCCCTAGTCCCTAATCAACCACTTAATCCCTATCTAAGACCCTACCTAATCCTAATTATATTCTAAGAGGATTCTAAAATTTTCCAATTCTAGAATCCTCTCTAATATCACCCCTCCTTTCTTTAAGCCTCTAAATCTAGAGATATCCAAGAATTATCCCCAACCCTTGATCTCCCCAAGCCAACTTTGAATTTCAACCATTGATCCTTCCCTCCTCTTTTTATTTAAAAAACTTCATTCCTCCATTGGAGCTAACTAAAAATCATCTAGAAAATCCATTTATAACTATTAAATTGATCAAGTCTAGTCTTTATGCCAATCTAATCCATCATCAATAGTCCATGATCATTCCAACATAATGTCAAAATTTTGAGTCTAAGATAATCAATCCAATCCTCTTGTTTTCATATTATATTTAATCATGATTTATAACTTTAGCTTTAAGATTATAATTTTGATTTGAATTGTGAATTTATCTATTGCATTTATTTATAATGGATCTAGATCTTACTTAGGTAGTTTGATGTTTGAGTAGATTTAGATTACTACATAGTGGTACATCCCAAAATGATCAATGTCATTTTTAGCTACCTCGAAACACTTACTATATAGAGTATTTATATATATAGACTCTCCATTTATAGACTATATCTAAATGTATATTTGTATGATTTAGGGAATTTCATTCCAATAAAATATCAACATAGTCATTTGGGAGGCCTTTCAACTAGGGCATTTTGATGATTATCAATTCCATTTTCAGCTATGGACTCATTTGGAAAGAATTTCTATGGAATTTTTATGACTAATTAGTCCATTATATTATGACTAAGATCATTTCCAGCTACCACAAGAACACTTTTTATTTATATAGTATGTCTATAAATAAATTTCCATATATTATTATATACAAAACTTGAATCCTTTTATAGATGTCTTTAGATCTTAAGATTTGTATTTGAGACAAAATATTTTAAATGAAGGTAAAGGAATCAAGGTGGGGCTTTTTCACAATCCTTATTACAAATGATTAAAACATTAGAGGAAATAAATTCTCTCATTGAGAAGAACACCTAAAAGGCATCCAAATTTTGTGCTTGATTCAAAAAATGTCTTGCATAACCCTCTTGAATTAGAGGTATCATTTCATCTCTTGTCACCACACTATGTGGCACTAAAATTTCTAACTTATGAGAAATAACTTGGTGACCCTGAGCATGATTGAGAAATGAAACACCTTGCATTAAACAAGCTAGTAAAGTTTGGGGCCACTACATTAGCCTCATATAATACATGAAAATTTAAGATCAAACCATCTTAAAATGTTAATTTTAATGAACCAAAATGTGATGCCAATCAAACAATGAACATGATGGTGCCACAACGAGCTATATTACAAAATTCTTCTCATAAAAAAAATACTAGATTCAAAAAGCCTTTGGTGCTTCTTATTACAAAGTTGGCTAACTGTCAACTCATATAAGACTCTCCCTACACTTTTAATCAACCCTTGAGCATATTTGGTCAATTCCCAACTTATACAAGTCCTAACAAATTACATTTGATGGGTCTCCTACCATGGGTTTTGGATCACATCTAGGGGATCATTAGAATTAGAAAAATGTTCAATAATCCGCTACAAGACATATAATGAAAATTATATAAGTTCAAATATGGAATAGAAGTAAAATGATCATATTTAAACTTTGGAAATGATGGTAATGATTTATAAATAATAGGCTCTTACATAATAAGTGGAGTTTCATCCACATTTTTTGAAGATGTAACATAAGCAAATTGTCTTTAAATAGGGATTTGACTCTTTAATTTTTATCCCCCTCTAGAATTCCTTTGAGATAATTTAATTCACCAATTCAAATACCTGTGAGGGTGAGTTTCCTTTCTTGAATTTACAAACTAATATTTGGAGACAAGTTCAACCCTAAAATGGTAATTAAAATAAGTGATAAAAAATCATATCTAGTAACTCAAAGACCTCTTGGGAAAGGATTTTGTGTGCTTATCTAAATTAATATGGTTATGTGAGGGCATAAGTAGTCTACCTTATAACACTTAATACACACACGCGCGCGCGCGCGCGCGTGTGTGTGTGTGTGTGTGTGTGTATATATATATATATATATATATATATATATATATATATATATATACACACTTTGATCCATTATAGATTGCATCTAACTGTAGATTTGTATAATTTAGGGAATTTCATTCTGATAAAATAAAAATAGACTCATTGCAACAAATTATGCTTGATGGGTCTCCTACCATGGGTTTTGTATCACATTTAGGGGATCATCAAAATTAAAAAATGTTCAATAATCTGCTACAATACCATAGCAAAATAAAAATTATATAAGTTTAAATATGGAAATAGAAGTAAAATCATCATCATGGAACTTTGGAACCGATGGTAATGATTTTGAACTAATAGTCTCTTGCATAATTAGTGGAGTTTCATTCACATTTTTTTGAAGATTTAACATTATTAATTATTAGGAGAAAAAAGTGGACCTGGTGGCATAATAGTAGGCATACACATTGGAATAGATGGGTTTTTTAAACATAAATGTCCACTTCAATTTTTTATCATATTTCTAAACCCAAAAGTCTTCTTGATCACTTCTAATTTTTTTTTAATGTCATTGTAGCAAAAGCAATTTCTCCATTGCAATCATCAAGACAAAACTTGATCACCCAAAATTGAGCTCCTTATCTAGTGAATACATGTACACACACACACACACACACACACACACACACACACACACACACACACACACACACACACACACACACACACATATACTTTGATACATTTATAGATTGTATCTAAATATAGATTTGTATAATTTAGGGAATTTCATTCCAATAAAATAGCAACAGACTCATCACAACAAATTACGCTTGATGGGTCTCCTACCATGGGTTTTGTATCACATTTAGGGGATCATCAAAATTAAAAAATGTTCAATAATCTGCTACAATACCATAGTAAAATAAAAATTATATAAGTTCAAATATGGAAATAGAAGTAAAATCATCATAATGGAACTTTGGAACCGATGGTAATGATTTAGAAATAATAGTCTCTTGCATAATAAGTGGAGTTTCATTCACATTTTTTTGAAGATGTAACATTATTAATTATTAGGAGAAACAAGTGGACCTGGTGGCATAATAGTAGGCATACACATTGGAATAGATGGTTTTTTTAAACATAAATGTCCACTTCAATTTTTTATCATATTTCTAAACCCAAAAGTCTTCTTGATCACTTCTAATTTTTTTTTAATGCCATTGTAACAAAAGAAATTTCTCCATTGCAATCATCAAGACAAAACTTGATCACCCAAAATTGAGCTCCTTATCTAGTGGATACAAATGCCCCTTGATCAAAACCAAGGGAGTTACAATTTTGATGTAGAGATTGTGCTAATGATTTAGAAATAATAGGCTCTTGCATAATAAGTGGCATTTCATCCACATTTTTTGAAGATGTAACATAAACAAATTGTTTAATAGGGATATGACTCTTTAATTATTAGGCCTCCCCAAGAAATACCTTTGAGATAAGTTAATTCACTAATTCAAACACCTGTGAGGGTGAGTCACCTTTATTGAACTTATAAACTAATATTTGGAGACGAATTCAACCCTAAAATGGTAATTAAAATAAGTGACACAAAATCATACCTAGTAACTCAAAGACATCTTGGGTAAAGATTTTGTGTGCTTATCTAAATTATGGTCATGTGAGGGCATAAGCAGTCAACCTTAGAACACTTACTATGTATAGTATCTCTATATATATACTTTATATTTATAGATTGTATCTAAATGTAGATTTATATAATTTAGGGACTTTTATTCCAATAAAATAGTAATAGACTTGTCACAATAAATTAAACTTGATGGGTCTCCTACCATGGGTTTTGGATCACACCTAAGGGATTATCAGAATTAGAAAATATTCAATAATACACTATAATAACATAGTACAATGAAAATTATAGAAGTTCAAATATGGAAATAGAAATAAAATTATCATGGAACTTTGGAACCGATGGTAATGATTTATAAATATTTATTAGGCTCTTGCATAATAAGTGGAGTTTCATCCACATTTTTTGAAGATGTAACATTATTAATTATTAGGAGAAATAAGTGGTGGTGGTATAATAGTAGGCATACACATTGTAATAGATGTTTTCTTTCGAACATATATGTCTACTTAAAATTTTTATCATATTTCTAAACCTGAAATTCTTCTTGGTCGTTTATAATTTTTTTAGTACCATTATAATAAAAACAATTTTTCCATTATAATCACCAAGATAAAATCTGATCACCCACAACTATGCTCCTTATCTAGAAAATATAGATGCCCCTAATCAAAACCAAGGGAGTTACAATTTTGATGTAGTGATTGTGCTAAGAGGCTATCTCTTTACATGAAGAATGCAAGCCATCATAGACTAAAACATTGCATGGTGATTCAGATCATGATAGGTTTGCACCCATAATTATTTTAGATGAACTAATCTTGACATTGTCATGGGTTTGGAGTAACTAGTAGGTTTAATTATCGATTTACACTCTTTCGCTTCACATTACCCATCTTACCCCCCCTCCACACACACAAATTATATTAGTTATTAAATAAATATAATTGACATATAATATATATCATACTATTTTTATATATTAATATTATATATTTTGTAAAATATATTTTAATATTAATCAACATTATTATATAATATAATATATATGTTAATATAGGTTATAAATCAATATTATATATTATATATTTTAGTATAATATATTTTAATACATCTATATATTGTTAATATTACATCAATAATATTATATTTTTAATAAAATTAAATGAATTTTTATGCCTTTAACATGAAAATAGGATAAGTTTTTGCTTCATTTAACATTACGGGGTCAAAAATGCAATCATCAGTATAAATTTTAAACTTTACAACACTTCACCAAGTGCACAACAGATGAGGTAGATTACTTGGAAGAACAAATCTATCAAACATTAATAATATTTGGTAGGTAATGGACATTAAATTAAAATTTATAATCACATATTAGGAAGGTTAAATCACATATCATGAAGCATAAAATTTGGTGTTGCAGACAACACTTATAATGAGACATGGGATAGTAAAGCAAATGGACAATTGATTAATTTCAAGTAATGTGAATGATTAATATTCCAGGTGCCTTAGTTGATGAATCACAAGCATTAAATTTGATGTTTTAAATGATACTTGGCATGGGATAGTTGGTAATAAAATAGATGGATAATCAATTAATTTAAGGTAATGTAAATGATAAATTTTGTAGCCCTTTGAACTTGGTTATAAAAAGTCTACGAACTATTAAATTACATACACATTATACAAAGGAATTGAGTCTATTCTACTTTACAAAATGGCCATTAAATTTTAATAAACCATTAAGTTTTTTGAGCTACAATATAATTTAGTGATATGCAGTTCCTCTATTGAACAGATTCAAATTAAGCTAAAGCACTGATGAATATCTGTCCCAATGAGTTTATTTCTCCACTCAAATCCTTTGATTTATTTCTCTAGTTTATTAAGACCAGAATGATTGCTTACTAATTTTAATTTTCAAGTCTGACAATGAGATGTGTTTCTTGGTGTTTCTGACTAAGGGTACCACAAAGTGAGCTGGAGATGTGTTGGTGAGTTTTTGTAATCCATAGTTACTAAGATGTGTGTATTCACATACCAAGGCCAAATACAAGATCTTATGAAAACTATGAAGTATCTACATTAATAATAGTAAATTATGATTAAGAACTAATCTAATAACTAATATAAGATGGATATTTATAAAGAAAATTATGCTAAAGTGATATAGTTTAAAAAAATCAAAAAGAAGGGTAGGGGAGAAATAAATGTTGCTTATCTTCATTCCAAATATTATGAAAAAGTTCATATTTCATCTAGACATGCATTTAACCAATGTATAACAAGAATTAGCATAAGCTCAAATCATATTACACATCAGACAAGCTTCTAAGGAAGGTGGAAATAATGCAAATAAAAACCTAGTTCAATTTAAAGATTTACCCTGCAAGCAAACAACATTAACCCAAATGCAAGAAGAGTAAGAAAATAAAATGAACCTAAAGAATTTCAATCAGCCTAGCATTGGCATAGTTAACAAATATACAATTAAAGGTACACCCCAAGAATTCATAAGAACCGTTCAAATATAGAAATCAGAACAAACAAGTGATAGAGAAGCTATAATAATAATGAACACAAACAAATACTAGACAATCTTTGTAGAATTCATTTCTTATATTAATTTTCCAAGTTTACAAAATAATTTTGTGCTAAAAACTCCCCCCTCTTTATGATTGACAATGCTTCTTTTATAAGATACAAGGAAGCATGTCGATCAGTCCTAACTAATTAAAAAAGTATAGGTGTGGGGACAACTATCCTTTCCACAAATGTTCTAGAAATACAATAGACTTTCCCAATAGACCGATCTATAGACAATGTGTTTTAAAAATAAAACATGCCTTTACAAACAAATTATTCCACTTTTAAAATGGATAATGATACATGATCATCAACTTATCCATGAAAATTTTGTATATAAGGGTTAATTTTGATCAAATAAGTCCTCTCGTGAAGGATAATAAGTAGTAAAATTGTAAGGGTAGAACCTATATAATGACCAAAAAAGGTCAATACTATGTTTTAAAAGTCTATTTACCTATGAAAAGGTGAAAAGTAACTCATGAGTTGTCTAGAATGCTACGTTGAAGACAAACTAGGTATGTTCTAAGTTAAGAAGGAGACTTTATCTTCTTATTTACCAACAATCCTATATTTGTGCATTGGTTAAGGGAAGATAGGGTCTGATTCTATCAGGAAGAGACTAATAAAAGCATCTACGTGTATATAGAAAGGAGAGAGTATATCAAGGATGTAGATAAGTATGTTGAGGAGTTTAGAAGAAGTGAATAAAGGCCTCTAGGCCTGTATATGTATGTAGTTGGATTGTATGTTAATTTTTAAAACCTATCAATAAAGGGAAGGATATTGTGCATTCAAGGACTTTGTAGATCTCATGAAGAATGATCAAGTCTAGTATAATGAGGAAGAATGTGATTTGATTCACATGAGAGGTAAGAGACTAGAATGAAGATAAGATAAAACCATTTAATATACATTTGATGAAAGATTTTCACCATTACTAGCTTCTCATGGTGAATAAAAATAATACAATCATTTACAATCATGCACAGAGGTATGATCTTATGTAAGGGTCTATGGTAATAGGTCGAACGAACAATCATCTAATTCAATTTGATCTTGATGTAATTTCATTGACTATGTTACAAAGTTAAAACCTATGAAAATTATAGTTGTATGTTGACAGAAAAATTAATTCTAATTTTGGATGTTGTGGTAATTGTATTCTCAACAGGCACATTCTGTGGAAAACTAAAAAATGTAAATCAATATTGAATTTTATGAACAGATCCTAGAGCATAGAAAATGACTCATTTTGTCTATGCAAGAAGTTGAAACCCAAATTGGCCTTGTATAGACCAACATGACATTCTATATTACTTGAAGATAGAGCCCACATAGGTATTTGTTTTAATATGAATCAAACTATTTATTTTTAATTACTCATAACCAAAACCAATCTATATGAACCTCTATCTAAGATTTAAGAACAAAAGTTTCTATAACTTGAGTGATATCAAACTTCGTATAAATGTCCAAGAAGATATTTGAGAAGTGTTGAATTTGATTTCCTAGTATAGATTGTTCAGGAGAAAGAAAGAATTTACATTGTCAATATTTATTTATTATTGTCACAATTCCATGTTGAAACCTAGTTGATGACATAAAATTTGAGTTATTAGATTGTGTATGTTGATAATGATGATCAACATTAATGGTGAGTTCAAATAAAGGAAGATAGGAATAAAGGTTTCATGAGTTAATAAAACTGGATTAAGGTAAGGATAAGTTGTATATTCAAGGTGAGTCTACCTCAAAGACCCATCAATACTATGTATATGATGTAAATTCATGGCTTCAAAGTAAGGACTCGACATATTATAAAATTGTGTTTAAAAAAAAGTCAATGGATAGGTTTCTCTAGAAGAGAATGAAAAAGAGGTGACAATATTATCATTAAGTTTAAATGTATGCAGAAATATCTCAAACGAAGAAAGGAAGCCATAGATAAATAATTGTAGGAGGAGCAAGAGATCCTAAAGGGAAGATTTTAATGATGAAGTAAATTTTAAGTGGAATATTTATTTACATGATTGATTAAGGAAATCTGTCAAAAGAGGTAAAGTGCATTGAAATTTAATATTGTGTCATGAAGATCATTTTTCTTATTAAGACCAATATTTGAAAAAGCTAATTAATTGGATAAAGTATGAATATTAGATCATTCATCTTTAAGAAATAGATCCAAGACTAAGTCAAATCAAAATTGATCCTAGTTTGAATGAATACAAATCTTGCAAAAATAAGTGGAATGGGAAGATTTATGGCTTAATGACAAATTTTGAAATAATAATTGGTGCTGATTTTATTATAGTGTGGACGATAACCTCTGAATGAAAATTGTGGATTGCCATGAAAAAAGGTTTAGCCATAGGAGGAATATTCTGACTTTGAGAACCCTCTAGTTGATGAAGTAATATGTTATTGCTTTAGGGTCTTCATTGCTTTTTGATGTTTCCCATTATATGCATTGTTATATCTCCAAGCTACTCAAGGATATAGGAAAGGTCCCCCATCATTATTGTAAATACTTTTAGACTATTCACTAATGGACTTTATCTCAACTTATCTTTACATAGGTGACAATTCATCTCCCTTCAGGTCAATCATAATGCTCATAAGGTTTTGTTATGGTTCTTGCCTTACTAGGGTATTCTTGTAGGTTTTAACAATGCTCTAATGGTGGATATGAGCTTAGATCCTTACCTTTACATCACCAGTTTCGAAAGGTCTCCAATTTGGCATATTAAACTCACATGGATTTGATGTGGCATTTTTATGGCATCCCCATGGCATTCTACTCATCACTATTCAAAATATGACCGTTACCTTTGAATTTGGATCCAAGCAACTATCCTAAAATTGATGTTTGTGTACCCATCATTTAATGCTAGTGTGAACATCTTTGACAAGTACGTGACCATCAATTTTAAACTCATCTTCAAAACTCTCTGCTATGTTAAAATTAATATCTGCATGCCCATCATTTGACATTGGTTTGAACATCTTTGATGGGTGCATGACTGTCAATTTTAAACTCATCTTCAAAAATATTTGCTAAGTTAAAATTAATGTCCTCACGACCATCATTTGACATCTGCATGAAAGTCTTTGATGGACACATGACCATCAATTTTAAACATGTAATTTGGGCCCTTTGCTATCTTAAAATTGATGTCCTTGTGACTGTTATTTGACATCCATTTGAAATTCATTGTTAGGCATGTGAGTGTCAATTTTAAACATGTCCATAGGGTTCTCTATTGAGCTTATCACTTGTCATTCCTGAGTTTGTCTTGTTTCCTATGTGTGTCACATGGAAACTTCTCAATTCTTCTGTGCTCTTTATATTAGGATCCTGTGCATTGTTTGATCTTTGCAATGGGCTCCTATAATGGTGAAACTTGTCACCCCTAGAGATCTCTATAGAGCCTTTGAAAATTCATCATTTCATGCATCATTTGATCAATTATGCTAGGATCATGTAGACTATAGATCTTAGGAACATGTTTAGGATTTAAATCTTTGGTCAGGGTTTGACTTTTTAATATTTATCACGCTCTATTAGATCCATCTCATATGAGAAAAATTAGACAATTGGATCAACATCTAAGGGATATAACACCATTGGCTATTCAAAATTCTTTTTTCAAGAAGGTGACACTTGTCACCCTCCCACTCATCTTAGGATCTATTGAAGTCTTGACTTGGATTGCACCATTTGATAAATATTGTCTCGGTGAACACAGATCATTGAGTTAAGCTCAAGAGCATATATAAAGGACTTAGAATAAAATATTTAAGATAAGTTATAAACATATTAAAGGGGACTCTATGAATTAAAATAGACCAAGGCATAAAGACTTTAGACCAAGGTTAGAAGCCTAAAACAAAAGGAATTCATGAATAACAATGACATAATGTAAAGTTTTAGCCTAAGGTTTTTATCATATTAATAAATATGATAAACCTTAGGATAAGAATTTAGGCTAAGCCTTATAACAAATGGGACCATGCGACTATTTAGACCAAGTTAGGATTTTTATCCTAAGGTTTGGTTGTTTGAAAAACATGACCAAGCCTTAGGATAAAAATTAAACTAAGTCTATGGTTCAAGATTAATTGGGTCCATGTTTAAGCTATGTCTAATGTTTAACCTAGGTCCCCTTTTGAATTTATTTTTTTGAGTAACGTATATTGCATAAATTTTTAAAGAGCATAGGATTGTAAAATTACTTAGAGAAAGCATAGAAATGATTAGTGTTAAAATCATGGGCCATGAATTAAAACTCAACCATCTTCCTAGAGATCGATGGTATGCAGATGTGAATACACATTCCAATCAACAATACATAGAGCCAAGGGCATTATCCATTAGGTCAAGATCAAACAAAGCACATTCATTTGGGAAAAGAAGATCTAATGATGTGAAATGAAGGTGGACTTATCAACACATAAAAAACAAAATTGGTGGTGATAAGTGTCATAATCATGAAGAGTATAACAAAAAAACCAATGGTGTTCAATCCCTTAGATTAATATCAATGGCCTGCATTGATCTGTACAAGGAAATAAGATGGTGCAAGATGATTTTTTCAAAGGGTAACCATCACTTTTAAATTTTAATGATCTAGATGCCATGGAGATGATACGATGACACCACATAAGCAAGCCATAATATATTTGAAGATTTTATGGACTCAAATGGTAAAGGTATAAATGCTCAATCCAAACAAAATTTAAGGCATGAAACTCATAATTTGGACTCACTACTACCATTAGAGCTCTACAAAAACCTTCAAAAAATCCATAGTAAGTATAAGATCCCTAATTTGACCCTATGATCATTGTAATTAATCCAAGGAGAGTTGGATTATTGTCTGTGTAAGGATAATTCAATTTGTGATCTAAATTACAGTCCACTAGTGGGCAATTTGATGAAATTCATAGCCATGGTAGCTCAAAGAGGTGTTTCTAAGAGGATTTAGAGCTTTACTTGACCTCAAATTATATTATATTATATATATTTTTAGTGTACATTTTAATTAAATATTATATATTTTAATATAATATATATAAATATCATTTTAATATATTAAATATATCACTCACCTTTAATTCAACTTGACTACTCCCAAGGTGCATTTACATTTAGAAATAGGTGAGACTTCCCAATGAATTTGAAATTCAAATTTACTTTGCAAAATAGGGTCCATATAATTTTCACTTTTTTTTAAGAAGAACAAAAACCACCAAACATGTCTGACTAGATATATTCTTATCCTACATATTCTTAGTTTTTTTTCAAACATACACTATAAAGCACTAACAGATTAGAACATAGTAGGTTGTAGAGGCCTGAAGTGTTGACCATATTTGTTACTATTATTTCTACAAATTTTTATTTTCAAGTATTTAATCTTAATAGTGTTTAATATATTTTTTTACTCTATCTAAAATGTGTGATTTATTTGTGTTAACTTGGCCTTTTTATTCATTATTTAGCACTTTATGTTATGAAATTACTAAGATTTAGATAGTCTACCTAAATTATTGTAATATTTTTGGCCTTGCTAGAGCACACCCATCTGTGATGTAAATGAGCCTTTTGTTAAAGGAGCGTGCACATGACTATTGTTTGGGTAAATAGGGTTTTCAAATTGTAATACTAAAATTTTATAAAACAATACAATAAATATAATACCAAATACTCTACCTATATATACTTGAATCAATTTTTAATAAAAAATAGTACAATTTTTAAGAATGTGTGTCGAGCTTAGGGAGGCCCTAGGTTGGCCTAAGTAGTAGTGAGCCCTATTGTAAAGCCCAATACAAAAGGAAAAAAGGTCAAAGGAGCCAAGTGGGTGTATAAGACAAAAATGGGTAAACTCCACCAGTTGTAATTCAATATGGGTAGACTCCTTATTTGGTTTAAATTTTATGAAAATAGTCATACAATAATTACTTTGCACCTTTTTTGATCATCTTCATCATCTGGTGAAAACTAACCAATTGCATAGATTTAGCCAATAAACCATATAATTAAATTGTCCTTCCTTCTAAATGAATGAGCATGAATAGTTACTCAAAATTCATCTCAATTGTGCATAAAGTGGTGAGCCATTACAATCCAAAAAAATGTTAGCCCCATTCATGATAATAGAAAACATAAGATAATATAATAGGTAGTCTCCCATAACTTTATACTATGGCATTTACCAGAATAATTGATTATACCCCCACCTGTAATTAGGATTTAAAATTATGGAGATGGGTAAATGAAATATTTCAATTGAATATCCAACTTACTGTTGATGAATTTGTGTGTATTCCCAAAATAAATAACTATAGTCAACTTCTATTTCTTGAGGAAACCAACCACCTTAATATTTGGAGGAGTACTAATACCTAAAAGTGCATGACAAGAAGTAGTAGGTTATGAATATTCAGATTCATCCTCAGGTCCTTCCACAATATTGATGTGCATTGGTGTTAAGGATGTAATACAAACAATAGAATAACATTTCTTAGATTATAGTGTAGGTCCTAGAAAACCTTGGGGCTTCACTCATTTTTTGTTGGAGAGATTATGTGTTTACAACTTACCACCTTTTAGTCTACAAGAAGACCTTGTTCTATGGATAATAGGAATATGGTAGTGACATAATCTACCTAAATTTGTTATGATGTAAATTGATTTGTATTTGTCAATATAAGCCCAAACTCTTAAATAAATAAATGGATATACACAAAGAGCATTAATATAAAGTGATTCATGTTAAAAAATTTCAAAAGGAGGGAGTAAGGTAGGGTATAAAACAAAGTTCCATTGAAACAAAAAAGACCAATAGATCTCCTCTAATTTATGTTAGCAAACAAGATATCACCCAGTTGAAATCAGATTTTTCAAATCTGATTCATATCTAGACTAACACTAGAATGATCTAAGGCTATAGGATGCCTGTATCTAGACAAAAACTTTAGTTATGAGGCTAGCTCCTCTGAATATGAAAATTTAGGATCAATTACTAAACCTATTAGATGTTGGTATGAAAAGAGTAAGGAAGAAACTGAAATGATTCTTCAAACATAACAAGATCCTATGAACTTTGAAAATATGTAAGACATTATTGCTTCAAAGTCTTGACTATCAACATATTTTTTGAGTCCCTTAAGTAGATGTAGGTGAAGATTTCATGGAATTGAATATTCAACTGAGTTTGGCTCCTTGAGGTTTCCTCCAAATTCCACAACTTAATTCATTCCTTTTAGATAGTTATCTTCTTCACATGTTCACCATTCTTTCATTATGAAAACAAGCCTATCCTATATAGACCACTATGATAGGGTATAAAGATTCTTTGGGAGTTTTAACAATACAAAAACTACCCATGAGTTGATATATGTATGATGATCTATTAATGATCTCATTAACCTGATTTACTGTATATACCCATGAAGTATCCATTAAGCATGGTTCACCCACTTGACTGTAGCAGTGTTATTGAAGCTAGTTGTAGATGTACATTTGTGTTTCTTTAGCCCTATTTGAACCTCACATGTATCCTTTTTGAGCTCTATATTAAGGTTATATATCTCAATAATTCATGTATTTGAATTTACAAACAACCTCCACAAGCCTAGAAAAGGTCTTAAGACTACCAGACCCCTAACTATAGCATAGTTTGACTTGAAATCAAGCCTATAGGTGTCTCAAGGAAACTTGATTGATTGCTTAAAGGTTGATTTATTGGGCTTGCTGATGCACTTATTATGCTCACTATGTCACTAGGGAACAAGGGGAAAGTAAGAAACTTAATTTTAAGTCCTGAAAGACTTGGGGCTTGATTTGTTTATACAACTACTACTAGAAATAACACAAATAACATAGATGTGATCATCGCTTTAAAAGTATGCTAGCAGACTCTATTGTATGGAAAACAAATGTTTATGCAGTGACACTTATTCTTGCTAATCTTTGTAAATTTGTTTCAATATTTTCCAATTGTTTCCCAAAATGTAAATAAACAATGGATATTTACAACATGAACTAAGCTAAAGTGATTCATGTGTGGATCTAAGAGTGAGTAGGGTAGGGTAGAAAAGAGATTATGCTCAAGATGATCAAAGATACTAATTCTACTAACTTTTGAGGCAAAAACACATGAAACTAGAATCTACCAATTCTAGAATAATTTTCAAATCTAAATAAATGAAGTTTAAGCTTCATAGGAAGGAAATGCATATGTCTAAAAACATACTTTGCATGAAAAGTACTCATTCATAGTAAATTGCATGGCACATTTGATTATAAATGAGAATAAAATAGAGCAAATATACTATAAAATTAGTCAACCTAGTGTTAAAATCATGATAACAAATGCATATAATGTGTGTTATTTCCAAATTATCTTGCAAAAAAGAAACTATTAGCCATCTAAAAATATGAGAATCAGAAATCACATAACACACACAAGAGAACACTATGTGCAAACTCTAAAATTCTTTGGCTCCTTATATTAATTCTAGTAAAAACTATTTTTTGGTTAAAAATGAGGGGGAATCCCCTATTTATAGGCTAAAAAAATGCCTAAGACAAGTTTACGTGGGCCTATAAAAGGCACCCAAATATAACCAAGTGGCTAAAATCTAAGTGTAAGGAACTACATGGTCAAGTTTCATGACCACTCTAGCTTGATGGATTCCATATTAATGAATCTTCTTCATCATTTTATATAAGTCTAAGGCACTTCTCCTCTCATGGTAGTTATGGGAGACTTCTTCCTTGTGTAAAATTTTTCTAAATTCATACCAGCCATTGTCTATAGTTCCTCCATTGAGAACTCAATTCCCTATTGAGAGTCCTCAAGGTTGATGACATCTAGATCTAGTTGATCTAAGATTTCCATGGAATATTTATTAGTAGATATAGAGATAAGTGTATAACCTTGAGATGGGCTAGGTTGGATGATAGCTTCCCCTTGCTTAGAGCTCAGAGGTAGGCTTTGTCCACTTGGAGTAGCCTGCAGTGGAAGTCTGCATGGCATGTTCCTAATGAGAGGAACATTGTATTCTTTCTCCTCTTGTGCTTCCTCATATTTGACATTAAACATGCTCCCATGAGTTGGTAGGAGCTGGGGATTAACAATATCCTCTTTCTTCTTTTCCCTATCAATCCTCATTTCCAACTCGATATTCTTCCTTGCAGCTTTTCTGAGGATTACCTCATCATTCATTGCATCCCTGTAAATCCATTCATACACCTCTTATTATTTATTATATTCCATATCCACATCCTTTTTAATTTTAATAAGTGAATTTCAATGACATTTTTGGGGTCCCATGCCCTGAAATCATCCTTAGACAATACCTATGAGTTTTTATGCCTTGTAACTACTACAATGTCCTGTCACTTTGTGATTTTAGTTATACCTAGCTTGTAAGGATTTTTGTGTGGGAATATCTTTGAGCTATTAATTTTATCATTAAATTTCATTATAATTAAAATTTAATGCTAATTTTCCTTTGATTCACCATCAATTTTAGTTTTAAAGCTAAAGTTTACCACCTTTTGACATGTGACACCTTCTTATTATTATCGAGGGCTCTTGAAATGTAGTTTAGTGTGATGAATTTTCTATACTATGACACATGGAATATTTATATTCATGGTGATATATTGGGTAGGGACCTTTAATTTTGGTTGGTTGTGGAGTGTCATTCACCATTCTCATAGGAAATCAAAGCTGACATCAAGGTTTTTACCAAATAAAAAGGTGTCATGGTTATATCAAATCCCTTATAAGGAGATTTTTAATCAATATGGAAGGTATTACAAGGCCATTATATGTATATCTTAAGATATACCTTGAAATAAATTCCAATTAAGTTCATGTTTAAGTATCTCCTAGGAGATATCTCGAAAGAAAATTCTAATAGTGTGCATCAAGGTTATTACCAAATAAAAAGTTGTTATGGTTATATCAAATCCTTTGAAAGTATATTTTCCATCAACATGGAAGATATTAAACTAAACTTTTAGGTATATCCTATGAGATACCTTGAAATAAAATTCTAATCATGTACATATTCAAGATATCTCTAAAGAAAATTCCAATAGTGTGCATCAGTGTTCTTACCAAATAACAAGTTATCATGGTTATATCAAATCCCTTACAATGACATTTTAAATCAACATGGAAGTTATTCAAAGGCCCTTTGAGGTATATCCTAGGAGATACCTTGAAATAAAATTCCAATCATGTTCATGTTCAAGGTATCTCCTAGGAGATATATCGAAAGAAAATTCCAATAGTGTGCATCAGTGTTCTTGCCAAATAAAAAGTTATCATGGTTATATTAAATATTTTGAATGTACCTTTTCAATTAACATGGAAGGTATTCCAAGACCTTTCGAGGTATCTCCTAGGAGATACCTTGAAATAAAATTCCAATCATGTGCATGTTCAAGGTATCTCCTAGGAGATATCTCTAAAGCAAATTCCAATAGCGTGCATCAGTGTTCTTACCAAATAACAAGTTATCATGGTTATATCAAATAACTTACAAGGAAATTTCAAATCAACATGGAATTTATTCCAAGGCCCTTTGAGGTATCTCCTAGGAGATACCTTGAAATAAAATACCAATTATGTACATGTTAAAGGTATCTCCTAGGAGATATATTGAAATAAAATTACAATAGCATGCATCAGTGTTCATTCCAAATAAAAATTTGTCATGGCTATATAAAATCCCTTGCAAGGACCTTTGAAATCAACATGGAAGGTATTCCAAGTCCCTTTGAGATATCTCTTAGGAGATACCTTGAAATAAAATTCCAATCATGTGCATGTTCAAGGTATCTCCTAGGATATACCCCATCACAGTTACAATTGCTTCAACAAATTATGCTCATTCAAACCTTTTGATTGATCTAGGTTACTTCAAGTGGTTGTATAGTTACATATTTCCCTCCTTGATCTTCCCTGATAGTTGCAATGATGGGATCAATTTTTTATAACTTGGGTTCCAACATCAATATGGTGAGAATAATTAAATCAATTTGTTAGAGCTTTGTCCTAGTGTTAATTGCTCTTCACTAGTTCACCATGGCATGTAACAGTAGAGAGAAGGGTCACTTTCATGTAGTCGATCCCATATATGAAATTGTTTAAGTCTATGTGTTTACCTTAGTGGTACACTTTGAAACATTAGCTCTAGTATGAATTGGACCATGCTCAAACTCAACTCCATGCCTTGTATTTACTTTTCCATGTCAAAATTGCTTTGTAAACCTTTGTTTAAGCCACCTAGGATCACCTTAGTTTGGTTGGTCATAAAAAATGGCTCAGATCATTGATCTCTTGACTCATCTCACTCTATTAATCTACCTAATGTGAATGAATGTGATCTATAGATCCTCTACCAGGACTCACATGCTTGTACCACTTTTCAATCATGTCTTTTAACTCAAGGTTCACTAACTCCTTGACTTCTTCGCATGCCATTGGTCTTTAATTTGTGATTGAATTTGATCCATTGATTTATCTAGGCCCATTAACTCATCAATCACCACTCATCATTGGATCTTC
This sequence comes from Torreya grandis, assembly GCA_037957365.1. NCBI lineage: Eukaryota > Viridiplantae > Streptophyta > Pinopsida > Cupressales > Taxaceae > Torreya > Torreya grandis. Next base: position 1,823,777 of record JARHVA010000605.1, on the reverse strand, counting down.
TGTATGGATGAATGTAGACCATTGGATTTTCTTGGACCTATTATTTAAAAACAAGTAGCTATTTCATGAGCTCAAATTTGACATCTATGTAGCCATATTGATGTTTGCATGAACATATTTGATGTCTTCATGATCATCGCTGGGATATTCAAACATCAACAATCATTTTTCATGGCTTATTTCTGATGTTCATGCACTTGTCAATTGACATCCACAAGAATGTCAATAATTTTTGTGTAACCATCAATCTATGGATCACAAATTCCCTAGGCTATTTATTTTGAACCTTTTGTTAGACATTTGTTGTGGGCTTTGTGTCTCATCCACTTTCTCTAAAGGAATTTATTTATGACTCTTTTGCATCTGACAAAATGTCTAAGGAAATTGTCATGGGATAATTACCTAAAAGAATTAAGTTTGCCTTTTCTTTGCCTTGGAGAATTTATTGTAGACAAAATGTACGAAAGAATTTATGCCTTTGGGATTTTTTCTCATTCACTTTCCCTGAAATAATTCATACTTAGTCTTTTTCCTTAGAATAATTTTTTTGAAATAATTCTGCCTTCAAGAAAATTATCCCCCTTGTACCTTTTGTCAGAACTTTTATCTTTAAGATTTTTACTTTCAAATGACATTTATGACCCTTCACGACTTTTGTTTTATACTACTTTCTTGAAGAAATGACCCTTTAGGTATTTTTCTACAACACTTTCTTGAAATAAATAACCTTTTGGGAAAATCATATCAGGCCCTTTATTGAATAAATGACCCTTTGGGACTTTGTCTTGGGACAATTTCTTGAAAAATGACCCTTCGAGAAAATTGTATAGAAAACTTTGCTTTAAAACTACCCTTCAATATTTTTGTTTGGTCCACTTTGTCAAAGAAATATCCTTCGTGAAAAGTATTTTAGACTTTTGTCTGACTAAAATGACCTTTAGAATTTTACCATGGACAAAAATTCCACAATAATTTGTGTCTTTGAGCTTTTTATTTTGGACAAAATGTCTAAATTAATTCCCAATGCTAAGCCAAAAAACTAAAACAAATTTCTTGAAAAAATTACAACACTTAGTCAAATAAAGTGGAACAATTTATTTAAGGAAATTATGCCTTCTACTTTTGTTGTAGACAATGTGTGGAACAATTTCTCTGAGAGAACTTTGAATGCTATAACACTTAGCTAAAAGTTGAAATATTTCCTATGTGCAAACTTAGGCTTTTTCGGACCTATTATTGTAACTTTTTAGCACCATGAAAACTTTCCACTTGCATGTATGATTCTAAAATAACCCCTAAGACACCAAATGATACAAAGACCAAGTTGCAACATACCCTATGATATTATAAAAAAGCCCTATACAAGATTTTGACTATAGAAGGTTGATCCATTTTATCCTGTGGGAAAAAATGGTCAACATCTTTGGTGATTTCCAAAGGGTGTCATGCTTGTTGTGCCATAAATAGTTGCCTAATCCTATCCATTAGGATATAGAGTCACAAGTATATAGGCTTGACATAAAAACTACTTGTGTAACACACCAAATAATAGAAAAGTGAATAAGAAGCAACATACAAGACAAGAAACTAAGAAAAGACACACTTGAGCTTCGAGATCACTTATTCAAACACAACATGACAATAAAGGGAACACACACCTAACCTAATATTTATAAAATAGACATTCTTATCTCAATAGCAAGGTTTTAAATGTATCACATTCATAGGAATATGTAATTATTCTCCATTCATCGTAACTAATTGAAAGGAGTTGCTTTGATTGTACTTGTTGATGATATACAGTCTGATGCATAAGGTATAAAATTTGGTATGCCTCCCTAGTTTTTCTCTATATTCATTTGATTTCAAGTCTACGTCAACTTCCTAAAATGATCTTGGAGTTTACCTCTTGTCAAAATACCTCCTCATCAGTACCTAGTTATGCTTCATGGCCTAATGAGCTTTACCTCTAGTTTCTTACAACTCCATTAATTATACAATCTCACTTTTATTGGAGTGATTTCAAGTAACTCTAGTTGATGTGATAAATATAAGGTAGGAATATCTTGAGAGATAGACAACATAGCTTCCCTTTCATAAAAAATCACAAAAGGAGAATTCCCTATTAACCTCTTAGGAGTTATCCTATCAACCCACAAGGTTGTCTTCAATTTGGTATGCCAAGCTCTTTGGTTATGCTCCAAGGTTTTCTTAATGATTCTAATTAGGTTCTTGTTAGTCTATTCAACTGAACCATTACCTTGAGGGTAATAGCTGGATGAAGTGCTCAATAATATACCATTATTATTTACCCAATCAACTATCATATCACCCATAAAAATAAGAGCATTATCTAAAATAATAGTAGGAGTGTCAAACCTTGTTATGATAATCTCATAAAACTCAACATGGAAGGTATTCCAAGTCCCTTTGAGGTATCTCATAGGAGATAAATTGAAATAAAATTACAATCATGTGCATGTTCTAGGTATCTCCTAGGAGATATCTCAAAAGAAAATTCCAATAGTGTGCATTAGTGTTCCTGCCAAATAAAAAGTTGTCATGGTTATATAAAATTATTTGCAAGGACCTTTGCAATAAACATAGTCAGTATTCCAAGGCCCTTCAAGGTATCTCCTAAGAGATACCTTGAAAGAAAATTCCAATCATTTGTATGTTTAAGGTATCTCCTAAGAGATACCTTGAAAGAAAATTTCAATCATGTGTATCAGGGTTCTTTTCAAATAAAAAGGTGTCATGGTTATATCAAATCCATTATAAGGACCTTTACAATCAACATGTAAGGTATTCCAAGGCCCTTTGAGGTATCTCCTAGGATATGCCTTAAAAGAAAATTCCAATCATGTACGTGTTCAATGTATTTCCTATGAGATATCTCGTAAGAAAATTTTAATCATGTGCATGTTTAATGTATCTCTTAAGAAATACCTTGAAATAAAAATTCCAATCGTGTGTATGTCCAAGGTATCTCTTAGGAAGTACCTAAAAATAAAATTACAATTATGTGCATATTCAAGGTATCTATGAGGAGACCCTTTGAAATTACTACAAGGCCCTTCAAGGTAATCCCCTAGGGGATACTTTGAAAGAAAATTCCAATCATAGGGGATGAGTTGTAGGGGATGTCACATAGGGGTTAACAACCCTAATCCTTCATAAAGGTTAACCATAGATTAAAAAAATCCAATCATAGGGGATAACACACAGGGGTTAACAACCCTAATCCTTGATAGAGGTTAACCATAGGTGCCCCCTACCTCACCATAACTATAATTTTGTATCATTTATCATTTATTTCCAATTAGTACAACTTACAACTCATCCCCCTACCTCCCCACAATTATAATTTTATATCATGTATCATTTATGTCTAATTAGTATAACTTACAACTCATCCCCATACAATCTTGTACTGATGTAGGAAATTTACAAGCCTCAGATAAAGGTTTCTCATTTTAGAGAAGTTGTTGCACACTCTTATTCAAAATATAATGGCTTAGGCTAGTGAAGTATTTGAGGTAGCTACAACACACACATAGAAAACTACATCAAAGAAAACACTAGTATACATTTAGAAATATGAATCAATTTGAATTGATTCATTATACTCAATAAACTTACCAATATTTCAATAGCAGTTACACATCTACAAATTAGTACACCAATCAAGATAGTCAAGAATCTATTCACAACTATTTCACACTAAATATTATTGAAACATACAACTAAAAAAGTAAAAACTAATTACATAGAAATTGGAAAATAATACTCAAACACTTTGCTAATGATCAAAATTGATGTTGCTCCTATATTAAAAAATTCTCTAATAAAAATCCAATTTGGATTACATTTATTTATATAGACTTGGGGAAGGGGTCACCTCATCCTCCATGTTCATACAAGGTCATTACATGTGACAGTTAGGACTACATGTTCTAACTGTAGTCAAAACTATATAATATTAGTCTTATAGTTATCAATTAGATAAGTTGACCTTTTAAAAAATATGCAACATGTGCATGTGCAGAAAATATAAAGTCAACTTTACAATGAAAAGTCTGAACTACAAGAAAACTTTGACTATGTTCACCATCTACAAAATTATACATGCATAAAATCTTAGCCTATCAAGGATGAGTCATCTAGTTAGATTCATGTACTTTGGTTGGTGTGGCAGTTGTAGAAGTTATAGATGTCAATGCATCATAAGAAGTTTGATTCTTCTTGGCCTTGTTCTCTTGATAAAATTTATATGCTACATCATGCTACTATTGTATTATGTTCAATTTTAGCAGTGGTGGTCAATGTATCCTCTTAACTTATTCAAGGAGTCTTGCATGCTCTTCTTTAGTCATCTAAAACTTATTCTTAAAAATATCAACCTTTGTGACTTTATTTTTGGTTGTACTTAACTTGAATTCTATCTCTTTTAGTGCTAAGCCTTATAAACTCTACTTGAAGTCATCCACCGCTTCTTAAATGAGTTTATCAAAATTGATCCTTTTGATCAATTTGCATGTGGCATCCTTCACCTTTGACAACTTCAAATCATGAAAAATTTGGAGGATTTGAGCCTCATGTGCTTGGTATTTAAGGATTAAATCTCCAACTGCTTGTAACCATTCTCATGCTTCCTCCTATCTTATGACAACCAAATTCAAGGAATCCAATTTAGATGACTGTATAAAGAGTTATTTGTGTATGCAACTATCATTTTCAACTTATCACTGTCATCTCTCAATGAATTATGCAATTGATTTGCATTATTTACATGAGGTTCCATTTTAGCCTTCATGAATGCTATTGCCTCCAAAGATTTATAGCATTAGGAACCTATTTCTTACACTTAGCTTCTCTGCCTATAGGGATATGCACAATATTTGCTTACTCCCTTAATTATTCCACCTCAGCTTCAAGTTCCTAAACTTCAACTTCAAGTTCTTATCGATCTATCTTTATTCCCTCATAGATATCTACTATATCATCCTTTTGGGATTGGGCCAAGTTTGTAAGATTTTCAATGTAAGGAGACTATCTAGGCTATCTATTCTACCTCTTAGTGAGGGAGAATACTTCGTGTCTTTCCTCTAGAATTATTTTTATGCCTTTATCATTTTCTAGATTCATCTTCTTCACTCTTTGTATACTGCTAGATGGGGGGTCAAATAGAGTGGAGACAAAGGGAATCTCGGTGATCTTGAAGTTAGGCGTTTGGGTTGCTTTACTTCTCAAGTCCATCGCCCATGGAGGAATATCTAATTGAGATACATTCAAGGTTATAAACATAACATATTTATTTGCCTCCTCCTGAACCTATTATTTCTTCTCAACCTTGACAAGGATGTTGGGTAGGGAAGGCCAAGTAATCTTGGACCAATACACTCTTTCAAATTGAGGGAGTGGATAGACTGTAATCAATTGAAGCTTGGGCTTCCTTCCCTTACTATAACTTGTCACAATGGTTTCCTCTATGAAGGTGGTGGATGGTATGGGAATGTAAATTTGAGTGGATTAGATGTGAAATCATGGAGTGGATAATGAAATCTATACCTTTTTAGACAACTTCTTCTTATTTAAGTCTCTAATGGTGGAGGTGTCAAAAGGGACAGAGGAGGTAGGTATGGTGAGTGGGATGGAAGTGGATTGTGGAATGGCCATGGTGATAGCAATGACATATTTTTCCACCTTGGGGATGATGAGAGGGAACTGAGTGAATGTGGTAGGGTTGAAGGGATTAATGGAGGTGGAATTAGGAACTTCCACTTGGGGTGTCCTCAACATAGAAGAAATAGAAACACGTCTAAAAATGGGCACAGAAGATAAAGAAATACTATTGAAAGGTTGAGTACCTAAGGAACTTGGTGCTACAGGCTTTGCTTAAAGGCTCATGGCCTTATCTATTTTCATCTCATCTTCTTCATCAGAGTTATCCTAAATTTACTTAATTATCACAACCTCTCCCTCTATTGTTTCTAAATTTGGAGGTGCAGTAGGCAAGCCTTGTGATGATTTAATTGTGGGACTCCTTGTTGGAGTCCTAAGCTTCCTCATATAAACTAGAGGGGTATTCAGCTATGTAGAGGATCCTTGTTGAGTTGATTACACTACCTCTTATGTTGATATCCCAACATAGTTTACAATCTAGGTCTAGGGCATAACAATAGTCACTTGAATGGTGTTGCAGTTGGATGATATTATGGTTTCTCCTCATCAAAATCCAAACTGATGGGGTCACCTACCTATGCTCCCTTATTTTTTCTAGTTTCAAACAACCTGGGATCTTCTTCACTATCTTCAAATTCAATTTCAAAGGGGGGTTTGAGATGAGGGACCCACCTAGTCCTTGGATTGCTCCTTGAACTATCCTCTCCAAAAGTCAAGATGCTCCCATCCTTTATATAGAGATTTTTTGTTTTCCAATTCCATTACTGTGACTGAAGGATCATTATTAAATGATCTTCTTGAAGTCCAATAATCCTTATTATTTCCAACATGTCTACATCATCCTTTGCATTAATAAAAAAAATAATATGATAAGGGACAATGGTTGTAGGGGATGTTACATCCTTGTATGTACTTTTGAATAAGCCCATGTGGATCCCAATATCTATGTGGAAGCATGGGGAAATGATAACTCTTTCACTTGCCACCCACTTCTCCAAAATGCTTCCTAATTGTGTAAACCATTCTTTTAATTATTATATGGTGACCAAAGAATAAATCCTTCTTCTACCTAGATAGGTCCTCTTCAACACTCCACCATAGTTGGAAAGTAATTTATTGCTTTGGCAACTTGTCTGGGATGTATTTTGGGAGACACAAAGGATTAACCTTGTTTCCCCAAATCATTATAATTGTGAAGTTTGGATAGAGGACATAATCCCATTTACCTTCTAGTTTTTTATTATATTTTGTCTAATTCTTGGCACGGGTGAGCCATGAATGGCTTTCCAAACCTGTGGATAGACATCTTTGGCTATCCTATCCATGTTCTTAGTGTAGTCATATATGTGCATAAATTGGTAATGATAAAAAATTTTGATCTTTATGAAATCCATGGTTGGGCTCCATAATTTCTTGAGGTCTCTATAATAGGTTCCCATAATAACATCTAATAAATATGACATCATATAAAAATTACCCAAAGGCGTGAGATGATTGTCTTTGTGAATTATTTTCTCCCTCAGGCGAAAGTTGATTATCTCTCCCATGGCATATAAAACATCATGGGTGAGCATCATCTGAAGTAATGGCACCTAGTCTAAATTAACAAAATTAATACTTGACATACCATAAAGTTGATTCAATAGAGCCATGCCAATGTGAATCCCCATTCTTAACTTGTCTATGGAAATAAGCCCCTTTGTATTCTTTCCTTTCCATGTAATGGTTTGGCCTGAGAGTAACCATGAATATAATTCCTTATCAATTGAGCTCTCTAACATTGAATTGTGGTAATGTATGCTTGTCATAGTGTGTATTAGGTATGTTCAAAGATAGGTATCTTTAGAAGTAAACTCTCGAAATGCATGCAACCATTGTGTTATTGATAGAATAATGTAGGAAGGCATCCTATGATATCTTTCCCAAGAATAAAAAAATTCATAAGAGGTCAATGCATGGCATCACCTCTGGCTTGGTAGTAGTAAAATATAACCTTTGGCATTTGAAATCCAATAATTCTTTGACAAATAACCTATCAATGAGTGTCATCTCATCCTCCAAATAAAATATATCCATCGAATCCACTACATACCATAGTTCTAAATATTTGGTGTACCTGTTCTCGAATATGGTGGCATCAAACATTGTATCTATGAAATCTATGGAGTCCTTAATTGAGTATGGTGATGGCAAATTTTCTCCCCTAAATGTCTTGGATGAAGATGCCATTGCAATATACACTATGTGTTATTTTTAGTTTCCTTCTAGGTGATGTGTATGCTGTATGATCTACTCAGATCTAACTTAATCATTCTTTTACTCGTAATGCTCTTCAAGATAGTAGCTAGGGCTCTTTTTCACTATAGGATAGTAGGAGACTTCAAATGCAAATTTGATTGAAAGCAATGAAGGCTTCCAATGGTTGTGTATCACATATATAAGATTTTACATTGAATATTAGTTCATATGTGTTAGAGTAGTACTTTTTCCCATTGAGTTTTGCCTACATAGCTTTATGGCCATTCTATATCAATTAAGCTTCCTTAGGTTAGTTATAAAAGGTTCACATAGGCTAATTTCATTTTAATATAATTATCTAATTAGGAAAATTAGAGGCTTCCTTATGTTGCCCTAATTTTCCTTATATGTACCCCACTTTTCCACTTTGAAAGGTTATACAGGTTAATGTGATTTTATGCAAGTAGGTCATATTTTGCAATATTGTTGTGTGAAGATAAGCTTCTTCCTCCTTTGCAATTTATATATGATTTCATTACTCCATACATAGATTTGCTCAATATTTTATGCAAGGATCTAAGATCATGGCTAATTTAACATGGTATCAGAGCCATTTTTGTCAGTATTGCAGCAATCTTTGTGCTAAAATCTTACTACATTCATTATTCCAAAAAAAAGGGTTTAGTGGGATTCCTTAAATAATCCATGTAAAACTTTATACTAGAGTTTCAAATCTTAAAAATGACTGTGCCATTAGTTTTAAAAGGTGTTAAAACCCTTGGATGAACTATAAACATGACCTAGTTTTGGAATAGTCAATTTTCCTCTCTTTTTAGCATCCCAAGGCCCCATTTTTCATTTGATACAAAAATATATACTTCCTATATTGCTATGCAAAAATGCCTTCTGGGTTTTCTTCCTTAGGTCAAAATCTCAAATGGGTCTCTTACATGATTTCAATCACTAAAGTATTTTAGATGTTTTTAGCTTGCCTTGATTTACATGCCATCATACCTCTATGTTACTTGAATCTATAGGTGGTCATTACTTCAGCTCTATTTTTGATCTACTTCATGTTGCATGCATTGGAGAGTCTGTTGACCAATCTAGACTTTTAGAGGGATGTTACTTAGCTAGTAGACCAAATTAGACTTTAGTGGTAAGTAACTTCACTTTTCTAAGTTTAATTGTTTGATAAGTCCACTTACTTGTTCATAGAATAAAACAGACTTGTGGAGTTGCTTTACTTGAAAATCTATGAAGTTAAAACAGTAGGGTGTCAAAACCTAGTTTACACTACTACAGACTAACTCAAACTTACAAGAGTCATTACTTGCAATTTCACCTACCTCAAGCAAAGTAGGTCTAAAAACCCAATTTACATTACTACAGACCAATTCAAACTTTTGGGGGTCTATTGCTTACTCAGGTTTTTGAAGACAAATTACTTCTAGAAGTCAAGAAGCATGGAAACTCAAGATTACTCTTCTAAGACTGACCCATAATTTTTAAGGGTCATTACTGCCTTACTCAGATTTTCAAATGTTGATTAATTACAAAAGTCAAATAATGTGGAAACTTTGGATTACTCTTCTGAGACTGACCCAGACTTTGTAAAGGTCATTATTGCCTTACTCAGGTTTTCAAATGTTGATTACATATAGAATTCAAGCATTTTAGAAAATCTAGATTGCTCTTCCAAGATTGACCTAGACTTTTAAAGGGTCATTATTTCTTAGAGTTGTGGGGTACGTCTACTTCATTTTTTTGCCATTTCTATCTTTTCTAAGAAAAACTCACAAGTATGAAAAGGGTCTAGGAATGTGTATAAGTTATAACTTGAAAGTGTCATAACTTTCAATCCATAGATCTATTTTGGGTGCTTTTTTTTAAAATTGCATATTTTTTCAAACTCTACGCATTGGTGGTATTATTTTAGATCCTTTGTAACATCCATTTTATTTATTGTGTAATGACTTAAAACTCACTTCAAACCTTTTGTACCTTTCTTATTGGATGCATTATCAGCTGTGCCCAACATTCATCCTCTACTCTCTCACACTAATTGCTCATAGATGCATTCTCGATGGTGCCCGACATCCAATATTGAGTGTGTGTTGCATTGTAATTTAAAGGGGGGTCTTGTTGATAGTTCAAGGGGGTACTTGTACTGTGTATAATCTATTTTTTGCTTTCATCTTAATTTTGTAAATTGTCTCAATCTAATCTACACTAATAGATATAAACTTGATCAAACCACTCACACCATTTAATTATCTTGATTAGAAGTATAAAATATAGCTCATTTTGAGAGGTAAAAGACTCTATCAAATCACTATGGGTAAGGAAAATGAGCCATCTATAGATGTAGAAAAAGTTAAGTGGTAAAGTAGATGTGATGAGGCCTATGGGTTCTTATGCTTGTTAATGTCTCGTGACCTCATGTTTCATGTTAAATCTGCAAAAACTCCCAATGATGTCTGGACCATCCTAGACAAGCTTTTTAGAGTGCACAACATCATGAAGGGTCATGAGCTAGAGAATGAGGTCATCACATTGAGTCCAAGTGATTATGATGCCCTACAACACTTCTTTACAAAGTTTAAATTAATGGGAATATAGTTGAAACAATTTGACATTGAGAAAATAAATGACCATTTGAATCTATCCGTGTTTGCAATATTGGGTCATAACTATTTAGTTTTTGTCTCTACATTTCATGCTACCAAATGTACACTTGGATCCACTTGGAAAATGCAATCATTCAATGAGTTTTTTACCAATCTGACTCAAAATCAAGATAAGCTGGTTCAAATGGGTGCATTGAAGTCTTCAAAATTACATGCCTTGATTGTTAATCAGGATATGAATAAGCCTTTTAGAAGTGGCAAATAGGAGAATCATCAAATTAGTCCTCCTCAAGTGGGAAACCTAAGAAGGATAAATTCAAATTCAAATTTTTTAAGAAACTTGGGCATGATGAGTATTAGTGCATGAAAAAAAAGATTGACACCTTGACTAAGATGCTTAAGAAGAATAACATCAGTGTTCTTGAATCCTCAACTTAGAACACATACACACAAGATTTTGCAAAGGCTAAAGATTAAAAAAAGGTAAAAACAAGGGAAAAACACTTTTTATACTAGCTTTTCCACCTTTGAATTGGGTTATTGACTCAGGTGCTTGCTATCACATGGCCTCTTTAGAAGATCTATTTTTAGAAATAGAGCCATGTTATGTGTCTTCAATTCTCATGGGTGATGACACTTTGGTAGAAGTCAGTGGTAAAGGATCAGTTGAATTAAGTGATGGGACCTTCAATGATGTTCTGTGTGTTCCTTCACTATCCACCAATCTTTTGTCAGTTTACCAATCACTCATATAGGTGCAAGGAAGTGAGTTGAGTTCACATCTGATTTAGTGGTTATCAAGGAGTTATAAAATGAAACTGTAGTGGCTTATGGGAAGGCCAATAATCATTCTAGGTTGTATACCTTCTCATAATTTGCCCTAGATTAGCCCTTAGTTTCACTAATTACTCATGCAGATGGAGTAAGCAAACTATGACATGAATAGTTTGGCCATTCAAACTATCATTATCAGAACTACTCAATTGTCAGGACATGGTTTCAAGGTTGCCTAAAGTCAAATTCTTAGATGGCCTATGCAATGGTTGAATTATTGACAAGCATCTAAAAGAGAAATATGGTAAGGGTAAAGTAACGAGAGCTGAACAAAAGGTAGAAATTGTCCATAGTGACATAATAAGGCTATTTCCAAAACTATCATTCAACATAGCTAGATACATGCTCACATTCATTGATGAATTTTCAAGGTACACATGGGTGTTTTTTCTCAAAAAAAAAGTCTGAGGTCTTTGATCACTTCAATGACTTCAAGGTACTTGTGGAGAAGCAGTCAAATTATTCCATCAAAATCTTAAAGACTGACAATGCTAGGGAGTATGTCAATAATAGGTTTGATTATTTTTTCACATCAGAGGGGATTTAGATGCAACACATAGTTCCATATAGTTCTTAGAAGAATTGTATAGCCAAATGTAAGAACCATTCCTTAAAATAAATGGCCAACTACATGCTCCAATCAAAGTATTTTCTCCTTAGTTTTGGGTCAAAGCAATCAATTGCACTTGCTACATTTAGAATCATGTTACACACAAAGCTTTGAAAGGAATCACTCCTTTTGAAGCTTGGGATAGTCACAAGTCCATAGTGGATCACTTTCAAGTTTTTGGATCACCAGTAATAGCCCATGTTCCCAAGAAGAAACACAAGGCAATGTACCCTCAGAGTCAATCATGTATCTTTGTTAGGTATCCAAAGGGTGCTAACAGATACAATATTCTCCATCTTATAACTAATGAGTTATTCATATAAAGGAGTGTCAAGTTTCATGAGGGACCACTTGAACTCACTACTGGCACTCCATAATCTTCAAAAGTCTCACTAAACATTTATTCCACCTAAGATAGTGACTTGGATCCACCACAAAATCCTCTTAATGATCAGGATGACTCTTTTTCTTCTTCAAGTTCAAGTGATGAGAGTAGTGACAAGGATTCTCCTCCTCCATCTCACACTCACACTTTAGATGATGATGACTCACCTCCTGATTCTCTAAACTCATACAATTTTGGTCCCACTTAGACCAAATAGACACTTTAAAGTGATAAAAAATGGGTTGGAAATCCATTAGATATAAGACAAACACATTCATAGTTTTAGGGGACTTCACATGCCTACCTGGACATTGCCTCAGATCTGTAAACCTTTCATGAGGCATCTATAATTCTAAAATGGGATGTTGCTATGCAGGAGGAGTATAGTTCCATGGTTAGGAATAAACCATGGGACTTGGTCCCTCTTCCTAAAAGAAGAAAATTAGTCTATTAAAAATGGATTTATCAAACTAAATATGGTGCAGATGGGTGTGTTGATAAGTACAAAGCTTATCTAGTTATAAAGGGATTTTATTAGGTGCTTGGCATAGACTACACTGAGACATTTGCTCTTATAGCCAAGATGACATCTATCAGACTCACTCTAGCCATCATAACCACACATCATTGGAATGCTCACCAAATCAATGCCAATAGTGCTTTTCTACATGGTGACCTCAAAGAAAATATCTATATGGAGAAACAACAAAGCTTGTGGAAGATTCCTCCTTGGTCTTCAAACTCAATAAATCTATCTACGAACTCAAATAGGCCCCTCAAGCATGGTATGCCAAGATGGACTCCTTTTTCCTCATAGTCAGGTTCACCAGATGCCACTCAGATCTAAATGTCTACATCTTATGGCATGATGATTCTCTATTGATCCTAGTTCTCTATATGGATGACTTGTTAATTAAAATGAGCTCATGATTATCCATCTCAATAGTGAAAACTACACTTTCAGATAGATTTTCAATGACAAACATAGGATTGTTGCATTATTTTATTGGGATTGAAATCATTCACTCAAATTCTAGGATAACTTTATCACAATCCAAGTATTCTCATGATTTACTTGAAAAGTTTAACATGGTTGATTGTAAGCCAGCTCTTACTCTCTTATTATCTAGTGTGAATCTTGAGGTTGATTGTCCTGCACTATTGGTTGATGTAACTCCATATCAACAACTTGTGGATAGTCTTATCTATCTCACACACACTAGACATGACATATCCTATGTAGTTGGCATGGTCTCCCAGTTTATACAAGAGCCACATGAATTGCATTGGAAAGTAGCTAAGTAGATTATGCACTACATTCAGGGTTCACTCAACTATGGGATACACTATGGAGTAGGAACATAGGTTGATTTGATCAGATATTTAAAGTCAAAATTCTACTTCAAGATATAGTTTCTCACTTAGTTTGGGTCCAATACGTTGGTCAAGTAAGAAGCAACATGTAATTGCTTTATCATCTATAGAGATATAATACAGAGGGGCTATCAATTCCACCACTAAAGCAATCTAGATTTAGGGGATTCTCACTGAGTTTGGTATCCAGTTTCATAAGCCAACTGGACCACTTTACCCTTTGGGACTTTTACCCTAGGCCCTTTGCCCTCTAGGACTTATCCTTCAAGACATTGTCCAGGGCCTTTATCTTATGAAGTATACCCTTCAAGAATTTTATCATGGGTACTTTTACCTACTAAGTAGATCCTTCAGATTGTTTCCAGATCAAAATAACCCTTCAGTCTTTTTGAAATAACCCTTTGGGATAATTATCTCAGATATTTTTATTGAAATAATTTTCTTGAAGTTATTTCCAAATGATGGTCATTTTATTGCAGGTCTTTTGTAAAAGATCAGTCCCCAACATAAACCTGAATACCTTATTTCCGAGAATAATATTATCCCTTTTCCATACTTAGTGAAAATAAAGTTAAAGTGTCTTCTAATGATATATACTAAATACCCCCACCAACTTGAACTAACAAAGTTTAAATTATACAAGAATATAAAAGGTGTATGTTGGGCATTTATGTTGCAATATTAGATTGTCCACGATCTTGGATCCTTGTATAAAAGATTGAACAAATCTATGTATGGATCAATGAAATCATAGATAAATTACAAAGGAGGAAGAATCTTGTGTTCACACAACAATATTGCAAAATATGACCCACTTGCATAAAATTGCATTAACTTGTCTAACCTTTCAAAGTGGAAAAGTGGGGTACATATAAGGAAAATTAGGGAAACATGAGGAATATTATAATTTTCCTAATTAGATAATTACATTAAAATAAAATTAGCATATGTGACCCTTTTATAACTAACCTAAGAAATCTTGATTGACATAAAATGGCCATAAGGTTGTGTAGGAAAAACCCAATGGGAAAAAGCACTACACTAACACCTCCCTTAAGTGTAGCTTAGGTGAGATGAGAATTGGGTCTCAACATTGAAAGCTTGATGAGGTACGCAAGTACATAGTGAAGAACCTCCATAAGAGGAAGAAGAAGGTGGAACATCCCTAACCCTAATGAGATCTCATAGATGAACAAATTTATTCTCTGTGAATGGCTTGGTCAGAATATCTACAATTTAATTTGATGTTGGATAGTACTAAAGATCAATGGCTTTCTCATTGACAATCTCCATGATGAAATGCATGTGAATCTCTATGTTTGGTCTATTAATGGAGAACTGGATAAGTCAGTGAGAGGGCAAAGGGCCCAGGAAAAAAGTACCAAAGGGTAAAATGGTAATGATAAAAGCCTTGAAGAGTCTTTGAAAAAAGGATGAAGGGCACTTTTAAAAGGCTGAAAAGTAGGTTTTGGAGGGCAAAGGGCCATGCCCATTATCCTAAAGGATAAGTGTAGAAAGGTCTAAAGGGTCTACTTCATAGGGTAGAATAGTCTAGGATAAAATTATTGAAGGGTACATTTAGGTAGGGAAAGGGCTATTTTAAAAAGCTAAAGGGTAATTCAAAAAGGGTGAAGGGAAATTATGTTAGGCTAACATGGCCATACTAAAAAGGCCAAAGGGCAGGTTAGTCAGGTAAAAGGATCTGGGACAAAAGTCCTAAAGGGTAAGTGATCATTTTAGAAAGGCTAAAGGGTATGTTTATAAGATAAACAAATTATATTGGGGGATTTGTTTTAGAAAAAATGTCCTCAGACCAAATTTCATCAGGAAAAAAGCACGAAGACCTAATTTTGTTAGAGAATTATTTCAAATAAAATGTCTACAACAATATCCTTGACAAAGATAAGTCCATGGAAAAAAATCCACAAAGATAAATTCCAAAATAAATAAAGTCAACAAAATCATAAGACAAAACACTCAAAACATAAAACCTGAAAAGATAAATTGCATAAAGTCCCAAAGTATAAGCTTGAAAATATAAACCCAATTGAATAAACTCAGTAGAAAAAACATGATAGAACAAAAGAGTTAGTCTTGTGAAAACATAATACCATTTACATCTTACCAAAGGTATAAGAGGCCAATAATATATCTTTTCATAGATTTTGTATAAGCATATAGAAGAGGGGCTCAAAATTAAGACCATAATCTAAAATAGTGGGTCCCTATTTCTCTTTAAAAGATACCTTGAAGGGAATTGTAGTAACTTCAAAGCTACCTTGAAGGTATCTCCTAAGAGATACATTTAAAACTTACATAAAGGTATTTGGGTTTATTTTGAGGACTGATATTTTACAAAAGACCCACAACAAAAAGCTTACCATTTGGCTATATCATCAAAAAAATTGTTTTATGCAAAATGTTTGAGGCAATGACCTTGAAGGGTCATTTCCAAAAATTTGAAGGGTCATTTTCATCGAGAAACAATATGAAGGATCTACTTCATAGGGCAAAGTACCCATGATAAAAGTATTGAAGGGTCTACTTCATAGGATAAAGGCCCAAGATAATGTCTCAAAGGATAAGTCCTAGAAGGCCAAGGGCCTAGGACAAAAGTCCTAAAGGGTAAAGTGGTAATGACAAAAATCCTGAAGTGTTTTTGTAAAAAGACCAAAGGGAAATTTTAAAAGGCCAAAGGCTAGGTTTTAGAGGGCAAAGGGCCATGCCCATTATCCTGAAGGGTAAGTGTAGAAAGGTTCAAAGGGTCTACTTCATGGAAAAAAATGCCCGAAGGGTCTACTTCGTAGGATAGAATGGTTTGGGACAAAAGTCCTAAAGGGTAAATTTTAGTGGGGAAAGGGCCATTTTAAAAATCCAAAGGGTAATTCAAAAAGGGTGAAGGGTAATTCTATCAGGCCAACATGGCCACAAAAAAAATGATGAAGGGTAGGTTAGTTGGGTAAATGGATCTAAGATAAAAGTGATCATTTTAGAAAGACCGAAGGGTAGGTTCATAAGGCAAAGTAATTCTATCAAGGGATTCATGTTGAAATGTCATGGGTTTATGGGTACATGTCACATATCCTTGACTGTTAAAAAATGAATTCTTAAGCTTAATGTCATAGGTAGCCTTGAAGGTATTAAAAGGCCCTTCAAGGTATCACCTAGTATAGCCTTCAAACCTTCAAGGGTACCCATACACATGTCTAAAAGGTATCTCCTAAGAGATACCTTAAAACATTTGGGTTCACAATAGAGGTTCAAATTAAATATAAGATCCCAAAATATAAGAAGCTAATCATTTTCCACAATTTTTCTTAAAACCCCCATTGTTCATTATCACTTTGTAATGTAATAAAATACATGGTTGAATATTGATTTAATTAGCTATTTTTCTTTATGCATCTATTCTACTCTGATGCATGTTCAAAATGTATCTCCTAGGAGGCACCTTCAAAGTAGCATGAAGCAAAAATTGAAGTATGCAGTATATGATATTAAAAGATATATTTTTTTTGGATTAACATAAATCGTGTCAGTAAAAAAAATGTTATACATAACATTTTAACATTTTTAGGATTTAACATATCTTTATGCTTATGTTCTGGTATAAATATAGCTTTATCTTCTACATATAGGTATAAATTAGATTGATTTTATAAATAACCTTACTAACAACTATTCTCATGTATTTTGTATATGTCCAGGCTAAAAATCATACGTCAATGGCTTTCCAATGTGGATACTATGTTTCTCTCATAAATAATGGTAAGGTCATTAGTGAAGGAAGAATACAAAAAGTGGTAGGTCTAGATGTTGAATCTCTAGAACCCATAAATCTCACTTCCACATGCCACAATGAGGAAATACCTATTGAATGTGTAAGTGTTAATGTGACTAAAGCTTTTGATCCAACTCTACCACTTCCATTTCCTATAGCTTTTGTAGATAATTTGGGGGATTTAGTTGATAGTTTTACTATATGGATCACAAGAATGATGCAATACATCATAGACAAGTTTTATAGATAATGACATGGAACAAAGACAAAATATTATGAGTTCAGCTCTACATATACAACCATTGTAACAAGAAAACCCTTGCTTGGATTCATTTGTTCAATATATCAATGATCCTACCACATTTCAAAGCCTAAGAAAAAAAATTCTTGGGCAAAGGTTACATTTGTTGCACAAATATACAATTCTTGTAAATGATGAAAAATTTCTTTGGTTATGTTGAATTTGCACAACCAGGGGAGATTTTTGGTTGCATTCCTATACCAATGTTATAAAATGAATTAGGCATTTACATATGGTAATTTATACAACTTTATGAAATTTTTAATACATAGGTAAATGAAACATCTATCATTAGATGGCCTTCCAACAAAATAGTGGACATTGAGACTTGTAGAGCAATCAATTTACCATACATGACACCAAAGGAGAAAGAAACTAGAAAGATTTGAGACATAGTGGATAATGAAGTCACTCCTTGCATAAAATTCCTAGTGCAAAGGCATTAAAAAAAATTAACTCATGCCTACAAATACTCATGCCAAAAAATAAATCAACCAAACACTTCACTCAGCCAAGTGGAGTTTGATGAAAGCATAGATAGGGAGATTTCAACAATGTATGTAGATAAATGTTGCACCAAAAAATGTTTTAAGTCAGGATTGTCATTTGAGATTCTAAAATATGTAAATATGAAGTTGCTTTATTCCACCATAATAGATAGGAGGCAACATGTCTTGGATGCCCTTTCTACCACTTTGTTTAAGAAAAAAAAACTAGCATTGATTTTCAAGGTACAAAGATCTATTTGGAAGCTTATCTTAATATATATGGATTGAAGAGAAGTATTTTTTTTTTAACATTCAAAATTGTCACAAAAATGGGGAATGAAATGCATTCCATATAGGGAGATTTTGATAAAAGCCACAAAAGAAGACAATGGAAACTAAAGATTTTTTGGACCAATTGGTGGATGATTTTGCAGATGTTTCTCCATGACTAACTTTTCAGGTAGATATAGATGGCTCATGAGAAAATGTTCAACATCTTCCAACATCTTTCATTCAAGAATTTATGAGGCACCACATCAATGCACAACTAGAAAATATGCAATATGAGTCAATATCCCAACCAAAATTCAATAACATATGGAGAACTAATTTTCATGATGTGACCATTGCAACATCTAATGACTTCACTAGGTACAAAACATGCATCTTGTTGACTCAATAGAAACACTCTGGGTCCTTCTCTAGAGATCAAGAAAAGTGTATTGATCAAGAATTTGTTATACACTTAAATGAAATACTTTCTACATGATAAATGTATTACAACCATAAATGAATGTCAAAGTGATACCTTGAATAATGCCTTGATGTCATTCATAACAAGGTGAAATGTCAAAAAACATTTGTGCTGAGGACAATGAAAAAAGCAAAATAGTTACTGACAGAATATTAGAGTTGTCAATGACATGGATTATAACACATGGTCATGGTGCAGGTGGATATGGGTATTTTTTTACCATACGTTCTTGGAGGGTATAACTTTACTATCACCTCATTGAACAAGTGATTCAAGGATATGGAAACAACAATGCTAGATACTTATGGATCTTTACTATATAAACTTGGATCTTTAGAATATCCATTGTATGATGCACTTTTGTCTAACAACTACTACCCTGAATGCAAGAAATGCATAGAAGAATCACAATCAATTGGTGCCTTCAGGAAACTTCCTTCTAGGTTGTACCTTCAACTAGACAACTATTATGGGGACAATAAGAATAGGTACTTCCATCCATAATTATATTTTAAAAATGTCAAACCTTATATGGAACTAATGTTACATTTACAAGTTCATAAAATCATGTTTTTTGTACAGGTATGTGTTGTAATATTTATCTTTCCTTGTCTATAAAGGTGTTTTTCTTGATGTTGAGGTTGGATTTATCCCTATTGAACATACCCATGAGGACATCAATGGCGCATTTGGAAACCTATTTAAATGTATAAAGAGGAAAGATGTATGGAGTGTGGCAGAGATGATGGACACTTATAGGACATGTGAAAATACAAGAAACTTCATGCCATATTTGATTAAAGTGGTAGTGGATTTCAAAGAGTATGTTAATAGTTACCAGCTGAAGGGAAGAAACAAAATAGTAGGCTTGACAAAAGGTCAATACGTTTTTGTATGCATGAAGCAAGGTCAACTCATTATGGAGTGTAAAAACTCTATAAGAGATAGAAATTGGTCCCCCCAAATTACATTATGGGGAACAAAAGAAAATGGTGAGGTTCAAGAAGGTAATCTGACAAATATATATTTCAAAGACTTAAAAAATAGAGAAATGTCTCAAGATTCAATTATTGCAAAAGACTTAGATAGAAGTAGAAAAAAGATTGAAAAAGAAATTAAATATAATTTGAATAAGTATGTACAACAATTCAATGAATTTGGTTTGACCATAAATAGTAAGATGAAGGATCTAGAATATTACTTTCAGAACATCCACGACATAATGAAAGAAGACACATTCCCTTCTAAAATTTAGTGCATAGGATATTTTTGGCCTATAACTCATCACAACATACCCCTGCATAGAGATCTTCAAAAAATGGTTCATTATAGGACCCTTGATTTTTGGAATGGCATCTACATATACATGTTGGTCTAAGAAGCAAAAGAATAAAAATTGCATTTAATCCATATCAAGCTATGTAAATTGAAGATATGTTATTTATCAAACCTGATGACTCTACAAGAGTGGACTATATAGTATGGGTTATTAGAGATAAAATCAATATTGAGATACTACAAACAAATGGGGATATAGAATGAAGGGTCAATGTAGCTTGGTTTATCCCAATTTATGTAGGAAAAAAAGATGTATAAGAAGCAAAAATTTATTTAGGCTGCTTGGATAAGAAATAGAATCCAAACCTAAATGACACATCTTTACCAACCATACTCATATATAGTATCATCTACGCTTGGAAACTTGATAAAAATTGGAGAGGTCATACACTTGTTCTCATTAATTTTTTGAAAGGCATTGCAACAGACTATTTGGATGCATCATCCCACTAGGCACTAACAAAAATAGTGATAAAAGGATTGGAAAATTTGAAATGGTGTTTTCTTAATTATAGAATGAGAAATATGAATGTTTTTTTTTCAAAATTTAGTCCATTTTTTGAGAATGTATAATTTTTTATTGATTTATCTATTTATATTTATTTCTAGTGGCACTTTACATTTTGGGTCTTCTAAAATACACTTCAGCATTTGAGTTTTATATTTTATACTATGAAAATTTAGTATTTTCATAACTGTGCATCTATTTAATAACATTTGATTATTAGAATGTCCGCTTCACATTTTTGTGATTCAAAATGGTCTTCAGCTTTTGTGTATTCCAAATAAGTAGATTGTATTTTGTGAATCATAAAAACATCTTTGGATTTTTGGTTTTTCAAATTAAACTTCACATTTTACATCCTTCAAAATGGTCTTCAGCAAAGGGTCTTGTAATTTGCGCATCTGAGAATTTACACTTCGGCTTTGGTGTTTTGTAAAATAGACTTTGGCATTCCTATGTATGCAAAAATATCGTCAGATTTTATGCCTTAGAATGTCCCTCTTGTCCATCAATATTTATTCTTCGGCATTTGTGTATCGATAAATGTTATTTAGATTTTCAGTTTTTCAAATTACACTTCATACAAGCATCCAAAATTGTGCTAAATGGCATAATCTTGGTAACTCAGCTATGCAGAAGGATGACCAATCCAAATAAAAGTCCCAAATAATGTGAGTAATTGAGATTGCAACATGCATCATAATCTCAGTAACTTGACTATGTGGGAGATTATATTAATAATATAATAATAGAACACTCATGATCGACACGTGGCATGTACATAAATACGAGATAAACTTTGATGGTCATGAGGACATCACCTAAATTAGATTAAACATATAGTTCATGATTCAATCAATTGATGACATGTGGTATCCCAATCATCCCAAGTGTTTTAAGTCACATATCGCTCAAGCACCTGATTAATGTATGATTTTTTTTCCTTAAGAAATAAACTACCAAGTCTTATTATTTGTAAATGAATGGTCTGTGAACTAGTTTAAACGGCTGCATAATTTGGACTTATTGTAAATATATAATATAGATGTGATTTATTTATAGTAAGTCCAAGTAATTCTTGATGAAGTCCAATTTATTTATGATAGTTGTCAACTAATAGTTAATTATGATCATTTTAAATAATTTGGACTTATCACAAATACATTAGACAAATATGATTTATTTGTCATAAATCTAACTTAATCTCAATATAGTCCAATTTAATTTTGATATAGTCCAATTTATTAATGATAGTTTTTGAAAATTTGGACTTTTGATAAGTCCATATTATCTAAAATACTCTTTTTTGAATGAATGTTTGTTTATATGCTTTCAACACAAAAATGAAACCCACGTCAATGAAGCACAAAATAAGAATTATATTTTACATTATTCAAGTGCTCAAAAATTATCAAAATAAAGTTTGAAGTATTCAAACCAACAAATGCCCCTTGAAATGGACTGGTCACAATGAGCCACTGAGTGAAGATCAATGCACCTAGACTAGGTAGATATAAACCTTGAGGAGATTCCCACAAATCTCCTTTCAAGAGGGGTGAGTCGTAAGATGAGTCTAGAATGTTGGTGCATGCCAAAACACATGTCAATATAACTGACACTAGAAAGAGGGTCTGATTGAAATATTCAAGACTTATCATGGGATTTTAAATTGACGTTGTCTTTTAAATACCTCTCAACATATTTAACACTAAGAGGGCCTGATTGAAATATTTCAAACTTATCATTAAATTTTAAATTGATTTCCCCTCTTAGATGTCTCATCAACATTTATGGTGTTAGAAGGAGGGCCTCCAAAAGATTAAAAACTTAAATTTTAACAAGAAATTAATTTGAACACTTTTGAGGCTTTGCCCAATTGATTTTATAAGTTCTAAAACCGGTAAACTAAATTTTAGACCCACTTATGGATTTTGCATGGCTATATGGAGGTGGATTCCCTATGAACATTATAGGACCTACTCATGACCTACCTAAAGATGCCAATGAATTCTATCAAAAATATATACATGGTGGGATTTGGATGATAGAAGAACACATTCAAGAATTCAAGGATGCCATAATTAGGACTCAAATTCAACACAAAGATGTTTTTTTTATTGTTTCTCTGCTCTTTGAATAGGGATGCGTATAAATAGTACCTTAGCTTATTGGATGGGTGCATTATCTCACGTGTTATCTTAAAACACTTATTTATTAACCATTTTAGTGTGTTGATTGACCCTATTACAATGTATTACCAATTTTCTATAGACTGTAAGGAGCCCAATGAATTTATTAGCACATTCAACATTCACTTTCATGAGTTATACAGGAAGTTGAAAGACCCATTCCTGCAAATGGAAGTGGACACTATTGAAGTTTATCTCAAAATGTTGGATCCTTTAACTCCTATGTTTATTCAAAGGTCTCTATCTACTCTCACATCCTTTGCATTGACTTACCAAGAGGATTTCACAATTGAACAATAATCAATGTTGCATGGCTATTATGTAGACCCATTTTATTTTTTAGGATAACTAGGTGTTTACACTCATAATCCTTTGATTTAATTGCCTGTAAGTCATCCCATTGTCTAATCTACACCTTATAATGAAGCATTTCCTCAAGCCTATGAAAAATCAATCCTCCATATGATAAATAAAAACTCTGGTGTTGATTTTAATACATGTATTTATGATAATTCATCATGTGAACAACATGTTTTTCCTTGCTTTAGTGATCAAGTGCCTTTCGGTGCTTTCATTAATTTAATACCATTTATTTCAAGAGATACCCAACAAGAAATGCATGAAATGACCCATGAAACTTCAATCTAGAGTTCACAATTTGGAATCTATGGATATAGAAATGAGACAAGTGATGAAACTATCCTATTGACTGATAATATACCATTTCATAAGCACAAACCTATCTTTGAGAGTAGTTATGAGGATGAATAAGATGATTAAGAAGAAATAGTTTTTTCAAGTGAACTATTAGTTAAATATTAGAATAATTA
Source organism: Torreya grandis (assembly GCA_037957365.1). Lineage (NCBI taxonomy): Eukaryota > Viridiplantae > Streptophyta > Pinopsida > Cupressales > Taxaceae > Torreya > Torreya grandis. The sequence continues at coordinate 1,799,835 of JARHVA010000605.1, read as the reverse complement.
TGAGCTTCCCACAAAATAAGAAGAGTTAATCATCTTTTATAATCAACCAGAAGAAGAATTAGAAGAGTTGGAGAAACTAGATGAAGAGGATGCATGTTATACATTTGAGACATTCTTATCATATGTTGTTTCTACACCTAACAAGCTAATTCAGGATGATTGACATCTCAATGGCAGTAGTGTAACACCCATCCCATCATTGGAGATGAATGAAATAGATGAAAACAATGATGAAATTGGTTGTTCATTTGAAGAAGGCGGTTTGAATGAGTTCAAATTGGAAGATATCTCACCTTCAAATAATTGAAGAGTTAGACCACTTGGAGAAGCTTGAGGAAGATGATTGCAACACTCCTATGTTTCTTGTAGTAGTGTGGACAACTAATATAGAAATGAGTGATCATGAGCATGGTTTCCCCAATAATGAATAGATGAGACTGATGAAAGTTAGAGTTGAATGTGCCTTGACCCTATGTAGTTATTTTCACATGTTAGCCATCACTATCAAATCCAAGAGGTACTTGATTTGGGAAGAATTGCTTCTAATCCTTTTGAATGATGAAGATGAAAGGAAAATGCTCCCACAACATTTATTTTGATCAAGAATCAACTAATAATGGATTCAATGATTGGCTACCATACAAAACATATCTCTACTATGTTAGGTGGGCAAGTTTCTTTGGCATGTGTTGATACCCACCCCTCATTGTAATTCAATGTATGGTTGTAGATGTATTTCTAAAACCCTATCCCAAAGGATATTTAAAATTTGAATATAAGAACATTAATGAATTCTAGTGTAAATTTTCTTAAGTTGCATGGAAACATTACAGATATGACTCTTTAAGATAACGTGCATGAACCTAGAGGTCAACATAGGTGTAAATATGTGATTGCCCTTAGTATGATCTATACTAACCTTCTCAAAATTCTAAACTGGAATGCATTATGTATCAGGTGTCTAACTATTAAGGGTATCTTATTACTTCTCAATGGACATTTTCCCAAATTATTACTTCCAAGCCTGCATTTACATGGCAAGTTATTGTAAATACTTTCTCTTTCCCTTTCCTACTTTGTTTCTTGATTTCTCTCCTATTTTGTTATTAGTTTTGTTTGCTTTTCCTACTTTTCATTATTGATCTGACCTTGTTATTTGTATATTTTTGTTTTAACACACCTATTTTTCCCTATATATTTCCCTATTGGTCTAATAATGAACAAAAAAGGACTGTACTTAGGTAGCTTGAGTGATGTTTTGGTGCGTAAGTACTTTTGAGTAGTTTGTAGGTTTAGATCCTGGTGGGTTCTGAATTAATAAATTAACTTTAGGTTCATTCTAATCAACTTAGTAATTTCATTTTTAGTTAAATTATAGTTTAGTTTTCCTAATTTTTAAGTCTTGTAAAAAACTGTCACCTTATAGTAGATTAAAATGACTTGATCAACTTAGTTATGTAATTGCTTTTTCCATAAGAAACTTAGTTGTGCTCAACTATGTTTCTCTAGGATATCTTAAAATAGACATAGTCAACCTGATTGAATCTAATCTATACTGTTTGCATATTAGGTCATTATAATCGACTTAGTACTATGTTTTCTTCAAGAAAAGGAAATTAACTCACATTGGTAGTAATTAATTCATCTTTCATTTATCTGCTTGCTTGCTTAGAGTAATGCACATACTATAAATAGGAAGGTTAATTTATTAGATTAGTCACTTTCTTTATTCACACACTACCAAATCACAAAATATCAAATATACATTCAAAAAATTCTTCCCAAACCTACCTACTTGGATTTCATCACCAAGGGGGAAGCTGACTCAATTTTTTGGCTGAGTATAAATACATGGTTGATGATATATATTGGTAAACCACTTGATACCTTTATCATCATGAGATTGTAAAGTGAGGGGGTACAACCTAATACCAAGCCATTAACATCACTAATACAAATCCATTTTAGCCTTAACATACCTAAAACTAGATTTAGCTTACATCTTTTTAGTTCCTTTGAAAAGCCAAACACCCTATCACATTCTAAATAATAATTTACAACATATAGGCATATACTCTCATTAGATTAGCATTTAAATTTTATTATATTTGCTTGTTATTTGTCAATTGTATTTTGTATTGTAAAACTTGTAGTAGCCAACATTGGTATAATGTTTGTGCTATGTGTTGAAACTAAATCAACTTAATCAACTTAGTTGTCTATATGTTTAGCTAATTTAACTACAAAATTTCTACTCAATCACCCATATATATACCATTCCAAATAATTCCTACTATAGAACAAAGTCAACTTAGTCTATTATAGGTTGCTCTATTTTGTCTTCCTATAGAACATAATCGACTCTGTTAACTCAGTTTCTTATAGGATACTCTATTTTTAATTCCTAAAAAACATAGTCGACTCAGTCTCTTATAGGCTATTCTACTTACCTTTTTCTAGAACATAATCAACATGTTCAACTCTATTTCCAACCAACTATTTTGCTTACCTTCTTCTAGAACACAGTCGATCCATTTGACTCATTATCCTCTAGCTGATTTAATCCTATTTCTAAATTCTTATCTAGTTGATCTCATCCAATACTTGGCCAATTTTATCCAAGTCTTATTATTTTTCCCATTCTTATTAGATTCTTATTTCCAACATCATGAAATCCCTATTAAAATCTTATTGAATATCCTTAATCCATTTAGATGATACATATATTGTTCTTTCATTCTACCTTTAATACCCAAGAGGATACTCACTCTTGTTGCACATTCTCTCACCCTTCATCTATGGACTGCAATATGTTTCAAATTACCAAAATGATGACATTGATGGATCAGATTCATTTCACACTTCTCAAGACACTACCCTATTCAACATACCTTATTAAACTATAGGAACAATTAACACAATCCTTAAAAACAACCCTACATGAAATTCCTTAACAAATAACCCCACAATAAATCCCTTAACAAGGAACATTCCTCCTCCCACCAACACTAATATTCCTCCTAATACCAACACTAGCCTTCCTCCTTCAAATCTTAATAATCCAAACGTACAAATAGATACTACTCAAATCCTTGCACAAATAGTCCAACAAATGAATGTTATGCAAAAAAAATACATCTCAAATGATGCACATCCAAAAATAACTATTACACATGAATAATCAACCTTCTATTATTTTACCTCAAACTCATCAAAAATTTATACCTCCTCTTAGAGATTCCAATATAAATATCATTTGGAAACCCCTTATGCATAACAAGATGTTTTAAAATATCCAAAATGAACCTTTAGCTCCCTTCCTTGTTTCTATTGATATTGGAAATATTTCTCCAACTATTAACTATGATGGGACTAAAGACCCTGCATCTTTAAAGCATTTGGAAATCTCTGCAAAGAATGGATTCAAACAAACACCTTTGCTACCACCAAACTTCTAGTCAAAAATTTAATAAATGTACTAGAATGTTATAATCACTTACCTCAACATTTTATCTAGAAATTAGAAGATTTGGTTAATGCCTTATACAAATAATTTCAACACAATGACCTTCTTGAAAATTGCCTTAGTAATTTTATCAATGCTAAACAATCACCCTTCGAATCAACCCATAAATTCATTAAATGATGGAAATTATTGGCTCATAAAGTAGATCATAATATGAATGATGATAATTTATTCAAACTCTTTGTAACCACATTAACACCCTTCAATATAAAGTTCCAACTTTTTATCCATAAAATCTAAATGATGAAATTGATCAAGATAAAAGATAAGACTTTATTATGAAACAATTTTATCCAAATCATAAATCCATCAAGGGATCTTTACAAAGTTCTACAAATTCAATTACTAACAATCCTCCAAAAAAAATAAGAGTAGTCAAAGTGGATAACCCCTTGCTTCCTATATACGATTAACAATGTAACAAATGAAGCAACTATTCTCTCCCTGTAAACCTTTAACCTATAATAATGCTCCACCTTCATGGTATGATCCTAAAAAAAAAAAAAAATTGGTTCCATGCTGATGTGGGTCATTATCATGAAACATGTCATGGGCTTCTTAATTTTTTCGCTTCTTTTATGCTAGGAGATACATTTGACCATGATATTATGATCAAATTATGTCATCATGACTATGTTAAATCCTCTCAAACAAAACTATTCACCAAACCTTCATCATCCAAACCTACATAATCATTCTCTAAATCTAACCCAAATCATTCAAATGAGGATATTTTTGAAACTGATGTCAATTATGATCATTATTATACCAATCCCTACTATGTGAATGCAACCAAGGTCAATTATAGATGTAAACCTAATCACAAAGATATAGTTACTAAACCTAAAAAAACTCTAATCGAAGACCAACTCCTTAAAGATACCACCACTACCATACCTTTTAAACCAAATGAGGAAAAACTCCCAAAACCATAACCTCAATCTACTTCTCATATTCTTAAAAAAAAACATTGTAACTCCTAAACCTTATGTTGGTTCTTCATCTTCTAATTCACTTTGGAATTTCTTGGAAGAACTCAGTTCAATGCATTGTAAAATACCCCTCATGGAGCTAGTTCATACTTCTCCATATCATCATAAATTTCTGATGTAGTAATTAAAAGACATTGAAGAACCACCATCCTTTAATTTAGAACATCCTTCTAAAGACCCTTCACCTATATAAGTACATACTATTGAAACTATTTGTACCTCTTCCAAACCTTCCATAGAATTTATTGAAGAAGACATGATTAATGATGAAATTATTTTTTGAACCAATGATCCATCCCTCTTTGTTAAAATTGTAATCAATAATACCCTCATTCAAAAAGTCTTAGTGGATGAAGGATATAGAATAAATGTCACCTCTCTTTAGTTAAAAAAATAGATTGGATATACCAAAGATAATCTGAAGCCAATTCATCTCACATGTAGAGGATTTAATAAAATAAATAAAAAACCACTTGGTTGTATTTAGCTTACACTCACTATTGGACCCAAGACAATGCACACTAAACTCATGGTTCTTGATTTAGCATTATCTTACAACATGTTCCTAGGTCACCCATGGACACATCATATGCGAACTATTACCTCCTCAGGTAGTCAATGTATTAATTTCATTCATAATGGAAAATGATACAAACATGAGAACAATCCCAATCCATGGAGTATACAACTACCAAACCCCAAATATCAATATCAGATTCCAACCATTCCACACATTAATAGTGCACCTCTACCTGAATTTGTTAACATGAATCTAGATTTACAAGTCACTCTCATTGATTCTGATGAACCTAATGACTTAAAAATAACTTGTAATACCACAAAATCAGCTCTTTACATTTCAAAATGGATTCCTCCTTCATTACTTCCACGTGATCATACAATCCCTCTAATTAATAATATCACTAAAATTCTTCCTCTATGTAATACATACAAATATTCTTATACAAAATATGACTTCACATGTGATGAGCATGGAGTGGCCAAATTATTTCAATTTAATTTGACCATGTTTCCCTTAAAAATTTAGTGTTTTAGGTGCATACACTTCTAATTCTCCCTTAAAAATAAATGCGTGAACTATTTCCCACACGTGATGATAATTATATCATGTCCCAAGCTCAATCATAAGACTTAGACGTACAACACTATCACAATACATTAGCAAAAATACATTCTTTAAACTGTGATGTCCATATCATTTGCATATCAATTGATATTGAATTAGAACCTAAAGGTCATGTATCTCCCTTTAATCCTCCACTATTAGACACCCCATGGGTACTTGAATAATTGTCCACTCTTGAACCTTCTACACTCTCTACACAACCAAACATTTTACAACCTCTTCTTTCCATTGATAATGTTAAGTTTATTCACTTGAATACAATTGAAGATTCATCTACAATACCAACTAACACACCTATTACCAATCCGGTTGACACCACTCAACCTCACACCCCTCAAATTGAACCTACACCCTAAATTACCTTAGATGTTAAAGCCACACATGTATGATAAATACATTATGAATATGATCATAACAATAATAAAATAATTGATCTCAAAGTAGATGTTAAATATTATGGACCATTACCCAAGCTCTGTAGTGATGAAGCTATACTTGAACTAATTCATGCTAGAGAACCACAGCTTCCTTGACAACATCATAAACTTGGAAACTTCACATGAAAATTTCCTTGTTCTAATAATTTCATTTCTAGTGTGGATCCTAAAATAAATACTATTTCTTCTCTTCCTCATGCACCATATAATTTCCAAGATGGAAATGATAATCTCAATAAAGAAACCAAAAAAATAGAATATGGTACACCAACATGTCCTTGAACTATCATGGTTTATAAAGAACTCACCCCAATAGAGTGTGATAACTTTAGCTTATTATTTGACAAGCATCATGAAACATTTTCTTGGTCATATGAAGATATGCTAGTTATTGATCCTAGCATCATCATACATTATATCATCACTTACCCATATGCAAAATCTGCTAGACAAAACCAACAAATTTTTTCACCTAAAATTATACCTTATGCCATAAATAAATCATTAAAATCCTGGATGCCAAATTCATCAAACCTATTGAATAATCATAATGGGAATCAAATATCATTCCCATTCATAAAACAATTCACCATGGTCATTCATATATGCATTGATTTTCATAATCTTAACTTAGCATGTATAAAATATAACTTTCCCCTACCTTAAATAGATGTTATAATCGATTCCACTACTAGATATGAAATGTTATCACTTATGGATAGTTCTTAGGCTATAACCAAATTCACATACCTCTTGAAGACCAACATAAAACAACATTTACTATATAATGGGGAACCTATTGTTACATCAAAATGTCTTTCGGTCTTAAAAATACTGGAGCAACCTATCAACATGAAATGACCCACATTTCACATGATCTTATACACAAGATAATGGAAACCTATGTTGATGATCTCAGTGCTAAAAGTAAAAGTCGTACAACACACCTCACCAATCTAGCTATCATTTTTGAGCAACTAATAAAATATAAAGTTAGACTTAATGCTTACAAATGTGTATTTGGAGTTACATCTAGTAAAATTTTAGGTTTCTTAGTCTCTCTTTAAGGCATTGATGTCAATCTAGCCAAAATAAATTCTACCGTCAACATGCCTATTCCTCGTTCCCTTCCTAACTTACACACTTACCTTATAAAACTTTTGGAAATTTGACAGTTCATCCTAGAAATGTCTTACCATATATACTCTATTAACTCCCTTCTAAAAAATGGTAATGCTCTAGAATGGACAAATTCATGCCATTTTTTTTATAATATGAAATAATCCTAGCTTTATCTTCCTACTCTTTGACCACTTTAAAATAACCATCCATTAATCTTATATACCTCCTATACCCCAATATCATTTGGAGAAATTCTTTCCCAACAAGATGATACTGGTAGAGAGTACGCTATTTATTACATCAATCAAGAACTCATTAGTTATGAAAAACATTATAACAAAGTAGAATGTGATTACTTTGCTATCTATTTCATAGCTAGAAAGCTTTTTCATTGTATGCTCCACCAGACCACTTATGTCATTGTTCACTCTGATCCACTTTGTCATTTATTATCTAAAGCATTATTAACTAGGGATAGAATTGGCAAATGGATGGTCCTCTTGATGTAATTTGACCTTCAAATTGTTACATAAAAATATGTCTAAGGATAAGTCATAACTGACCAACTTATGGTGGCACATCTACTAGTTAAAATCAACTTCAAGATAATAGCCTTAATGAAAACAATATTTATATTGAAGGTCTTAACCAAGATACCTCTCTAAAGATTATTTTCATAATTTCATTGTTGATATAGAATCAAATAATCAAGAAGATACCAATATCACTCTTGATACTACTAAACTTAAATTAGTTATCAAAGAACTAATTGAATTTACCATTGACTTACATGAAGACACCTGGACACTCCACTTTGATGGTGCCAAATGCCTCCAAGGAGCTAGGGTAGGATGTATTCTAACAAACCCACTTGGTAATATCATACCTTTAGCATTTTTATTAACTTTCAATGTCACTAATAACATGGCCAAATATGAAGCTCTAATATTAGGAATGAAAGCCTACATCAACTTAGATATCCCATATCTACATGCTTTGGGTGACTCACAACTTATTTGTTGTTAGGTTAATGGCAATTATCAATGCAAAAGCAAAAATTTAATCACATATCACCAAATGGCTACCACACTTGCCAATAAATTTGCTTCTTTTACCATTGAACCAATTCCAAGAGATCAAAATGCCATAACTAATTCTCTTACTTCATCAAAATCTCTATTCATCCTCATCAAGTACTTAATGACTCCCAATTTCTTATACAAATTAGGAAATCACCTTATTTTATCAAACCAAACAATTTGCTCATCTATCACATTGAGGCTATCACTATTTAACAAAGCCCATGGTATAAAAACATAATTCAATTTCTTGAACATCAAGCATACCCTCTAGACATGGATTGTTGTGAATAAGCTTTCAATTATGCATTTTGATACAACACCCTTTATTACCATAATGTAGAAGGAACCCTACTCTACATTATGTATTGAAAGAAGAGTTTCCCACTCTCCTAGAAAAATCACATGGGGGAATTTGTTGTGGTCACTGTAGTGGACATGTTACATCCCACAAATTCTTACTCATGGGTTATTTTTGGCCCACTCTAAAAAAATGCTATTAATTTTGTTAAAAAGTGCAATTCTTATCAACTTCACGATGATATAATCCCCTCACCACCAACTAAGCTCCAAACAGTGGAGTCTCCTTAGCCATTCTCTATGTGGGGATTAGACCTCATTGGTAAATTACCTCAGTCACAAGATGGTCATGTCTTTATCATTACTTTAAATGATTATTTTACCAAATGGGTATAGGCCATGCATCTTGTCAATGTCACAAGAACCACTATTTTAAATTTATCCTTAACCAAATCATTTGTCCTTTGGGAGTTCCCCCTACCATCATCTATAACAATGGTGGCAATTTCAAAAACAAGAACATGAATTAATTATGTACTAAATTCAAAATTTCCCAAAATTATTTCACACCTTACCACCCTCAACGTAATGCCAAAGAATAAGCTACTAAAAAAATTCTAAATAAAATATTACAAAATACTAATTGAGAATCTCGTACTGATTGGCACCTTCATCTATATCCCATACTTTGGGCATATTATACTACCTTTGAGGAAACATTGTTCTCACTTATATATGGTTTTGAATTAGTATTAAAATTAGAAGTTAAACTCACATCTTTACATATATCTCCTCATGGTATAATTCTTGATTAAGAATTACGTGAAACTCATCTTCATGCTTTAGATTTTCTTGATGAACATTTCTTGGCCTCCTTACAACATAACCGCCAATACAAGGCTCACATTGATAAATAACATAACAAAAAAGTCAAAGTCCGTACATTTAATGTTAGTGATTGAGTCCTCAAATTAGATTACACACATGAAAAAGAAGGAAAATATGCCCAAAAATGGTGGGGCCCCTACCTAGTAAAAGACATTCTTGGTTCTAGTACTTATCGTCTAAAAAATAATGAAGGCCATGTTTTCAAAGAACCCACCAATGCACAATTTTTGAAGAAATATTTTGCTTAAATATATCCATTATTTCTCATATTTATATATTCTATCCTAATAACACATCTTGTAGGACTTCTCAAACAATCTCTCTTGTTCAACAACCTATTCTATACAAAAACCTTAGTTCCCTTCTTTGGTCCTTTAGTTTCTAATTTCATTTAGTTCATAAGTTGCATTGTAATATCATGGATAGGACCCAATTTTCCACATGAATACCCTTTTTTTTATCAATCCATTTTAAAACACCTTTTCTATTTTATCAAAAGTTTGTTCTTTTACAAACCTTTTTCATTCTCTTATTTCTTTTTTGAGTTGCAATGTAAGACCATGAATAGGACCAATAATTACTCACAAATACTAATACCACTTTTTACACCTACTTAGGTTTATGTTTTACGAGTTACAGTGTAAGACCATGGATAGGACTATGCATTCCTCACAAATACCAATACCACTTTTTGTACCTACGTAGTTTTATGTTTTATGAGTTGCAGTGGAAGACCATGGATATGACCAGGCTTTCCTCATAAAATCTATGTATTCTTTCAAGTTTTTTTTAATAAACTGTGTGTTCTTTTTAGAATGTTAAGAAATTGTTAAAAGTTTGTGATTCCATATTATCAACCTCAGTTTTTATTTATTTTGTGAATAAAACTTGGACAACAAACTATGCTAGCATGCTTCAATACAATTGCATACAAATTTATGATACAAAATCATGCTTACTTGTCATTGTATCCCTTTCATATTGTCACATTTTTTGTGAGTTGAGGTAACTCAAATTGTTTCATATTCTTTTCCTTTGATCTCATTTATTTTCATTCAACTTTGAATAAAATGAGGTCAAATTCAAGATAACACTTTTATTTTACATGAATAAACAAGACTTCTAGACACATGCTCTCTAAGTCCTCTTTCTTAGCAACCAAGTTTAAAGTTTTCAATTGATAGTCATTTTTAGCACCTATGTTTAGTTCTTCAAATCCATATAGAGGAGGAATAGAAAAATCCATCAAAAAGCTAAAATCCAAATCATCAACAAAAAATAAAGATCAAAAGGTAATATAAAAATAAAAAAGTCAACATCACACCAAAATACCTGATTCATAGCACAAGTTTTATTCCCAATCAAAGCTCAAATTCCAAGGTTGGCCTCATAATAGAGTTGAGGTCCATTGGGGTGTGGTAGGCTAATAGATTGGGATAGGAGAATTCAAAATTATCTATAGTGCTACCTACTTTCTCATACAAGTACCCAATTTTCACAGTAGATTGACAGCTTTGTAAAGGGTTCTGAGGAAAGGGGAACGTATTGTGGGAAGGTAGGCCCATTTTACTATTCATGCATATAGCCTTCACAAGATGATATTCATACTTAATTTGATAACCTAAGGTTTTTGTGGTTAGGATAAGTTTTTCAGAGTCTTTAATGTCAAAAGTCCTATTGTTTTGACAATCTTAATTTTAGTGTCTTGGCTTCAATAAAGAGTTTATCTACCTTAATTTTTCCTACATCTCCCCTACCACCAACTTCGTTCCCCCATTTATAGGCAAGTTTTATTCCAAATCTATTTCCACACTTATATATTCCCTCTTGTTCATAGCCTAAAACATGATAGCACTACGTTGTTTTGGTTTTATCTATCTTTTACACAAAATATTTTGCTTAAGTAAATATGAATTATTCTCTTTACACCATTGATTTACATTTATATAATGTCCTTGGTTTCATTTAATATTTTTTTAAACATTTTTTATCATCCTTTTTGCGAACAACTGCATCCATTTCTCTATTTTTATACTTTTTCCATTATCAATTGAGTTTGGATTGTTCCTTTTCACTCACCAATGTTTTTTTCACTTTCTTTACCTTTTCCATTGGTGAGAGAGTTTGGATTATTAATTCTCACTCAAAAATGTTATTTTAATTTAATTTTTATTCCATATTTGTCTAAAGTTTGGTTTGTTACTCCTTTACACATTGATGTTAGACTTATCATATTACTTTTACATGTCTTTTATATTTTGTCACCTTTCTTACCTAAGGAATGTCTTTTTCATATTTTTTGGTCATTTAGTAACCTTGGATTTTTGGTTACCTAATTTTCTCTAAATTTTGGCTTAGCCAATTTGATTTTAACTTAGCATTTATCACCCTAACTTACCAAATTTCCAAGTACGTCACACCTACACAATTTAGTTATCTTGAATTTCTTACATTTGTTTGTTTTTGTTCTTTAAGTTTTGTATCCTTAGTGTTTATCCAAAGTAGTATTTGTGTCCTCCATGATCAAATTTACAAATACAACAAACAACCATTTAATGATAAAATTAATTCAAGGTATACATATATTACTTATTTATTTTAGTTATTTATTTCTTTGTCATTTTAGTTATTACTTAATTTATTTAGCTAAATATTGTTTGTTGCTATGTTTTTTTTGAAGCACCATCCCATGTTACAACTGCATGACATGTGATGAGATTTGAGTGGGGTATATTTACACATAAAATATTTTTAAATTTTTTTAATTACTGATGCTTTCTCTTGCAAGAACCCATCGAGTCTTAACCTCTCTGAGTGCACACCTTAAAGGGTACATCAAGAAATGGGTGGGAAGGCCTTTGGTGTTTTTCAAAATTGTTGTTCCATATACCTCCACCTAAAACCAATATAAACCCCTCCTATATGTTTCCTTAAGCTTTGACACCTCCCTTACACTCCTCTCCAAATAATTTACCACCTCAAACAACCCCTACCTAATCCAATTTCACTTTTACCACATTATCAAATGCAGTTGATTGGGTCAATTTAGTTCTAGGAATCAAGCACTTATAGGACCAAGTTAGCCTAGTCAACTTAGTCCAGGATCTAACTACTTTGACTTCCTAACTAACTAGGTTGACTAGGTTGATTGTATTGACTAAAATCTTGGAAGGGTTTAGGGTCAAATCAGGCTATATATGCACATATTTCACACCATTTTTAATAGAGAAAATCCTTCATTTGTGCTTCTTTATCTGCTTATTTTCCATTCTAATTGAGGATTTAATGCTTAGGGTTTCATACTACTTGGAGAAAAATCTTGTCTTGTGTAAATGTCTTGGATGCATAGGAGAAGTCTTTTAGTCTATATATGACCTATCTTTATGATAATTATGAACCTAAACAACCTATTTAAAAGCACCATTGGCCAAGGGATATATTGAGACTCGATGGATTCATCTTCAAGGTAATTATTCCTAACTCTTACTCATATTATGTTAGTAGATTGATTTGCATGTATAATGGTTAATGAATGTATTATCTATCCTTTCTTAGGATCACCTCTACATTGAATTGAGTATAGTTATTTTTTACATGTTTACTATTTAAATTTATCCTCTATTTGTGCCACAAGCTTTGGTGAGCACTAGATATTATTTACTTTACTTTGTTATTTCTTTGAAATAATAAGACCTAACTAGGGTTATTGTGTGGTGTTTCTTGACTAGAGGCTTAGACCCCTCTCTATCCATGTCATATGATAAGAGATCCCTTAGGTAGGTTTAGTGCATCGATATTAGTTATGACCCCAATTATTAACATATTGATAGCGATATAGTTAGCTGATTTATCTTCTTCGAGCTAGGATTGATTTGTACATCAACTTTACTTTCACTTACATACTAACCAATCCTATGTTTGTTGAACCAAAACCCTAGTTTGCATATTAAGGTTTTCACCTTATTTAAAAATGTGTCTCAAATTTCTATATTTTATTTTTAGATCTAATTTTTCCCTCACTTATATCGGCATATCTTAGGAATGCTTAGTCACATTCTTATTTTTCTCCTCCTAGCTATGTGTTTGGTTGTCATTGTAAAATACTTTGTAACCTTTATGGAGTTATTAATGGAAGTTATGCATGAAATATACATTATGACCATTTATTTAATCCACCCGATGATAAATTTATTTCATATGGGGACCTATAAAACCAACAAAAACCAGATAAAGCTACCTTTGCTTATAACTATGACAATGAAATAACTAATGATGTAAATGCAAATATAACTAATCAAAATAGTGATCATGATGCTTCCATTCTTGGTTATGAATGTGATGAAGTGCCCCTTGGTTATGAGACCTATCCTATCCCTCTATTTTATGATACCGAAGAGCCAACAAATATTTAAAAAAATACCATTTTATTTTTAAAATCAAACTATTAAATTGTTAAAAATGTCAAAGAAGTCAAATGTTCCTCAAATATCCATCATAATGAAAACCTTGACAAAATCAAGTGTGTCTCCCTTTCCCCAAATAATGCTAGTTTTACAAATTCCATTACTTCTTTGAATGATCCAAATGAAAATGGTCAACTTCCTTCTTCCCCTCTCATTTGTGAGGAATAAATTACATGCCGATCACCTCTTTTTATCCTTTGTACCAATTTTTCTATGAGAGCTCCATTTATTTACAATGTAAAATTCATAAGAGATATTTGCTACTAAAAATTTTGATTCATGATTTTTATCTCTAATTTTTGGTTGTGTATAAATATTTACAGGCTACAAGTTATGGATACCTATATTCATATTTATTTTTTCCAATATTTGTCTAAAATTTTGAGTATATTGTGGTCATTTTTATATTGATGGATTATTATGTGAGATGATCATCGTGGTCAATAATACTATTAATATTTGTGGTATTTGAAGCTAATTATGCATGACATTCACTTTATAAATTGTTGTAGGGTCTCTTCCCTTGGTTAATTAGATCCATAAAAGTAGAGAGTAGGTCACCTCTCTTATTTTTTCCTCAAGTTATATCTACCTTTCAGGATAAATAAATTGAAGCCATATTATAATGACCAAATCTACCATTTCATTCTATTATCTTAGCCCCCTTTTTCAAAGGTTAAAAGTTGATCATCCAACACAACTATTTCATTTAAACCCTCCATCTACACCCAAACATTGATAGAGCCATTCCAAAAACTACTTCTTCTCCCCTCCTCCTTAGCCTAGGGTGCGCGAGGCAGGGGGAGGGGGGTGTTAGCCGAGAATGATGGGGCGAGAAAAAGAGTGATTAGGGCAGGCATTATTTGAGTTTGTTTTCATGGGTAAAATCTTTTATTGGTCCATATAAGTGGACTTTGTCTATGTAGGGTGGTGAGCCAGTAGAGTACTATGTTTTATTACCTCCTTGATTCAGAATTAAAATTTGTATCCATAGAAGACCACTCGAGATAAGTGTGTCCTTCATTTGATCCTTATTCTTGGGTTTCTTATCACCCTAAAGAAGATCCATCCATACCTCCATAGAGTGTTGTTGTGTGTGTTCAAATAACTTGCCTTGTGATTTGATACTTTGATTCTTCTTCTTTGTTATCATGTTTAACTAGCAATTGTGTTCTATTAATTTGTGTTGTGTTTTGTACAAGCATATATAACAAGCTATAACTACCAACCACCTTTTTTAATGCAACAATCAATGTATTATTTTCTTGGTGATTAATAAATATTTATCAATAAGCTCAAATAAAATGGATGTTATTAAAAGGAGGGAAAATATCAAGAATAATTTTAATCTTACTTCAAGATAATAATTATTTTTTAATTATATTTTTTAAATTGCATCTCAACATGATCTTGGATGTTAAGGGAATAACCATGTGTCTCAACTTGATTGAACATGATAAAGTAGAAAATGAAGCAAGCCCATTAACTCCATAGTGTTGAAGCTATAATATTTCACCATGCAGATAGTAAGGATCCTCAATGTTCACTAAAATTATAGAGACTATAGTTTTAAAGGTGTCTCCATTTCAATTACTTGTCATTTAGCCACAATAAACAAAGCCACAAGTTATGGCACTAATAATTATAAGGGGTTCATTTTGTGTCTATAACTTTAGCTATACAACTCCATTTTGAGCCCCATGTAATACTTTGGAAAAGGTCTAGACAAGAACTATGTAATGATCTCAAGTTTGAGGGAAATTGTTGTAAATTGAAAGACCTATTCACATCTGAAGTTAATGGAAATGTTGTTCATCATGGTGAAATAATAATGCACAAAAGTAGGTGATCCATTATATTAAAATTTGAATTAGTTGCACAGTGAAATGTAGAGGCTTTCAGGCATCACAAATTTCTCCATTATGAATTTTTAAGTGACCCCCCCATTTTCCTACAGGTTTCTTGATTGCTTGAACCCTTGGATAGAATTGTGATATTGTGCCAAGCGGCACTACATATGCCTCTATTTCATGGTGCTCTTGATTTTACGTTACTGCAAATGTTACATGGGGTGCTATGTTAGTTGTAAAAGTGATCTTTGTATTTATTTGAATCTAAAATTTCAAATTATGTGAATGATTTTTCTTCATAAAAAAATGTGTTTTCTTCAATCATATGTGATCAAAAGTTAATTATTCATTAGTGAACATGATCTCTGTTGTCACTTGTCATTTGATGCCCTGTGAAGTTGTTTGAGTAAACCATGCTTGAACAATGAAGAATGTTGATTAGTTGGGAGTGTGATACATTTTAATTCAAACAATTTTTAATTTCTTTGGCCTTGATGAGAGTTTATTTTGAATGGGAAATGATAAATAGATTAAGTCGACCATAAAGTTCAAAACTATTATTGTCATTAAAAGGAGGGACAATATCAAGCATCGTTTTAATCTTATTTCAAAATTAAAATTGTATTTTAAAATTATTTTTTTCAAATTTTAAAAACTAAAAATACATTCAAATAGTTTTTAAGATATAGTTTATTATTTTAAATTAGACAAACTTTTCAAAAATCTTTGAGTTGCTTTTACAACACTGAAATCTTCATATTAACCTTAAATTAAATGTGAAATTGTTCACTTCACAACACATACATTATGGAAAAAAAAGTTTTATTAATTAAAGAAAGTCACACATGAAAATATAGCAGCCCTATGTGAATTATTGTGACAAGTAACAATCACATATAGAGAGGTTCTTTCGAAATGTGGTGTAATTTATTAAGCAAGATTGTCCTCCTAAATTAAGAAGGATCCTTTTCAATATAGTGTAATTTATTAAGAATTACATATAGAAACAAGAGAGGATTCTTTTTAATACAATCTAATTTATTAAATGGGAGTGTGCTCTTACTTATCTTGAAAAGTAGCAACCACACATAAAAATTAGAGATAATCCTCTTTAATGCAACATAATTTATTAAAAAATATTATCTTTTACTTATTGTGACAAGTAACAATCATACATAGAAATTAATATATAGAAATTAGAGAAGATCCTTCTCAATACAACATAATGCAGTCTAATTTATTAAGAAGGAATGTGCTCCTATTTATCTTGAAAAGTAACAACTACATATAAACATTATAGATAATTCTTCTTAATACAACAATTACACAGAGATCAAGAGAGGATCCTTCTCAATACAACCTAATTTATTAAGCGGAATTGTGCTCCTTGAAATGTAAGCAACCATACATAAAAACTAGAGAGGATCGTTCTTAATGCAGCGTAATTTATTAAACGGGATTGTGCTACTACTATTGAGTGCTCGCTGAAAGCTGGATTCCATCACGGTATTACAATAGCTGCAATATTATAGTTATAAAAAGAAAAATGAAAATCGGTCAGCAAACTCCCTGAGAAAAAGAAAAGATTAAATGAAAAGAAATGAAAGAGCAATGATAAGTGTAGTTACCGCCGCATTTATAGTTGGGAGGGACGATTCTGCCGCAGGACTGGAGGAAGTTGCGTACTTTGGACCCATCGATGGCTGCAGCGATTGGTGGCTTTATCTGAGAACACACACACGACTGTAAATCTGTCTTTCGAATCAGCACACAACATGCATCAGAAGGAGAATATACTTGACGTATGGGAAGGCAATTATTTCTCAGACCCTGCACCTCATCTCCACATTTATCCGCTCCCACTAAATTTGGGACAACCGCCAAAAACAAAACTAAAACCGAGGAGTAGAAAAGGAGGGATTCTGTGAGTCTTGCCATTTAAATTTGGGGGGTTTTGATAGCGTTATGCTTTGCCTTCAATTGCCCATATTTATGGATAATGAGGACACTTGAAGACAAAATGAAGCACCTCCTGTTATTATTATACTGATCTGTACAGAGATCAGAGCACTTGTCTTCTTCACAATGAGACAAGCTCACTTTTCAATTTTGTATTTTATCACTAGTTAAACATTAAGTAATTGCACGTTGCCATGTGATATCAATAGAGCTCATTTTTCAATCTACTACTACTTATTATATTATTATAATAATAATCTGCTGTCCCGCGTTCAGCGCAGTTATCTTATTAACAATGAGACATGAAACTCACACATACTGATATATTTTTCTTTTGTGATTGAGTGGTTTACCTTCATTTTTCAATTTAACAATTGCACGTTTTTCATGCATCATTTAGTTTTGTGTATCTGCCATCCATGCATGATCATCTAGAGATATTCATTAAGGAATAGTGTAGAAAATTTCCAACCAGGGAGACAAGTAAAACCTAGAAACTTAAATAGAAATTAGATCAAAATTATATAATTTTATCAATGCATTTTTTTTTGGAAATATTATTGTTTTCTTTCAAAAATGTCAATTTATATTTTTGAAAATTTTTATATCTATAAAAATTGATTTGAAGATTATATTCATTTATTCTAAGATTCCAAAAACTTCACTTACTTTATCAAATACTTCACATATCTCATTGAAACTTATATCCTTCTCTAAATTCTTATCAAATCATATCAAACCAAAGAAAAATAGTAGATATACAAGGAGGTCTATGTTATCCATAAATTATTATTAATTCCCTAGATAAGAAACAAAACTGTTAATAAACTCTCAATGCCCATAAAAAGTAGTCCATGACTACAAGGTCTAATCTTAAATGACATTTTGCATTAAATTGACTGCATATAAAACAAGTGCCTTGTTCCAGCAGAAGTACCTGCCATAGTGTGAGATTGGATTGAAATTTGAACAACTGTAAAAATTAAATTCAGTTGCATTTTAAAAACTACTAAGAGACTCGATCGGATATTTTTTAATACTATTAAGAGACTTGAAATCTGAAAAACTAAAAAAGTTAGCAATAAGACAACTAGTAGTACACAGATCATAGCATGCCAACTTTCGTTATATATATCACATTTGCATATTTATATTATTTTAAAAACAACGGCAGAAACCACAGGTTGGAAGAGAGGTATGGAGAAAAGGGTATTGGCAATTGTATATTCACATTAATTTTAAAACAAATCCAAAATCCAGTGTAATTTGAAATACAATAAAATAAGACTTCACTGTACAGTTGTTGCAATATGTATCAATGTATTATGCTCAAGCTAAAAGAGCAGAGATATGCTTCTGAGTGTTTTTGAAACTAGAAAAGATAGTGGTGTGTCATTGTGCTTTGTAGCATTGCTTTGGTGAAACCTGAATTTGATCAAAAAAGAGAAATTTATGATTAGGAACTATTATCTTTTTGGAAAATAATGTAATCAATTGTATTGTGCTTGTAAAAATGTTTTCAGTAAAGAATACTTACCTTTAGAAGGATGGAGATTTTGTAGTTTGACTTGAGCTTGTGTGGCTGCTCAATTCAAAGAGGAATAAGCTTGTAGTAATTTCAATTCGGTTGTATTTAAAACTCTGTCAAGTATAGACGTACGTAAGTGATTGAAGTTTTTAATCAATCTATGGATTAATATGATTGATGATATTATTTTTGCCAATTGTGAAACTCCCTTGCATTTCTCAATTGTGATAATAGATTAATTACACTTTCTTTATTTTCTAGGTAGTTAGAGTATGTTGTGATTCTTATTGTAGGCATTAATTCAACCATTACTTATTGACCACTTTTCATCACCATGGGGAAGCCACACCCAATTCAGTTCAAGACTTCAGATCACCTACAAATTTTCAATGTTCAATCAATTTGGGGGAAATCAAATGACTATGAGGTGAGGCCTTGATGAGTTTCAACACTTAGACATTTTGAGGAAGTTATCGAGCATGCAATAGTCTTCCTGACCTCCTTTTCAACCTTCCCAGCGAAAACAAATCACTCCCAAAGTCTACAGGGGTCGAGCAGTTAAAGGAATTCATCAATTTTTAAGAAGTATTATGATGATGACTTCAAGAGTTGAAAAGTTAAACCCCGATGATATCTTGACATCTTCTTGGTTTATTCAATGCAATAGGACTTAGCCATTTCTTTTGAAGATTACCTAGTGTCATGTGTCAATCTCACAACAGTCCTGAGCCCTTTCAAATGCTTTTCAACACTTAATCAATTTTCAAAGTTGACTAATAGATCTCCATGTCAAAAAAATAATGAGTAAGCAGGTTAGTGCGATGCTTCCATGTGTTACAATCTCAACATCCCAAAACCATCTGTACAAGTTCAAAGCCTTTGAGCTAGTGGGTTAGCGAGATGATTCCATCTGGTGAGATCTTACTACTCCATGGTCCTAGGGCAGTCTGTGTAAGCCCAGTAGAAAATTCAGAGCGCACATGTCTCCCCATCTTCAAGTAGTGAAAGAAAGAAGTGCGCAAGGCACAGTTTTAAATCATGAATGTCACACTTAATGTCACACACTGATTTATCTCTAAGCTGAATAACCTTTTTGATCCATGGATTCTTATGTTTGTTAGTTGATTGATTACTATTTAATTAAGCTTTATGTCATATGTTGTTATGGGAAAATAATATATTGCTTAGATTACATGATTAAATTACTATGAGTTAGTTGTACTTGTATATTCTTTACATTATGATCATGTTGTTAGTTTATACAATAGTATTTTATGGATATATGATAATATTACATACTAACTACCTTCTTTGTCATGAGGTGGATGCAGGATAGATTCATCCCTCGGAGTGTGATGCAGGGAGAGCATCATCGGAGAGGGTGGTGTAGATGGAGATATTATGGAATGACAGAAGAAAAAATAGATACCTACGTATACACCACCTTAGAATAATATGTTTTTGATTATTGTTTATATTATGATAGCTATAATATGTCTTTTGCATTATCTACATTTAGATGACTGCTAGTAAACTTTTGTTGTGGTTTTTTTATGGTTTGATGGTTACATTAAACTGATTACATGATTTCATTTATGATTGCAGTACATAGGTAATGTTATTCTATGATTATGTTATTTGATGTTTATTGTGATGTTGAACTTACTGCTATTTATGATTTACTAGAATGTCTTTAAAATGTCTTAATTCTTTGGTTGTTTTAAAATATATTTGATAAAAATCATTGTATTTGATTAAGGTTATAACGTGCTATAGTCTGTTACATTGATTTTAATAAGTGTCACATTATCATTTTTAGCTATAATGTTGATAATCCTTATTAAGTTATGTCAATAATTATTATTGAAATCCTATGATCTAACCTTAGATAGAGGGGGTCAAATGAATTGTCAATAGTCTTATGGTTTGGTATACTTGAGGATTATCAACATCATTTAAAGTGATAGTGTTAGTGTACTTTGTAAATTTGACACACATGCAAGTATTAAGTCAAATAAAATGAAGATATTTAAAGTATTAAAATAATGTTTGTTTAGTTATTTTGGAACACTCGAAATAATTAAGGATTTTTGTTTAGCTCTAACTTGAGTTAACATGGATTAAGCAAACCAATTTATGGATAATAGGGTTTTTACATGATGAAAACAATGACAAACTATGAGTTTTGATAATTTCAGTTACATGAATTGATTGGGTGAGAAATCTTGGGGGGGAAGAGAGACAATAAGGAGGCAGAGGGAGGTCAGAAGGTGACACGACATGACACTACAAGGAGAAGGAAGAGTGAGCAAAAAGAAGGGGTGGAGAATTATTCTAAAATAAATATTACAAAGTTGGAAGCTATACTGAGGTTGGTGATGTAAGTCCATTTTTGTTTTGTTGAACCGAGGAAGTTCTGTGTATAGTTATCTTACTAAGGTTTTGGGTAATTTCCTTGCTATGTATTTTTATAGATATAGATTTAGCCTTGTGGATGGCTTGGCCATCCATAGAACTAAATCTATATCCCAAAAATCCTTCAAATTTGATGAATAGGATTGTGTGTAGTTATTATGGTGGGATAGAATTTAACTTAGTGTGTTCACTATAGACTCAAGACATGAAATTTTGATTGTTGTAGTTAGGTTTCTATATATATATATATATATATATATATATATATATATATATATATATATATATATATATATATATATATATATATATATATATATATATATATATATATATATATATATATATATATATATATAAGGTTGTGTATATTGTTTAAAACCCTAAGCTCATATAAATATGAAACTTAATGTTTATATGAAATATAGCTACACACAAAAAAATTCCCTAGGATGGCATGATTTTTAACATCCATTCCATACATAAAACAACTTACACAAGCCTATATATTTCATCCTAGGGAAATCAAAAACATTTACACAATGCATTATATATATAAGCTCAGGGTGTTGAATAGACACAACCTATTTTATATGAGCTTAGGGTTTTAAACAATATACACAGACTGTGTATATTGTTTAAAACCCTAAGCTCATATAAAATAGGTTGTGTATATTCAACACCCTGAGCTTATATATATAATGGATTGTGTAAATGTTTTTGATTTCCCTAAGATGAAATATATAGGCTTGTGTAAGTTGTTTTATGTATGGAATGGATGTTAAAAATCATGCCATCCTAGGGAAATTTTTTGTGTGTAGCTATATTTCATATAAGCATTAAGTTTCATATTTACATGGAACTCTTTTATTTTGAAGAGACCGTTACACCTATTTAGGGTATAGGCTGAGTATTCATGTCATTAGTGTTCTAGATTTGCACCCTAGCTGAGAAGGGGATTGTTCAGTTCCTCTTACTTAAATGCAATCCAACATGGGATTGATCCTAGGATATGGGTATTATAATAATGGATCATACCTCCAGATAAGGCTGAATTCCTTTTAGATCTATCAATTATACTAAACCTAAACTAACACTTGCTTGGAAAAAGGAGAGGGAGACTCTAACAATAACTTATGCAAGCATGTAAAAGAGGTGATGTACCAATGATTCAATCACTCAAAATCACACAAGACACACTATAGGATACATTAAAGACTAAATAAAATCATCCCCACATAAATATTTGACAATAAGGCATTGATCAGTTATCAAAATAACATGAGAGGGCAAATATTCACTTTCAAGCTAAACAACAAACTATAAATTGCACTTATAATGACTTGTGAGAGATACTAAGAACTTCAAGAAGGTGAGAAAACTTACACATAGACAAGGAACGTACATTCACTTAACCAAATTACATGAAATCATAAGACACACTTCAATCTAGCTTGAAAAATAATGGAATTCAATGTTTATTGTATCAAAAGGTGTTATCGTATAAATCTTGGTAGAGTTTTGTCATACCAAAAAGAGGGATCGATTTCAAGGCTTAAAAGCCTATGTTTATAGAAAAGGGAAGGAGAGAAAAGGTTGTGTATTGAAAGAGGCCCAACCACTTTCCATGAATTAGCACCAATTCAAGGACACCAAGTCATGATCTTATGAAGAAAGAAGGTCCTTGTAAAAGAATTGAATGCTCAATTGGTCTTTATCTAATTACTAGGTCACTTTTTGGGACTCTATGCCATCTTTACTTGATCCCCTTATGAGGACAAAATCTTCATATCTTGGAACTGACAGAGCCATGCTTGGTTTGCTATAGGTGGTGGTTTTTTTAGGGTATGACCATATCCAAGGATGAGACGCTTCTCTATTAATTATAAATATCTACCCCTATTTAGGAAATAAACCCAGGTCTATTATAGATGAAAACCAATGAAAATATTAGTTTTCCCATAATCTCAATGTCAACAAATGAAACTTTCCAGGTGTTTGATCTCAATTTGTCAATAAGCCACCACCTTTTTGGTATGTGTTAGGTCTAAAAGACCTATTTTATTTCTATAGAGCTCTGCTAGCAATGTTTGGTCCTAATGGTTCAACCTGGCTGATGCTCAAGCATTGGTCCCTTTGTATTTACTATATTGGGTTAAAAAACCACTTCTTTGACCTTTATCGAAAGCTTCCTAGCTCACCTTTTTTTGATCAGCTATCAAAAATTGACTCAACCTATTGACATTTTGACCCATCTTGCACCATTGATCTTGATCAGTATGAATGAATGCAAACCTTTGATCCTTTTCTAGTCTAACACACTTGTGCCAATTATCACTCATGCATTTGCCTTTGAGATTCACTTACCCATTTGAATTTTTGTTCACTGTTAGATCTAAATCCATGATTGAACATGAACCATTAGATTTGCCTAGACCCACTATCCTATCAGTCACCACTCACCATTGGATCTCCTTCTAATTTGAATGCCGATCATTGATATTAAATATTTTAAATCAAACAACTACTTCATGAGGTTGTACTTTGACATCTACGTGCCTATATTTAGCATCCACATGAATGTATTTGACGTCCATGTGACTATCACTCAAATATTTGAAAACTAATGGTCTTTTGTTATGTTTTAAATTTGACACTCGCATAATCATCAATTATCATCCATGCGAATGTTGATGATGTCTGAGAGATTGTTAATCTTTGGACCCCTATGGATGATTATTGAGCTTTACTTTGACATCTATGTAAACATCTCCAAGATATTTGAAATCCAATGGCTATTTATTATGCTTGAATTTGACACTTTCATACCCATCATCTCTTTGTTGGATCAACTTTGTCGAAACAAATAATTCTATTAGAGCTTTTGCATTGGGAATTTTGTCTCAAAACTATTTCATTAGGCTTTTTATTTCACCCACTTTCCTTGAAAGAAATAAATATTTAGAACTTTTGTTTTGGACAATTTGTCTGAAAGAATCAAGTCTACGGGGTTCCTATTTTGGATAATTTATCTAAAAGAAATTAGTCTTCAAGGAAATTATTACAGAACAATTTTCTCTAAAAAATACTTATGCCTTAGACATTTTATCCAAAATAATTAAGACTTGGAAAAATAAAAGCTTGAAATATTTTCTAAGGACTTAACCAAAAAAGGTTTGCACTTAACTTTTTTAATCCTGAAGGCTCTTCTATACTTGTGATTGAATTTGACACTTGCTCAAATGAATTTTTAATGATTGTAAAATTTTTCCTTGACCTTTGATCTACTTGAATTCACCATGAAACCTACTCAATAATCTTCTCTTTACTCCATAGACCTGTCCCTCTAATATTGACAAAATACACTAAGTAAACTTAAAGTATTTTAAAATATTTTCAATCTGCATGTGATCCTTGGATCACTTATTCCATAAAAAAATCTATTCAATCCTTTCTCCATACTTGATCTTCATGACATTGCACTACATTCAGGAAAGTTTGCTATGTAGGCTAGAAATTGGCTGACATCTTTGGTGACTCAAGTGGACAACATGCCTGTTATGTTTGAGAACTCAGACCATTTACATGATATATGGACCATTTATATATAATACATTTTTTCCATGACTGTAACAAACCACTTGAATAAAAACACAAAAGAATTCCACCAAAATAAGGAAACTACTTAACAAAGAAAATGTGCAAATAAAACACTTATTTGGGTCGCTGGTGTTATAGCTGAAGTGGTAAATCATAGGAAAGGTTATTAGCTTAAGTGGGAGCTATGGGAGAAGAAATCAAATTCAGAGAGGAGAAGTTTGATGGTAAGAATTTTGGTTTGTCTTCCCTTGGAGGGGAAAAGAGGACAACCTACAACTGAGTGATGCAGATTAGACATTACTTGATAGGAAGGAATTGGGAGCCATACGGTTTTTCCTTGTATCTTCTATTGCATTCAACATTGTAGATCAAATAAATACAAAGGATATCATGGATAAACATGGAAAGTTGTATGAGAAACCCTCAGCTTCAAATAAATTATTTCTGATGAAAAGATGGTTTAATATGAAAATGTCTGAGAATGGTTCAATTGCTAATCATTTATATGATTTTAATATGGTTGTAAGTATGCTCACTTTTGTTAGAATTAAGTTTGATGATGAAGTTATAGCTTTGTTAATTTTGTGTTCTTTGCCTAATAGTTGGGATAGTTTGGTTATGTTGTGATTAATGCAGTCCCTGCAAAGGGAAGCTTGAATTTTGAGGATGTTGTAGGTGTGATTCTTAACAAGGAGATGTGAAGGAAAAGCACTGGTGAATCATCTTTAGGTAATGCTTTGTCTATTGATACTAGAGGGAGGAAAAAGGACAAGAACAAAGGAAATTGTGAAAATTCAAAAGGTATATCTAAAATTAAGATGATATGCTAGCATTGTGGGAAGAGTGGACACTCAAAGAAGGATTGTTGGTCACTTTGGGATAAGAAGGGAAACAAGGAGGAAATGAATGAGGTAAATGTGACATTAGGTAAAGCAAGTTAGGATGCCTTAATTATTTCTATAGATAATTTTAGTGAGTCTTGGGTATTAGATTTAGGGGCTTTTTTTCATGCCACCCCACATAGGCATTATTTTTTTGATTATGTTCAATCGAATCTAGGACATGTATATCTTGGTGATGATGAACCATATGAGATAGTAGAGAAAGGTTCTATTTAGGTGAAAATGCAGAATGGGAACACATGGCTACTTAAGGATGTCAAACATGTGCCTATGTTGAGATTAAATTTGGTTTCAATGGGGAAATTAGGCATTGAAGGATGTTTAGTTATGTTTACTATAGATTCTTGGAAAGTTACCAAAGGATCTCTTGTGATTTTGAGAGGTAAGAAAGTTGGTAGTTTATATTTGACTAGTAGTGTTGATTCTTGTGATTTATTTTCTACAGATGGAGATGCAACTATGTGGTACTACAAGCTTGGTCATATGAGCCATAAGGGCATGGAGATCTTAAAGGATAAGTTGCTTGGATTGAAATATCTAGATCTAGACTTCTGTGAGAATTGTGTGTATGGAAAATAGAATTGGATTAAGTTCCTACAAGTTGGACCCACAAAGAAAGAACACAAATTAGAGTCGATACATTTAGATGTATAGGGACCAATTCAGGTATCTTCTATTGGTGGTTCTAATTATTATGTCACTTTTATTGATGATGCAACTAGGAAATTTTGGGTTTATTGTATTAAAAATAAATTTGATGTATTTGACACTTTTAAGAAGTGAAAAGCCTTGGTTGAGAATGAAATAGGTCTTAAATTGAAGTGTCTTAGATCAAAAAATGGAGGTGAGTATTATAATAATGCTTTTTTTTATTATTGTTCTAAAAATGAAATTTGTATGCAAAGGATGGCTCCAAGAACTCCACAATAGAATGGGTTTTTGAAAGGATGAACAGAATAATAATGGAATGAGCTAGGAGCATGAGGTTACATGTAGGGTTGCCTTTACATTTTTGGGTAGAAGCAACTAACATGATAGTATATCTGATTAATAGAGGACTTTTTATGCCTTTGGATGGAGGCATTTCTGATCAAGCTTGGTCTGGTAAGAATGTTGATTATTCTTTTCTTAGAGTCTTAGGATGTGAGGCTTTTGCCCTCATCAAGAAAGAGAATAGGACCAAGTTATAGGCTAAATCAGAGAAATGTACCTTTGTTGGTTATGGTGAGGATGACTTTGGTTTCAATTTATGGAGCATTAAAGATAAGAAAATATTTTGGTCTAGAGATGTAGTCTTTAATGAGAAAGTCATGTATAAAGATTAGTTACAAGAATAGCAATAGAAAGAATACACAATATTGGATGACATTGCAAATAACAAAGTATCTAATGAATCAATTCAAGAATATTCTACACAAGGACCCCAAAGTCCTATGGTAAGAAAATCTTCTAGGGTAATAAAATCACCTGAATAGTTTTCTCTTTCTTTGAATTATTTGTTACTCATTGACAATGGCAAACTAGAGTGTTATGAAGAAGCAATGCAAGTAGATGTCAGGATGAAATGAGAACAAGCCTGGATGAGGAGCATAGATCTCTCATGGAGAACCAAACATGGGATTTGGTAAGGCTACCCAAGGGCAAGAATGCATTTACAAACAAGTGGATCTTCAGAATAAAAGAAGAGGATCAAGGGAGAAAAATGTATAAGGCCAGGATGGTGGTTAAGGGGTTTGCACAAAAATTAGGTATTGATTTTAATGAGATTTTATCTTATTGTAAAAATGACTTCTATTAGGATTGTACTTGGTTTAGTTGTAGTTGAGGATTTGTATTTGAATAGTTATGTGTGAAAACTACTTTTCTTCATGGTGATTTGGATGAAGAGTTGTATATGAAGTAGCCACAGGGATATGAGTTCAAGGGAAGGAATACTTTGTGTGCAGACTAAAGAAGAGCTTGTATGGCCTGAAATAAGTTCCACAACAATGGTATAATAAATTTGATTATTTTATGTTGGAACAAGAATATCAATGGTGTAATTCTAACCATTTAGGATACATCAAACATTTTGATGATGGTTCCTTTATTATTTTATGCTTGTATGTGGATGACATGTTAGTTACAAGAAAGAACATACAACATATTCATATGCTCAAGAAATAACTTAGTGACTCCTTTTCTAAGAAGTATTTGGGTGTTACAAAGCAAATCTTTGGTATGAGTATTACTCATGATAGGAAGGAGAGGAAGCTAGTTTTATCCTAATTAGATTATGTGAAGAGAGTATTGGAAAGGTTTAGTATGTTGGATGCTAAATCAATTAGTACTCCTTTGGTAGGCCACTTTAGATTATCAAAGGAGTAGTGTCCCAAGACAAAATCTTAAGATCTCCAAAGTACCTTACTCATCAACAGTTGGTAGCTTGATGTATGAGATGGTTTGGACTAGGCTAGATATTGCCCAAGTAGTGGGAATTATGAGCAGGTATATGATTGATCCTAGTTATGAGCATTACCAAGTAGTTAAATGGATTCTTCGATATTTGAGAGGAACCATGGATTTTGCATTATGTTATGGTGGATTAGATACCACTTTTTGTGGTTATGTGGACTTGAATATGGCAGGGGATATTGATAGCAGGAGGAGTATGACAAGGCATATATTTACTATTAGAGATACAATGATTAGTTGGATTTACAGGATATAGAAGGTTGTGGCTTTGTCAACCACAAAGGCAGATTATGTTATTGCCATAGAGGCTAGTAAGGAGGTGATTTAGTTATAGGATTTGTTTCAAGAGTTGGGGGATGAGTAAGAAGTTGGGAGACTACACAGTGATAATCAGAGCGTTATTCATTTGGCAAAGAACTTTGACTTCCCCTCGAGGATGAAACACATTTAGTTACGTTATCAATTCATCATGATAGCTTTAGAGGAGAACTTGGTGAAGATAGATAAGATTCATACTAGCAAGAATCTTGTGGATATGATGACCAAGGTGGTCATATTGGACAAGTTGAGACTATGTTCAGATTTAGTTGGCCTTAGTGGTCATGGAGTAGTGATAGATTCTTTTCAAGATAAAGGGTCTCC
The DNA here is from genome assembly GCA_037957365.1 of Torreya grandis. Lineage (NCBI taxonomy): Eukaryota > Viridiplantae > Streptophyta > Pinopsida > Cupressales > Taxaceae > Torreya > Torreya grandis. The sequence continues at coordinate 1,770,531 of JARHVA010000605.1, read as the reverse complement.
AACTGGGAGATTGGTATCATTCATTTCCTCTATGTTTCCCTTCTTATCCTAAAGTAACCAACAATCCTTCTTTGAGTGTCCACTCTTCCCACAATGCCATCATATCATCTTGGCTTTAGATCATGATTTAGATCTACCTTTTGACTTTACATGGTTGCATTTGCTCTTGTCCTTTTTCCTCCCTCTAGTATCAATAGACAAAGCATTACCTAAAGATAATTCACCATTGTTTTTCCTTCACATCTCCTCACTAAGAATCACTCCTAAAACATCCTCAAAATTCAATCTTCCCTTTGTAGGGACTACATTACTTGCAGCCATAACCAAACTATCCCAACTATCAGGCAAATAACACAAAACCAACAAATCTCTAACTTCATCATCAAACTTAATTCCAATAGAATTGAGCATACTTAAAACTATATTAAAATCATTTAAATGATTAACAATTGACCCATTCTTAGACATTTTCATATTAAACAATCTTTTCATAAGAAATTTTTTATTTGAAGTTAAGGGTTTCTCATACAACTTTCCAAGTTTATCTATGAGATCCTTTGTAGTTATCTGATCTGCAATGTTGAATGCAATAGAAGATGCAAGGCATAACTATATGGATTTCAATGCCTTTCTATCAAGCAATGTCTAATCTACATAACTTATAACTATAGTTTGTCCTCCTTTCCCCTCTAAGGGGAGTTGAAGTTTTTTCTAATACAAGTAATCTTCCATCTACATTTTCCACAAACCAAAATTATTACCAGCAAACTTCTCCACTCTGAATCTGATTTCTTCTCCCATAGCTCCCACTCAAGCTAATAACCTTTCCTATGATTTACCACTTCAGCTGTAACACCACCAAAGCTCTGATACTAGTTGTAAGGAATTAAGTGAATATAAACTAAATTTAATCCACAATAAAATCATAGAAACTAAATTCTAAATTTGTGAAAATCAAAATTAATTATGTGGAAACAATTCCTTCAATCACAGTTTAAATGAAAGCATAAATGGAGAGAATAAAACTAGTAAAAAACACATAACATAGATATATTGTGGTTCACCCAATGTGGGCTACATCCACCAAGAAAGTTCTCAAATAACACAACAATCTAAAATAAGATTACAATGAACTCTCATAGAAATAGAAAAAATATTCTGTTGAAAATTTTGCACAGAAAAATACACTTTCACCTGCACCTTCATAATATTGTATCTCATAAGATGATATGCCACACCTTGTAAATGAACACCTGTACTTTAACTCTATCTCTCAAAAGCCACATCTACAAATAAAAATCATCAACAAGCTCTAAAAGGTCACTCCACACCCTGTATAAATAACAAATGATGTAGAAATCCATCCTCCAAGAAGAAACTCACCATCCTCATCAAGATAAACCTTATCCACCTAGGAAACATGCCATATGCCACCTCACCAATCATATCTAGATGTCCCATGAGAAGAAACACACCATTCCTCTCCAAATGGCATAACTTCCAAAGAGGACGTCCAACCCACTCCCATAATACATCAAAGAAATTATTAAATAGAACATTTAATAATTTTCTCCTCCTAATGTATCATATAAATTATTAAATAGATCATTTAATAATTTTATCCTCATAATACATCATATAAATTATTAAATAGATCATTTCATAATTTTCTCCTCTAAAAATCATTTAATAAACAATTAATTTCCTAGAAAGTAAGGAAATCAATCCCACTTCCAACAAGCATGGAAGTCAACATGAAAATTATTAAATATGAATTTAATAATATTCACCCACATGAGGAGTAAAAAAAAAATGCACTCCCCACATTCTTGGATCTCTCTAAGCCCCCAAAATGTACCATCACGGTCAATGTGATATCCCCAAAGGGCTCCACACTCAACAAAAAAAAAAAAAACTAATGTTTTTGAAGACAACACTTGGAGGAAATAAAATAAACTAATTATGTATAGGGAATTTAGCTTTCTCAATAGTAGTGTTTCAGATGTATCCCATTGACTAGGATATGAAGCTCCTTGCGATCCATTTTTGAAAGTTGAAAAATATTGTGGGATTTACAGTAGGAGATCATATATGGATCACTCTAAAGAGAGTCAAATTTTGTTTGCCTTCTTGGATTAGCTCTATCCTCATCCCACTTGAGGGCCAAATCTCCTTGAAAACCTCTAGAAGAAGTTCCTTTGTCAAAAGATATCTTCATCATTGCTTGATGGACCTCTATAGTTGACATGGACTGATGCCTTGTGTCTTCTAGCTCCATGAGCACAGTATATCTAATTTCCATTGGATCATTCTCAAAAATATCAAGTTGATACGTTAGTTCCAAAGAAGGGAATTCAAGAGAAATAGGCATTCTTGCTTCCTTACCATATACTAGCTTGTATGGAGAATTGGCTATTAAGATTTTATAGGTGATCCTATCAGCCCATAGAGCTAAATTTAATTTGAGATTTCATGACCTCTAATTATCTTCAACAATCCTCCTAATGATCTTCAATGAATTCTTGTTAGTGGACTCAGTAAGGTCATTGCCTTATGGGAAATAGTTTGATAAGAGACAAAGAAAAACACTATGTTGAACTACCCACTAACTGATTTTAGACCCTACAAAAGCCATACCATTGTCAAAAATGATGGTTGAAGAGATTCCAAACTTGGTGATTAAAACTTCATAGAATTATATAACATTGGTTTCATTGGCTTCTTTCAATGCCACTACTCCTATCCATCTAGTAAAATAATATGTGGAAGTTGGGATCCATTTGTGTCCTGAGATCGAAGGGGGTTTAATGAGACCAATAAACTCCAATCCCCATTGGACAAAGGGTTTAATAATTAAAATTGGTTGGATAGGTAAGGTTTCAATATTAACTTTCCCAATAAACATAGTAGATTATCTACATTTCCTAGTCCATGCATGATAGTCACCAAATATACTTGGCCAATAATAGCCACCTCTCATGATCTTGTGGTTTGTGATCCTTGTTGAATAATTACCTCCACCATGTCCATCATGGAACTGGTCAAGTGATCTCTATGTTTGACTTGGCTCTATGCACCTTAAAAACATGCCATTCATATCCTTTTTGAACAACACATTATCAACAAGAGGAAAAGGAATTGACTGCAATCTAAAATATCTCCTCTTTAAAGGGGTTAGATGAAAAGGATAAACACCATCTTTTAAGTATCTTACCATATATTGAAACCATCTAGAAGGTGAGGTGTGATCATTTGTAACTTTTTCATCATTTGACACCATAACCACCCCATTTGCCTCTTGTAAGTCTTGGGCTAGATGTTCACAAATTACTTTGCCTCTAATCAACTTTGTGACCTTGATCTTAATGTCATATTTCATGAATTTGGTTATCCAACCAGCTCTTTTGTCATTTATATCTTTATTCAAGATAAAATCCTTGACACTTGCATGTGCAACCATCAAATGTATCTTATTATTGGACAAGTATCCAAACTTCTTAAGAGACCTTATAACTAAAAGTGCATTCTTCTAAACAAAATAGTACCATGTTTCATACTCTTTTAATCCTTAACTGAATAAGGCTATTGGTTGTTCCAAAGTCTCTTGATTTTGCTGCATGAGGAAACCTAAAATAGTGTCAATATTAACATAGATATACAAGAACAAATCCTTTGTGAAATCAAGGTTTAGAAGTGTAAGAGCACTTGATATAACTTTCTTTATCTCTTCAAAACTTCTTACTCCTTATTTGGACCATCTGAAACTCTATCCCTTCTTTAGCATGGCTATGATTGGCCTAGCTAAAGTAGAAAACTTTGAAATGTATCCTCTTATGAAATTGATCTTGCCTAGAAAGCTTTGCAAGGATTTCTTGTGTTTAGGCAAGGAAAGTTCAAGAATTGAATCTATCTTATTAGGATCTATACTCATACCATGCTTTGAGATCACATATCCAAGAAGCTTACCTTCATAAACTGAAAAGACACATTTTTTGGGATTTAAAGATATCCCAAACTAACTACATTTTTTAAATACTTGATTGAGGTGGATCATGTACTCAGCTGCATTATCAAAGAATACTATTATGTCATCCAAATAAATAAGTATGAACTTGTTAAGGAGACCTTGGAATGCCATATCCATGGCTTTTTGAAAATTTTCTCTAGCATTAGATGAATCAAATGGCATCATTCTATATGTAAATGTTTCCCACTTTGTGGTGAAGGTTATTTTGAAATAGTCTTCTTCTTTGACCAAAAATTGGTTATAACCACTATATCCATCCAATAAGGAGAACCTTTTTCAACCTACAATTAGTTGTAGAATTTGTTCCATAGATGGCAATGGATGGTTATATTTAAGGGAAGCCTTGTTCAAGTCATGAAAGTCAACACATAGTCTAATATCACCATTGTTTTTCTATATTGGAATAATATTTACCACCCAAGTTGAGTGCTTAATTGGAAATATTATAGCTAACTAAATGAGATTATAAGTCTCAACTCTCATCAAAATTTCAAGTTTTGGGTTAATAGACCTTTGTCTTTATCTGACTAGCCTAGTCTCATCCTGTAACTCAATGGTATGTTAATATAGACTTGAATCAAATCCTTTAAGGTCACTCTACTGCCATATAAAGACATCTACAAAACTTGAACATAACTTAATAAAAGTTTCCTTCTCCAAAGATGTGCAAACTTTTCCCAACTTTAAGCTCTTACTAGTTGCAATCTCCACATTTGTATAGTGTTCTTCCTTGGTTGATAAAGAAAACTTTTATTTTCTCAATTTATCATCTCTATTGAATATGTTTTAAAGGGTGACCAACCCTTTAGGAAACTTATTTGTCTTCAATTGCATAATCTGGTCACCATATTGCCACAAGTGCTTGTCTTGGTCCCTTGAGGAGAATTTAGCTTCCTCTTGTAAGAACTTGACAATCTAACTATCATCTTCAAACACTTGCCAATTATCATGGTTATATGGGATAGAAGGCCTTACAATCACTTTGATGTGTGATTGAACTTTTTTTTTTTTTTATTGTCATTTAGGATACTGAATTGTGATCCAATAACATCCAACCTATCTACATGTTTGTTCTTATTTCTTGTATGGCACAAATATTGCAAGATTGAAATTCTTCAAATAAGTTCCATAATATATGCTTATATGACCTAAGCAATGGATTATTTCATACATTTATACCTCTTACTTGGTGAACTACCAGTTTACTATCACCAAAGACTTGTAAGGTACTTGTTGAGTTGTGGAGCTAAAAGCTTCACTAATGAGCCAATGTGGAGGTTGCTAGGTTTACACAGTAACCGACATCGGTTAGGGGTCAACTAGCATTAGTTATCTTCAACTACACAGTAATCAACATCGGTTAGGGGTCGGCTGGCATCGATCATCTTTAGACCGACACCAACTTTTGTGCATTTCTAATTTTAGGAGGTTCTATTTTTAGATTACTATTATTAGACGAATAGATTTGAGCCTTTGATTTCAGAGGTGGATCTAATGGTAGCAAATGCATGGCTCATGAAACCCTAGTGTTGTAGAATACTATATAATAGGGTTAGATCCTCATAGTATGTAGGAGAAGACAACTCAGTAACTGAGTTGATTGTAATTGATTGAGAGAGAGAACTCTTGAGGGAGAATTACTGTACATCTACGAGGTGTGAGGAGAGAGAGATTTCTCCATTGTATTTCCTTCTAGAAGAGTTTAATACACATTGGTTGTTTCTTGTATCTCCTATTATTTGTTGTTTCTGATTTCTAGTTACTTATTACTTTTGGTTTCAATTTCATGTTTAGTTGCTTATACAAAAGTAATCAATTGTACTCTAAGATCCTAACAGTACTAACCTTCATCTTTTTTGCCCATTGTAAACTATGCACTAGTGCTTCATATTCAGCAACATTATTGAAACAACCAAACTAAAACTTGAGGGAAGAAAAATACATTTTATTGGCTAGATAAATTAACATCATTCCAACTCCAATGCCATGTTTTTTTCTTTATCCATCAAAGTATAGTTTCCACAGGCCATCACTAGGTTGATCATCTTTAATCAATCCTAGAATTGGTGTAGCATTTTCATGAAGGTAATAGACTACAAAGACTTCTTATTTAATTAACTTTTAGGAATCATTATTATGAAAATAAGAGGCCCATTCATCAAGGAAAAGATTTGGAACTCCATCTAGAGGTGATTCAGTTTCCATGTCATAATTTTCTTGTACCTTGTCTGAGATAACACAATTAGTGTTCACCATACTTGGCATTTATGGATCCAAATGAAATCTTACAATAGGTTCATAATGTATTTTTACCTTAGTACCATACATGGTCTTAAACATTAAATATTTTCAATAAGCTGACAAATATCCTCCAATATTTGAAGTAAAGTCCCTTAACAGACACATGGAAAAATAGGGAGGTAAGTCCACTACTACTACATCTTGTTGAATAGTAACATTGGGAAAAGCATGCAATGTCAATTTTATATCCTTGATTATGCCTACTATCTTTTTTGGTGACCCATCCAATTATAATACTCCCTTGGTATTCAGATCATAGACAAGACCCAACTTGTCTGTAATTTACTTGGGCATGACAGTGCTACTAGCTCCACTATCTACCATATAATTATGGAATAAAAAATCACCAACTATTAAAGAGAGATAAAAAGGAGGGGTTTTTATTGACTGGACATTGTTTTGTTCACCTTTTCATATTATGTACCTATTGATCAAGTTTTTTGGTGGGATGATCTAAATTAACCAATACAACTCCTTATTTTTCAACTAGTTCTTTAGACACCTTAAGAGCTAAAATCTCTTGAATGAGCAAGTATTTTTGCCCTAGAATAGAAAGGGAATCCCACATTCTAATGCTAACATTTGATTTATTCATTTGATCTATTATGTTGAAAGAGGCTCCACTAACCCTTGGTTGCAACTTTTGAACAACTGGTTGTTCTCTAATTAGATGCATTTAGGGAACCTCCCTACCTCTACATTCTAGTTCTTCTATGTTATAGGGATAATAGGTTGATACTTGACACTTTTGGGAACAATGTTAGGAACACTTGATGTGTTGCTCACATCTTGAGCTTCCTCAACTACTCTTCTTTTAGCTCTAGTCAAATCTGCAACTTGACTATTTGTGTTTCTAGTTTCACCAACTTGATTGAATGCATTATGATCATATAATGTTAATTAACATTGATGACATTAGGATCCCCTAGAACTTGTTGATCCTCTCCTTAGGATGCCATATTCATGTTTTGATACTAACCACTTTGAAGAGAGAACTCTTCTTGTGTCATTTGTGGCATAGTAATATTCTATGATATTAAGGCTTGGTTTTGAGAGTCATTTGGAATAAATGGATGCCAACCTGAATCTTGCATCAAGTTATTTTGAGAAATAATAGATTTTTAACTAGAAGGTACATTAGGACCAAGGGATGGATATGCCTTAGTTTATGCTATGTCCCCTTGGTTCTGGTAAGGTTACCAATTATCCTTGAAACCTTGTAAGGATATATTTGATTATTGAAGGACTGATAAGTGTTCTAGTTTTCCTATCGATAAGACCTACCTTGGTATTTTTGTCTCTTGAGTTGAACAATCTCATTTCCAAAAGCTTGTAGCATAATTTTTAGATCTCTAATCTCACTAGCTTGATTAGAAGGGGCCACAACTTGGGTTTTTGAAGATGAAATAAAAGATATAGATGGGATATGAGGAACTTGATGGGAAAGAATATGTTTTAATTTTGGGAATATGGGCATTATAAGCCTTGGAGCAAGTTTACCAGCTTGTATCAAGCTATTTTCTGCTCTTATTGTAAGTTCATAGGCATTTGGCAAAGTATTACCACCCATGGAATCTATCATGACACTAATATCAAAATTTAGATCCTTTAAATAATATAAAACTGCATACTCTAGAGATGGTCTAACCAATGTAGGGATCCTAATCTAAGTCTTTTAGAATCTAAGATTAAAATCAGACGTGAACTCATGGGGTTACCTTTGTATGGTATTTAGTTGTTCAACCAAAGATAGATGATCAGAATTATCTTCAAAATATCTAACTAAGGCTACACCTAACTCATCCCAAGTAGAAATTAAGGTCAAAGAAAGATTCCTATACCATTGAAATGGTTTTCCTTTGAAGAAGACAATAAATAGTCTGATAGCCACATTAACTTGAACAATATTATGAATAGAACATAGGTTGAAAACATCTTGAATATGCTCAATAGTAGAAGTTTTATCCCATTCTCTTAAGAAGAAAGGGATATTCTTTAAGGCAAACATAATGATGTCATCATATTGGGCTAAATTCAAGGGACCACCCCTATTAAATAGAACAAACACTTTGTTCCTAACAACCATTTGGGTAAAAGGGATTTGGCTTATGGGGACAATAGTTTGGACTAAAATAATATGATGAACAGGAGGTGAAAATTTATTTTTAAGATAAGGTCTAGTCTTATTAAATCTTTCTTTTTTGTAAGAAGTAACAAGTAGCGCAATGAATCCAAAAGGAATACCTTTATTTGATGACCTTGTTGTAACCTTTGGCATGAAAAAACTATCTAAAAACTGATATGAGCTATTCAACTTGAAGGATCTTCAAATTTTGATGATGGTAGATGTCTCCTTTTACAATTCCTTCTTCTCAATCTTCAAACTTCAATTATGCCAAGGAAACTAAGTTCCACCAGGCATGCCAAAACTATTGGTGTTATAGATTTATACCCTAGTTGAGAAGGGGATTGTTCAAGTCCTCTTAACTAAAATCTAATCCAACATGGGACTGATCTTAGGATGTGGGTATCCTAATAATGGATCATACCTCCAAACGAGGCTGACTTCCTTTTGGATCTATCACTTATACTAAACCTAAACTAGCACTTGCTTGGAAAAGGGAGAGGAAGACTTTAACAATAAATTATGAAAGCATGTAAAAGATGTGATGAACCAATGATTCAATCACTAAAGATCACACAAGGCACATTATATAATGCATTCAAGACTAAATAAAATCATACCCACATAAATATTTCACAATAAGGCATTGATCAATTATCAAACTAACATGAGAGGGTAGATATCCACTTTCAAGCTAAACAACAAATTGTAAATTGCACTTATAATGACCTATGATAGATACTAATCACTTCAAGAAGGTGAGAAAACTCATACCTAGACAAGGAACATACATTCACTTAACCACATTACATGAATTCATAAGACACACTTCAATCTAGCTTGAAAAATTATGGAATTCAATCATTATTACATCAAAAGGTGTTACCGTACAAATCTTGATAGAGTTTTGTCATACCAAAAAGAGGGATCAATTTCAAGGCTTAGAATCATGTATTTATATAAAAGGGAAAGAGAGAGAAAGAGTTGTACATTGAAAGAGGCCCAACCACTTTCGATGGATTAACACCAATTCAAGGACATTGAGTCATGATCTTATCAAGAAACAAGGTCCTTGTAAAATAATTGAATGCTCCATTGATTTTATCCAACTATCAGGTCACTTCTCAGAACTCTATGCCATCTTTACTTGATCTACTTACAAGGACCAAATCTTCACATATTGGAACTAATAGATCCATGCTTGGTCTACTATATGTGGTGGTTTTTTGAGGGTATGGCCATGTTCAAAGATGAGACTCTCCTCCATTAATTGTAAATATCTGTTATTGTTTGGGAAATGAACCCAAGTCTATTATAGATAAAAACTAATGAAAATATTGGTCTTCCCATAGTATTAATGTTGATAGATGAATATTTCTATGTGTTTGATCTCAATTTGTCAATGAGGCACCATGCTTTTGGTTTGTGCTAGGTTTAAAAGACCTATTTTATTTCTATGGAGCTCTGTTGGTAATGTTCAGTCCTGTTGGTTCAACCTAGCTCATGCTCGAGCATTAGTCCCTTTGTATTTAATTTCTTGGGTTAAAAAAATGCTTCTTTGACCTCTATCAAAAGATTCTTAACTCACCTTTATTTGATTGGCCATTGAAAACTAACTCAACTTGTTGACATTTTGACCCATCTCGCACCATTGATCTTGATTAGTATGAATAAATGTAAACCTTTGATCCTCTACCAGTCTAACACATTTGTGTCAATTATCATTCATGAATTTGCCTTTTAGATGCTGACCTATTTGACCCTTTGGTTATCATTAGATCTAAATCCATGATTAAACATAAGCCATTAACTTTACCTAGACCCACTATCCTATCAATCACTATTTGTCATTGGATCTCCTTCTGATTTAAATGTTGACTGTTGACCTTAAATGTTTGAAATCAAATAGATACTTCATGAGGTTTTACTTTGATGTCTACATGCTTATATTTGACATTTGTGCAAATGTATTTGGCATTCATGTGACCACCACTCAGATATTTGAAAATCAATGATCATTTTATGTGACTTAAATTTGACACTCACATGATCATCAATTGACGCCAATGAGAATGTCGATGACGTCTACATGATCATCAATATTTGAACCCAAATGGATGACTATTGGGATTTAATTTTATTTCTGCATGAATCTCTTCAAGACATTTGAAATCCAATGGTTATTTACCATGCTTGAATTTTACACTTGCACACCTGTCATCTCTCTGTTGGATCAACTTTGTCAAAACAAACAATTCTATTGGAGCTTTTGCATCAGGAATTTTGTCTAAGAACTATTTCCTCAAAAAAATTATTTTGGCCACTTTTCCTAAAATAAATAAGTCTTCAGGACTTTTGTTTCAAATAATTTGTCTCAAAGAATGAAGTTTGCGGGGTTCATGTTTCAGATAATTCTTTCGAAAGAAATTTGTGTTCAGGGAAATTATTGTGGAATTTTTTTCCCAAAAGAAATACTTATGCCTTGGACATTTTTCTGAAAGAACTAAGACTTAAAAAAATAAAAAGCCCAAAATATTTCCTAAGGACTTATCCAAAAAAGGGTTTTACACTTAAATTTTTAAAGCCTAAAGTCTCTTCCAAACTTGTGCTTGAATTTGACACTTGATGAAATGACTTTCCAATGATTGTGAAACTTGTCCCTGACCTTTGATCTACTTGGTTTCACCATGAAACCTACTCAAGAATCTTCTCTCTGCTTTGCAGACCTGTCCCTCTAATATTAACAAAATACACTTTAAGTAAACTTAAAATGTTTCAAAATATATACAATCTACATGTGATCCTTGGATCACTTATTCCATCCAAAAAATTTGTTCAAGCCTTACTCCATACTTGATCTTCATGACACTACATTGCATTCAAGCAAGTTTAATATGTAGGCCAAAAATTGGCTAACAGTTATCATGGCGGGATAGACTTTAACTTAGTGTGTTTACTATAGGCTCAAGCCATGAAATTTTGAGTACTACAGTTGGGTTAAAATATTTATATATAAAGACTGTGTATATTATTTGAAACCCTAAGCTCATATAAAATGGGTTGTGTATATTCAACACCTTGAGCTTATATATAATTGATTAGGAATATATTTTAGAAACCCTAAGTTTACATATAACAGATTGTGTATATGTTTTTGATTTCCCTAAGATAAAATATATAGGTTTGTGTAAGTTATTTTATGGATGGAATGGATGTTAAAAATCATGCCATCCTAGGGAAATTTTTTGTGTGTAGCTATATTCCATATAAACATTAAGTTTTATATTTACAAGGAATTATTTTATTTTGAAGACATCGTTACACCCATTTAGGGTACATATTGAGTTTTCATGTCATTGATATTTTGGACGAAGTGGATAGATGTATTTTAGATATTTATACATACACATGCATACAAATCATTATATATGGTTGTATAATGTTTATGTGATTTGGGTAATCAGTTCAATCCCTTTTATGTTTGGAAACGTGTAACATGTTATAGAATCCTTTAGAGTATTCAATATATTTCATAAAATTAGTTGACTGAGTCAAACTTTAAACTATGAATGAGATATTTATTTGGCTATGTGTAGAATATTTGAAGTTAATCATTATGTTTGACTCTACATTGGATTAGTTTATTATATAGTTCTCATAAATCTAAGTTAAAAGTTGACTCATTTTTCATAGATTCTTGTGAGACTAGGAGAAACTTAATATTAAAATGAGTAGAAGGGGACTGAGTAAGAAATCTGAGTTTCATAGTTAACTTAGTAACTTGTTTGTCAAACATCTTGGGATGGTTTACCTATTTTAAATAAACCCAAATTATGGGTGAATGGGGGTAAACATATTTTGAATAGTTTATATTGATAATGGATTATGTCTTACAAGTAAATATAAAGGAAAAGAGAATAGGGATTTAGGTGATTAGAAATATTTATATTTGATTTTGTTATGCAAATTCCAGAATAGGTTTTTATATTAGTCTTGTTTGGACTATATGAAGTTCCAAATGAAAAAATAGAAGTTTTGAATGTATGATTGTTATATACATTATACTCTAAGGTTACATAAGGCAGTTGAATACTTAGAGCATAATGGATGCACAATTAGTTTATGACAGTATGGTAATTTTTTAAATATTTGTACAGATACATGTATATGGTATATATTTGTATGAATTAGATGTGTACATATACACATATACAACATATATTTGTATAAATGAGATGTATGGTTATGAATATGGTATATAATTATGACTATTGATTGATTTATAAATTTATAATGTAAAATACCATGATTATATGCATACAACTCATTAAATGTAAAAATTATTAATATGAAAGTTTGGATTATTGTTTAATGTGAGTTAAGGCCTAAAATATAAGACATTAAGCCCTAAAATTATTTATGACTAGATTTTTGTTATTTGAGAAATATGTACAAGGAAATAAACTATGATAAATGTTGTTTTCCATAGATGGTACTACATTTGAGTTACTTTTGAGATTTAGTAACTTGTAGACTAAGTATAAAATATACCTAGATGTTATGTTCTATTCAGGATTGTATTTGTTTACATTTATTATTTAAGTAATAAATATTTTTATTTGAGATTCATTACATACGTTTGATGGACTAAATGTATGTATTTTGATTGTTTTCACACTTAGCATGTTTTATGCTTGCTGATAAGAAATAATTCAATTGAATCTATTGGTTATGTTTTAATTAACCAAATATTACATTGATAGCACTAAATAAGCAGTGAGATGGAATTCACTAGTTTAATTAGCCTCATCAATGCAAGATGAGGGTAATCCGATCAAGTGATATGTATGAATTTCACTGATCCTTGAGATCATTAACTATTTGAAAACTTTGGCCAAATTAATGTTTTAGTTAAACATTATCATTTTATATGTTCAATTTACATGTTTGTGTGATATCATGTTTTAACAAATTTTCTTTATGGTTCACATAATGTATTAGTTATCTTACAACACATAAATACTAGATTGTCTTCCTGGATTCCCACACCGTCACGATCTACCCATCCATGAAGGGAGAGTCATTCCCTAGTTTGGATATTGTGTGGGGAATCAATGGTCTATGGTTGGTGTGGAAAATCTCTCAGATGATGTTATACCTCCCCATAACAATACTTCATTGAAGACTACACTTGAGATTATCATATGATACTTTAGTTCATTAAGCCTCATGCTCCCTAAAGCATTGTATCCTATATTATATTTGTTATTTTTATAATATTCTTGATGAAACTATAATATTTATTCATTTGTACATTACAACAGTGGCTATAATATTATCTCAACCATGGTTGGAATTATGCATTTACCTTTTGGAATATATGAAGTTAAGATGAGTAAATCAAGATTGTACTTATTTTTCTTAATTACTATCATGGTGATCATTAGCTAAATTGATTTTTACATTTTATTTATAGCTAAGCTACTTAGTGTGTTTTATTTGGATCACTAGTTAGATTTCTCATGGTGAAGTCTAATAAATGAATATGTGAAATTGATTTTTTTTTTTTTTTAAATTACACTATTCTAGTAAATTTCAATGGGGATGTTACTCTCAAGATATTAAATATATTATTCACCCTTATTCTAGGATTTCCTTGCACTCAAATGATGAATTCCCATCCAAATCATAAATTTTCACATTTGCACCCATGTAAAATGCAAATTGTGATCTAGGTTGTGCACCATTCCCTTCATAGACCATTACAAGTTCCATATGAAGGAACAGACTATAAAGACCATCAAAAGAGACTAGGAATGGAAGGATTTTGATCCTTGTGTATTTTCATAGAATATCACCCTCAATGCCCTTCACAAACTTGTAACTTCACTACATAGCCAATTCAATATGCAGCCTTTAGTGTGCACTCTCATATGTGTAGAACTCAGTGCACATAGTTCAATATGCACCTAGTCAGTTAAAGATAGGTGTTCACACTACTAGTACTTCATGATTAGGAAGATGTGAAATAACTCAAAGGTATTCTTGTGTAGTCCTACATTAATGGGCTAGTCCACATGGATAAATAGTTAGCTATGATGAATAAATATGGTAGTTGGGATCGATTGGATGTCAAAGAAACCAAATCATAATAAAATTAAATATAGGGTGACTTTCAAAGTGTCAAAACATGATCACATGCCACCCTTCATTTCCTATATGCCTTTCATTTTAAGATACACATGTGGATCCATGAGTGACCTTCCAGCTACTTCCATGATCAAATTTTTAGACCCAAGCTAAATAAGCATGGATTGTAACAATTATTATGAAGACTTGGATGATCGTAATCAACCTCAATCTCTGGACATCTCTTTGGAATTAAAGTTCCTATATACCACCTCTAATGGTGAATTGATTATGTAGGGCCCTATTTAGTTCTATATAAACCTTGATTTTTATTGTAAAGTGGTTAACACTTCTAGGCATCATAACATTGCTAAACGTTTCCCTCCAAGAGCCCTCTCCTGGTATAAAAAATTTCTACTCAATTTTCTAATATTTATTTAGACCTTGAGATTAATAAGAACTGATTTAATTTTCTTCATGTTATGTTTTCTATGTGCATTCATGGTTTCTGATCCTTTTCTATGGATGTTCATCCCTCTCATTGGCATCCTCCTTTCACACCTCTACATAGTACCAAAATACTTTGCAAGTCTCATGTTGTGTATATATAGGTCTGCATAGGTGTTATTTGTGGAATGTTTGTCATCCTTCCTAATACTATATTGAATTCTCTTACCTCTATGAAAAATACTTATGTAGTGTTTTGGGTTTGAATATTATGTAACCGATATGTTAGTTTTATTATGTCATTAAATGGGTGAAGTGCTCACTCTATTCTTGGTGCATCACCTTTTACATTATAACAACCCTCTTACCTTTTCTTTCCCTTTTCCCCTTATCAATTTTAGGTTTAGTGCTAGTTATAGATTTCATTTTGCTCTTTGTAAGTTTGTTTTGATCATAAACCAAGTGCATCTAGAATAGAAGAAAGTCAGACTAATCTGGAGGTTTATCCCAAGGAGCACAAGAGTCCCACACCTTGGGGAATGATCCCATTATTATAAAAAGACACTAAATCACTCTCTGGCATGAAAGTCCAAGTGTGTAGTCATGGAAGAGATGCATGCCAACACTCATGAGAGCCCTTCACATACGGGTGTATATTTTGAGTGATAATAGTTTCTGACATGCCTGGTGGGACCAAGTTTAAATTTTGGGTGAGAGATTGGTTATACTTTCAATGATTCAAGTGTTGAAGACTCTCTGTAGATAACCTAATGACTCCATATGTCACATCTATTGGTTTAATCAACCCAAACACCTAAAAATGTATCTTTCACCCTCATTCCATGAAAATGTTACTATTACACTTTCTTATTTCCCATATCAGGCCCAAAATACTCTTGGTTTCATCCAAAATTGGCTTAGACCAGTGGGATACTAGTCTCCCCATAGTGTTTAACTCCCTCCCACCCCATATAAATCCTTTTGATAGCCTGATCATGCTCTAAACCAACCTTAGTAAAGCATCAAATATATATTACTAGATTTTAATTAGCATATGAGGAGGATTGACAAGGAGTTAGAGTATGGTAAATGGAAAGATGAGTTTGTTCAACAAGATTATCTTCACCAATGGGAGAGGGAGATTCAAAATATATATGAGGAGAAATGCTTACCTAGATAAATTATAGCAAAGGAAGAGTAGATACATCAACTAATCAAGAAAACACAAAGAGTTAAGCCCCAAGAAATCCCTTCCATCCCCAGTTGCAAACAAGTTTCCCCTACAATACCAGACTAGTCATTAAGGGGGGAGGCTTATATATTCAAGATCCCTAGCTTCAAGCAAGGTAATCCCTTTGAGCCTTCTAATAAACCTCCTAAATTCAAAATCCCTAGATTCAGAGGTTTGTCTTTTAAAAGAGAACTTACACTTGTGTAAACTCAAAGACCCATTCATCCTCAAGAGCCTCAAACTCAAACATGGAAGCCTTCTTGGACAAAACCTCTTAATTTTAGGATTTCCAACCTAGTTAAGGCTACTCCTTCACCAATTGAATCTTCTTACCCTCCCACCATATCCCTTTTTGAAGGATGCCTGACTATGCGGGGAATAAATAAATATCATCTAGATGAAGAGGAGAGTAATTTAAGTGAGAATGATAAGGAGATAATCATCAACAACCTTCTTTATACAATCAAACTAGAAGGGTCAAACCTAGAGCAAGATGAGGAAATTCAATCTAGTTGGTTGAGTTTTGATCTCATGGAGGAATCATCCCTCAAAGATGAGAGGTTGAATTCCCTTTATGAAGGTGATTTTCATACCCCTAACTTGCTGAGGGAACTCCTTCCCTTCATTGAAAAATAAACAACTATATTTTCTCCTCTTCTAGAGGAAAAATCCAAAAAGGAGGGATAAGTTGGGACTATGAGCTTATTTGATGAGCTTTCACTTCACCTAATGGAGGAGGAGATTAAGGGTGAATGAAGTGGCAAAGGAGAACTTATGATTCAAGAGGGACACCCCAATTAGTTTGAGAGTAGTGCATAGATGCCAATAAATGACATGGAGTTAAAAAAATTGTTTGAGATCCTAGAATCAAGTTATGTCCTTCTATGAAGGGACTATGCCCTGGCTCGAGCTGAGGAGTATGACCTTATCAAACTAGCTGAGAAGTAAAAGGGAGCTATTTCATTACATTTTCCTTCTTAAGGGTTTGGCACTGACTTGTTTAATGTTTATATAGAGGGATATCAATTCTTGGATGATCCCGTAGTTTCTTGTCTCCCCTCAAGAGGTAATTCAGGATTCTTTTGGCCTCAACCTCTAAATAAGTACCACCCACTCCCTCTTGAAGCCAAATCTAGCATGAAATACAAAGATGAGGAGGAGGTCATAGTAGCAAGTTGTTAAGAACCTGTGTCATACCCTTTTCTTTGTATTATTAGTGTATTAGTCACTATAGATGTGATATATTTGTAAGTCATCCCTTGAGCATATTTCAATTATCCCACATACATGAGAAGTAGTAGTTGTTATAATAGATTTAGTATTTAAGTAGGTGTTGAGGCCCAATGAAGGCATCCACAAATATTATTGTACCAACCTTGCTCAAAGGAGGCTTCCCCCTCAAAGTGGCTTGTGATCTAAAGGTTATTTTGGGTTATTTTCTAAAGTTCATTTCATTATTTATTTATTTTCTATAGTTCCTAAATATGTGTAAAAGGATCCTCACATCTGGAATCAAAGCACTTTTTCAACATATGAGTGTATTTTGGAGAATTAGTTTTTAGCAATGGCTTTCCAAGAGCTACACCATTTATGAAAACATTTTTCCTTGCCTCTATTTTCTACATATTCATTATAGCTTTGGATAAGGTTAAATACCCCTCTACATAATTATGGGAAATACTTGGGTATAAGCCCTGCAATTCATTGTGAAGAGTTATTTCAATAAAATCTTGCTTTATTTTTTGTTTAGAAAGATGTAAGACTTGAAAGAAGGGTGAGGTTAGTAGAACCTAGATTTGGTTCGCACTTTGTGATCCAGATGGTTGTAGATACTCCTCTTTGTCTATAGAAGATGACTTATAGATAATAAAGCATCTAGAAAATGGTTGATTAGTTAGGTAAATGGGTGGATTGCCTAGCAAGCTAGATCCAAGAAATATAAGACTTCCTTGGAGGCTATCAATCCACCTTTTAAACAAGATAATGTTGAGAAAGTTGCTAATAAGAAGGACTGCATAATATAATGAAAGTACCTAATCAAATTAAATAAATACTTTTCAAAAGAAATTCTTATTTTAATAAAATAACATTAAAAGGAATGCTAAACTGTCAAGGTATGGTTCAGGTGTGGTCAGGTTGTTATTGTTGATTTCATGTAGTGATAAAGGTCAAGAAAATATGGGTTTTGGTTGAGGTTGGTGGTTGATAAATTCTTTATATTTTGGTTAAAATTATTTACATAGTGACCATCAATAGTCACTGGTAATCATTGATGGTTAACACTAACCATTGATGGTTGACAAGTGACCATTGGTGGTCAAGGTTGACTATCGATAGTCATTGTGGGTTTTTGATAGATTGGCTTGGGTGGAGAAGGGGTTGTGGGTAAGCTACAGAAGTGTTGTATAAGGCCTTTTGAAGTTAATGGTTGGTCTTGAGGACAAATGTAAGGTTTCATAAGTATCAAGCTTAGGTTTTTGGTATTCTAGATGATTAAGAATGGTTAGAGGGTGCTTGGTGGAGAGGAGGGTTCTTGGAGTTGTAAAACTCCAACACTAGAGAGGTTATGGGGAGAGGTGAAAGTAGATACAGGCTCTAAACTTATTGAAACTAAATAACTAAACTTAGAATAAGAGTAAGATACTTAGATTTATGTAGCTTGATGGCCTAGAAAAGACCTAGAGTGAAGGTGAAGCTACTTAGGAGCCTGGAGCTATGTGGGCAGAGTAATGGTAGCCAAATCCTTTGTCTGGAGATGTTGAAATGCCTTCTAAGTCTTTGTCTAGTTTTAGTTCAGCTAGGAAGCTTTTCAATTTGCTTGGGAGTCAAAATCTCCCACACCAGAATTCTTTTGAATATATTTCACATTTTTCTTCACCTAATATAGGGAAAAGGGGCATTGAGATCAAAGAATTTAACAAATAGTTTAAGAAGAAGTCTAACATGCATTTGATCATGCAAATGGTAGACTAAAATTAGATAGCTATTAATCCATGAGTGAGTTATATTTAACTCCTTTGATCACATGTTGAGGTAGAATTTTTGATTGTGTTACATAACAATTAGTAGTCGAGGGTCAACTGTCAATGGCCGAGGGTAGACCATCAATAGTCAAATGGACATAGTTAAAATTGGCTAAATTTAGCTAATTCCACTAATGATTTATGGTTAAGGCATTGGGAAATGGTCCAAGGGTATTCAAAGGGGCATGAGGATGCATGAGGAATAGGTCTAGGTTGTTTAAATTTTAATGCAACATTTAGAGCCTTAGTATACAATTTTATAGTGTCTATATTCTACCCCTTTTTGTTATGAAATTTATATCAACAAGATGAAAAACAAAAACAAAATGTTAGTAGAAGGTTGGATGCCCCAAGTATGGGAGGAAGTGTTCCCCCTCAAACTAGGATTCGATGAGGTAAAATAGGATCGGGTGTGGGTTTGATAAGTGTATAATTGGATGACAAAAATGGGTAAGATGGATGGATTGGTAAAATAGGTTGTTGCAAGGAGGACAAGTGACAAGTGAACAAGACCACCACATTTAGGCATAGTAGATGTGGGTACACTTATAAACTCAAGTCACCATGAAAAATGTTATCATGTTATCAAGGGTCCAAAAATTAGGTGAACCTAATAAAACTAAATAAGTCATAGGTTTGTTAAGTTGAATAGGTGGGTGACAAGGACAGTTTGGTTGGTTGGGCATTTAAGTGTGAATAAACACACAAAATGTGACTAAGTGTGATATCATAGATTGCATATAGAATAATTTTCCATATTTGAGGTAGTTGGTAAAATAAGGTTGGACTATAAGGATAAGTGACAAGGTAATGAGGCCATATCGTTAGGCATAACTGATATGGGTTACTCCTAAAAATTCAAGTCTCCTAGGAAAGGTTGATGTAATCATAGGTATCTAAAAATTGGATGTGATCTTGAGAAAATAAAAATGGTTGTAGGTGTCAGGATCACAAAGGGTCACGCTTTGAGGAACCTAAATAGTTAGTGTGTAAAAGTAGTACAAGTTCATCAATATGACAAGGTAATCGATGTGGTAAAAATGACCAAGGCAAGGTTGTCATAAAATGTGTGAAAGGTGGGCCAAAATGACCAAGTTGAGGTTAATTTGGTTGGTTGGTTGGTGGAGAATAAGGTGCTCTCTAATGGGTGAATGGTTGTGGTTATGCTTGGTTGTTTGAAAATTTTGGGTTAGGTTGTGTTCAAAATTTATTGCCCTGAATTGGTGTACCACTTGGTTTCGGTAAAATGAGACCCATTTTATTGTAAAAGGGTACAAATTTGGTGGTTTGGGTTTCAATGATGCAAAGACGGAATACATACACCTTAACAAGTGGTCATGAAATTAGAATAAGGAGGATAAATGCTCTGGTTGGAAAAGACCAAAATGGTAAGATGTGTGGGATTAAGAACATAAACCCCTATTATGCTTTGCATTTGTGTTAGTTCATTGGTTAAAAGAAGTAGCTTGAGCACGTGGTGTCAAGGAAGCTCAAAAACCCTTGATTTGTAGAGGGTAAAAGGTGGAGATGAACGGTAGGTGGACAAATTGTAGTATAACCTTCTTATGGGGACAACTTGCCCCTCCTATAGACAACCTATGAACCATTATAAACAAGACCATGCTCTAAGTTTGGTGTAGACTAATCAAGGAAACAAGTTTATAAATGTTGCATGAAAATAGATTAAAGTTTTCTTGGGATTACTTATGGTTTTTGACTTTGGGTCTTTTAATGTTATTATTTGATGGGTTTGGGAAGCTGATTGATGCAAGAAGCTTCCAAGTGATTGCTTGAAAAAAGTTTGACATAACCATCCTTCAATGGAGTGGTCTAAGCTGTGGATTTTTTTATGTGTGATAACTATCCTTCGAGGGAACAGTCAACCTTTTTCACCATTTTTGGTAGTTTTTGGTAGTTATCTTTAAGGGAGTAGTCTGCAATGCTAGAGATTTTTGACCCAAGTGATATTTGGTATCCCAAACGTAATGTTATGCTGTGTTAGACATGGATAAGTCTATATAGGCTTAAGGTTCTCCTTTATGGAGGCAAAACCATAGTACAATAAGTTTATGATGGGTGAAAGAGGTTTAAGTGACAATGACCATGGGGATTCATTTTATAAGGGATAAAAAGTGTCCATGAGAATCATGCCATAGGTAGAACCATGGTACCCATGTTTAGGATTAGGCTAAGGCTATGACGGATAATCACATGATCCTATTTTCATTGGTTGTCCTTAAAATAAGGAAATGAAGGTGGTATAAAACAAGGAATGAGCTTAAGTTAGACACAAGATGAATAAGAACTTGGTTTAAAAAAATAATAGATGAGGTGCAAATCATTGAGGTGTTTAGGTTATAATTTGCCCCAAGTTGATCCGTGAACTACATTGATTCACCTCAAAGTGAAGTTCTAAGTATGAATACTAAAATTTCTCATATATAAACAAATTCTCAAAAAACTCAAAAGAACTTGCAAAATGTTTGGCATAAAATTTTCTCAGTTATTGAACCAATTTTTTTAATAACGTTGTGTTATAATTGTCAAAATTTGAATTACTTGCATGAGTTCATTTACTAATTAAAATAAAATCAGTAAACTGAATCAAAATCATGCACAAAAATGACAATTACCAAAAACACGAAATGTGATAACAGAGTTCAGCTGAACAATTGATGCCTACATCTCCAGGTTCTCCAAAGGAGTGGACCATTTCCATTAAGGGCACTTCAAACACCTAGAAACAATAAACAACTTTCCTGCAAGTTGATCTCTTAATGCAAAAATTCACCTTCACCATGATTGATAATCAAGCCCAGCACCTTTGAATTCTATGAGTCTTCACACCTGCAAAGTTGCTTCAAAATTCCTAAAAATCTCCTCTATGGGCTTAAAAATACTCATCCAATATCCAAACTAGAGTATTAAGACTAAGTATTATGGCCGAAAAATAGATAAAAATTCCATTACATAAGCTTTCCCAAAGCTTTTACAAAGTCTCAGCCTCTTAAAATAAAAACACAGTCCAAAACTTCTTCTATTCAAGTAAAAATTAGTGCCTTTTATAACACTTCAAAACCCATGGCTGAAGTGGTCAAGGCCTTAACCTTTTACACGGGAGGTCAAGGTTTCAAAACTTATCCCTTCCTTATAGGGCATGCTTAAGCATGCATTTGAAAACTTCCCTCCTTTTTGAGTGCACTCAGGCTCTCCTTTCTAGGCACCTTGACTCCTTGGGCGCCAAGTTTCAATATTTCCTTGGGTGGCGTGATATACATGGCAAGGTGGCATGGCATGCTTGAAACTTTCAAATAACATGTGATAAATAACACCTAACCAATTTTTTTTTGCACCTAAATTTTTTTTGCCACATGTCAAATGGATATTGGCCCACTTGGCATTTCAACAGTGCCACATATCGACCTACGATAGGTCCAAATGTCGAAACAACCTTGAAACATGTGCCACATGTCACAAGGGACATTTTTTGAACAATCTTCAAATGACCATATCTTGAGCATCTAGACTCCGTTTTACGAACCATGAAAAGTGCCAAAAAGATCTAGATGAGATCTACAGTGTGCCACCACTAAAACTCTGACCTAAAACCATTTTTTAGAACCCAATTTCTGATCACACCTCCCCAATGGAAGGCTTTTGGTCTCCAAAAGTTCAATATCCCTTGAAATCTTATAACTAGTCTACTGCATCCATGAAAATAGAACCCAATCATAGAATGAGGTATAAAAAATTGCATTAAAATGATTCACATTCAAACTTTTAAAATGCCTAATCCAAAGGCATGAGTAAGTGAATCTGCAACTGCCAAAGTGATTACAACATACAAAAATTGCTTGCCCAAATGTCACATCCTATAAAGCAGTGAATTGCCAAAAATTGAAACAACTCCTAATGTAACTGCAAGACAAGTTTATAATGCTGAAAACATACAATAAATGTTTTGGACATGTTGCAATATAATGCCCTACTATGGGACTTATATGCTAAGTAAATGCAAACAACCAAAAGTGTATGCTTCCTAACATCTAAACATGCCCAAAGGGTCTTAAAAAAAATGCATCTAAACATCCATGTGCCAAAAATAGATACATTCTGAAAAATAACAGTCTAATAAGTGTTGTAAGGAATCAACTCAACCTAAAACATGCACTTTGCTATTATCTCCAACTGATCAAATGAGTTCAAGTCCTCTAGACAACTCACATAACATAAATAGGAGATTCAAAAACTTAGATTTATCAAAAAGTGAGAATTGAAAAACTTCATATGGTAAACCTGTCTTGAAGTGTTCCCACCAACTCTAATCTACATCTTATCAAAGCTTATTCATTCCCTTAGATGAATTCTTAACCATGCTTTGCAAAAAGAATGTAGTGATAATCCACTTAACCATTTCTTTCTTCTTAGTAAAATTGATTTCCTCAGTGGATTCCTTAGCAACATTATGGATTGAATTAGCTTCATTGACCTTATTAATAGGTTGATAAATCATCTTAGTTTTACCATTTCTAGAATGATAAGATTAATGAAGCTTAAACCATCTATCAATCCTATGTCCACTCACTTTACAATGAGTGCAAACAACCTTCTTAGGTGAGGTCTCCCTTTTACCTCTTCTCGATTTGCCATGACGAGAATGGTCTTGAACACCTACAATCTGCTTAATCATAGCATGTCTCTTCCCAAAAAATGCAACATTGTGGTTATGCATCCCACAAAAAGTGCATGGAAGTGATTGCATTATCTTCTGAATGTTAAATCTAAATTTCTTAAACATCAAAAGTGGATCAGAAGATTTAGTGCTAACTCTAGTGTAGGAACTAGGAGGTGGAATCTCAATACCTCTTCTACCTTCCTTCTCCCACCATACATGCTCTACTAGTGGCCTTGGTTCTTTGCTATTAGAAGCTTGTCTTCCTTTAGCCATGGAGGAAGTTTTTCTTTTATCCACCTGCTCACTAGTGTAACCCAAACCTGCATGAAGAGATCTATGCTCTACATGTATTGGGTTAGTAATTCCTTGGCCATCTCGACCAAGCCCTCTTCTATTAAAGCCCATTTTCATCAACAATTTGGATCTTATACCCTTAGTGTGTTGTTCAAAACTACCAAAAGCATAATTACTTGAATCTGAATCTAAATGGAAAGAGGAAGTAGATGAATTATGTGGTGAATAACTTACACTGCATTCAGTCATAGTTTCTGCATTTGAAGTTGAAGGCTTTACCTTTTCACACTCACCACATTGCAATCTAATTAATAGCTCATCCTTGGATTCAAGCTTTGATTTCAAACTTGCAATTTGCTCTTAAAGGGAATAGAGCTTGCATCTCAGGAATGCATTCTCACCCTGAATCTGGCTATTGATGCTTTCAAGCTCTTCCATCTTTGATTTATGTGACAACTTGCCCATGGTTTCCTACAAACACACTGATTCCACAACTGCACATTGTCATCTAATCAAGTGATATTGAAAACCAATAAACTGAAACCAACTGTCAAAATTGAATTAGAAGCTAACCCAAGTTTCTAACTGCTCTGATACCAACTTGATCCGTGAACTACACTGATTCACCTTAAAGTGAAGTTTTAAGTATGAATACTAAAATTTCTCATACATAAACAAATTCTCAAAAAACTCAAAAGAACTTGTAAAATGTTTGGCATAAAATGTTCTCGGTTATTGAACCAATTTTTTTTAATAACGTTGTGTTATAATTGTCAAAATTTGAATTACTTCCATGAGTTCATTTACTAATGAAAATCAAATCAGCAAACTGAATCAAAATCATGCCAAAAATGACAATTACTAAAAACATGAAATGTGATAATGGAGTTTGGCTCAACAATTGATGCCTACATCTCCGGGTTCTCCAAAGGAGTGCACCATTTCCATTAAGGGCACTTCAAACACCTGGAAACAATAAACAACTTTCCTGCAAGTTGATCTCTCAATGCAAAAATTCACCTTCACCATGACTGATAATCAAGCCCGGCACCTTTGAATTCCATGAGTCTTCACACCTGCAAAGTTGCTTCAAAAGTCCTAAAAATCTCCTCTATGGGCTTAAAAATACTCTTCCAATATGCAAATTGGATAAAAAGAGTATTAAGACTAAGTATTATGGCCATAAAATGGATAAAAATTTATTACATAAGCTTTCCCAAAGCTTTTACAAAGTCTCAACCTCTTAAAATAAAAAAAACAGTCCAAAACTTCTTCTATTCAAGTAAAAATTAGTGCCTTTTATAACACTTCAAAACCTATGGCTAAAGTGGTCAAGGCCTTAACCTTTTACATGGGAGGTCAAGGGTTCAAAACTTATCCATTCCTTATAGGGCATGCTTAAGCATGCATTTGAAAACTTCCCTCCTTTTTGGGTGCGCTCAGGCTCTCCTTTCTAGGTGCCTTAACTCCTTCTTGGGTGCCAAGTTTGAATATTTCCTTAGGTGGCATGATAGACATGGCAAGTGTTAGGTTGTGGAGCTCAAAGCTTCACTGATGCAAATGGAGGAGGAAGCTGAGTGGCAGACCAATTGACGTTGGTCTAATCAACCGACATTGGTCATATCCAGTGTCAGAGTAATCAATGTCGGTCATCTTCAGTGTACGCAGTAACCGATGTCGGTTAGGGGTCGGTCGACATCGGTCAGACAGGAATCGACGTCGGCAGCCTGTGTGTGCATGTGTTTGCATGCGTCTCCAAAACTGGTCTATATTTGAACAGACAGTTTGTTTGCATGTAAAAGACTAATTTTAGTCTTGAGCTACTTTTCTAAGTATTGTAATTGGAAATTCTAATTATTGTTTGTATGGGATCTATTTAAGAGAACCATGGGCTGTATTGTAATTTGTAGAATCAGAAGGGTTCTATCTAAGGGCAAATCATAAGGACTTGGTGAGGCAAGGACAAGGGTTCTTCTGGGTGTGTAAGATCTCAATTGGAAAGTGTGCAAGGCTAGCTTGATCTATGGTATAGCAAGATCAGGTGAGATCTACATGGTAAGTAAGGTTGGTTGATCTACAGGTGTGTGTGTGTGTATGCGAGATCTAGGTTTGCAGGTGTGCAAAACTAGGTTGATCTGCAGGTGGTAGCAAGATCAAGGAAATTACCAACACAACAAGTAGCAAGATCAGGTGAGATCTACTTGGAGTACGTGGTGTACTCAGACTTGGAGTACGTGGAGCACTTGTTGGACTAGAAGTAGGCAATGATGATGAAAACCGGTTGTCACTTACTAGTGGACTAGTAGTATTGTTACTGACTGGTGGAGGTGAACAATAAATCTGTGTTTGAGTTGTTTGTTGTGACCGTAATTGAGAGAGTGAACTCTTGAAGGAGAATTACTATACACCGGGTGTGGGAAGCCTGAGAGGTGTGGGAAGAAGAGTGTGGCACTTCTTCATTCTATTTCCTTCTGGATGAGTATTAATACAATTGTGTATTGTCTATCATATTTTGTGTTATTTCTTATTTCTAGTTACTTATTCATTCTGGTTAGATTTTGTGTTTAGTTGCTTATACAAAGGTAATCATGTGTGCTCTTTAGTGAGCAGGGATCCTGACAATTGGTATCAGAGCTAGGATCACTGACAAGTGATAGAGCTTGGTTCACTAACACCTTGGTTTCAGAGTGTGTTAAGTGTTTTTTGTTTACAGGTCACTCACAGGGGTTTCTGTTGGAGTGGGAGTATAGCAATGGCAAAAAAAAGTAAGCTAAAAATGGAGGATAGCAAGAATAATCAATTACTGATTTATGGAAAGAAAGCGTAGGTAAAGAAAGATTGTTGGTTGGTAGAAGATCAGCATGAAGGAAATGAAGATGCAGATGTTACACGTATTGTTGCATATGATGCTCTTGTATGTTCCTTGGATAAAGTAGAATCTTGGTTTTTAGATTCTATTGCCTCTTTCCATGCAACCCCCAATAGGGTTGGTGAGCCTTGTCAAATTGTTGGCAAAGGTGAAGTGCAGTTGAAATTACAGACGGGCAACACATGGGTGTTGAAGGATGTCATGCAGGTCCCAGTCCTAAAGAGGAGTCTAATTTTAGGAAAGTTGAGTGATGAGGGATGCAAAGTAACTCTCACAGTGGATGCACTTGAATTAGCATGTGGTAAGAAAGTAGGTACTCTTTATCTACCTACTTGTATTACTGATTCTCCTTTTGTTGCAAAAATGTGGCTTTTTAGGCTTGGTCACATGAGTGAGAAGGAGATGCATGTTCTTAAGAGGAAGACTGATATCTTTGACAAACTTAAGAATTGGAAAGCCTTGGTTTTCTTGGAGGAGATGACAGATAGAGATCAACTCAAGGGGCTGAATAATTCTAAGTAAAGCAAGGTTGGTTTGGACAGGGTTTTGATCCAAAGTGTGCTCACAGGGAAAAGTCATCACTCACAGGAAAACACAGTTACCGATGTCGGTCAGGGAATCAATGTCGATCAGACAGGTACTGACATCGGTCATGTGCAGACTGAGGTCAGTGGTGTCAGGCAGGTGGATGCCGATGTCGGTCAGGGAATTGACGTTGGCAGTCAGGTTGATCGCATGGAACTGACGTCGATCGAGTGTAGACTGAGGGGTGACTGACATTAGTCACTGAGATGGATTTTGGGCAGACAACAAGCTATCAAGGAGTCTCAAATGCCCATGTGGAGGACTGAAAGGGTAAGTAAGCCTCAAATTTGTTATTCTTCTTCTTTATACTACTTATTGCTCACTGATGGTCAAGAACTAGGAAGTTTTTAAAGAAGCGATGCAGGTAGAATCTAAGAAACAGTGGGAGCATGGCATGAATGAGGAATCTAATTCCTTGGAGAACCAAATGGTAGATTTGGTAGAGTTTCCAGCTGGGATGAAAGCACTAAAAGATGAATGGATTCCTAGGTTAAAGAATAGAGTGAATGGACAGGTGAGATGAAAGGCCAGGTCATATGGTCTTGAGCAAGCTCTAGGATAGTGGTACATGTTTGACAGGTGTATGACAAAGCATGACTTTAGTCAATGTCATTATAACCATTGTGTTTACTTTACCAGGTTGGATAATGATAGCTACATTATCCTGTTACTGTATGTCGTGTATGTGCTTATTATAGGATCACACATGCAAGGTTTTTCTGAGCTAAAGGTAAAGGTAGCTCAGATGTGTGCCAGGAAGGATTTAGGATCAGAAATCCTTGGCATGAGTATTTCTAGAGACAGGGAAGATCATAGGGTGATGTTGTCTTAGGATGATTGTGTGAATAAGGTAGTGGCAAGGTTTAGGATGTAGGATGTAGAATTGGTATGCACACCTATGGATGGACAGTTCACAAAATAGTGTCCCCAATCACATGATGAGGTTAAGTACATGTGTACTAGACTTGATGTTGCCCATGCAGTGGGAGCTATCAAGAAGTTTGGAGCCAATCTAGGAAAGAAGCACTGGAAAGTAGTTTAGTGGATTCTTAGGTATTTGAGAGGGACCAACAGTATGGGTTCATGCTATGCAGGGTCAAGTTATTTTCTACATGGGTTTGTAGATGCAGATGCGACAGGTTACTTGGATGACAGGAGGTGCACCACAAGATTTGTGGTGGTTGGTCTTCAAGATTGATCTTAAAGAGGGATACAAGCTAGGAAACAAAATCAGATGATGTACAGGTGCAGTTGTTTATCTCCAAGTGGGAGATTGTTAGGTTGTGGAGATAAAAGCTTCACTGATGCAAATGGAGGAGGAAGCTGAGTGCAGAGAAACTGACGTCAGTCTAATCAATCGACATCCGTCATATCCAGTGTCAGAGCAACTGATGTCGATTTGATCAATCAATGTCGGTCATCTTCAGTGTATGCAGTAACTAATGTTGGTTACGGGTCGGCCGACATCGGTCAGATAAGAATCGACGTTGGTAGACTGTGTGTGCATGCATTTGCATGCATCTTTGAAACTAGTCTATTTTTGGATAGATAGTTTGTTTGCATGTAAAAGACTAATTTTAGTCTTGAGCTGTGTTTCTAATTATTGTAATTGGAAAGTCTAATTATTGTTTGTATGGGATCTATTTAAGAGACCCATGGGCTGTATTGTAATTTGTAGAATTAGAAGGGTTATATCCAAGGGAGAATCATAAGGACTTAGTGAGGCAAGGACAAGGGTTCTTCTAGGTGTGTAAGATCTCGATCGGCAAGTGTGCAAGGCTAGGTTGATCTGTGGTATAACAAGATCAGGTGAGATCTACATGGTAAGTAAGGTCAGTTGATTTGCAGGTGTGTGTGTGTGTGTGTGTGTGTGTGTGTGTGTGTGTGTGTGTGTGTGTGTGTGTGTGTGTGTGTGTGTGTGTACGAGATCTACATTTGCAGGTGTGCAAAACTAGGTTGATATGTAGGTGGCAACAAGATCAAGGAGATCAGCAACATAACAAGTAGCAAGCTCAAGTGAGATCTACTTGGAGTACGTGGTGTACTCGAACTTGGAGTACATGGAGTACTTGGACTGGAATTAGGCAATGACAGTGAAAACCGGTTGTCACTTACTGGTGAACTGGTAGTATTGTTACTGACTGGTGGAGGTGAACAACAACTCTATGTTTGAGTTGTTTGTTGTGACCATAATTGAGAAAGTGAACTCTAGAAGGAGAATTACTGTACACCGGGTGTGGGAAGCCTGAGAGGTGTGGGAAGAAGAGTGTGGCACTTCTTCATTGTATTTCCTTCTGGATGAGTATTAATACAATTGTGTATTGTCTCTCATATTCTATGTTATTTCTTATTTCTAGTTACTTATTCATTCTAGTTAAATTTTGTGTTTAGTTGCTTATACAAAGGTAATCATGTGTGCTCTTTAGTAAGCAGGGACCCTGACAGCAAGGTGGCGTTGCATGCTTGAAAATTTCAAATAACATGTGATAAATAACACCTAACCAAAATTTTTTTTCACCTAATTTTTTTTGCCATGTGTCAAATGTCTATTGGCCCACTTGGAATTTCAATAGTGCCACGTGTCAACCTATAATAGGTCCAAATGTTGAAATAACCTTGAAACATGTGCCACATGTCACAAGGGACATTTTTCAATCAATCTTCAAATGACCATATCTTGAGCATCCGGACTCCGTTTTGTGAACTATGAAAAGTGCCAAAAAGCTCTTGATGAGCTCTACAGTGTACCACCACTGAAACTCTGACTTGAAACCATTTTTTAGAACCCAATTTTTGATCACAAGTCCACACTTACATGTAAATGGTTTGAAACAATCAGAAGTGAAGATGTCCCCCATTTACTTTTTGACACTAGAAGAGGCATGGAAAAGATGTTAGATTCATAGAGTTAAAAAGGCAAGGTCAGTTAGGTGATAGTTATTTAGGCTTTGATTAGTGGTAAAGTTATTTGGTTGTGGTTTGGTAGGCACTAGTTAGGTAGTGAAAAGGGATGGTTTTGGGTAAGGTTATGGTTATGATAGTGATTGTCAGTGGTTAGTAGTCGACTGATGATAGTTCACCAAAGATTGGTGATGGTTGAGATTTGAAAGGTAAAAGAGGTCTAAGGGTAGATCGGTGATGGTTCAACAGTCACTATTGTTAGTCGATGTTTTAAGCAAAAGAGGCTTAAAAGGTGTGGTTGATGTTGAAGGCGTACTTCAGTTTGAGGTTAAAGGTTGGGTTAAGGTTAAAGTTATCTTGATAGGTTTGATAATATTGGTAAGATAGGTTGGTTGGGTGCTAGGCTAGGTGTAGGTTAAGAAAAAAATACCAAGGGTTGGTTTGGTCATTTGCTTAAAGCAAGGTTTTGGGTTGATAAATAGACAAAGCCTCTTAGAGGGAGAGTTCTCCCAACTACTTTTCTATGTATAGTTAAGGTAAGAAAAAAGTTCCCAGGTGAGGATGTTGGTTATTAAAGAGTTATTAGGATGGATGAAGATGACTTCATTTTCCTCCCAAGGGTTGTTAGTTTTTAGTTGGTGTAGAGTTCAAGTTGTAAGTGGTGCTTCAGGTGGGATATCCCTTATGATGCTAAGGTGAGAGAAACATTGTTGGATTGGACTTAGGGAGGTTTGAGGTATAGAAATTATGTAGGCAACATCATCCTAGAATAAAGGTAGGTTGGACAAGATTTTTGGATTATCCCAATGAGAAAACTTAGGTGAGGTATGGGTGGGTTAGATAAAAGGGTGCCCAAGATTTAAGAAATATCAAATGAAGGGTTGATTGTGGGTTGGGTTGATATATGAGTTAGTTATGGTTGTATTGAGAGTTGGGTTGATAGTGGTTGATTGATTTGGTTTAGGTGTTGGTTTGATTGTAAGCAAGGTTGGATTGGTTATAGGTGAGGTTAGGTTGATAATAGGTGAGGTGTTTTGAGTTTGGGTTTGCTCCACTAAAATAGGAAGTGGAATAGGTGAAGGGCTTTGAGTTGGTTTCAAAAAAAGGGGGAGTGTAAGAGAGATGGTTGTTTGGGGTGATTCCACATTTTGAATGAGTGGAAGAGGCAGGGTGATCAGAGGTTTATCCACTAAAAGGTAATGTGGAAGAGGTATGTTGATTTCCTTAATTATGGTTTTAAAAGGTTTCGCTTTGTCAACAAGTAGATTGCTTGAGGTTGAGTCTTCCTTAGTGGTAGTGTGAAAATGAAGTTGGTAAGGTTGAACTTGGTTTAAAAGTGGGTTAGTTTGGGTTTCAATTATAATTTCCTTAGTTATAGGTTCATTAATAATCAAATCTAATGGATGGGCCTCATTGTATTGAGGGCTTCGATCATTGGTTTTCATAATAATGAGTGTAGAAAGGGGTTCAATGATGGATTGTTTGAAAACATCCAAGGTTAGGTTGGGAGAAACACAAAGTCTATCCTTTGAGAACTCCTTATGATCAATAAGGTTTTGGGAAAGCATCGTAAAAGATTGACATCTATCTTCTACATGTCTGTTTGTACAATGATATTCATAAAACTCATTCTCTATAAACCAAATAGGTCTTGGAAGAAAACTATTGATGGGTTTGATTTGAGGAAGCATAATGATAGAATCCCTTAAAATTCTATCAAGGATTGAGGCATAATATTCCCCCAGTGGGGTGTACTACCTAAAAAGTGGGTGTGTTGATGGATCTTGAGATTCCAAGCTAATTGGTTGGTTTGGTTAGTTGAATAAGTTTGGTTGATTTGATAGATTGGGTAGATAGTTGTTGGTTTGATAGTTATTAGGTTGATTTTATGGGGTTGATAAGGTTAAAAATGTGGGCAAGGTAGCTTGGTTTAATAGGTTTGATTGATGGTTTTTGGTTATATGACTAAGGG
This sequence comes from Torreya grandis, assembly GCA_037957365.1. Taxonomy (NCBI): domain Eukaryota; kingdom Viridiplantae; phylum Streptophyta; class Pinopsida; order Cupressales; family Taxaceae; genus Torreya; species Torreya grandis. The sequence continues at coordinate 1,737,952 of JARHVA010000605.1, read as the reverse complement.
TATAGACCAATTCTTGGTTTTGAGGTAAAGAGAGTTGCCACAAAGGGGGTTGAGGTAATCAATATGATGGTTGGGATAGGTAGTCCAAGGTTTGATGAGGTTGAGATATTTGTAGTTGAGGTGGGTTATGATAATGGTCAAATGGGTATTGAAAGGTTGTTGGTTGGTTATAGGTAAGATGAAAGGGATGTTGATAGGTTGTTGGTTGGTTATGGATGAGATCAAAATGTTGTTTATAGGTTGGTGGTTGGTTGTAGTTGAATTTGGATTGATCATAGTTGAGGTTGGGTTGGTTATGGGTAAATTTGGGAGCATAAGTGGCTCATGATACAAGGTAAAACTCTAAGGCAAGAGGGTTTTCATTTGGGAGTCTAACAAAGTTAGGATCTTCAACTAAAAATATAGGTGGGTTCCCCATTGAACAAGGCAATGGAGATGAGGTGGTTAAGGCAAGATGGTAGAAGGTTGCCAAAAAAAGAGGGGGGGTTGATTCCTCACAACTCAATTAAATAAAGTATGAGAAAAAGTCAAGAAGATAAAACATACAATAAAGCATGCTAAATCCTAAGGTTCTTTTTAGTCTCTCTTGTGGCTTACACCTTAAGTTAAAAATAATATGTGACTCAACTTGAGCTTGTGGAATGGGTACTAGAAAAGAAATCTAAGGATGGTTTTAGGTAGTTTAGGCTCTTCGATGGGTATGTGTTGAAAATCAGTATGTGGCTTGATATTGGGGCCTACCCCCTCACTTCAAACACTACAATGATACGGGTATTGGGTGCTTAGCCAAGATATACCGATTGCCAAAGATTATACTCAACTTGAGAGCTAAGTTTTAGTTTCTCCTCTTGGTAATGATGTCCAAGTAGGATAGCCAAGGGTGATGGTTTACCACTAGGTGGTGAAATCCTAGTTGGGTCTTATGTCAAGTGTTTGATGTTTGATTAGGTGTAATTGGTTTGGTCTTGTGTGTGAAAATAAGTAAGGTTATGGTTGATTGACTTGAATAATTTAAGTTATGTGAGCTAAATGTGTAAGCAAACAATGTATGAAGGTTAATTTTATATCCAAAAGAAATTTTGATTTTACTTAAATGAGTATTAAACAAGAAGAAATCACCTAAATACAAACTATAAACCCAAGAGAACTCAAGGGTCCCTCTGAGTGTGCTAGAATGTTTCACTAAAAATTTTATTTATTTTCTATTTAAAAAGATGTAAAACTTGAAAGAAGAGTAAGGTTAGTATAAATTTTATTTGGTTTGTACTCTGTCATCTAGACGGTTGTTGATACTCCTCTTTGTCTAGGGAGGATGACCTGTAAGAAAGAAAATAGAAAATAGTTGATTAGTTATGTAGGTGGGTGGATTGCCTAAAAATCTAGATCTAAGAAGTACAAGACTTCCTTGGAAGCTCTCAATCCACATTTTAGACAAGTTAATGTTAAGAAAGTTGCCAATAAGAAATATTTCATATATAATGAAAGTAATTAATCAAAAGAAATAAATACTTTTCAAAATAAATGCTTGTTTTAACAAATAATATTAAAAGGAATGATAAACTATCAAGTTATGGTTTAGCTTTGGTCGGGTTGCTGTTGATTCTATGTAATAACATAGGTCAAAAAAATATGGGTTTTGGTTGAGGTTGGTGGTTGATAAATGCTTACTATTTTGGTTAAAATGATTTACAAAATGATCGTCGGTAGTCACTGGTAACTATTAGTGGTCAAGGCTAACCATCAATGGTCGATAGGTGACCATTGGCGATCAAGGCTAACCATCGATGGTCACTATAGGTTTTTGATAGATTGGATTTACGTAGAGAAGGGGTTGATGGTAAGTTGTAGAAATGTTATATAGGGCCTTTTGAAGTTAGTGGTTGGTTGTGAGGACAAACATAATGTTTCAGAGGTAGCAAGCTTAGGGTTTTGGTATTCCAGATGGTTGAGAATGGTCAGAGGGTGCTTGGTGGAGAGGAGGGTGCTTGGATTTGCATAAATCTAACACTAGAGAGGTTATGGGGAGAGGTGAAAGTAGATACAGGCTCTAAACTTATTGAAACCAAAAAACTAAACTCAAAACATAAGTACTTAGCTTTGTGTAGCTTGATGGCCTGGGGATGTCCTGGAGTGAAGGTGAAGCTACTTGGGAGCCTAGAGCTATGTGGGCAAAGTGATGGTAGCCAAATCCTTTGTCTAGAGATGTTGAGATGACTTCCAAGTCTCTATCTAGTTTTGGTTTGAATGTGAAGCTTTTGGATTTTCTTGGGATTCAGATTCTCTCGGACAAAAAATCCTCTAAATCTATTTCACCTTTTTCTTCACCTCCTCGTATAGGGAAAAGGGGAGTTGAAACCAAAGAATTTAACAAATAGTTTAGGAAGCAGTCTAACATATATTTGATCACGTGAATGGTGGACTAAAATTAGATAGCTAGTAATCCATGAGTGAGTTACAATTAACTCCAAAGATCATGCACTGAGGTAGAGTTTTTGGTTGCATTATGTAATCATTGGTGGTCAAGGGTCAACCATCGACGATTAAGGGAACATAGTCAAAATTGGCTAAATTTAGCCAATTTCACTAATGACTAGTGGTTAAGGCATTGGGAAATGGTCAAAGGGTATTTAAAGGGGCTTGGGGATGCATGAGGAATAAGTCTAAGTGGTTTAAAGGTTAATGCGACATCTAGAGCCATAGTGTATAGTTTTCTAGTGTCTGTAGGAGTACCATAGGAACCCTATTGAGAGGCCCTACTAGTGAAAAGGGTAATCGCCCCATCCTGATTGACTAGTTTTCACCTGTGATTTAAACCAAGAGCTATCACTTAGGGGTAAATCCATGGCCAAAACTTTTCAAGAGAACATAACTCATTCAAATAATATTGGTGGCCAGAGAGACTACATAAAACCCTTATGAATCTAAATAGACTTGCGGCCCATATCCAACATAACAGTTTCAAAAGACCAATAATAGAGTGATAATAGTTCAAAATAGTTGGTAACTGCACACTTCTAGATAGTATTTAGTAGGAGCAACCAAGCAACATTCAGTTTTTCAATAAAATGTAAACAAAATCTATTTTTTTGGCATATCTCTCCCTCTATAGTTTTGTTGGATCTCAAAATGTCTTGGAACACCTAAAATTTCATTCTACACATTTTTTCTTTAAGGATCCATATCCAAATTCCACTTTTGTTAGCCAAAAAACTTAGTTTTTGATTATTTTAGGTTTTACCATAACTTCTTTAGTATTTTCCCTCTTACTTCAAACTTTTTCTAAAGTGTTCCTTTCCCTTTTATTCTCCTATGTCCCTTTTGGAATGTCTTTTTAGGTTTTCCATTATGATTTTGAAATTGCCTTTGCCTTCATCAATTGTAACTAGGAGGTGCCGAAAAACTAGTAAAAGTACATTTACCCCTTCTAATTGAGCCCAAATTAAAAAAACAAAATCGTACTGACTATGTTATAGAATGCATTTTTCTATCCCTTGCCCCCAAATAAAACCACTATTTATGGTAGCCACCTGTACAGGCACAAGATCATGGAGGAATAAATCTCAACATTGAAATCCCAGGTCACTAAATTAACTGATATGATGCGTGGACTGAATCAGTAGGATCTCCTTTTTCTCAACAAAATACATGAGTCTTTTTCAAAGAATAGTTTCTCTTATCCCCACACATCACATGGGCCCAAGCTAGACTTTCCAAGGTTCAATGGTATAGATCCTACAAGATGGATATATCGATCTGAGCAATACTTAAACCTTCATAATACTTATTCTGTCAACAAATTCTTAATTGTTTCCTTCTACTTAGAACAAGAAACACTCTAATGGTACCATTGGTATCTAAGGTTGAATGATGACCTATTAAGAAAACCTATGCATCTTTAATTATGGGTAGGTTTGGTCCCTCGGCATTCAAACACTTTACAAGAGATCTTACCAAACTCCACTAGACATGGATCGTTCATGATTATCATATTGAATTTGAAAAACTAACTAATCACATTGAAAAGTTATCATATGACTTCTTCAAGAATTATTTTATTAATGGCCTCAAAGAGCCAATTTGCTTAGAGGTGAAAGTGTTTCGGGTCAACAACATGATGGATGATTTGGGTCTAGAGAAGTTATTAGAAGATAAAATATTAGCATAGTATTGACCTCCCACTGTCCCTCCCATAAAGAATATAATGAACTAGCGGCCAACCATAACCACACCAATTAAATGCCTTACTAAGTTAGAGATATGGGATCACAAGGAGAAATGATTATGTTATAATTATGATGCAAAATGGGTTAAGGGTCACAAGTGCATCACACAAAATATCTACTTGGTAGAAGTGGAATCACCTCTAGAGCAAGATAGCAAACCTAAAATCTATGAATTCTAGGATGCTCAAGTAGAATAAATCCCCTCAAAAGACTCAATGGCTTATAAGACTCAACTTGATATCTCTCTACATGTATTAGAATGTGTTACCACCCCTCAAACCATGAAGGTCAAGGAGTTCTTGAAAAATATCCCTATCACAATCCTCATTAACTCTAGCAACACTCATAATTTCATTGATCCCTGCATTGTTAAGAAAACAGACTACTTTGTATACCCTTGTTCTAGCTTTGAATTCATGATTTCTAATGGGGGAACATGTCATGTAAAGGTAAGTATTGGAATGTTAATATTGTGATAGGTGGTTACACTCTTTGCTCAGATATGTTTACCCTGCCCTTAGGAGGATGTGATGTGGTCTTAGAGGCGTAGTGGCTCCACACATTAGGACCTATTCTATGGGACTTCTTTGAGTTTTGGATGTAGTTCACAGATAGTGGGAAGAAGTACACCTTAAAAGGGTTATAACCTATATCTAGTTAAATAATCAATTACCATCATAGGAAAATATTTTGAAGAAAGGTTCACATGGGGTCATTGCATAGCTTTGCTCACATCATCATTTATTAACTACCCTGCTAATTTATAAGATGTGCTCAAAAATATTGTAACCTTTTTATAGATCCAAAAGGTTTTCCCCCTTCACATCCTAAATATCATTTAATTCCACTCCTATGAATCTCCCACCCAACATCCAAACATATTGTTATCCTAATATGCAAAATAATGAGACTGAGAAGCTAGCATAGTAACTCTACAAGTACAAAGTTATTCACCCTAGCATCAACCCATAATCCTCCCCAATGATTTTTGTCCACAAAAATATGGGTCATGGCACCTATGCATTATATTTTATGCCTTTAACTACCTCACTATCAAAGATAAATTCCTAATTCTAGTCATCGATGAATTTCCTGATGAGCTCCATGGGGCAAAAAAATTCTCCAAATTGGATCTTCGTTCAAGCTATCATCAAATTTGCATGCATGTTGATGACATTCCAAAGACAAACTTAAAAACTCATGATGGTCACTATGAATTCTTGGTGATGCCATTTGGACTTAAAAATGACCCTTCAACATTTCAGGAACCAATGAATAAAATCTTTCAGCCTTTCCTCCATCAATTTGCTTTGGTATTCTTTGATGATATTTTGATCTATAGCTACACATGGGTCGAGCATCTCTAGTATATTGATAGGAAATTAAAAAATATAGTAGACAATATATTATGTGACAAGCATTCCAAGTGTTCCTTCGGTTAAGAGGAAGTTGAATATCTAGGGTACATTATTTCAGTCGAAGGGGTCCATGTGGATCCAGAAAAAATCAGTGCCATGCAGCATTGGCCTTGGCCAACAACCATCAAGAGCCTTTGTGGTTTCCTAAGCCTTACATTATAATAATGCAAGTTAATTTAAGGATTATGGAAATATCATGACTCCCTTGACTTCTTTTTTGAAGAAGGATAAATTCACATGGGATGTTGTAGCTGACCAAGAATTTGTAGAACTCAAGTAAGCTATGTGTAGCACACCAGTTTCGGCCATGCCAAACTTCACCAAAAATTTCACCATCTAAAGTGATGACTATGGCAATGGATTGGGTGTTTCTCTTCTCTAATAGGGTCATCCCACTACTTTGACTAACAATTCTCTTTTAGGAAAAAATTTGGCTTTATCTAAATACAAAAAGGAAATGATCTAATTCTACATGCAGTAAACAAAATGGCAGCCATATTTACTTGGGAATCATTTTTACATAAAAACTAATCACAAATTTTGAAATATTTCCTTTAAAAATGGGTCTCATTACTAGCACAACATAAATGGGTCGACAAACTCATGGGCTATGATTATGAGATCACTTACAAGAAGGGTAAAGATAATGTCATGGTGGATGCTCTCTCATGCACATTCAAGGACCAGAATTCCTTTTCTATCATTTCCATGCCCATTATAAATTGGTTGGAATATGTACACTAAGGGTATGAAAAATATCCCTCCTTACACCACCCCATTCAACAATTGGTCACTAACCCCTCTACAATACCACCTTATTCATGGGATGGTGTTTCTCTATGATACAAGGGCCATATGGTACTTCCCCATAGCACAAACCTTCATCAATACATATTATATGAAATCCATGCTTCTCCATCATTAGGACACTCATCATTTCTCAAAACATATGAGTATGTATGTTGAAACTTATTTTGGAAGGGCATGAAAGTATAAATTAAATAGATGGTGGTTGAATGTGATACCTGCCAATGTAACAAAGGTGAAACAATAGTGATTCCTAGTTTGCTTAAGCCTTTTCCCATTCTTAATAGGATATGGATAGATATTTATATATATTTATTTGAGGGGCTCCCTAAATCTAAATGATAAATGGTGATCCTAGTCATAGTAGACCGCCTCTCCAAATATAATCATTTTTTTGCCCTCAACCATCCCTATACAGGCTCCATGGTCACACAAGTTTTCTTGAATTAGATCTTTCTTCTTCATGGCATCCCTTATTCAATCATATCTAATCATGATGTAACTTTCACCAACTATTTTTGGATGGAGCTATTCTAATGCATAGGCACACAAATAAAGATGATCTTTGAGTATCACCCCCAAATAGATGGCCAAACAAAAATTGTCAAAAAATGCTTGGAAACATTACTTTGTTGATTTGCTTTGAAATAATAGCAATAGTGGGCAATGTGGCTTACCCTCGCAGAATGGTGGTACAATAGCTCCTACCACACTTCTACTAAAATGACTCCATTGAAGAGGTTTATGGTCAAGTGCTCCTAGCACTTCTCTTGTATACCCTTAGTAGTTCATCGGTTCAAGTGGTCAACACTACTCTTTGACATTGGGATCATATTCTTAGCACCCTATAGGGCAATCTCCATTTAAATCAAAACCAAATGAAGCAATAGGTTGATTATCACCTCTCTGAGTGTACCTTTTAACTTAGGAATATGTTTCATATTCATTTGTATCTATATAAGCAATCATCCCTGAAACTAAAATGGCATCATAAGCTTGCTCTACTATTTTATGGGCCATATAAGGTTTTTCGGTAGATTGGGTCTATTGTTTACAAGTTTGATCTTCCACCTTATTCCCAAGTTCACCCAATCTTTCATGTCTTTTGTTTGAATAAATTAATTGGTACTACCATCAAAGTGTAAACATTCTTACCATAACTTGATAATGAAGGCTCTATCCTTCTCAAACTGGAAGTAGTCTTAGATAGGCACACCTATCAACTTCACTCTTACATAATCATGGAAGTCTTACTCCAATGGCACATGTAACCAAAATATGTAATATGGGAACCATTTTTATAAATTTGATAATGATTCCCAAAACTGACGATTTGAGGACAAAGATTTTCATAATGGGGAGGGGATATTCGGAACCTGTGTCCTACCTTTCTCTTTGCATTATTAGTGTATTAGTCACTATGGATGTATGGGCTTTGTAATTCATCCTTTGAGCATATTTTAATTATCCCACATATAAGGGAAGTAGTATTTGTTATAATAGATTTATTATTTAAGTTAGTGTTGAGGCCTAATGAAAGCATCGTTGAATATTATTGTATCAATCTTGCTCCAAGGAGGTTTCCCCCTTGAAGTGGCCTACAATCTAAAGGTTATTTTGGGTTATTTTCCAAAGTTTATTTCATTGCTCATTTATTTTTTCTAATTCATAAATCTATGAAAAAGGATCCTCACACAAGTATGGTTCATTTTCACCCTCGTAAGGACTTCATAGGGGAGTTTCCAAAGGACATGTTTAACTTGGAAGAGTAGCTGTTGTCTAAACAAAGGAGCCCACCCATTGAGGAGGAAGGACTCAAACAAGTGTTAATTTTTTATCCCCTCCTTTTATAAATTGGTGATTTGTACTACCAACTTGGAAAGCAAGTCTTTACTTGCCCATGTCTTTCACTCGATAATAGACTTTTACATAGTAAAAATGACCTTAGAGGCTTTTATTTCGACCCAAGTGAATTGAGGTCCCATTTTTCAATTTGTATATAATAGATTGGTCACTTTTATTTTCCCTACGTATCATGTGCACATGTTGTTATTTAGAGTAGTTTCATTTATTCTAAGCATTTATGCATGGTTCTATTAATTTAGATTTTCCTTTCCTCTAAGCATTATTCAGTGCAGTTGTTTGATTTAATTATCCTTATGGAAGGTATGTTAGTTCTTTCTAAAGTCAAGTGGGCTTCTCATGCCTAATAATAATTTAGAGAAATAAGATCAAGGGATTCCAGATGATTATATGCCCAATGGATTGCATCAAGGCTACTAGATTCATGTTTAGCAAGCAAGCAGCCCACATAGGTCATCAAAATGTTGACCATTTTTGTCACCATGGGGAAGTTATATCTAATTCAGTTCAAGTTTTAGATCACCCACATATTCTTAAAGTTTAGTTAATTCAAGGGAAATAAAATGAGTATGAGGTCAGGCCCAGATGAGTTTCAACACTGACATTTTGAGGAAGTTCTTGAGTGCATAGTAGTCTTCTCGGCCTCTCTTTTAGCCTATTCGGTGAAAATAGAGCACTCCCAGAGCTCATAAGGGTTGAAAAACAAAAGGGCTTAATTGGTTTTCAATAAGTTTCCTGGTGATAACTTAAGGAGGTGAAGAGACAAAATTTGATGGGACCCTAGTGATGTCTTCATAGCTTCTTAGTTTTTTAGTCATGGTGGGACATATCCCTTTCTTTAGAAGGTTTACTAGTGCCACATGTCAATCTCATAGTGGTCCCAAGCCCTTTCAAATTATTTTCAAAAATTAGTCAATTTTCAAAGTTGCCTTGCAGATCTCCATGTCAGTAAAGTAGTGGGCAAGCAAGTTAATAGGGTGCTTCTACATGTCGTAATCGCTACGTCCTGGTGTCCTAGATCCATATATACAATTTCAAAGCTTCTGGACTAGAGAATTAGTGGGATGATTTCATGTGGTGAGATCCCACTATTTTGTAGTCCTAGGTCATTCGAGCAATCCCAGTAAACAAGTTATAGTGTGTTGGTCTCCCCAACTTCAAGTAGTGAAAGAGAGAAATGTGTAGGGAGAAATTTAAAATAATGAAGGGTGCACTCAAGATATTCAAACTTCTTGTGAAACCTTATTCAAAGACTTCCTCGCACTCAAATCATAGAGTTTCAAATCTACGGCCTTGTAAAATACAAACTACAATCTAGGCTACAAACCATTACCTTCACAGACTAGTACAAGTTCCATATGAAGACATAAACTACAAAGAGAATTAGAAGAGACTAGGTGCAAAAGGAATTTAGTATTTGTGTATTTTTTCATAAGATCACCCTCAATACTGTTCATAAACTCGCAACTTCACTGTGTAACCAATTCTTTTAGTGCACACTCCCATCTATGTAAAATTAATGCACACAGTTTAATATGCATATGGTCCTCTAAATATAGTCATGCACGCTACCCTTACCTTGTGTGTAGGAATACATGGTAAAACCTAAAGATATGCCTACATAGTCTCACATCAATGGACTAGTCTAGGTGGATCGATGGTTGGTCATTACAAATAAGGATGGTAGTTGAGCTTGATTAAACATCGAGGGAATCAAATTAGAATAAAATAAAATGCAAGGTTATTGTCAGAGTGTCAAAACATGATCGCATGCCACCCTTGGTTGCCTATACACCCTTCATTATTATATGCACATCTAGATACACAAATGACTTTCCAACTACTTCCATGATCAAATTTTCAAACCTGATTTGAATAATCATAGCTTGTAGTAGTTATTGCAAAGACTTGGATGATCTTAATCATCCTTAAGCTCTGAACACTGATTTAGAATTTAAGTTCTTATCTACTAACTCTAATGGCAAATTAATTATGCATGGCCCTACCCAATGCTATATAAACCCTAATTTTTATTTTAAAGTGATCAACATTTCTAGACATCATAACATTATCAAAATTTGCCTTCCAAGAGCCATATCTTGGTATAACAAAGCTCTACCCATTTGAGTTTGTAATATTAACTTAGACCTTGAGATTAATAAGAACTGATTTAATTTTCTTCATGCTCTATGTTTTGAGTGCATTCATGGTTATTGATCCTTGTCTTTGGATGTTCATCCATCTCATTTCCATCCCCCCTTTGTACCTCTATGCATAATTGAAAGTCTCTTCAGGTTTCATGTTATGTATATACAAATATACATAGGTGTTATCTTTGAAACATTTCTCATCCCTCCTAATGCTATATTGCATTCCCTTATCTCCATGTAAAATACTTATTCAGTGTGCCCAGTTTGAATATTGTGTAATTAGTCTGTTAGTTTTATTATGTCATTAAGCAGGTGAGGTGCTCGCTCTATTTTTGGTGCATCACCTTTTACATTCTAACAACTCTTTTACCTTTTTTCTCTATTTTCCTTTTCAAGTTTAGGTTTAGCGCTAGTTGTAGATTTCATTATAATTTTTGTAAGTCTATGTGTTAGTCCTAAACTAAGTGAATCTATAATAAAAGGAAGTTGACCTACTCTGGAGGTTCATCCCAAGGAATGCAAGCCCAGTGCACATGTCAAAATGCATATGTGTAAAAGAGTCATACGCTAATGTGCATGAGAACCCTTCTAACATGGGTGCCCATTTCAAGTGATAACAATAATTTGAATATTTATTTTGGCATTTGTAAGAATGATAAATGTTGATTGGGTGTTGTGAAGGGTTTTATCTTCTACCTTGCTTCATTTTGCCAAGTTTTTGAAAAAGAAAATAGAGGTTTCTTCTTTTTCATATTTTTTCTTTAATTTGATTTTACTCATGTATGAGTGTGTGCAATAGGTACACCTATTATTTGTAAAACCTAAAGAGATTTAGGTTTTTTTTAATACAACATGTGCAATTATTTTGGGAAAGAATTATAGTACAAGTAATTGGACTTACTTTTGTTGTGTTAATGGGAAAATTCCCATCTATTATGTCAATAATGAGCTGGTTTCCCATTTTCTATTTAGATATTTAAATGGTAGATATATTTTTAGTGGCATAGTATGATGTGTTGATCACAAGATAATGAATTATAGAGTTCAGAATGAATGTATACTATATGCAAACCTAAGCAATGCTTTCTACTGTAGTGTTATCATTTTCAAATAATATGAAATTAGAGTCGTCATAGTCATAGTCATTTTTTGGAGCAATAGAAAAGATTTTGAAAAAAATTGCTTTATTTGGGATGAGATGTTACTCATGGACTTTTAATAATGCATTTGCAACATTTACAATTATGGTCATTTCACCTTTTGCATATATCAAGTCAATTTAGATCCGTTCTCTTGCATTTCACCTATCGAGGACTGTCTTGTACGCCATGAATATGTCCCCTTAAAAGATTTATCCATTTCTATAATTGTTTAGGTCATCGATAGTTATTGTCATGGTATGTGTATTTTTAGACCTGCAATTTATTTTTCTGTTAAATTTACTTTATGTTTAATAGAAACGTATCAAATAAATAACAAAATTTTAAATGCATACCTCTTTGGTTGCCTGTTTGGGTTAACATCTGTACATCTGATGTTGACGTATTGGTCCATCTTTGGTGGAATGAATTATCAATTTGGAAGACATTAGACATGAAATTATGTGTTGTTTTAGCAAAGTTTTCTATTAGAATGTATGAAATGCATATGAATGAAATATAGATAGACATTGGTAATTTGAATACTTTCACACTAGCTATAATCCACATGAAAATGCAACCATTTTAATGCAAAAAAACTATGTTAGGAATTACCTTATAGGGATTGTTATTACTATTTCCAGGTAAGGATTTATGCTCTCTACAAATGTATTTGTTAAAAATAAATAATAAGTTAGAGACTGGATGCCCTTTTTATTATGCAATAACACCTATAATGAGTATATAGAGATGAAATACATGTAAATAATAAATCATATACTAAATGCCTTTTTTTTTTCAATAAAAGCAATAGTGTGTATACCCATAAGGAATTACACTAGTGCAGAGAGATAAGGAATAATCTATAAGGAGTAAAAATAAATAACAAATTTGGGGATGATAAATCATTTTTTAAAACAAGAATAGGGTTAGAATATTGAATATTATGCTTGTTACATACCTCTATATACTATACAATCAATTATTTTATAGAACTCTAAGCTTTTTATCTACAACCTCAAGATCAAATTTACAGTCCCTACGGAAAGAAATATTCAATTAAACCACAACTCAACTACTTATGCAATTTTTAGGATTAAATTTTTTTTTACAACTATTATTAGTTCATTAAAATTTAAGTTTTGTTTCTGTTTTGTATTCTGAAATTGCAATTTAATTTTTTTTGGGCATCGGTGAGCAATAACCAAGAGGAAGAGAATGTTAGTGTAGGATATTATTTTCTTTGTATTTATTATTATAGATTATTCCTACACTTATATTTAGCTTGATTAGATGTTATTTTGAGGTCACTTAGGTGTCATAAATGAGGTAATTAAGGTGCACATGCACATGAAAAACTTGTAGTCAAATTGGTGGGTAAAGATACCCTTACCCGCCAATATTGACATATGGAGCACATAAACTATTTGACAAAAGTCTTGTGTTCACATTGACAAATATTTTAGCTCTATGCCTTCATTGTACCTATAAATATGCCTCTCATCTAAGCCATTTTTTAATGAGTTATGAATGCAATATTATTATAATTTTGCTCTATTTTGATTTCAAACTCAACAACGAAGTTCTACTTCTATTTGTTTTGCATTTGTAGTTTGTGTGTTCAATTCTATTAGTTGGATCTTGGATAATTTTGTCATGATATCAAAGCTCTTTTTTGGTAATGAACATCATTTTATTGTTAATTTTTTGAAATCTTGAATAGTTTTTTAAGTTTGTATTCTAATTAAGATTGTAAAGAAAAAACTTGTAGATCTGTGTGTATCATCTACAATCATTTCTTCTTTAATTGGTGAAATTCATCAGTATTTACAATTATTTTAATTGTATTGGATATATAAGTAACCTTTTGTAGATCTTAAAAAATGATTCAAGTCGGTTGGACAAATGACTAAATCATTTTTTGATAAGGAGGCAAGATTTACAAGTAATTGTTTTTACAAATCTATTTTTTAATTAAAAATGACTGTTATTTTGCCAACTTAAAAAAAATGGTAGATAATCGCTCAAATTTTTTTTGAGGTTCTGTGCACCTTGTTGTTCTCTTTATAAATTATTTTAAAATTTATAATTTCATTAAGAATTTTTAAAGTTATCATAGTTTTACTGACTGTGATATATATATATATATATATATATATATATATATATATATATATATATGATGGAAAAAATTTAAGAAGTTTTTTTTAATTATTTTTTTATAAAAACAATATTGTTGTGAGAAATCATATTTTAAAGAGTTATTTGTCATTTTTTTTCAACATTTTATTTCACGAAGACAAAGGGTGAGGCCCAGTTTTGGCAGGTGGTCAAACCCTGTCACAAGCAAAACAAAATTTATTCTCATTTGCTTAACTCATAATTTAACACTCTTATTCTCTTCATGGACATTTTTTTGGTTGAGTTCGAAGTCTATTTTTTATGATCTTGCACTGTCACTTATATAATCATTGCACAAATTGCTCATTTGTGGATGCATTCTCGACTAAGTTTGACATGCATTTTTTATGAGCGTGTATTTTTATTTGTGCCTTTAATGCAAAGATTTTACTCATTTTTATGCCAGTCATTTTGTTACTATGTGTATTATGCGATAATAAACACTACACTATACTACGCATTCAACAACCTTGGATAGTCACCTTGTTACTATGTGTATTACATGATGGTGAATACTACACCAAATCGTGTAATTTGAGAACATCGACCATATCTTTGTAGTTTATTGTGTGAATATATACTTATAATTCATTGTATTTGAGTGTAAATCTACTGTGTAGTATCTTATTTGTAGTGTATACATCATCTTTCCTTGGAACATGAGTTGAAGCCTCAAGAATCAACTCTATACTCGTGTTTACGACTATCTTTGATCCTATATGATATCTTAAGATTTGATGGGATTTATTGTGCAAAACAAATTGGTGCCCATTATATATATATACACTAATGTATTGATTATATACACACTAAAACATAAAGTACCAATTGTATGCACACTAAAGTGTTTATTGTATATGCACTAAAACATAAAGTGTCAAACCTTTGTAATTGGGGGGGGGGGGGTCGGGGGGGTTCTTTCTGATAGTTTTAGGAGGGGTTGTTGAGTGTCTTGCCTTCTCTATTTCTCATTCAATTTTTTTTTGCACTGCATCATAGATCACAATTTGGTTCCACTTCTCACTCCATTCATTTATCATGACTAGAAATCTAAAGTACACATTTTTTTAAAGAAGTAGAGGTTTAAACAGGATAACCATGAATATGGAAACTGAACCAGAACTTGGTGTAGATAATATTAAGTGGTATAATAGGTGTGATGAAACATACGATCTTTTATGTTTTTATGTTTCTCCTAACTTACTCTTTCACATTGAATCTGCTAAATTACCACATGAGATTTGGAATACTTTGGAACAAATCTTTGGGAAGCAAGATGTAATGAGGGGTCATGAGCTATAAAATGAGTTCATTAATTTGAGACCAGATAATTTTGACAATATAGAATATTTTTTCACCAAATTTAAATCACTTAGGTTGCAATTAAAATTGTGTGGTATAGAGAAAAAGGATGAACAATTGATCCTCTCTATTCTTTTCAAGTAAGGTCTTGACTACTCAATTTTTGTCTATACCTTTCATGTTTTGAAATGTGTCCTAGGACCTGCATGGAGTATGCCATCCTTAGATAATTTTGCCAAAGAATTAACTAGAGAGCAAGACAAACTCATCCAAATGGGTACATTGAAGTCCTCAAAATCACATGCTTTGTTGAGTCATGACAAATCGAAGACTTCAATAAATAAGGAGAAGAAATAAAATAAGGACTAAGAGCAACGAAAGGGTAAAAAATTAGATACTAAGCCAAAAATATCATATGAGTCCTCTTCAGGTGGAAAATCCAAGAAAGAGAGGATTACATGTGTCTATTGTAAGAGAAATTGGCATGATGAAACAAAATATATGAAAAAATAGATTGATCATTTAACAAAGACGTTGAAGAAAAAAATATCAATGTATCTGATACAGTCAAATCAACTTCATCAGCGCATGAGTCTTCTAAGACAAAATAAAGTAGTAAGAAGAAAATCAGGCAAGGCCCTTACTGCAGTAACATCTCAGCGATCCATATGGGTGATTGATTTTGGTGCCTCACATCACATGACTTCTTCACGAGACTTGTTCTCATCCTTAGAGCCATGTTTTATGCCATCTATTCTAATAGGTGATGATATTTCTATTGAATTTTGTGGGAGAGGATCTGTTGAAGTTAATGATGCAACATTTGAAAATGTCTTATGTGTTCTATCACTGTCAACTAATCTCATATCTATTTATCAAATCACCCACATTGGATCAGGGAAAAAAGTTGAGTTTACTTCAGATTCTATTATCATTAAAAAGCTACATAGTAATACTACAGTGGCTATTGGGAAAGCAAATCACTAATCAAGATTGAACACCTTCTCAAATTTTACTCTTGATTACCCTTCTACTGCATTACTCACTCATTACGATGGAGTGAGCAAATTATGGCATGAGTGATTTAGCCATCTCAAATATTGCTACTTGAAACAACTCAGTCAACAAGATATGGTAATAGGGTTGCCTTGTGATCATTTTTCTGATGGTATTTGTCAAGGTTACATGCTTGGTAAACATCTCAAAGAGAAATATGACAAAGGCAAATCATGGAGAGCTACTAAAATCTTGGAGCTAATTCATAGTGATGTTTCTGGACTATTTTCAAAACCTTCATACAACAAATTTAGGTACATGCTTACCTTCATAGATGAATTCTCTAGGTATACTTGGGTGTATTTTATTCAACAAAAGTTTGAGGTCTTTGACCATTTTAAGGATTTCAAGGCTCTTGTTGAGAAATAGTCAAGGAAAACCATTAAAATTTTGTGCACTAATAATGGTGGTATGTTAATCATCACTTTGAGCAGTTCTGTACTTCAGAAGGGATTGATCTACAACGAACAGTTCCATATAGTCCTCAACAGAATGGTGTTGCATAATGTAAGAACATATCTTTGAAAGAAATGGAAAAATGTATGATGCACTCCGAATCACTTACACCATAATATTGGGTAGAAACCATTAATTGTGCTTGCTATATCTAAAATCATGTTCCTCATAAAGCATTGAAAGGGATCACTCCTTTTGAAGATTGGAGAAATCAAAAACCTAAAGTTAATCACTTTAGAGTATTTGGATCTCCAGCTATGATCTGCATTCTTAAAAAGAAACGTAAGGCCATGGAATGTTAAAGTAGGACTTGCATATTTGTTGGGTATGTAGAAGGTGTTAAGGGATATAAGCTTCTTCATCCTACCACACATGATTTGTTCATTGAGAGGAGTGTATGCTTTCAAGAGGGTCTATCAGAATCCACACATGACACTTCTCCCTCCTCTTTGGACTCTCTAGGATATGATGATAGTTCAGATGATTTAGATCATCTAAATCAGATACCTGTTGATGAAGATTCTTCTTCTAGTTCAGATGATAAGGATAGTGATAGAGATTCACCTCATTTTATTAACAGTCACATTTTTGAAGTTGAAGAATCTCCCCTTGATTCTTTGATTTTAGGTCTTCTTTGGGCTAGATAGGCTCTACAGAGTGCAAGTGATTGGGCTAAAAACCCATCAGATGTCAGACAAACTCATTCACAATTTCAGGGTGTTCCACATGTTTTCATTTCTTGTGCTTTTGATCCACAATCATTTCATGAGGCATCTGGCATTCCTGAGTGGGATAAAACTATGTATGAAGAGTATAGTTCCTTAATTATGCACCACACTTGGGATCTAGTACCGCTTCCTAAGGGAAGGAAACTTGTTTGATGTAGGTGGATCTATCAAACAAAATTTACAACAGATGGGTCGGTGGATAAGTTCAAAGCATGATTGATAGCAAAAGGATTTTCAAAAGTTTCTGGCATAGACTATACTAAAACATTTGCTCTAGTCATTAAAATGAACTTTATTCGACTCACTCTTTCCATTGCCATAGCTTATCATTGCAATGTTCATCAGATGGATGTGAAGAGCGCCTTTCTTCATGGTGACCTTGAGGAGGAGATATTTATGGAACAACCACAAGGTTTTGTGAAAGATTCTTCCTTAGTGTGTAAACTTTGAAAATCTATTTATGGCCTCAAATAGGCCCCTTGGGCTTGGTATGCGAAGATGGATTCATTTCTTCTCACATTTGGGTTCACTAGATGCAATTTTGATTCAAATATCCACATCTTGTAGCAATATAATTTACTCTTAATTCTGGTTCTATATGTGGATGACCTATTGATCACAGGGAGTTATTCATCCTCTATTGCAACAATGAAAACTACTCTACATCATAGATTCTCTATGACTGACTTGGGTTTGTTACATTATTTTTTTGATATTGAGGTTTCACAGTCTGACTCAGGGATTACCATTGCACAATATAAGTATGCTCTTGATTTGCTTGCATGATTTCACATGGATGGTTGTAAGCCAACTTTGACTCCCTTTCTTTCTAGAGCCAAACTTAAGGCTGAGTGTTCGTTTCCATTGGTGGATGCTACCTTATATCGACAACTAGTTGGCAACGTCATCTATCTGACTCACACTAGACCTAATATTTCATATACAGTAGGCATGGTCTCTAGGTTTATGCAGACACTGCATGAGCTATATTAGAAAATAGTCAAACAGATTTTCCACTACATTTAGGGTACTCACAGTTTTGAGATTCATTATGGAGTAGGCATTGATATTGACTTGATTGGATACACAGATTTAGACTGGGATGATGATATTCAACATCACAAATCCACTTCAGGTTATAGTTTCTCACTTGGTTCAGGATCAATTAGTTGGTTTAGAAAGAATCAAAATGCTATTGCTTTATCATCTATTGAGGCTGAATATAGAGGGCTATCAATGCTGCTACTAAAGTTATTTGGCTTAAGGGCATTCTTACTGAGTTTGGTATATAGTTCAAGCGACCCACAATAATCTTTTGTGATAACCAAAGCACCATTCAGATATGCAAAAATTTGATCCAACATCAATGGACCAAACATATCAAGATTCATATGCACTTCATTTGGGAGCTCATTCATGGATAGGTCATTGATCTCAAATTTTGCTAGACTACAGAGCAAATTGCTGATATTTTTATCAAACCCTTCATTAATATTAAGTATATTCACTTGCGTGCTCTTCTTGGGGTACAAGTTGCATCAACATCAGCTTCAGGGGGGTCTTCTAGTCCTCTTCTTCTTTTCTCTCTTTTTTTGGGGGAATTTTTTTCTTACGGGTTTTTTCCTTTTCTTTCACTTTGTGAGAGTGGCATTGTACTTGGGTACCTCATTAGGTCATGTTGTTGAGACTCAATTTTATTTGCCCACCTAAGCTATGCTTTAAGGGGGGTGTTAGTGTAGGATATTATTTTCCTTGTATTTATTATTATGGATTATTTCTACACTTGTATTTAGCTTGCTTATGTGTTATTTTGAAGTCACTTAGGTGTCATAAATGAGGTAATTAAGGTGCACATACACATGACAAAATTGTAGTCAAATTGGCAAAAGTCTTGTGTTCACATTACCAAATGTCTTGCCTCTATGCCTCCATTGTACCTATAAATATGCCTCTCATCTAAACTATTTTTTAATGAGTTATGAATGCAATATTATTATAATTCTGCTCTATTTTGATTTCAATCTCAACAACAGAGTTCTGCATTTATTTGTTTTGCATTTGCAGTTCATGTGTTCGATTTTATCAGTTAAATCTTGGACAATTTTGTCAAAGAACATAACTCATGAAAACCCTAAAATTATGCTAAAAATTATCCCTCACAACCTCTTCAATTGTAATGGGAAATAATGATGTCGTAGACAAAAAGAAACCTTTAAATAATTTTCCAAAAAAAATAAGAAAATTCACCTTCTTTAACCTGTAGAATTGCTTCTGTTTGTGGATTGTTTCCCTAATTTATTAAATTCTATCAAAGACAATTCCAAGATCTGCAGAAAAGTATAAATAAATTATGCTTGTGACATAACTTTCAAAAACATAGATTTTGGCTTCGATTTTAGCAGTGGGGTCCTCCGGTATGTACGCTTTTGAAAAGCAACGATTTCTATTTCTATATGGTTATATTATTTTGGCTCCGAATGTTGCATTAAATCTGTAAAACAGTTAAATTTTATACGAATTTATTGTCCACAGGAAAAGAAGAAAAAATAGAGCAATCATAGTTGGGCAAGCGCATATCGAAGATAAAAATTGTCATGTTTGTTCCCTGTGGGAATGGCTAGTTGTCTCCCCATTTCTCTAACCACTCTGTTGTTAGTAAGGCCAGGCGTTGGCCTCGTTGGCGTGTTGCGAGCTAATTCGATGCTACGCATCGTACCAAAGTATTTATCGATAAAACTTAGGGTATTGATTCAGTGCTGCTTCGCATTGCCATCTACGTAAATACTCAATTTATTCATTAACATTAACAAAACAAAACAATGACCACATGCTATTGACGAATGTCAAATAACCTCTGGAATTAATTCCCTAAGGGGAATGGAATAGTGCCAATAGGTGCTAATAATGTCCTACATTTTGATTGAATTTTATTTATTGAATGTGAAATTATTTACTTCACAATATAATATCTGAAAACAAAATTATTAATATAAAATAAGAGTTGTGTAGTGACTAGTTTTTGTTGTTGTAAATTATAATGTAAACTTGATTTAATAATTTATATTTGAAAATAGAAATTTATTGTTCTTATTGTAATAAAAATTTGATTAAGAATAGTTCTTTTAGAGCGGTCCTATCAAACTAGTATTTAATCATGTTGGTTGTCTTAACCAAACCATATCATTATAATTTATCAATGCAATCTAACTAATTAATTTCTACTTACATCCAAAAAAATTAATAAATTAAATAAATAAATCAAAATTATTTTTTTAAAGTTTTTTACGTTATATACATCAAAATAAATAAATGTAAGTGATATCCTTTGAACAATTTTTAGACACATCTTCCCAAAAGAATCACACCCATTTATTTTTGAATTCGTGGTGTTAAAATTTTGCATGAACTATGGAGAAAAAGATGACATAGAATCAATTTTAAAAACATATATTGATCTCTTTTGAATGAGTTTGAAAAGCCCTAAATATTCATATTATTTTGTATAATTAAAATTATCTCACTTCTAAAAGATCATGCTATAATAGAGCACATTACTCGGTCACATAAAAAAATATCATATTAAATGTAAACATGCCCGTTCGAATCAAACTCATCATTGATTTGGGAGTCTTTTATTATTTCTCCATATAGGTATTGGTTGAATAAAAAGTGACTAATTGAAAAAAGATTTTATTAGTACTTTCCTAGATGACTAATGATTTGAATTTGAAAATACAATTTAATATTGTATTTTTTTATTATTTAATCATTTTAATTTAATTAACAAAAAAATATTTTAGAAAGGTTATGTTAAACAGTTTTACTTTTCAAATGTCAATTGAATTACTTATATAAACTCTAAATACAAATTTATTATATATTAGAAAATTTAATTGTGACATTGCTATTATTAAAAACAACTGGAAATATGATTTGACATGTGCAACAAGCTAGAACTTATACTTATAATCCCCATCCTTTCTAATTTTGTGAAATCCCATTTAACAAACCGATAAGGTATAAATAATTTTTTTTCAAATTAAAAAATAATATAAGGAGAAAAACCTTGTTAATGAAAACTAAGTAAAATGTTTTAATTATAACATGGAAAATGCTTACACTAAACATATCCAATCACCATGGTTAAATCTCTTTAACTATACTGCTCATTCGTTTAATCATATCGCATTTATTCATGATCAAAAATATTACTTCTAACCTCACTTCTAAAATTAAAAAAAAAATACAAAAAAAAATATTTTTTAACAATTGTTGGCATATATTCTTAAATCAGAAATTAAGAACCAAAAAAATATATTTTCTTAAATGCATCAATAACATGTTTAATAAATAACACAATTTGTATAATTATTAGGCATCAACATATTATCGGAGAGTTTTAGGATGCTTAAAATAGAAAGCATGTCATATTTTTTCTAATGCATCGGGCAAAGAGGCTATGGTGGTTGGCAAATCCACTAATGTAATTGTTGCCTCCACCTTTGTCATTGCCTCTAATATTAACTTTTTGTATTTTAATATTTAAAATCATTTTGATCAGAGTGGAATTTTATTGTAGTTTATTTTATTTGATTGTAAAATGTTTTAACTGTAACATTAATTAAAATCATGCGTTTCCCGTGAATTTTCAGTTTAAATTTTCTTAAAATTATGATTTTTAAAAGAGAATGATCTGCATAGAGACAAGTGCATATAGTTTACAATTTTAATAAATGCACTTTAACAATTAATTTTAACAGATTTCATGTTTTTTTAATGCTGTAAGATTGTTGTTGTTGTGTTGTATTCTAAGGGTTATTTTGAAATAAATTTTTAATTATAATATTAATATAAATAAAATATTTCATGATAGTGGAATATTTTTTAATATTTAGTGTTAAATTTTGGAATTTACAAAATATTATTTTATTTCAAAACTTTTCATTAGTCACAATAAGAAAATTATTTGTTTCAATGATTCCTATAGTACCCTACAGGCAGAGACCAATAAATCGCAACCAACAATTTAGTACCATTTATAAATGTTTAATTATTTATGTACAATTTCTAAATTTTTAATTTTTTGTGACAAATAACAACTATACATAAATTTATCTCTATAATTTTTAAATCTCCATACAAACATTAAATTATTTATAAGGTAGAAAGAATGAAATTGTAAAATTATTCACTTTGCAACATGCATATTATTTTTTAAAAAAAAAACAACAACAATGTTGTGGTTGAAAATATAAAGCCATCTAAAATAGTTTATGAATTATTAACATGTCTTGACAAGTAACCACCACACATAACAAATGCACTTAATGTAAGTCTCTATAGGAGGAGTGAGTCAGCAATGGTAGTCTCTATGGGAGGAGTGAGTCAGCAATGGTAGTAGGAGTATGAGAATGTGAGCAAAGCAGAGCAAAAAGTGCTACGAATGAGACCCCAAATGCATAACCAACAAGAAGAAGAGGCATTACATAGCAAAGATAAATCTATTAAAACTTCTAGTGTCATATCAAAAAATAATGAAATAAATTAAAAAATCCATGAATGAAAGAAACATTGTAACCATCATGAAATGTCAATTTTGTAATATATACATTCTATTGATTGCTTAATCATAATTTGTATAAAAGCTTCAAGGCCATGACTCAGAATTGTAAAGTAATTTAGAATGAAATTGCACCTTCATCAAGAAAAATCATATATCAAAGGTTTTGTACAAGGAAATCAACCTATAAAATTATAATATAGATTAGTGTAGTCCTTACACAAGTATGGTGAGGAATTAATTAAGTATTAGAAGAAAAAATCTACTAGCAAGCAAGAGGAGTAAATTATGCTATCATAGCAAAAACAATTATAATTTCAAGGCCTACAATCCATCTCAATTGTGAAAGACTTCATGTGAATGATAATAATCCCGCTTATATCACTGTTGTACCAATATAAATTATTGCAGTCCATAATATACTTGTTAAACCAAATAAATATATGTTAATAATTTATTAGTATATTCCACATCAATAAAATATGTGAAACATATATTTATAATGATAAAATAAGATAACTTTGAATTAAACCATACTCGTTTTCTGAACTTATTAAAATGCACCATGAATTTGTATAAATCTTATCTAAAGGTTGGCAGTGTAAATAGAGAGAGTTCTAAGTGCATTTTAAAAGACTCCAAAGAATCAGAATCTTTATCTTTTAATTAAAAAATATAGAGACAGTGAGCAATAGAATTAGAATCATATGCAACACCTATCCTAACTAAATATTCATCACCATTGTATAGATTGACATATGAATGATGGCTTGTATAGGTGTCATGGTTAGATGGCACCTCCAATTCTACCATTGTCTTTTTATTTCTTCAGTACCATTGTTATTGACGAGTGTTAATTATTAAAAAAAAATTGAAAATATATTTTAAAATTCTCTACCTCAATTTTTTTTAAATAATATTTTTCTCAATTAAAAATTCGTCAAAACTTATCTGTTTTAAAAATATTTTAAAATTAAAAATAAACATTTTAAAATTTAAAATATAATAATATTACCCAAAAAAAAATTAAAGATCTCCGAACTCAAAAGAAATTTTCAATAATACTTGTAGTTGGGGAAAAAAAAAATCTTTTATACAAAACACATTCTCTCTTTCAATCAAGTAAACTGACCAAAAGAAAACCTCATACTAGCAAAGAAAACTGACCAAAGATTGCATAGCTTGTCAGAAATGTTGTATCCTGAGAGCGTCGATGCATGCCATTGATCTCTACAGTTTGGTGTGTCATCTGCGGAGCCGTGATGATGAGGATTTTTCTGTGTCGATGGGTAGGCTTTGGGGGACAGGTCTGGAAGTGATCCCAGAGGATCTTTTCGTTGGCGGTGTGTTCTGTGCAAGCATTTTACCCTTGGCGCCCTGCCACTTGTGACTAATTGACAATCTAGCCTTTGGTAACTGCACTTGCCCCGTTACTTTCACAAGACGTCTAAACAAATCTGTCTTTAATTTCCCTGGTACTTAATGATCAGTGTTTGATCTAAGTGAATCGGATAATAACATTTAAAAAATGCATTCTATCCATGTACTAAATAATATTATTTTATCTATTCCATTAAAAAAATTGTTATTTCATTTTATTGGTGAGTTAATCAATAAAATCTAATTAACTAACAAATTACAGAATAATTATAAATTAAAAGTAAATAAATTCATAAATTTTCTTTCGAAATCTTTTTTAACCCACCTTATTTATTTAAAAATATAGTTATATTAAAACATTATTGTATAATATGATTTAATTTATTTATACCAGCTTTTGAGTATTATATTTATATATTTTAAATTTAAATTTATTTGAACAACATTTAATACATTTTTTAATAGATGATTTGAAGATTGGTGGATCCCTCACCTGTTAAATTGATTGAAAAAACAGAGTTATAAAAAGCAGGAAAAATTCGAGAAAACGAGAATAAAAAGAAGACCTAAAAAACTACAAAACACTAGCCTTATAAGGCACACAACAAGAAAAAACACCACCACCCTTGAAGGGTAACTACAAAACAACGAAGAACAAGAAAAAAACACTAGTAATTTACTACCCATCTAGGAGCCGTTCTAACTCTCTGTGGATGAGACACTGTCATCAGGGGGATTCCTTCCACCAACGACCTACATCAATTGTTCATCATCTAGCATTTCACTTCTATGCCTTCCATGGCTTAACCCTAAATCAGTTTCACTGTTGCCTTAATCAACCCTGGATCCATTAACATGGAATGTAGTTACCTTCCACCTCCAGAGTCTTGGCCTTCCCACTCGTTTCTTCATCAGCACCCCATGCACACTCAACATTGCTTTCATGGAGGCAAGACAAGCTTACATGTGGGAAAATCCCTACACCCAACCCTAATACAGGTTTATGTGGCCATTGGAGAGGGGGTCCAAATAGCCTCACAAGAGATTTCACTGCAGCTTCCATCTTAGTGGAGTTTCTCAAACATAGAGTCATCACCATTGAAGAAATTGGGGCTTACATATGATTCAGGTCCTACATAGGTAGGAAACATCCCTCCAAGACAGGGTTTTTAGGGCAATTTTGAAGAAAATTAAGATGTTCCACCAACATGCAAAATCGTTCCTCCAACTCTCCAAAGGCTCATAGAGGGACTAGCCCTATGTCATTCTGATCAAAATTGGGAAGTTGATGTTGAACTCCCCACACAAACCCCTCCACAGCTTCCTCCAAACCCACATGAAACACTCGACGTATAATCCTACTCACCACCGCCAAAGTCTTATGTTTATCCTTGGAGGCAAAGAGCAGATTCCCTATGAATATCGATGCAACTAGAGAATTAAGTTTCACCTGATAGCTTATTTTCAAAAAGACTGGACCTATCACTTCCTTCACAACATGCAAAACACTTCTAGATTGAATAATGAAAATCTTCTTCAAGCACGAGTCAATCACCCATCCACCAAAGGCCATCTCCCTCCTGGTTGCTTCTACATGCAATAAGGGCTCACTCAACACCCCCTATAGCATCCTATCCATGGTGTTGAAATTCACTAGAGACTTATTAGAACACCTGGGTGAACATGAGAGGAAAGAGATCCTATAATGAAGGCACCGCCAACCGCACTACCTTCAAGATAAATCAGTGAGGGGCATGTTTTGCATGGGAAAAGAGACCCCCAATTCCAATTGGGTATCAATAAAAAATGACACGCTCATCATATGTGCTTTGACACCCCAAATCACATAATCATGATGGTGACCCCTCAAAATTCCAGTTATTCCAATCATTGTCAACAATGATTTCTTCAACCTATGACAATCCTTTGTTTTCTAGATTGTCACCATAGAGTTTACTTCCCAAAAATAGTGAGAGGCCTCCAAAAGCTAAGATTGTCTAGCATTCCCCATGCATGACTTAAGATATTAATAGTATTCCAAATCTAGCCTTCCTATTCCGTAAAACCTGGATGATAACCTTTGAGTCACCTTCTATTAGGACTCAATTGATCCTGCATTGTATCGAAATATCCGATCCCAAAATGAGATCTTGCACCTCAACCTTGTTATTGGTGCTATCTATAAGTTTATTTGATGTGATTCAAATTAGAGAACCAACATTACCCTAAATAATACATTTTACTCCAGAGGCACCCGGATTCCCTTGGCAGCCCCGTCAAAGTTCAATTTGAATAGTCCTAAGGGGTGCCCACTCAATTTTGCCTACTTGTCTCGAGGCCTTCAAACAAATAGTTGACCCATTAATGGGAGGCACCTTCAACTAACGCCAAGATGAAATGATTTGTGAATGCCATGTGGATAGAGTTATATTATAAATTTTAGCATGAGTAGATCCTACTTCCGAGATTAACATTTTATACAATGTTGTTTACATATTTTATATTATTATTATTATTTTTATTTTTTTATATTTTTTTAATTTTTTTTTCATGTGTGTATGTATTAAGTTTTATTTAAAAGTTAGGATGTTCAAAAATAGTTTTTAATAATATAACATTTTTAAAAAAAAATTATAAATATTAAAATATTATTTTAAAGTATAATATAATTTATTTATATTGCTTTATTTTTTTATTTTTTTGGATAAGGATAAACATTTTTGAATCTGGAGTTATGAATGAGGAGAATGAGAATTTTGATAGGGGCCCACAACTCAAAATAAGGCTAAAACAGATCAAACATGAGGGTCATAATAAAGAGCAACTGATAATCTAATCAACTGAACATAAATTTTGCCATCCATCCAAGAGAACTACAAAAACATTAGCCAAAAATCAACATTCCTTCAATGAAAAGTTACCAAAAGATAGACCACACACCAAATCAACCACTAAACCACTCAAAATAGGGAACAACATTTAGCTACAAGAAAGAGGTCATAATAACTTGAAAATGATGAAAGCTGACAGGCCACACAAGATTGACTATGGGTCATGGCTAATATTCTCCCTCGATGGGAAAGAATGCCATACATCGTCCATTGAGATCCAACTTTCACCACTTCTTCCACATATGATCTCAATCTTTCAGCCTCATAACTCCATCCCTTACTTTTGAATAACAAGTCCACAATAGATTTAGATTTATTTGTAGAAGAGCGAGAGGGGAAACAACATACTCACCCTGAGGAGGAGAGATTAGATTGATAGTTGGTGTAGGCACCATCCTTAGAGGAACCTCTCTCCTAGGAGAGAATGAGAGATCCCTTGGCGAATAAGGTGCAGAAGAAGACCTTGAAAGATGATATAAAATGCCATGGTTATGCCAATTAAATCTTGATTAGGGCCTATTGGGTCTTTTCCTTTAGTCTAGCATGACTTTTCCTAGTCGCATGCCTAAGAAAATAAGAGGTCCAAAAAGCTAACGCACCAGCATATCATGCGATAAAGGTTCTCGTGCGCTCATATGAAGCACATGGCCTAAGAATAGTTCCCATTGGTTTCATTTCATGGTGGTGTATTCATTCAGTTTCTTATGATAGGGTGCTTGAATAGGCAATTAGTTCCAAATATATTTTTGGTTCCATGACTAACTCTTGACTATTCATTCATTCCCTATTTAACTAATCACAGAAAAAGATGGGCACAAACCAAGAATATAATAGTATTAATTCTATTGTATTCATAACCAGATTACATAAGGTAGTTCATCAATATGGGTTTTCTCTCATTCTATACATGAGTCACATCCAAAATTACGTCGACTCAAGATTACAATTACCAATCAACCCACTATGTAAAACTAGGGGGTATTTATACATGGTTCTAACCCGAGCCTCAAACAAACCCTTGAAATTCCTCCACCAACACCTAGACAATGGTTGAGCCTTTCATATCCACTTCTCCTCCCATCTTGTTTTGGATGGAGAAGTGGGAATGGGGGGAAGAGGGTAGGAATAAGGGATGGGGAGGGAATGGAATGTTTTGGTGTTTGTCACCTTGAGAAAAAAAAAATGTTTTCTAGTCCCAATGGACTTTGTCTATGTAGAGTGGTGAGTTTGTTGGGTAATATGTATCGTCATCTCCTAATTTCAGAATTAAATTTTATTTAGATCCCTATAAGACCACTTATTATAGGTGGGTGTAACATAATAATCCTTTGTCTAAGATCTTTTCTTGGGTTTCTCAGTGCCCTTGGGATTATCTATCCCTACCTTCATTGTGTGATTTTATTTGTTCTCAAATAATTCACTTGCCTTGTGATTTATACTTTGATTGTTTTTCTTTGTTTTCATGATTAACTAGCAATTATATTTTGGTATTTTTCATTATGTTATGTGCAAACAAAGATAACCAGATGTAAATACTAATTGTTTGCCTTTTGTATCATAACCATTTATATATTATTTTTTTGGTGAGTTATAAATACTTGGATGATCTTAAAATGGATGTTAATAAAAGGACGGAAAATATCAAGCATCATTTAAATATAATTTCAAGATTAAAATGTTATTCTCAAAGTATATTTTTAAAATTGTCTTAACATGATCTTGGATGTTAAAATGATCAAATAGAGATTAATCACATGTTTCAACATGATTGAACAAGGTAAAATGAAAATTGAAGTAGACTTATGAAATCCACTTTGTTGAAGTTATAGTACTACACTACATTGACAGTTATGATCCTCGGCATTCACTAAAATTATAGAAATTGTAGAGGAATTCTCCATGTCAACTACCTATCTTTTAGCCATAATTAACAAACCTATATGTTATTCCATTTAAAATTATAAGGGGTTGGTAATTCATCCACAATTTGAGCAATACAACTCCAATTTGAGCTCTTTTTAATGTTTTGGAAATGTGTGAACAAGAGTTACGAAGTGATCTCATGTTTGAGAGAAATTAATATAAATTTATAGACTTATTCACACTTGAAGTTATTGGTTGAATTTCTCTTTATAGAGAAATAAAGAGGCACATAATTATGTGATCACTTGAATTAAAGTGTGAATTAGTTTTACAATGAATTGTAGAGGTTTTCAGGTGTCACAAATTTACCCATTGTGAAGTTTTGAGTGATCCCTCCATTCCATTACAAGAATCATGATTGGTTTTTAAAGAGAAATGTGATCTTGTGCCAAGTGTTATGACATATGCTTCTCTTTTATGGCCCTTCTAATTTAATATTATTATAAATACTTTATGAAGTGTTATATTAATTTTCAAAATGATCTTTTTATTTATTTGAATTTAAATAATTTTAGTGTAAATAATTTTTTTTCAATTAAATTTTGTGTTTTTTTTAATCATAGATAATTTGTAAGTGAAGATGAGATATTTTTTCACTTTTCACTTAATACCCATGAAATTGTTTTCAGTTATTTTTTTTGGTCATTTATTTAATGATATGTAATCAAAAGTTAGTTATACGTTAGTGAAAATGAAATCTATTTTCATTTGTTATTTTATGCCTAATGAAGTTCTGCCCTTGATGATATTTTGTTTGGAATGTTCTTGAATGAGGGGGAAAATTATAAATAGATGATGTTTTCCTTCATTTATAGTCTTTTGGCTATTTTTTTATAGGTATTAACATTAGAATTATAGTTTTTATGGTTTGAATATATTTAGCAATTTTTTTTGTTAGTGAGAATTTTAAGAAAAAAAATAATGTGTTATTTTCATAAATTTGTCTAAAGTTTTATAACTAGTTGAAGTTAAAAGACATTGAAATTTTCATTTGGTTATTAACTTATGAGCTTAGATGTTAAATCTTGATTATAGTAGATTTTCCAAAATTCCTTATTGTGTGTTTTATTTTCAATGGCATGGGAAAAAATGTCTTGATATATAATGTCTTGTTATTTTTCAAATGTTTTAGTATATAATATCTTGTTACATGTTTTAAGTTATGAAACAATTTATAAAAATTATATATATTTTTATGTGGAACTTAATTTGAAATTAATAATCTATGATATATTATTATAATATGATCTCTGTGTAAGGTTTTTTTTGTTGTGTTTGAATTGTGAAAGATTTGCAATATAATTTATCATTTTGTTTTGCTTTTTATTGATCTTTTCATCAAAGCTATGAGGTATAATAGCTCATTTAAAGAATACTTTGGAAATATCACTTATCATAGTTTATTCGATCAATTATTTTTATTGTTTTTACCATTTTTTCTATAAAACCTCCATTTCTTTACAACGTAAAATTCATAAGAGATCTTTGCTACTATAAATTTTGATTCATGTTTTATCCCTAATTTGTGGTTGTCTATAAATATTTAGAGGCTACAAGTTATGGATATCTATATTCATATTTATTTTGTGCAATCTTTATCTAAAATTTTAAGTATATTGTGGTCATTTTTGTATTGGTAGTTTATTATGTGAGATCATCATTGTGGTCAATATTACTATTAATATTTATAATATTATAAACTAATTATATACGATATGTACTTTTTAATTGTTATAAAGTGTCTCCCTTTGGTTTATTCGAGCTATAAAAGTATAGAATTGGTCATATCTTTTATTTTTATTTTAGGTTATATCTATCTTTCAAGATAAATAAATTGAAGTCATATTATAATGACCAAATCTACCAATTCACTCTATTATCTCAAGCCCCCTTTTCAAAGGTGAAAACTTGAGCCTCCAACACAATCATTATATTTGAATCCTCCATTTACACCCAAGCATCAATAGAGCCATTCTAGCAACAACTTCTTCTCCCCTCCTTCTTAGCATTGGGCGTTGGGCGGGAACGATGGGGTGGGAGAAAGAGTGATTAGGGTGGGTATTGTTTGACTTTTTTTCCACAAGGAAAACCTTTTGTTGGCCCATATAAGTGGACTTTGTCTATGTAGGGTGGTGAGCCAATATAGTACTATGTTCCATTGCCTCCTTGATTTAGAATTAAACTTACTTTGTATCCCTAGAAGACCATCCAAGATAGGTGGGTGTCACCTAATACTCCTTTGTAAGATCCTTATTCCTAGGTTTCTAAGCACTCTAAGGATGATCCATCTCTACCTGCATAGAGTGTTTTTGTGTGTGTTCAAATAACTTGCCTTGTTATTTGATACTTTGATTCTTTTTCTTTGTTATCATGTTTAACTAGCAATTATGTTTTATTATTTTGTGTTCTGTTTTGTACAAGCATAGATAATAAGATATAAATACCAACCACTTTTTTTAATTCAAAAATCTATGTATTATTTTCTTGGTGATTAATAAATATATGTTGACAAGCTCAATTAAAATGGATGTTATTAAAAGGGGGAAAATATCAAGAATACTTTTAATCTTACTTCAAGATGTTAATTATTTTTTAATTATATTTTTTAAATTGCATCTCAACATGATCTTGGATGTTAAGGGAACAACCATGTGTCTCAACTTGATTGAACATGATAAAATAGAAAATGAAGCAAGCCTATGAACTCCATAGTGTTGAAGCTATAATATTACACCATGCAGATAGTAAGGATCCTCAATATTCACTAAAGTTATAGAGACTAGAGTTTTAGGGGTGTCTCCATGTCAACTTCTTGCATTTAGCCACAATGAACAAAGCCATAGGTTATGGCATTAATAATTATAAGGGGTTCATTTTGTGTCCATAACTTGAGCTATACAACTCATTTTTGAGCCCCATGTAATATTTTGGAAAAGGTCTAGACAAGAGCTATGTAGTGATCTCAAGTTTGAGGGAAATTGTTGTAAATTCAAACATATATTGAACATTGAAGTTATTGGATATGTTGTTCATCATGGTGAAACAATAATGCACAAAATTAGGTGATCCATTCTGTTAAAATTTGAATTAGTTACATAGTGAAATGTAGAGGCTTTCAGGCGTCACAAATTTCTTCATTGCGAATTTTGAAGTGATCCTTCCATTCTCCTATAGGGTTCATGATTTCTTCCCTCAAATAAAATTGTGATATTGTGCCAAGTGTCACTACATATGCCTCTCTTTCATGGTGCTCTTGATTTTACGTTATTGCAAATACTTCATGGGGTGCTATGTTGGTTGTCAAAGTGATCTTTTTATTTATTTGAATCTAAAATTTGAAATGTGAAAAGATTTTTCTTAGTAAAAAATTGTGTTTTCTTCAATCATACGTGATCAAAAGTTGATGGTTCATTAGTAAACATGAGCTCTATTGTCACTTGTCATTTGATGCCCTATGAAATTGTTTGAGTAAACCATGCTCGGACAATGAAAAATGTTGATTAGTTGGGAGTGTGATGCATTTTAATTCAAACAATTTTTCATTCCTTTCACCTTAATAAGAGTTTATTTAAAATGGAAAATGATAAATAGATTAAGTCAACTGTGAAGTTCAAAGGTATTTTTTCTATTAAAAGGAGTAACAATATCAAACATCATTTTAATCTTATTTCAAAATTAAAATTGTGTTTTAAAATTTAAAAAAATAAAAATCTATTCAAACACTAAAATCCTTATATTAAACTTAAATAAAATGTGAAATGTTCACTTAACAACACATACGTACAAACCAACCCCAAAATAATAATAATATATATATATATATATAGACATATATATATATATAAAGTCACAGGTGAAAATATAGCAGCCCTGTGAATTAACTTGAAAAGTAACCACCATACATAAAAACTAGAGATAATCCTCCTCAATGTAGCATAATCTATTATGACAAGCAACAAGCACACATGAAACTAGCGAGGATCATTCTTAATACAGCCTAATTTATTAAACGGGATTGTGCCCCTGCTTGTCGTGACAAATAACAAGATCACGTAAAAACCAGAGAATATACTTCCTTCTTAATGCAGCGTAAATTATCATTTGGGACTGTGCTCCTACTATTGAGAGCTCGCTGGAAGCTGGATTCCATCACGGTATTACAATAGCTGCAATATTATAATTATGAAAAGAAAAATGAAAAACGGTCAGCAAATTCCCGGAGAAAAACAAAAGATTAAATGAAATGAAAGAGCAATGATAAGCAATAGTTACCGCCGCATTTATAGTTGGGAGGGACGATTCTGCCGCAGGACTGGAGAAAGTTACGTACTTTGGACCCATCGATGGCTGCAGCGATTGGTGGCTTTATCTGAGAACACACACGACTGTATATCTGTCTTTCGAATCAGCACACAACATGCATCAGAAGGAGAATATACTTGACGTATGGGAAGGCAATTATTTCTCAGACCCTGCACCTCATCTCCACATTTATCCGCTCCCACTAAATTTGGGACAACCACCAAAAACAAAACTAAAACCGAGTAGTAGAAAAGGAGGGATTCTGTGAGTCTTGCCATTTAAATTTGGAGGGTTTTGATAGCGTTATGCTTTGCCTTGAATTGCCCATATTTATGGATAATGAGGACACTTGAAGACAAAATGAAGCACCTCTTGTTATTATTATACTGAGATCACAGCACTTGTTTTCTTCACAATGAGACAAGCTCACTTTTCAATTTTGTATTTTATCACTAGTTAAACATTTAGCAATTGCACGTTGCCATGTGATATCAATAGAGCTCATTTTTCAATCTACTACTTATTATTATAATAATACTAATCTTCAGAGTAGTTGTCTTTTTCACAACGACACATGAAATTTCCACATTTAGATATATTTTTCTTTTGATTGTGAGTGGTTAACTTTCCTTTTTCAATTTAACAATTGCACGTTTTCCATGCATCATCATTTAGTTTTGTGTATGTGCCATGCATGCATGATCATTTAGTTTTGTATATCTGCCATCTACATTAGTGTAATTTAGTAAGAATGTGTTGAGAAGCAAATATTATGAGATATCTGGAAATTAAAGCTTATAAAATTTATTATAATTTTAAAGTTTTTATATGAGTATTAAATATTTAAAATATAAAAGTGTTTTAGAAAATAAAAAAATATTTTAAGATATTAGTATATGTCAATATGAAGAAAATGTTAAACATATCAAAACACTGACATGCAATTCATTTTAACAAAGGAAAAGTGGTTTTACATTAAAATAAAATACATTTATTTATACATATTCTAGTTAGGTTTAATAAGATTTAAATAATAAATAAAGTTTTATTGTATAAAATAATTTTCAAGATGATGTAATAAATGACAAGATGGGATTTTGAAAAGATATATATTTTATCACAAGTTTATTACAAAATATTATATAACATGTATAAACAATAACACATATAAACTTCATCACTTTTTTTATAAAGGTTAGTATATAATTCCGATAACTTTCGTACACATGAAATTTGATTTGAAGATCATATTCATTTATTGTAAGGCTCTGAAAATTTCACTCACTTTGCTAAAATTATTCTCATATCTCATTGAAACTCGTCTCCTTCTCTAGTGCCCTATCAGATCATAACAAATCATAGAAAAAATAATGGATATATTTAAGAGCCTATATTTCCTTAAAATATTTTATTCCAACATAAGAAAGTAAAAAATTATGTAATCAACTCTCAATACATGTAAATAAGTAGTCCACGATTACAAGGTCTAGTCCTAATTGATTTTTTTCCCTAGAATGAATACATGAAAAATAAATAAATGCATGATATTTTATTTGTATTCTAATTTAAATGTTTAAATTAATTATTCATGGGCTTTCACAATTTATCTCTAACAAGAAAATACAATTTGTAACTTTTACAATATTTCATTTCTATGTCTTATGTTCAGCTAATGCACATGTATTTATAGACTTGTAAAATTAAAATTAGGACACTATTATCATCCAAAAAAATGCACAATGAACATAAAAGTATGAAAAATCAAGAACAAAAAACATAATAAGTTTAAATAAGGTTTTTAATGACTCAATTAAGAACTTTACAATCTAAGATCTAAAGAAAAGGCCAACAATATAAAGGAAACACGGTGTTGTCAAGAAAAGGAGATATGCATCCTAAAAAAACAAAATAACTTAGCTTTGGAGATATTTCAAAGTTAATAATAGTAATCGAAATGCACAAAATAACATGTTAAAACACTCTAAGATAGGGGAGGCAACCTTTAAATATAGCACATTTGCCTAAATATATTATATAGAATTAAAAATAGTATTAAAAATTCATTTGAAATTCTAAACATACATAACTACAACTGTTCTTTACAACTCTTACAAAAAGACCTTCAAAACACTTAAATACTTAACTATAAATTTTGTCCTTCTCTGCTATTAACTACTCTTTATACAGCTATTGATCCTCTATTTTCTCCTTCTACTACGTTGATTTGCACATATTGTTATCTTCCTAACATTCCTCTACTATTCTCCTTCTATTATGCATTGTCTTTTTCTTCTCCAGACTACTATTGTTGTTCTAAACTCATTGTCTGCTATTGTTGTTGTGTATTATCTACCTCTTAAACACCCTACTTTATCTCATTATTTTTGTCTTTAGCTATCAGACTTCTCACCTACCTCCCTTTGATTGGCACCCAACTAAACATTTCAAAAAATTTAAAAATTCAAACTATTGGGCATTAAATTTGTTTAGTGGTTGCTAAGTGACTCCAAAGCCAAGACACATGTAGACTAAGGTAGGTGGGAGTGCAAGAATAAAATACTATAATAACACTCCCCCTTTTCTTGACCTTTTTTTTAATGCTCTACTGAGTGTTATTTAATCCCCAAAACATATCTATAACTTCTTCTCATCTACCTATATCCTTCTATGTTCATTTTGAGGAATTTTTAAGCTGGATTGTTGGACTCCAGATCTTCGCAGATAGACTTTGGAACTTGGATAATGAACTCCATAGCTATATCGATGGACTCTAGAGCTTCGTTGTTGGATTTTAGAGCTTTGTCGATGGACTATGGAGCTTCATTATTGGACTTTAGAGCTTTATCGATGAACTTTAAAGCTTCATTATGGGACTCTAGAGCTAGGCTAAGGACCTCCAAAGCCAACATAAAACCTTCTAGAGGTAATGTTGCTACATATATGACTCCTAATACCTCTCTTAATGTAGAAAAATATCTTTTGGCAGAGGCTTAGTGAAAATATCAACAAACTTCTACTCTTAGTTACAAAATTTAATATATATCAACATTTTTCAACTAATTCTCTAATAAAATGATACTTAATTATAATATGTTTGATTCTACCATGAAAAACATGATTCTCTGAAAATGCAATGGAGGATATGTTATCAAAAAATACTGGTGACACTCCTTGCTACTCCTTAGGCAAATATGATAGGATTATCTTAATCCATATACCCTAACATGCTAATGCATTTGTAGCTATGGATTCTACTTCAGTTGCTCAAATTGAAACTATGGGTTATTTCTTTGAAGTCCAAGAAATAGCTCCTAACCCAAAATGAAACACACACCCAGATGTGCTCTTTATATCATCCAAACTACCAGCCCATTCACTATCTGTGTAACCAACTAATTGAAATTTATTTTCTACTACATAAAAAACTCCATGGCTTATTGCTCCATTCACATAACTCAAGATCCTCATGCCTACTTACCAATGTGTTTCTTTTAGTGTCTTCATGAATCTAGATATGAGGGTGACTGTATACATGATGTCTAGTCTAGTTGCAGTTAGATACATCATGCTTCCCACTAAAATCTTATAATGTGTAGGGTTCACATTATTGTTAAAATATTCCTTGTGTAATTTCAAGCTTGTTTCAATTAAGGTAGATACTAGTTTACTGTCCAACATCATAAACCTCTCCAAAATATCATTCGCATACTCGGCTTGGCATAAATAGATGCCTTCATTCATTTACTTGACTTATATCCCAAGAAATGACTTTAATAGACCTAAATCAATTGTCTCAGACTCCTTCTTCATGGCTATTTTGAACTCTTTTATAGACTAATTTTCTTTTCTAGTGAATATTAGATAATCTTCATAAACATAATAATTAAAAAACCTTCTTTAATTGCCTTGATTTAGAGTGTGGGCTCACTACCACTTTTTATAAAGTCATTGTTTGTTGAATAAGAGTCTATCCGACTGTACCATGGCCTAGGTGCTTACTTGAGCCCATATAATACCTTTTTCATCTTAATACCTTGTTCTCATGCCTGATAATCTCATATCTATGCGGTTGACCCACATAAACCTCTTCTTCTAACACTCCATTCAAGAAGGCTGACTTGACACCCATTTGATGCACCTTCCACTTGTGTTGAACAACTATAACTATGATTTTTCTTACCATTTCTAGCCCTGACATGGGTGAAAATGTCTCATTTTAGTCACGTCTAGGTCTTTTCTTGTATCCTTTCACTACTAGTCTTTCCTTATGTCTATCTTTCCTTCATGAGTTATTTTCATTTTTTAAACCTATTTTGAACTACAATGACCTTTTTTATTGTTAGAAGGTCTACTAGTTTCCAAGTCTGATTTTTCTCAATGACGTGCATTTCTTCATCCATTTCTTCACACCACTTGTTGTCCTTGATTGCATCCTCAAATAAATAGGATTAGCTGATAAAAAGATATCAAAATTCATTATTTCATCTTCATTTTCTTCATACCTTGACTTCTCATAGACTTCTTTCAAACTCCTTGTCTTTGTTAAGCATTGACTTGAGTTGGAGGAGGATGAGGTTGACTCATGAGATAATCTTTGAACTCCTTATTGATTTTTACCACTAGATGAATCAACCCTTTGTGAAATAGGGCTCCAACTTGGTGTATAAGTGGCTATATCACTTGCTATTTCAGTTTTACTAAAGGGTCCACTAGCCCTTATTTACACTTGTTTCTCTTCTCATCTCTCTTTCCATGCCACATCCTCAATGAATTGAACATCTTGAATGATTATAATGTCCTTGGTGATTAGATTGTATAAATGGTAAGCCTTTGATTTCTCACTATACCCAATGAAAATACATTTCTCTCTTTTTATCATTCTATTTTGTTCTTCTTTGCTTTGGTAACGTATTTGCATATGCCACACATCCAAACACTCTAAGGTGTCCAACACTTGGTTTCCAATTGCTCTATGTTTATTGAGGAATCATATCCCTAAAACTCTTAGTAAAACATATATTTAGAAAATATATGGTTGTTTATATAGCCTTAGCCAAAAACTCATTGGACAAACCTTTAGCCTTAAGCATGCTCCTTGCCATATCTTGGATGGTTCAGTTCTTCTTTTTAGTCATACTATTTTGTTACGGTGTATACCTAGATATAAATTAACTCGTGATGCCATTATACTTGTAAAAATACATAAACTCATTATATATATATATATATTCTCCCCATATCTCTATACTTAAGATCTTTAAGTAATAGCCACATTGATTTCCCTATATGGCATTGAATTGCTTGAAAGCTTCAAATGCCTCTGATTTGTTCTTTGATAAGTACACCCATGTTTTCCAACTGAAGTCATCTATGAATTAGAAAAAAAATTAAAGGCTATTTATCGCCAAAAGGCTATAAGTAATTTTTTTTTCTTGAAAATGGTTAATTCTACAAAAATATACATAGGTCAAATAGTCTCAATTGTAAACAATTTCATTGTTCAAGACACATATTCAACTTATAGATTATACTTGATCCTATTTTGAGACAAAAATTCACCAGATTTACTATACATCTATGGGCTTATTTTTTTATAAAATTATACGAGATATGTATAGGTTAGTCTAGAATTGTTAGGTGTGTGTGTGTGTGTGTGTGTGTGCGTGTGTGTGTGTGTGTGTGTGTGTGTGTGTGTGTGTGTGTGTAATAAATACCACCTAGGACACAACAAGCTTAAGGTAATAATTATATTTTATTCTATGAAAATATTTTGAATATTCTTTGGCATCACATGCTCTTATTTCTATATGGTTTTGATAACTAAACAACTTAATAATAAATAATTTTCAAACCTAATATTTATTTTAATTTTAGCATTGAATGCGGTGCAGGTAGAATTAAATCTACAAGGATTGAGGTTTAGATATTGTCCCATTTTTAGTGAATTGGCACCAAAATATTAAGGGGCCGAAGGAAAAATTTAATATTGGTCCAATATGTCTCCTGCAAGATTAATGTAAGTTGCTCGAATACATATGTGATAGTTTCTCAAATTTTCTTGTCATTTATGCAAGCTAATTGTGGAAGTAAATATTTGGTAGTCGAAATATTGGGATGAAAGGTTGGAAACGAAGGTGCAAATAATTTCTACATTGGTTTCATTGCGATTACAATTGTAGGGTATGGATTTATGTTTCTTTTGTTCTAAATAATAATTTATTTACATACACAGTCATCTATCTTGAAATGAATAAATATAATGATAATTTCCTTGAAAAACATTTATTTAAAGATATTTTCTGATAGTTTCTCAATTTTATATTCATATATGCAAGCTATTGACGGAAGAGAAGCTTTGGTAGTCAAAATATTGGGACAAGAGGTTGGAAATGAAAGTGTAGATAATTTCTAAGATAGTTTCCTTGTGATTGCAACTGCAAGGTATAGATTTATGGTTTTTTATTCTAAAGACTAAGATTAGTTGTTTGCATGCACAATCACATGTCTTGAAATGAACAAATATAATGATAAGTTCCCTAAAAATTATTTTTTTATAGACATTATTGTGATAGTAGAGATACAACTCCTTTTGAATATACTGACCATGAAACTGAGATGCTCTTACTTTTATTTTGAGCACACAACCAACAACACCAAAAGAACTATTCAGGTTCCAGATACAAATAAGACATGACCATGTTTTACGAATAGGGTGTTTGATGTAGATCAAATAAATTTTCAATTTGAGTAAGCCATGTGAGTGGATCCTTAACATCAAACTTGCACAAGTCCACTTTTGGCAATATCGGCTTTAGGCTCGGAATGGTGCTAGAATTTTTTGGATTAGGAGACCTAAATTAGACTAGTGGAGAGTTATTTTGTAATGGATGAGCTAAAAATTTGGCTAATTAACTATTTAGTTGTTGCAATTGATCCCTCAAGCCATTAATCTTCCCTCTCATCCCTATGACTTCCCAATGAACTGTATGGAGATCATATTTATGCACCATGCCATGTAACTCTGATTGAATGTGTTGAACCACCACTAAAATAATCAAATCTAAAGTTTCAAACTTCATGTCATCCTAGTGAAGAGTTTTAGGTGTTTCTTTCCTTTTTCCATGACCAAGAGTGTTAAGCCTAGCCATGTACAAACCCTAGGAGGGATATAACCCCCAAAAAAGTGTATCGACAGATGATACCATTGTGATCGTCCCATCAAGTCTAATCCAATAACTAATAATGTGCATAAGAGTGAAAAAAATTGGCTTGAAAAAGTGTACTGATAGAATATATCATTGTGATAGTCTCATAGAGTTGAATCCAATGACTGCTAATTTGCACAAATTTTTAAAAATTCTAGACTTCATATATATATATATATATATATATATATATATATATATATATATATATATATATATATATATATATATATATATATAATTCTTTTCGAATCACAAGTTATATTTCTTTGACCTTCTAGTGCTCAAGACACGAGATCCAAAAAAATACATTGCAAGCTTACCCAAATCAAATATTTGATACCACTTGTAATGAAATTACTTAGATGATTCACAAAAATAGAATAATATATCATAAAATTAAAAATAAAATAAATAGATCCACAACAACAATTGATGAATGAACACAATACTTGAATATCATGATTGAGCTACTTCGAGGGAGCAACCTCCATAAAAATAGAATTCAAAATATGATGATAAAAGACTTACCACTACTTACTATATATACTCTGCTTAGCCATAGTTATTCCATACGCTGACCATATTAAGAACATCGATAAATGCAATAAGATAATATGAAGGTATGTAAGCTACAAATCAGCCACATATATCTCTAGACACACTATAGGTTAAGGGCATAAAATATCAATGGATATCTAACATTTGTTTCAATCATGTATTGGGTAATTAAAACAATTTGGTGGAAGCTACAAATGACATTGTCAGTTGTAACTTGTCATTGAACTTTGTACATGTATTTTCTTGGGTTTCTTTGAGTCTCTTATTGTAATATCCTATCATTTTCCCTCACCATCACCACCCAACTCACCTTGTTATCTTTCACCAATTACATTTTTCATATGAGCTTGCCCTTCCTCACCTATTCATCATTGATCAAGCTCACCGTAAAATAAAACGTCTTCTCCCTATATAGCGCATTGCCACACCATATGAAAAAACACCCAACCTCATTTTTTACTATCACCTTCACTAAAAATCACATTATTTCTACTAATTTATACTTTCACTTCACAAATACCCACTTTATATATATATATATATATATATATATATATATATATATATATATAAAATACGCAGTGAAACAAATTAAAAGGCATAAGAAACTACGTTGTAATTTAGCTTCTAAATGTTTTGAGCCTCAAAGTGAACCCATTGTCATTCTTTCCCCTGATAATGGGCTCACCCTGAAGCTTGAAACGCTGAGAAGCTAAATTACAACGTTATTTCCTATGCCTTTTAATAATAAATATATATACTATAATAATATGATATATTATTAATAATACTATATTTAATTTTTAAATATTATATATACTTTATTGATGGTGGTGGTGGTGGTGGTGGTGGTGGTGGAAGAGTGTGGAGGAATAATTAGCATGCTCCTTTCTCATTAAAGGGCAAAACAAAAATAAAATAAAAATAAATAAAATAATATTTCAAATCAAACATACAAATTTGTACGGGTTATTTAAACTCTTAGAATCAATACCTCATATAAAATAATTTTCAAACGACACCAAAACGGGGATAGAACATAGTGGCCACGTCAAATTTCAACATTAGTTTGTCCAAACTGATTAAAACACAAATCCTGTTATAGTCACAGGTAATTAATGGAAAGAGTAAATAATAAATGTCGATTTGAAAGTCGCAGGCAGTCACCAAACTGTCACCCATACCAATGATCTTTCATATCAATTGTCACCCATACCACTTGTTAAACATTAAAATAACATCAAAACATCCATAGACGAATTTAGAGAAGCTTCTTGCGAGTATAACCTTCGAGTGTAATAATCTAGTGGACTCACGGGCCTTGAAATCACATTTGGAAACCATAAGAAACTTTGTTGAGTTTGTCACCACAAGCCTATCAGCGAGTGCTATGTGCTCTGTCTTAAATGATGAATCTTATGGAGCCACATATTGTGTATAGGGAATTTTGTGAAACTAAAAATGATTCTGTAAAATCTGTGTTTTTGGACTAACTAGAGGTGGCCATATGCACCAAACAATAACTGCTACATAGATAAACTAGCAAGCATCAGGTGGATGCAGTAGTAGATAAAATGTGACGAGAATGTAGAGCCCACAAAGGGATGCATTTCATAGGACTATGTTATAGGGAGATAAGATACGAAGGAGAAAATACAAGTTGAAAATAAGATATGGAGTGGGATTAATATTTTTATACGTTTACGTAATCGTGGAAAAATCAATCGAAAGTCAAAGAGTCTATAATATTAATTGTAACGAAACTAGTAATCAGAGGACACGTCTCATTCTCAACTAATCAAATTCTTACATATGTCTCATATGTAACCCAATAAACATTTTCCACATGGCTCATTCATTTTGGAACAATGAGGTAAAAGAGAAATTTAAGGCTCACATATCAACAAAGGCAACACCACATTTATGTAACTTAGAACTAATAGGTGTGAAAACAAGAATAATGATTATTTTAATAAAGTGACTTACCCAAAGGAGTAGTATGTGAACCAAAAATGTAAGAGGAACTCAATGATCAAAGAGCTACATGAATAGTCAAAAGTGGCCACATGTATTACCTTGATTGGATGAAGAGCTGCTAGGTGCATGGTTAGGAACTAATGTGATAAAGCCAAAAAAAAAAAAAAAAAAGCGAGAATGATAGGGAACCTTCCAATGATTCATTTTTTCACAAAGGCCATGGCGAATGCAAAGCTATGTGGTGTGGATTCCCAAAAAATATATATAATAAAAATCACAAGTTCATAGATCTGCGCATTGTTAGAGATTTATAAAATTTAAAAGGGAAATCTATTAGCCTTATGACTGCATGACTAATCATCGTCCACCATATATTACCAATGAAAATATTTCACATATAGCTCTGAGAAAGTTCAACTCTCCCATACGTTGCTATCCTATCTTCATTATTATGTATTTCTGCCCATACTTTTGCAGTCCCTTCACCTTTCTGTCTAATTAATTTCTTCTGTAGAGAAGTTATTATGAGTATGGTCTTCCTTTCACAGTAGAAAATAAGAAACACTGTGTGTTGTTTGAATTAGTGTGTGTATAAAGTAAAAAAAAAAAAGTTTGCTCTATTTTTATATATAGAGAAGCTGCCCTGTTTTTTATTAATTTTGTGTATGGAAGAGCTGAAGCTCTGTTTAAACAGAAATATACATGTTTTATTTTTCAATATGCTGGACTTAGCATATGAAATGCTCTGTTTTTGTCTATTTAATATAAATTTTTAATAAAGCAGTAGCTCTATGTTTCTGTTTTTTTTTTTACCTCTGCCTCTTAACCAACAGGCAAATGTATAATCTTCATGAAAATCTTTAAAGCTAATATTTTTAATGCATTTATGGCTATTTCATGAAGCTTTTGGCATCTAAAACCTTTCATTAGAGACTTCTACTAGCAGCTATAAATGAAGGTCGATATATTGTATTTCTCATATGGTTGCCATGAGCAACGCAGCTCTGGCCAATCCATTCCAGCCAGTAGTGCTGTAGTGACATGTTGTAAAGCAGTGAGCACCAAGGCAGCTCTGCCCAGTTCTGTAAAGCCTGAAGGCTGTGTGTTTAATCCAAAAGTTTAATTTAATTTATGAGCTGTAGTTCTTTATTGTCTTTAATGGAAACTATTTCTTTTTGTTTGTCTCTTATGTTTGGCTC
This sequence comes from Torreya grandis, assembly GCA_037957365.1. NCBI lineage: Eukaryota > Viridiplantae > Streptophyta > Pinopsida > Cupressales > Taxaceae > Torreya > Torreya grandis. Next base: position 1,693,631 of record JARHVA010000605.1, on the reverse strand, counting down.
AAATCCATTTATTTTATGTTGATTGATATCTGTGTATTTGCCATGTTAAACTACTGAGCTGTAGTTCCAACATAAATAAGAGTTGTGGAGTGATGTCAAGTTTAAGTAAAATTGATTTAAATTTAAAGATTTATTTACATTTTAATTTACTGGTTATGTTGTTTGTGTGAAATAACAATACATAAAATTAGGTTATCTTTGAATTTAAATAATAATTAATTGTAAAATGAATTGTAGAGACTTCCAAGTGTTAAGAAATTGATGCATTATTAAATTTTGAATGATTTCTCCATTCTCTTATAAAGTTCATGATTGTTTCCTTTGGTTAGAATTGTGACATTGCACTAAATCTCACAACATGTACCTTTGTTTAATGGTCCTCCTAATTTAACATAATGTTAATCATTAACGTGATATTTGTATTTATTTGAATCTAAAATTTACAACTAAAAAGGGGTAAAAATTTATTAAGAGACCCTGGAAACAAGAGAATTACAAACCCATATCCTGCTCAAGAAGTTGAGCCAGAGTAAGGGATAGATTAACAGGAAGCGTGTTCTGATCATGAATACACCAATTCGGGCCCTTCTCCGAAGCCCATTTCGCTAAACCGTCAGCCACTCTGTTCCACTCACGGGGAATATGAACAAAGGAGATCATCACAAAAAAAATACTGATCTGGCGAATTTGCTTAATCACAGAAGCAAACTGCCACTCAACATTGACAAGATTAGAGTTATTTAGCAAATTGACAATAACTTGCGAGTCGGACTCGCAATTGAGACGAAGAAAACCATGTTGACAACAAATTTGAAGCGCCTCCAGGATCGCCATAGCCTCCATCAGATTGTTTGTGTGGTGGCCCTTGTAAATGGAAAACAAGAAGCAAATAGCCCCATTGTGATCTTTGCCCAGACCGCCAATCCCAACAGCACCAGGATTTCCTCTAGAGGAGCCGTCGACATTTATCTTAATACATCCTTCAACAGGAGGCGTCCAACGCCCCATATGGCTAATCGGACGCAACCGCTGCCTGGATGAATGCGTGGGACGCGCCTGGGGGAGAAGAGTAGCAGTAGGGGGAAAAACAGGGGAGAGCCGTGTTAAGATCTGGACGTCAGCTGGGTCCAAGTCAGCAACAAAGTCGCACTTGGTGTGAAGAGTCTCATGAAGACCATTACAGATTTTCAACCACAGTGCCCTAAAACCAAGACGACACTCTTGAAAGATCCTTCTGTTTCTTTCAATCCAGATATTCCAAAGGATAAAAGCAGGACCAATAGCCCACACAGTTTGCAAAATGGACGCCTTGGTAAAAGGGCGACCCAAGCGCTGCCAAAATTTAGCTAAGGAGGATACATGCCAGCAAGGGCATCCCCAAGCATCCCACCATAGATGCCACAATCTCCTTACAAAGGAGCACTGGAAGAAGAGATGTGCCCCATTCTCCTCACTGCTACGATAGAGAAAACAAATAGACGGACCATGAAAACCTCTCCTGCAAAGATTATCCCAAGTTAAACAGCGATTGTAAGTGAGGGTCCAGAGAAAGAAGTTGCACTTGGGCCAAGAAGCAGACTTCCAGATTTTCTTTCCCCATAAAAAGTCCACTGCACCAAAAGATTTCTTTGTGAGCTCCAAGTAGCCAAAAGACACCGATTACTATCCATTGGGGTCGCCTCCCCAAGCCAGGATATCACTCTCCCTCAAGGAGCTGCATCTTCTAATAGCAAGGATCTGAGATAACTCCTACCTGTTCTCTGCAGTCCCACCAAGCGGCCAATATGACACATTCTTCCATCTGTAAGCAATAACAGTTCCTAGATTATAGGCTTCTTTGTACTTCTCAACAGTGTTCCAGCTAGCTGAAAGAAAGGACTCACACATGGGCTGCAAATGGGGATGAGAGGAAAGGAGGGGAGGAGCCCCATTCCATGAATCTTCCCAAAAAAGTGCTTCAGAACCCCTATTGCAGATCCAAAAGAGACTGGATTGAACCAACTGGGCACCAAGTTTAAGAGTGTTCCACACCATGGAGCCTTTTCCCACAATAGGCAGCCTGGGAATCTCAGAGGGATGAACTCCTGGGAAATACTTTGAAGACAAGATGCGGGCCCAGAGGTGGGATTGGTTGGTACACCAACACCAATAAAGTTTGGCAGTGAGGGCTTGGCTAGATAGAATAGCAGACCTAAGCCCAAGACCCCCATCCTTCTTGGGTCTGCAGACCGTGTTCCAGTTAACAAGACTCCACTTAGAATTCCTTAGATTGCCACTCCATAGAAATTGCCGAGAGAGAGCATCATATTCTCTGATAAAATACATCGGTGCTGCCTGGACCATACTGCGATAAATGGGCAAAGCTTGAATCACCGATTGCAGAAGAGTAACCCTCCCAGCCGTCGTGAGCCAATGGTGGGTCCAGTGATTAACTCTCTGACTCAATTTTTCCAACACATTTTGCCAAAAAAGCCTGGGTTGTCTCCCCACAACAATGGGGATTCCCAAGTAAGTAACCGGAAGTGGCTGTCTCTGAAATCTCAGGAAAGTGGCAATCCTTTGCTGGATAACATCAGGAGTATTAAAGAAAAAAATGGAGGATTTGAGCTCATTAATTTGCTGTCCAGAAGCTGCTAAGTAGGTGTCCAAAGTACTCTGAAAAGCAAGCGCTTCCCTAATTTGGGCTTTCCCAACCAGAATGGTATCGTCCACAAATTAGAGATGAGTCAGCTTATCTATCCCATTCCTCCACTGCCACCCCTGAATGAAGTTTGGGGAGGCCCGAAACTTGTTAAGACGGCCCAGCCCCTCGGCAAGAATAATGAATAAGAATGGAGATATCGGATCACCTTGGCGAAGCCCTCTAGAAGCACCGAAAAGCCTTGAGGGCGCCCCATTAGTGAGAACTGAGTAAGAGGGCGTGGTAACACAACTAAGCACCTAGCTTACCCAGTCCTGGCTGAAGCCAAAAGCCAAAAGAATCTTATGTAGAAATCTCCAATCCACCCTGTCATAAGCTTTAGACAAATCAAGCTTTATAAACATAGCCCTCTCTTGAGAAATGTTCATAGAGTGGATTGCTTCCGAAGCAATCACCACTCCATCAAGAATTTTCCTTCCAGCCACAAAGCCTCCCTGTTCCTCAGATATGACAACTGGGAGACATACTTTGAGCTGCTCTGCAATGAGTTTGGTAATAATTTTGTACACCAGATTGCAAAGAGTGATGGGCCTGAAATGATCCATCTGAGTAGCCTGCTCCTTTTTTGGGATCAAAACCAGGAAGGTAGCATTAAGCGCTCTGAGCATTTCTTTATTGAAATAAGACTCCTTCACCACTTCAACTAAGTCCTGACTGATAATGCTCCAGAAGTCCTGAAAAAATTTGGCTAGAAACCCATCAGGTCCCGGTGCTTTACCTCTGCGCATACTAAACACCACTTTTTCTACTTTTGATTTATCAATCGGTTTCAGGAGCGCAACATTCATTTCTAGCATAATGAGGGAGGGGATGCAGGACAAGACTGCATTTTCCTCCAAATCAGTAATAGGAAGAATGCCAGAAAAGAGCTCAGAGTAATGCCAAACCGCTTCCTCAGATATAGCAGAAGAGGAAGTTACGCGGGTACCATCTGAGGTAACAAGAGAAGATAGATAATTCCTGTTGCACCGCGCTTGGACCGTCTTATGAAAGAAAGCTGTGTTCCTGTCGCCCTCTTGGAGCCAGTCAATACAGGCTTTCTGCTTCCAAAAAATTTCTTCCCGTAGTTCCCATTCGGAAAGTTCATTCAAAGTCAAAAATTCATCCTTGCGAAGGTCTTCTGTCAAACCAAGGTCACGAATCTATCTAGTAATCCTGTCTAGCCTCTCCTGCACCCTTTTCTTCATTACATGGAGATTGCCAAAATTATTTCTGTTCCATACTTGTAACTTGCGCTTCACATACTGAAGCTTTTTGGCAAAAGAAAACATAGCCATGCCGTAAGCGGGTCCCCCTTGCCTCCACCAATGCGCCATGAGGCTACAGAGAGAAGAGTCCTGGAGCCACATAAGCTGAAACTTAAAGGGAGGTTTCTTGGGCCCGGCAATAAAACAGGAAGTGAGCTTGATTGGCCAGTGATCGGAACCCTTCCAATCCAAAATTTCGGAAGCCAGGGAGAAAGCACTAGATAGCCAAAAACAAGAAACTAAGAATCTAAGTGCTCAGAGATAGCTTCCTTACCTGATCTTCTGTTGTTCCAGGTGAAGAGGCCGTTGATGGGTTTAGCATCCGCCAGGCGTAGCCGATCAATATTATAACTAAGAAGCTCAGTTGAGGGGTCTAAACGTGCATGGCCACCTCTTTTCTCTTCCAAGCTAAGAATAGCATTAAAATCTCCAACCAAGATCCATGGCAGATAAGGGAAGCAGCTCTGTACATACTGTAAATGATCCCAAAGCTTGAGTTGTCCAGAGAAAGCTCTAGGTGCATAAACATTGGTAACCAAGATCAACTCGCCAGTCTCAGAAGAAGAGGCAATCATGGTGAGGGCAGATAAACTAGCCACCCACTGGAGTGGCATGACCTTCCCCAGGTCCCAACAGATTGCCAAATCCCCAGCACTACCTATAGCCCCTCCACATTGACATTGTCCATAGGCCCAAAACTTTGGCATACAGCTGAACATGTCATCAACAGAAAGCTTGGTCTCCTGAGTACAAAGAATTTCCGGAGAATGCTCCACAACCAAACACCGCATAGCTCTTTGCCTAGGGATACTATGCAGTCCCCTTACATTCCATGATAAGACTATCATTGGGTGGACTAGGTGAAGTGTTCATCCAGGGTCTTGACCACTCCTGACTCAACCAATAAATCACCAGTGTGTTTGATCTTCTCATGATCCTTTTTGCGTCCCGCCTTGGAAGGTGTGGTAAAGGAGACCTTCTTGAATGGTCTCTGCATTAAATCCAGCGTTGACGTCGATCCCTTATCTTTCCCAGAGACATCAGTGTTTTTAATCAAGTCTGCCCACCTGATATCTTTATTCTGTTGAGCTGAATGGACTACCAATGCCCCTTCCTCTGGAGAAAACTCAACCTCCTGGTTTGGCTGGACCACCATGTCTTGGGACTCAATGAGGAAAGAGGACTTATCTCCCCTTCTGATGGTCCTCCCACCTCATCAGGTGGAATGCCATCCTCAATGGCCATGCTATCCAAGGTTTCAAAACGGTTGAAATCCGCCTCCAGAATTCGATCCTGATTTCTGCGCTTCTGCCCCCTTCCCTTCACACGACGCCGTACTTGGGTAAATCCTTCATTGTCAGGTCCATTAATTACAGGTGGGCCATGAGTCACATTAGCCAGAGTCGATTGGGATTTTCCTTTTGACGCATTGCCAGGCATGTGACTTGAAGAGTCCATATGGCCCGAGGAACCTGAGTCTTTACCTGCATTGGGATCCATACCATTGCCTCTTGGAGTCAGAGGGCATTGACGATGCAAGTGGCTATAGACATGGCAAATTCTACAGCGAAACAGTATGGCTTCATAATGGATTTGTTGGACCCATGAAGTAGCCCCCAGGCAGATTTCCATTGTATCAGGTAATGGATTATTTAAATCCATCTCAACACAGATTCGGGCATAGGTGATGAACTTTTTGTCCAGCGATTGATTGGCTATGGCAATTGGTGAACCCAGAATTGCAGTTATTTGACGGAGAATGTCCTCGCGCCAAAATTCTAGGAGGAGCCTAGGAAGACGGACCCAGACGGGCACGCGTGTTGGAAGATCCTCTACGAAATTGAACCCGACATGCCAGGGTTTGATGAGCAGACCGATTTGATCAAAGAAGTAGGGCCCACCTTCAAAATTTTGGTTCCTATCAGCCACAGAGGAGAAATTTACCAGAAAATAATTGTTTCCAGCCAACATAATATCTAGATCACCCTCAACCTGCCAAGTATGACGTATCCAGGCATCTAATACCGACTGGGAAATTCTCAGGCCCATAAGCTTGCAAATCAGGGTATGATTCGATAGGTAATCTACATCCTCCTTGACAGATTCTGGAGGGATCACTAATACCGGCCTGTTATGGCTTCTAGGGAAGCAGCCGTTAACCTTTGAGACCTTGGGTCGGTCGCTGGAATAAAAGGACGCCTGCCTCTGGGGAGCCTCTTCCTGCAAATGACGCACTTCACCGAAGCCCTTACCAGGGCCGTCGCACTCCTTCCCTCCACTCGCAGCCATCGTTGCACCCTATTTGAATCTAAAATTTAATTTGAATAATTTTTTTTTCAATTAAATTGTGTTTTTTAATTATAACTTTTTTGTCACTTATCATTTGATGCCATGTGAAATTGTTTGAATAAATAATATTTGAAAACTGAAAAATAGTGATTAATTGGGAATGTGATACATTTTAATTGAAAAAATTGTTCATTCCTCTGCCCCTGATGAGAGTGTATTTGGAATGTTCTCGAGTAAAACGAGGAAATAATAAATAGATAATGTTAAAACTTATTACCAGAAAGTTAACCAAAGTTTTACAACAAATTGAAGTTCAGAGGTATTAACATTATTAAAAGGTGGAATAATATCTATTATCAAGCATTGTTTTAATCTTATTCCAAAATTAATATTATATTTTAAAATAACTTCTTTAAATTTAAAAAAATAAAAAAACTATTCGAATACTTTTTAAAATATATTTTATTATTTTAAATTAAAAAATGTTTAAAAAATTTGAATTGCTTTTACAACACTAAAATCATAGTATTAACCTTAAATTAAATGTGAAAGTGTTCACTTCACAACACACTATGAAAAAAAAAAAATCACAGGTGAAAATATAGCAGCCCTGTGAATTATTGTGACAAGCAACAATCACACACAAATTTATTAAGCGGGAGTGTGCTCCTACTTATCTTGGAAAAGTAACAACCACACATAAAAACCAGAGAAGATTCTTCTTAATGGAGCGTAGCGTAATTTATTAAGCGGGAGTGTGCTACTGCTATTGAGTGCTCGCTGGAAGCTGGATTCCATCACGGTATTACAATAGCTGCAATATTATAATTACAAAAAGAAAAATGAAAAACAGTCAGCAAATTCCCTGAGAAAAACAAAAGATGAGATGAAATGAAAGAGCAATGATATGTAGGAGTTACAGCCGCATTTATAGTTGGGAGGGACGATTCTGCCGCAGGCGAGGAGGAAGTTACGTAGTTTGGACCCATCGATGCCTGAAGCGATTGGTTGCTTTATCTGAGAACACACACACGACTGTATATCTGCCTTTCAAATCCGCACACAACATGCATCAAAAGGAGAATATACCTTACGTATGGGAAGGCACTTATTTCTCAGACCCTGCACCTCATCTCCACATTTATCTGCTCCTACTAAATTTGGCACAACCAGCAAAAACAAAACTAAAACCGAGGTGTAGAAAAGGAGGGATTCTGTGAGTCTTGCCATGTAATTTTGGAGGGTTTTGATAGCGTTATGCTTCGCCTTCAATTGCCTATATTTGTGGATTATGGGGACACTTAAAGACAAAATGAAGCACCTGTCCCTGTTATTATTATACTAAATCTGTCCAAAGATCACAACACTTGTCTTCTTCACAATGAGACAAGCTCACTTTATAATTTTTTATTTGCACGTTGCCATTTTATCACTAGTAATTGTTGCCATATCAATAGATCTCATTTTTCAATATCATCATCATCATCATCAGTGGTCTTCTTCACAATGAGACAAAACTTACACATTTAGATATATTTTTTATTTGTGATTGTGAGTGGTTATCCTTCATTTTTCAATTTAACAATTGCACGTTTTACATGCATCTTCATTTAGTTTTGTGGATCTGTCATCTACATTAGTGAAATTTAGTAAGAGTGTGTTGAGAAGCAAAACATTATGGGATATAATCTGGAAATTAAAGTTTATAAAATTATTATAATTTTAAAGTTATTACATGAAATATTAAATGGTTAAAATATAAAAATTATTTACAAAATATACAAATTATTTACAAAATATACAAATATATTAAAATGTTGATATTTAATTTAGATAAAATAATTTTATGTTAAAATAAAATATATTTAATTATATATATTGTAATTGGTTTTAATAAGATCTAAATGATAAATAAAAGATGTAATAAATGATAAAAGGGGGTTTCAAAAAGATATATGTTTTGTCATGAATCTAGTGATTATTATTACGAAATATTATATAATATATTTAAACAAAATGATAAATAAACGTCATCACTCTTTTTTATAAATACCAGTGTATAGTTCTGATAATTTTTCTTAATACATGTAAATAAGTAGACCAAGACTACAAAGCCTAACCCTAAATGATTTTTTTTCTCTAGAATGAATGTTTATAAAATAAATAAATACATAATATTTTACTTGTAATTACTTTAAATACTTAAATTAATTATTTTTGGGCTTACAGTACAATATATCTCTAGTTAGAAAGCACAATAAAAGAACAGAAATAGATGCATCTGCCTTTGTTGACGATATAGTAGAGACCCCACTATGAGTCTCCCGTTAGGGTGCTACAATTTTGTTAACCTATTAACGTTTTACATAGATTTTATTATATGATATTCATGTTTAGTTATGCTTAAACATTATGTTAGTAATTGATTTTATTATATGATATTCATGTACTGGCAATCAATTTAGTAATTGTATGTTTTCTCACATAAATAATTCTATGCACTTGTGTATCTTAGCATGTGCACTTGTGTATAAGATATTTGTGAGAAGAAACACATGAACACTCATATTTTTTATAAAAAATAATTTACTAATAACGAACTCTATAAATTATGAGATTAAAGATTTTAAAATTGAATATAAAATATTAAAAGTTTAAAATGTAAAAAAGATTTACAAAATTTATAAATATTTTTAAAGATATTAATATATGTTAATATGAAGAAATTGTTAGGCAGATCAAAATACTGACATTCAAACCCATTTTAATAAGGAAAACTTATTTTACATTAAAATGAAATACATTTATCCATATACATTTTTTCTTGACCTAATAAGATTTAAATAATAAGTCAAATTTAATTATATTAAATAATTTTTTAGGTATAATAATAAATCATAAAAGGAGGTTTACAAAATATTTGATTTGTCACGAATATAAAATAGTCATTAAGGAATAGTGTAAAACATCTATAATGAAATAAGTAAAATTTTAAAAAATAAATACAAATTAGAGCAAAAAAAAAAAATATAATTTTACTAATACACTCTTATAGAAACATCATCACTCTCTTCTATAAATGTCAATCTATATTTCTCAAAACTTTCACATATGTAAAAATGGATTTATAAAAAAAAAAAAAAAAAAAACCTCACATACTTTGACCAAATACTTCGCATATCTCGTTAAAACGCGTATCCTTCTCCAAATCCCTATCAAATCATATCAAACCAAAGAAAAATAATGGATATACTTAAGAGCTTACATTATCCATAAATTATTATTAATTCTCTAAACAAAGGAAAAAATTGTTAATAAACTCTCAATGCACATAAAGTAGTCCATAACAAGGCTTAATCCTAAATGGTGTTTTGCACTAAAATGAATGCATATAAAATAAGTGCCTGACATTTTGATTGAATTTTATTGTAAATTATTGAATGTAAAATTATTCACTTCACATAACATGATATCTTTTTAAAAAAAAAATTATTATAAAATAAGTTACAAGTAAAAATATAGCACCATCTATAAATTTTTAATTATTTATGTACAATCTATAAATTTTAATTTTTCATGACAAATTTTTAATTATTTGTGCTTTGCTCCTTGACTTTGTAAGGGGTGCTACCCCTTGACTCTGTTGGAGTTGCCAACCCCAGAACCCCACATTCTGGCCGCTCATTCAATAGTTATAGTATGCAAACTCATGAACTTTTTGTTAGTGTTTTAATTAAAATTATTGGTCTAAAACTAACCTTTTTTTTGGGAATCTCTATAGGGGAAAATTTAGTAGAAACCTTGTCCTACATGTAATAATTTCATCACACTAATAATGGTGTGATTTTAGGATGATAGGTTGAAGGTGACACTCAAAACCACTAACCCATTTGCTTGTAGGATGTCAGTTGAAGATGTGGTTTAAAAACTTGATTCTTATCACTTTTATGTTTTTAGATTGTCTTGTCTTACCATAAATCTAAATTAATTGGTTAATAAATATTTTTTCTTCCTGAATGTCACCTAAGGGATATAGTGGTGTATTTTATCCTCCTTGTGTCTTTGAGATGATTTTTGAAGAATAAAAAACCATTAATAAACCCTCTACATTTTTATTTTATAAAGTGAAATGTGATGTAGATTTAGTCCCCACGTACTTGCCATTAGTCTTGGGGGTTTGTGATGTGGATTTCATCACCACACATTCAACGACACTTTGTGATTTAGCAAAGTATAAATATTAAGGACAAATGTTGTTAGGCCAAGCAAGTGATCCCTATACAGGCACTCATGAAGGTGAGGAGTTAACTCTCTGACCCAAGCATTAGACAACATCCTATACAAAGTTTGGCCCCATATACCTTGTGTATCTCAAGGATGCCCCTATAAATCCCATATAGCCTAGATTATGACCTTAAACCATAACAAGCACTCCGATGTTGAGGAAATAACATCCCTAAAGTGGCCCACCAAGTACAAATGGGTAGAGAGAGTTAGTATTTTTCAGAACAAGGCACCAATTTAGCACCTCTCCTATAAAGTCATAAGGTGGGATAGGTTTCGAGTTACACTCCTACATTATTTTACTAGTCATAGGGTTATTTTTTCCCTAATTTATTTGAGTGTTCTAGATAACCAATGTTTTTTGAAACCTTATAGCTTACACACTCAATACCACACATCTAGTTGACCTTTAGATTATACATTTGTCCAAACCATACTCACTATACCCCTAATCATCATTTCATCACCCCCCTTATATATTATCCTGATCTCAATTCCATCATCCTTTATCCCTCCATCTATTCCCATTTACCCTTCATCACATAATCTTATATCCATCCCACCTTGAGAAAATCGGTCTAAGACTTGAGCTAGTCCTTCATTGTGATTCCATATCATCTTATAATTTTATTCATGATTTAGTTTACCACCCCTCATTCTATCATATTTCATATTTAGTTAATACTCTATTAAAAACCCATCACTTTGTTGATTTCAATCTAGCGCCTAGTCATCCCCAATCCAATTGTATTGCTTATTTATAACTAGCACTCATCTATTTGTCAGTTTGCTAGTTTGAATTTAGGCATTAATTGAATCCGCATCCTTTTGCTAGCTTGAAATCATGCATTATCAATAGATTATTGGCAACTATCATATTATTAGTTTGAAATCTGACTTTAGTCTAATATCATATTCCATTTAGTCTATCACATCTTTGTCTGTCACTCGTCATACTAGCTCAATCATTTAGACTTACTTTCACAAAGAATGTACTCAATCCCAAAAAAACTCAATCCACCTTCACATCAGTTTATCTTTTGTCTACCATCCATCATCTATCATAGATTTATACCTAGTTCTAGTAGATAAATACTTATTTACCAATAAGGATGACTGCCTTTTATGACTATTAGAGATGGGTGCCCACCTTCCTGATGATTTTAAACACATACACCTAAGATTTATTGAAAGATAAGTGTCTCATCAATCCTCATCCACATCCAATTCTTGTGACAACCAATCCCATTCTATTTACCCATCCACTAGTTCTATTCATATTTATGACCTTTCTAATCATACTATCAAAGGGAATCCTAGTTTATCAACCTCATTGAATACTAGTTCATCTCCTAAAATAACTCATCTACCCAAATCCCTCTATATCTTAGGATTAAGCTACCTCATGGAAATATCTAGTCTAGAATCAAATGCTTCTACTCCTAAATCTAATACTTCCATGTCCAATAATATATATAAGCAATATACCACTCTCATATATGTGGAAACCTTATTTTAGAAACTAGAGGTCACAAGCATGATCAAATATCCATAAAAAAACCTCTAAATTTATCTAAAAATAAGTCCTCATGGTATAAAGCGGAGTAATTTTGTCTATACCATAGAGTCCTAGGACATTTTATTGATCAATGTCATAATTTTAGGAAATACGTCCAAAATTTAATTGATAATGGCGACATTAAAATTAAGGATAAATCCAATGCATCCATGTTTGAGAGTGTGCAAAGAGGGGTATGCCAATAAGCACTTCCTAAGTATGATCAAGATTTTTCCCTTCTCAACCAAGATCATGACCCTAATTCTCTCCATTCCATAAATAAAGCCATCCCTATATCCTATCCACATCAAATCCCCCATTTTCACAAATCCCTTAAGCCTAAGTCATCCATTCATAAACCCAAGGTGAGAAAGGTTCTTATAGACAATAATGTTATCCAACAAACTCTCTCTACAGCCACTATCAAGTTACCATATATCTCTAGTATCACCTCATCAGTGTAATTTACATCCTTGTTAGAGTTAGCATCAAAATGATCATCTGCATTAGGATCATGTTCAACACTAGCAACTCAATTAGATTCTTTGTCAAAGTTTTCATCCTTAATTAATGTTGTAGATCATGACTATACCTATCTCTTTGAGGATGTCTCTAATTTGAATGTCAATGCATCAAAAGATCATGACAAGCTCACTTTATAATTTTTTATTTTCACGTTGCCATTTTATCACTAGTAATTGTTGCGATATCAAAAGATCTCATTTTTAAATCATCTACTACTACTAATTATTATGATACTACTAATCAGTTTTCTTCTTCACAATGAGACAAAACTTGCACATTTAAATATATTTTTCATTTGTGATTGTGAGTGGTTAACCTTCATTTTTCAATTTAACAATTGCACATTTTCCATGCATCTTCATTTAGTTTTGTGGATCTGCCATCTACATTAGTGAAATTTAGTAAGAGTGTGTTGAGAAGCAAAACATTATGGGATATAATCTGGAAATTAAAGTTTATAAAATTTATTATAATTTTAAAGTTTTTATATGAAGTATTAAAATTTGTAAAAGTTATCTATAAAATATATAAACGTGTCAAAATGCTGATATTTAATTTAGGGAAAATAGTTTTACATTAAAATAAAATATATTTATTCATATATATTGTAGTTGGTTTAATAAGATCTAAATGATAAATAAAAGAAGTAATAAATAATAAAAGGAGGTTTCAAAAAGATATATGTTTTATCATGAATTTAGTGATTATTATTACGAAATATTATATAACATATTTAAACAAAATGATAAATAAACGTCATCACTTTTTTTTATAAATACCAGTGTATAGTTCTGATGATTTTTTTATATGTGAAATCTGATTTGAAGATTATAATCATTTGTTTGAGGGCTCTGAAAACCTCACTTTTTTTATCAAAATTATTCTCATATTTCATTGAAACTCATTCTCTTCTCCAATACCTTATCAAAACATTAAAAAATAATGAATAAATTCCGGAGCCTACATTTCTATAAAATATTATTATTTTCCAAAAAAGTCAAAAAAACTGTAATCAGCTCTCAATACATGTAAATAAGTAGACCAAGACTACAAAGCCTAGTCCTAAATGATTTTTTTCTCTAAAATGAATGTTTATAAAATAAATAAATACATAATCTTTTACTTGTAATTACTTTAAATACTTAAATTAATTATTTTTGGGCTTACAGTACAATATATCTCTAATTAGAAAGCACAATTAAAGAACAGAAATAGATGCATCCATCTTTGTTGACGATATAGTAGGGACCTCACTATGAGTCTCCCGTCAGGGTGCTACAATTTTGTTAACAGATTAACGTTTTACATAGATTTTATTATATGATATTCATGTTTAGTTACGTTTAAACATTCAGATTAGTAATTGATTTTATTATATGATATTCATGTGCTAGCAATCAATTTAATAATTGTACGTTTTCTCCAACAAATAATTCTGTGCAGTTGTGCATCTTAGCATGTGCACTTGTGTATTTGTGGGAAGAAACATTTTTTATAAAAAATAATTTACTACTAATGAATTCTATAAATATGAGATTAAAGATTTTAAAATTGAATATAAAATATTAAAAGTTTAAAATGTAAAAAAGATTTACAAAAAATATAAATATTTTTAAAGATATTCATATGTGTTAATATGGAGAAACTATTAGACAGATCAAAATATTGACATTCAAACCCATTTGAATAAGGGAAACTTATTTTATATTAAAATGAAATACATTTGTTTATATACATTTTAACTTGACCTAATAAGATTTAAATAATAAGTCAAATTTAATTATATTAAATAATTTTTCAGGTATAATAATAAATCATAAAAGAAGGTTTACAAAATATATTTGATTTATCACATATATAAAGATAATCATTAAGAAATAGTGTAAAACATCTACAATAAAATAAGTAAAATTTAAAAAACCAAATATAAATTAGAGATTTATTTATTTATTTTTTTACGAATACACTCATCATCACTCTCTTCTATAAATGTCAATCTATATTTATAAAAACTTTCACTTCTGTAAAAATGGATTTATACCAAAAAAAACCTCACATACTTTGACCAAATACTTCGCATATCTCGTTAAAACTCATATCCTTCTCCAAATCCCTATCAAATGATATCAAACCTAAGAAAAATAGAGGATATACTTAAGAGCTTACATTATCCATAAATTATTATTAATTCTCTAGACAAGGGGAAAAAATTGTTAATAAACTCTTAATGCACATAAAGTAGTCCATAACAACAAGGCTTCATCCTAAATGGTGTTTTACACTAAAATGAATGCATATAAAATAAGTGCCTGACATTTTGATTGAATTTTACTGCAAATTATTGAATGTAAAATTATTCACTTCACATAACATAATATATTTTAAAAAAATTATTAATATAAAATAAGTTACAAGTAAAAATATAGCACCATCTATAAAATTTTAATTTTTCATGACAAATTTTTAATTATTTGTGCTTTGCTCCTTGACCTTGTAAGGGGTGCTACCCCTTGACTCTGCTGGGGTTGCCACTCGCAGACCCCCCCACATTCTAACCCCTCATTCAATAGTTATAGTGTACAAATTCATGAACTTTTTTTTAGTGTTTTAATTAAGATTATTGGTCTAAAACTAACCTTTTTTTTGGGAATCTCTATAGGGGCAAATTTAGTGGAAACCTTGTCCTACTTGTAATAATTTCATCAATCTAATAATGGTGTGATTTCAAGATGATCGGTTGAAGGTGACACTCAAAACCACTAACCCATTTTCTTGCAGGATGTCAGCTGAAGATGTGGTTTGAAAACTTGATTCTTATCACTTTTATGTTTTTAGATTATCTTGTCTTACCACACACCTAAATTAATTGGTTAATAAATATTTTTACTTCCTGAATGTCACCTAAGGGATATAGTGGTGTGTTCTATCCTCCTTGTGTCCTTGAGATGATTCTTGAAGAATAAAAAACCATTAATAAACCCTCTACATTTTTATTTTATAAGGTGAAATGTGATGTAGATTTAATCCCCACACACTTGACATTAGTCTTAGGGATTTGTGAAGTGGATTTCATCACCACACATTCAACCACACTATGTGTTTTAGTAGAGTATAAATATCAAGGACAAATGTTGTTAGGCCAAGCAAGTGATCTTTATACAGGGACTCGTGAAGGTGAGAAGTAAACTCTTTGACCCAAGCATTAGACAACATCCTATACGAAGTTTGGCCCCATATACCTTGTGTATCTCAGGGATGCCCCTATAAATCCCATATGGCCTAGATTAAGACCTTCAACCATAACAGGCACTTTGATGTTGAGGAAATAACATCCCTAAAGTGGCCCACTAGGTACAAATGGGCAGAGAGAGTTAGGATTTTTCATAATAGGGCACCAATCTAGCACTTCTCCTACGAAGTCATAAGGTGGGTTAAGTGTTGAGTTACACTCCTACATTATTTTACTAGTCATAGGCTTGTTTTTTCCCTGATTTACTTGAGTGTTCTAGATGACCAGTGTTGTTTAAAACTTTATAGCTTACATACTCAATAACACACATCTAGCTGACCTTTAGATTATAGATTTATCCAAGCCATACTTACCATACCTCTAATCATCATTTCATCACCCCAATTATATATTGTCCTGATCTCAATTCCAGCATCATTTATACCTTCATCTATTCCCATTTACCCTTCATCACATCATATTATATCCATCCCACCTTGAGCAAATCAGTTTAAGACTTGAGCTAGTCCTTCATTGTGATTCCATATCATCCTATAATTTTATTCATGATTTAGTTTACCACCCCTTATTCTATTACATTTCATATTTAGTTAATAATCTATTAAAAACCCATCACTTTGTTGATTTCAATGTAGCACCTAGTCATCCCCAATCCAATTATATTGAGTATTTACAACTAGCACTTATCTATTTATCATCTTGTTAGTTAATATAGGCATTAATCGAATCTATATCCTTTTGCTAGTTTAAAATCATGCATTATCAATATATTATTGGCACCTATCATATTATTAGTTTGAAATCTGACTTTAGTCTAATATCATATTCCATTTAGTCTATCACATCCTTGTCCATCACTCGTCATACTAGCTCAATCATTTAGACTTACTTTTCCCAAAGAATGTACTCGATCCCAAAAAAAATCAGTCCACCTTCACATCAATTTATCTTTTGTTTACCATCCATCATCCATCATGGATTTATACCTAGTTCTAGTAGAGAAATACCTATTTACCAATAAGTATGACTACCTTTTAAGACTATTAGAGATGGGTGCCCACCTTCTTAATGATTTTAAGCCCATAAACCTAAGATTTCTTGAAAGACAAGTATCTCATCAATCCTCATCCACATCCAATTCTTATGACAACCAATCTCACTATGTTTACCCATCCACTAATTCTATTCATATTCATGACCTTCCTAATCATACTATCAAAAGGAATCCTAGTTTATGAACCTCATCGAATACTAGTTCATCTCCTAAAATAACTCATCTACCAAAATCCCTCTATATCTTAGGATTAAACTACCTCATGGAAATATCTAGTCTAGAATCAAATGCTTATACTCCTAAATCCAATACTTCCATGTCCAATAATATATATAAGCAATATACCACTCTCCTCATATCTATGGAAACCTTATTTTAGAAACTAGAGGTCATAAGCATGATCAAATATCCATAAAAAAAACCTCTAGATTTGTCTAAAAATAAGTCCTCATCATATAAAGCAGAGTAATTTTGTCTATACCATAAAGTCCTAGGATATTTTATTTATCAATGTCATAATTTTAGAAAATATGTCCTAAATCTAATTGATAATGACGACATTAAAATTAATGATAAATCCAATGCACCCATGTTTGAGAGTGTGCAAAGAGGGGTATGCCAAGAAACACTTCCTAAGTATGATCAAGATTTTTACCTTCTCAACCAAGATCATAACCCTAATTCTCTCCATTCCATAAATAAATCCATCTTTATAATATATCCACATCAAATCCTCCATTTTCATAAATCCCTTAAGCCTAAGTCATCCATTCATAAACCCAAGGTGAGAAAGGTACTTGCAGACAATAATGTTATCCAACAAACTCTCTCTATAGCCACTATCAAGTTACCATATATCTCTAGTATCACCTTATCAGTGTCATCTATATCCTTGTTATAGTTAGCATCAGAATGGTCATCTACATTAGGATCATGTTCAACACTAGTAACTAAATTAGATTCCTTGTCAAAGATGTCATCCGTAATTAATGTTGCAGATCATGACTATACCTATCTCTTTGAGGATGTCTCTAATTTGAATGTCAACCCATCATAATACATGTCCCTTAATCCGAGATAAGATGATGAAGTCATAATAGAGTTATTACAAGCTATATCAGTCGATGATTATCAAAATGAATTTGATCTTGCCTTAGATCCATGTCCTATGAAGAACTTTAGCGATCCTTTTAAAATTATTTTGGACACTTACTCTAACATCGAAGTTAGGTCTCCTAAGAACCTCTATGAAGATCATGATTCCCATCACTTATTCATTAACATCACTAAATTTTCCCCACCTTCATCCATCATTGGTCCTTTTTCTCCTATCAATAATCACTACATCACTACCCTTAATAGGAATAAATAGAAACATACATTGTTGGAATCCCCATAGCATGCAATATCATGTGCTAAATCTACAAGGATCCAAGATGAAAATCAAAGAATCAAGTCAAAAAGGTCAACTCAATTGTGATCTAAAAACAATCAATCAAACTCATGATACGTCTCACAATCAGCCAAAGTAAAAAGCATCATTCCCAAGTGAAAATCTCCTTGAGGTGCTAGGAGACCATCAAAGTCAAAATAATCACCTTCTATGAAGTCAAAGATTAAATTATTTTGGTGAAGCCCAAATTCAATCACTAGGGGGTAATCAAGATCCACGTCAAATATTAGCAAGTCAAAAATCTTTCAAAAGTAATAGCAATATGGCCAAAAAATCCTCTTAATATTTGGATCAAAGATAAAATAAGTCAGAAGATCATAGATCCCTTAACCTCACTTAACATATGACACCAATCAAAGATGTCACATATATCATATCCAATGGTGTATGTGACTGTTGAACAAAATTTTAACCCTCCTCCCAATCACACCACTCATCATGATCATACCATCCATATACATCATATCCAAGACCTAAACTCATCTATTCCACACATCACTTTCCCAGGAAGTATCATCTCTTGTCAGGGTTACACAAAAACCTGGTTGATATGTATGGAGGATGCAAGATCAAGAATCAATGGTCATTATGGCATCGATACATCTAGCATCAACAACATAATCCTAAAAGTACATCTACATAAAATTGGCATTGGTTAAATATAAAGACAATGTTAGCATCCCTGCATCTCTCACTCCTTCAATAAAATCGAGATGCTTATAAAAATTCAAAAGTAAAAAAAGAAAAATTAATTTAAAAAATTGAAAAAAAAATCATTTGTCCAATGGTGAAAACTAAAATTTGAGCACCTTGGATAAGCATAGTGATGAAAACCACGTTTCTGATGTCACTTTGAGGACTCCTCTATCTATAAGAATCTTAGTCATGATTATCACTCATACTTGGGGGAATTTCCTTCCATGTTGTTTCACTACCATAATCTCTCACTTTGCACCTTATTCATTCATCTCCCCTTGACCTTGGTCCCAAGGGTGTATTTATGTATGTGCATGCTAAGGTAGTGAATGTGTAAGATCGATATAAATCTAGGTTAAATTGATAATAAATATTTTAAAAAGGCGGTCTATTGAAGAGTTGTTTGGAGAGTTTAATCCACTCTTTCCCTATAGAGTCATTAGTCACTTTTTCATAACCCAATCAAAAGGTAGTTCAACTTAACTCTTCCAGATGGTTTTTATTTTATCAGTCTCATCATTGTGTCGACATTCCTCCCCAATATCTATTACCCACTTATGCATCCATCTCATATCCTAGTTAAATAAGGTCATTTCATATAATCATCCCTCCTCGAGGTCATGCATAATATTTTATGAGGTTAAATCAAATCTTGAAATACTCACCTTATTCTTAGAAAACATAATGTGCCCAATACAATCCTCTTGTACATAATTATCACATATTGATTTTTTGTTTATTGTATGTTTGATTGATTTCTTATCTTCTTTGTAAATATTCTATTGTAAATGTTTGTTTTCAGTTATCTTTCATTTGGTAATTATCTTGGTATGTTTGACACCTTGGCCATATCTATGCCATTGTGGCATCTTGCAAGATGGTCATTTTTAACTTTGATTTATTTGTAGCATTAAAAATGTATCAGATATTTTTTATCCTGGGCACAAAGGAGACAAGGATATTACTATGACCTCCCATTAGCTATTATAAAATGATTTTGGGATGTCCTCTACGGATTTCCTTATTGGCCCCCTTTTTGTATCTACTCACTATGGTAAAATATCACCACAAATATACTAATGTCATAATGCATCCATCCTAATGAAACATTAAAATGGATTTCATGTACTTATATGTATTTAAGACATCACATTCACATTCCATCACATAACCCCTGATCACTTGTCTAACCACCCAATCTAATCATGTCAACCATGTTTCACTTATAATTGTCAATAATTTCTCCAATTCTTCTATCCTTTGTCTACTCATAAGCTACCCATCACATCTTCCTATCTACTATCTAAGTCGAATCATCTATCTAATCACTAATACTTTCTAGCTTGACCTCATCCTCCCATCCATCTTGGTCATTTCATTTTACTAATCTTTTATCCTCAAAATCATTTTTAACCAATTCATAGGGCATCTGATCCTAACTCCCTTATTTCCCTTCACATGATCCATCATGTTATTCTATGTCCCTAATAATTTAATCATTTCAGCTAAATTTTTACTAGTCATCATCCTTTAATCACTTCATTTATCTCCCAAGAATAGATAATTAACCACTTTTTGAGTAATAATAATCAACATTAATCACATCATATAATAGAGACCCACAACTCTCACAAGCACATGTCCTTACTTAGGACATGTTGAAAGCTTGTGGCTACTTTAATCATTTAGTCATTCCCTTGCATGCGTCATTACTAGGGGTAACATCTTAATTAATCATAATTGTCCTTTATCACATTATTGTTCATCGATATGGTGTCATTATCATCCATTCTTACTTTGATCCTTTCATAATTTTTCTCATCTAACATCCTGCGAGTCATAACTACATTAACCTGATATTTCTTCAAACTATGTCGATAGCACTTGGCCACTTTTTAAGTGCCTAAGGATAGCTTGGCCACCCATTTCATGTCCCTTCCCATCCCCCTGAGGTCACTCAAATTTATCTTTATTAATCATTTTGAGATACACTTTTATTATTATCCATTTTATCATTGTCTTATATCAGCCCATGAATCTCCCTAACATATGTCCTTACTTGGGACTCATCTCAAGATCATTGCCTTATCTATCTTGATCTATGCATTTCCATGACATATGTATTTGTCTTGATATTAGTCATATTAATTATTGGACCCGTTTTTATCTTTCCTAAGTATAGGTCTTTGGCTAAGACACATCCTAAGAGCTAATATATGATGTTATGGTGCATTCCCCCCTTAGGTCTAGTCTTACACCTACAACATTAGTCATCTTTTACTCCCTTGCATCCTCACTTGGGGAATCATGTTAATTATATATTGATAATATTTTAAGCATCCCAAACCCTAATTGTCTTGTCTATTTTTCCACCCTTTTTCTCTTTTTGAGTGGCCATCCAGTCTGTTTCTCCCTGCATGTCCCCTTGAGGGGGCATTATGTAGCCTCATTCTCATTAACTCTTTTGTTTATTAGTTTTTATTTTAAATACCATTGCTCCTTTCACTTAAACTACTAGTAATTACATTTTAAAGAGGGGAAAAATGTATGCATGCTAATTTTCTTGCCATGGTCATTCATCTAACCTCACCATTTATCCCATCTAATTTTGTCTAACAATCCACTAATTAGCCCTTTCCTAGTTAATAGTATAGTCCCCCCCCTTTCATATTTCTTATACCATTCTAACCTTTACATATCCCACATAATATTATTTTCTCCATTATCTATCTATTAACTTAATAATACTATCCCATGCCCACTTGCTAATTTTAAATTTAAAAATCCTAACTACACCATATCCACCTATCACTAGGCTATCCTATAAACCTAGTCCTTAATCCCCTCCTAAAACCTCCACTAAGCCTCATTAAATCCTATGATCCACTCTAGAAGTCTCCTTAATCCTCCTAGAGTTCCCTTTCGATGGAATCCTAATGAATTTTTAATTCAAGGGATCATTAAATGACATGTCCTCCAAGGAATGCTTAATTCCTTGGAAATTTTAGAGAACTTGATATCCAAAGGCCCAAATTTGAATTTGGACCATCCATTCACCCTCCCTCTATTCTATATAATCCATGCAATGATCTTGGCCATAGTAATTAAAAATTTAGAAATCTTGTGAATTTTTCATGCCATCTAGTGATTATCATTGCATCCATAATCCATTACTTTCCATTTACATCCACAACAATTGGTCTTGTGCATCAATTGACTACATTTTACATCCAAATATTGAAGCTGTATCATTTGCAATCCAACATCCATTGATTAATTTGTCTTGGAGAAACATAAACAATCTTAGAGAGAAGATTAAAGGAAGTAAAATGATGGTAATAATGTTCTAATCACATGTTAATTTGCTTCTAATTTCTTTCCTTTTGATGATTTTGTGAATTCTGAGTAGATTATAGCTAATTGTGCATGCTTGATCTAATTTATTAAATTGTGCATTATACAATTTTAATCTTCCTTATGTTAAATCAATCTTGTTTCAACTGGGGTAGATACCGGTTTATTGTCCAACATCCTAAACCTCTCCATAATATCCTTTTCATACTTAGCTTGGCATATATACATGACTTCATTTATTTTCTTAACTTCTATCCCAAGAAATTACTTTAATAGACTTAAATCATCATCTCAAACTCCTTCATGGTTGTTTTAAACTCTTTTATGGACTAATTTATATTTATGTTGAATATTAGATCATCTACATATAAACCAATAATTAAAATACCTTATTTTCTTCCCTTAATGTTGAGCATGGGCTCACTATCACTATTACTAAAGTCATTACTCATGAAATAGGAGTCTATTCATTTGTACCACACCCTAGGTGTTTGCTTGAGCCCATACAACTCCTTTTTCAACCTATATACCTTGTTCTCATGCCCGAGAATCTCATATCAAGGTGGTTATCCCACATAAACCTCTTCTTATAACACTCCATTGAAAAAGGATGACTTGACATCCATTTGATGGACCTTCCACTTGTGTTGATCAGGTATAGCTATAATTATTCTCACTATTTATAGACTTATTACCGAGTACAAATGTTTCATTATAGTCACATCCAGGTCTTTGCTTGTAGTCTTTCACTACTAATATTTACTTATGTCTCTCACTATCTTGCCTTTATGTGTTGTTTTGAATTTGTAAACCCAATTTACTCCTATGACCTATTTTCCTAATAGAAGGTCTATTAGTTCTCAAGTATAATTTTACTCAATGGCATGCATTTATTCATTCATTTCTTCACACCACTTGTTGACCTTGATTGTATCCTCAAAATAGATAGGATTAGATGATAAAAAGAGAGCAAAATTCATTGTTTCATCTTCATTTAATTCATACTATGACTACTCATAGACTTCTTACAAACTCCTTGGCGTTGGTAAACATTGACTTGAGTTGGAGGAGGTTGAGGTTGAATCATGAGCTACTCCTTAACCTCCTTATTTGTTACTACTAATAGATGAATATACCCTTTATGAAATAGGGCTCCAAATTGGTGTATAGGTGTTTGTACCATCTTCTATTTCAGTTTCAAGAAAGGGTCCACTAGCCCTTGTTTGTACTTGTTGCTTTTATTCTATGTCTTCCCATGTTGCATCCTTAATGGATTAAACATCTCGAATAATTATAATATCCTTTTTGACTATATTTTATAATCAATCAGCCTTTGATTTCTCACTATACCCAATGAAAATGCATTTCTCTCATTTTTCATCCCATTTTATTCTTCTTTTCTTTGGCACATGTGCATATCCACACATCCAAACACTCTAATGTGTTCAACACTTAGTTTCTAGTTGTTCCATGCTTCTTGATGGATCATATACATAAAAATCTTATTAGAAAATATGTTTAAGAAATATATGTTTGTTGCTATAGCCACAACCCAAAATACATTATACAAACGTTTAGCCTTAAGCATGCTCCTTACCATCTCTTTGATGGTTCGGTTCTTCCTCTCAGCCACACCATTTTTCTATGGCGTATTCCTAGTTATAAACTACTTGATGATTTCATTATATTTGAAAAATCCATAAACTCATTTGATATGTATTATCCCCCACTATTTATCCTTAAAATCTCTATGTAATAGCCACTTTGATTTTCCACTATGACCTTAAATTGCTTGAAGGATTCAGACGCCTTTGATTTGTTCTTCAATAAGTAAACCCATGTATTAAAAATAAATTCATTTGATGTCATAAAATACACATTAATTTATAATGAGGGAGTCTTCATTGGACCACACAAATCTAAATTTACTAGTTTAATAGGAGCTCTTTCTCTCCGTGACTTACCCATGGGAAATGCACTCATATTTTACTTACCTAATATGCAGCCTTCACATACTTTGTTGAGTTTTTCTATGAGGGGAAATAATCTAACCATATTCTTCTTATGAATAAGGTTCATCCCACTAAAATTAAAATTCCCATACCTAAGGTGCCAAAGAGGAGACTCATCTACTACCATGGTTTTGAATGCTACTTCAAGTTCACTTTGCATCCTTAGAGGTAACATCCTATTGGTTTTCATCTTGACTACTATAGTTTTCTTTTTGCATTCAATTATATCATAAATTATTCATTAACCATATTCAAATCTCACCTTATACCCCTTTTTTACAAGCTACCCAATGCTAATTAAGTTGTGTTTCAACTCAAGCACATAGTATACATTTTAAATTTGTCTTTTGTCACTTTGCTTAGTGTGGATAGAAATAATGCCTTTACCCATGATTGTAACCTTTTCATTATTTCCCATCTTCACCTCTAATTTTATTTTCTCATCAATGCTATTGAACATCTCCTTGTTCCCACTCATGTGGTTGTTACAACCACTATCCAAATACCAAATGTCTCTAGTACTTTGCTCAGCTATATTGCATGTTATAAATAAGCTTCCAACTTTATCATTCCTATTAGGTTCAACCTCTTGTGTTTTGGAGATATTTGAGTTTTTCGTATTCATATTATACTCTTTATTTATATGTTCACTATAATAGTGTCCATACTTCTTATAGTAATAGCATTGTACATTAAACTTAGCATACCTTTGTGTAAAACCACCTCTAAAAGTTTTGTTGCTCCTTCCTCTTCCTCTTGCATGTGACTCTTGATGAATATTCCTTATAACTTCTTGACTATTGTATGTTATTCCTCTACCTTTATTGTTTTCCCTTCTCCCCCTACCTCTCACATTCATGTTTGTCTTGAAGGCTTGTTCATTGGAGGAAGTGGTTGACCTATTCAACCTTTATTCATGGATTTGCAAGGAACCCATTAGCTCATATATTTTAATTTGTCTCAAGTCTTTAGACTCTTTAATAACAACCACTATTAGTTCAAATATTATTGGAAGTCTCCTCAATACCTTCTCTATGATTATATGATCTTCAAGAGTGTCTCTATTTATCTTAATTTGATTCACTATGCTCATTATCCTTGTGAAGAAGTCGTTCATTGACTCATTTTCCTTTACTAATTGGATCTCAAAGTACCTTCTCAATAGATGAAATTTGACAAGCTTCACCTTGTCACTACCTTAATAGCTATTTTGTATAATACTCCAAGCTTTCCTAGAATGGACAACTACTGCTATCTTTAGAAAAATAAAACTAGCTAGTGTTGTTTGAATGTAGCTGTGTGCCTTAGCATCTTTATATCTATTTGATTTCAATGAATTATTTTGTGTTTGAGATAATGCATTAAATTTTTTTTAGTCTTCAAACTTTGTATAACCTCCTTCTACAAGATCCCATTGCTCTTATGAGTAGAAATTTATCTTCATCTTGATATACCATACATCATTGTTATTTCCTTTGAACATAGGAGGATGCTGCCTTGAATTAGAACTACTTGATCACATGTCTAAAATACCCTATTAACTTGAGGGATTTGATACTAGTTTTTGGAAGGAAGAGGAGATCCACCCTAAAATGACCAAATAGCTTAACTTTGGAGATATATCAAAGCTAATAATGTGATAGAAATGCACAAAATAACATGATAAAACACTCTAAGATAGGGGAGGCAACTTTTAAAAATAAACATTTTCATAAATATAATAGATAGAATTTAAAAAATTATTAAAAATTGATTTGAAATTATAAATAAACACAACTAGACTATTCTTTAAAACTCTTACAAAAAGACCTTCAAAACACTCAAATACTTTATTGTAAATTCGGTCCTTCTTCTCTATCATTGGTTTCTCTGTGTATAGATGTTTATCCTTTTTCTTATCCTTATACTATGCTGATTTACTCTAACTATTATCTTCCTAACATTCCTCAGTTCTTCTCCTATTCTACCTTATCTTTTTCTTCTCCAAGCTGTTGTTGTTTCTCTAAACTCATTGTCTATTACTATTGCTACATATTATCTACCTCTTACACATTATACTTTATCTCATTATTTTTGTATTTAGATATAATAATTCTCACCTACATCCCTTGGATTGGCACCTAACTAAATGGCTTAGAAAATTTAAAAATTCAAATAGTTGGGCATTGGATTTGTTTGGTGGATGTTGAGTGACTCTAGAGCTAGGACACATGTAGATTGAAGTAGATGGGAAGGCAAGAATATAATACTATTTTAACATGTGACAAGGGTGAAATAGGAAAGAAGGGGAAATGAATAATTAATAACCAAAAACATGAAAAAAAAAAACAAATAAACAAACACAAAATTTATTTTCAATATCTACATAAATATTATATTTGTGTGCATACATATTGAAGTTAAAATATAAAAATGCAAAATACAATAAATATTTTTGAGCTCTAGATAATTCATTCTTTAGAAATTATATACTCCCTAGAAATTTACAAATAAATAACATGTATGTCGATAATTTATTAAACAATCAATGACTTGTTAAAATCAATAGGATAACATAAATAGATGTATCTATTTTTGTTGACGATATAGTAGTGACTCCACTATGAGTCTCCCATCATGGTGCTACAATTTTGTTAACATGGTGATGTTTTACATAAATCTTATTATATGATATTCATGTTTAGTTATGGTTAAGCATTGAAATTATAATTGATTTTATTATAAGATATTCATGTAGTTACGTTCAAGCAATTAATTTAGTAATTGCACATTTTCATATAAAAATAATTATGTGCACATATATATCTTGCATGTGCACTTGTGCAATAAGATATTTTTGGGAAGAAAAACATGAAGACTCATATTTCTTAAAATACTAATTTACTAATAACAATCTCTCTCTCTCTCTCTCTCTCTCTCTCTCTCTCTCTCTCTCTCTCTCTCTCTCTCTCTCTCTCTCTCTCTCTCTCTCTCTAAGCTTTTAAATGGAGTATTAAAAGTTTAAATTGTAGAAGAGATTTACAAAATATTTACTTATTTTCAAAGATATTAATTTGTATCAATATGAATAAATTGTTAAACACATCACAATACTGACATTCTACCCATCTTAGTAAAGGAAAGATACTTTACATTAAAATGAAATACATATATCCATATACATTGTAACTAGGCTTAATAAAATATAAATAGAAAATAAAATTTATTTACATTAAATAATTTTTTGGGTTTAATAATAAATCATAAGAGTGGGTTTAAAAATATATTTAATTTGTCATGAATATAGGGATAGTCATTAAGGAATAATGTATAACATCCCCAAATAGTGAGATAAGTAAACCCTATAAAACCAAATAGAAATTAAAGCAAAATCATATAGTTTTACCAATGCACTCTTCTAGAAAAACATCACTTTATTCTAGAAATGTCAATCTATATTTCTAAAAACTTTCATACCTATAAAAATTGATTTGAAGATCATATTCATTTTCTCTAAGGCTCTACAAACCTCACTCACTTTGACCAAATACTTCACATATCTCATTGAAACTCATATCCTTCTCCAAATTCACATCAAATCATATCAAAACAAAGAAAAATAGTGGATATACAAAGAGGCCTATGTTATCCATAAATTATTATTAGTTACCTAGGTAAGAAAAAAAATGTTGATAATCTTTCAATGCACATAAGGAAGTAGTCTTTGAGTACAATGCCTAATCATAAATGACATTTTGTGCTAAAATGAATACATATAAAATCAGTGCCCCACATATTGATTGAAGTTTACTCTAAATTATTGAATGTGAAATTAGTCACTTCACAACACATAAAATATCAAAAAAAAAATTGTTAATATAAAATAAGTCACATTAAAAAATATAGAACCATTTATAAATTTTTAATTATTTATGCGCAATCTATAAATAAATAATTTTTAGTGACAAATAACAACTATTACATAAATTTACATTCATAATTTTGAAATCTTCATACAAACATTAAATTATTATACATAGTAAAAAGGATGAAAATGCAAAATTATTCACTTTGTAACATGTATATAATAAAAAAAAGTGTGTCTAGCACCAAGTCCTTGCAAGAGGATTAAGTCAGCAATGGGAGAAAGATTATGCATAAGTATCGAGGCCATGAATGAGAACTTCATGTAAAGGAAGTTTCAAACATGAAGCTTTTAAGAGACTAAAACCTATATTAGTTCTTATTCATTGTTGTAAAGAGATTTCAATAAAAATGGTCAATATTAATTTTGATATTTATTTTATTATTTTATGATAAATTTGATTTTAAATTTGATCATCGATAAAAATTTATCTACTTGATTAGAGAATGCATGTGTATACTTGTTTATAAATTTATCTAATTCCAACCTCAACTAAAACCATCTAATAATATATCACACACACACACACACACACACACACACACACACACACACACACACACACACACACACACACACACACACACACACACACACACACACACACACACACACACACACAAAATTGAATATTAATAACTCTCAACTTTTTTAAAATAAATATGTTAAATTATATATTCTAATAAAATTATTTTAGTATTTTTATTAATAAAAATAAATTACTAAAAATAGAAATGATACAGGGTTTTGAGGAGGAATACCTATGATGGGGCATGCACACCATTGATCTAGAGAAGTTGAAGCTCCTTTTTGGCTAGGAAGGACTACCTACACAACAAAGAGAACTTGGACAAGATTGATTAATAAAATAGATTATGGATTGCCTGATATAAGATCTATTCTAAGAAGTGGTACACTTCCTTAGAGGGATGTCAATCCACTATTTTTATGTAATCAAACAGATAATATAATAAGATAAATTACAATAAAGCATGTGATAAGATTATGAAATTAAAATGAAAAAAATAAATCTACTACATATATATGATCAAAATGTTTATTCTAATATGCTATGGCTAAGTTTTATTATTCTTGGATTGTTTCTAGTTGCTCAGTGATGGATTCTAGAGTCGGGCAAAGACAATTGCACGAAGTCATAACTTGAAAGAGGTGTCACTTTGATCAGTAAACAAAGGATGTGGAACTATGGGTAAGTCATGAATTGGAACCAAATCATGTATAACACCAATAAATATCATCTACAAACATCAATATATGATTTTATGACTTAGAAATAATAAATTGGAAACATTTATGATTGTTAATCTAGTCTCAGGTTGCAGACAAAAATGAAAACACAGGGATCGATGTTGATTATCTCAAAATTAGTATCAATTAAGTAATTTATGTCAATACATAAATAATCATAGTAGATATTTATAGTGGGTGATGAAATACTTAGGATAGGGCCTAAGAAGGGATTTAACAGATTCTAAAAGGTTTCTAAACTAGTCACTAGTTTATTTAAATAGACTTATGATACTAAAAAGTACATAAATGAATAATTTAGTAATCTAAAATCAATCAAATATAAAATATACTTAACTTTGTAAAAAATTTCTTGTGTTATAAAGAAATACCTCATTGACAAGAATGTGGTTGGCTTTGGATAGAGTGTGGATAGATTGGAATAGTGATGGTGTTCTTTTATAGTGATCTAGGGGAATTGTGTCAGTGTTATGGTGTGAAAAAATTAGGCACCTTAACTTGAGGTTGGAATTTATATAAATCAACTTCGATCCTAATAGGATCAATGATGATCATGAGAAACGTTACCGATTTGGTCTGAGTTTAAGTTTTTGGTTTCAACAACTCATGATCTCAGATAAAAACTTAGTTCAAATTGGTTTTAACGGGGATCAAGTATGGATAGGTAATTAATAAGGTCAAAACAACTTACCCTTAATAGGTTTGGAGAGATTTAATTAGGATTCAAAGGTGGTTAACTAATTACATAGGTAAAATGGTAATTAACTAGATTATTTACATAATGTTAGATGATAAACGGTAAAACTAAATTAACTAGTGTAAAATGGTAGGAAAGGGGTAAGACACATATATTTGCAATAAAATGGTGTAAATTTATAGTGTCTAAATTTTTTCCTTTATATTGAGCAATTTGTGATAACTTATCACGACACAAAACTAGGATAGATCTCATGCCCCAAGTTTTAATTTTAGGATGTATTCCCCCTCAAAATAAGAAATGATGAAGGATAATGAGATGGATGAAAGTTTTGAAATAAGATGTTAATGGATAGGGTAAATAGAAAATGAGCATCAAATATGCAAGGACAAACATGAAGTATAATGTTTCACTAATAAGATATAGGATATCTTGAATATGAATACCCCAAGATAAACAAGTGATGGATTTCCATAACAGGGAATGTGTAGGTGATATAAAAGGAAGTTGAGAGGGTAAAGGCTAGGATGGGTTGACCAAAGCATTTGATGTGCTTCGTACATGTGTGCTACCTAGGGACACAGTGCTTTCAAGATGAGGTACATTTTTAAGATTTATAGGGGATAGACACTAAAATGAATGTGAGGCTCACAAAGGCTATAGGACCATCAAGGGCCTATGTTCACAAGTTAGTAATGTTGGGTAACAAAGGATATAATAGTTGTAATAAAGGATAACTTAAGTGGCCTTAGAATAAGTTTGTAAGGATGTAATAGATTTACCAGTAGTGTAAGGGTGCCTAAAATGGTCTAAATCACCATCAATATAATGGATCAATGCTAATTAAGAAGGAATCAATGTCAATAAAAAAAATCAATGCCAATCCAAAAGGGCTATAAGTAGGCAACCAAATAGCTTCGACACTCATATTACAAATGAGATCGAGTGAATTAAACCATAACCAAAAAAATTGACACCTATCAATGA
The DNA here is from genome assembly GCA_037957365.1 of Torreya grandis. NCBI lineage: Eukaryota > Viridiplantae > Streptophyta > Pinopsida > Cupressales > Taxaceae > Torreya > Torreya grandis. The sequence goes on along the minus strand of JARHVA010000605.1, from coordinate 1,662,351 downwards.
ATTTTAGAAAAATATACATGATAGAGGCTAGCAAGAGTGGACGAAGATGATGACAATCACATGATGAGGTAGGGGTAACTTGTTTTTGATGTTTTTGTGAATTTTTAATTTTTTTAAATTTTGAACTAACTTAAGGTATGGTTTTACATGGATCAACATATATCCTAAGAGTATTGATACCAACTCTCTAAGGATCATCCACTAATTGATTAGGGATTGACGTCAATCTATAACCAATCATGATCGATCTAGTAAGGGTCGATGTTGATTCCTAAGAGTTAAAAATAAATAAAAGATAGGATGATTTGTTAGAAAACTAAATAAATCTAGGGGAATATGGGATTGCAAGCATGTGTATTATTGATGATAGAGGACTGAGTGTCACTTTTACTAGAGTGATTACAAGAAGTCATGGGAAATGCATACTAGAAGCATCTTGCGGTGGTCAACTTAGGAATATTGTGCCACTATCATTAGGTACATTGAGATTAGAATCTATTAGTGGAATTTCTAGAGTGATGGGATCTAGATGTAGGGAATTTTTATCTCTTAACAAGGGAGATGATAGTGACCCAGAGGATATTTAAAAAATAATTTGACTCCCTATGTAGGGTGTAGAGATCATCCTACTAGATGAGAGAGGATGGGCAATTTTTTTTGACATGGTTATATGGGGATAATGTTGTGGACATTGGTTTCACAATAGGAAGCTTTAATTTTAAGTCTTTGTACAATCGAGGCCAAAATTTGAGATGGGTGATTTCCATGATGATGATGACCATTTATTATTATGCATTATCAAACTCAGGTGGAGGGAGGTTCACATAGAGCCTGATAGGGGTGCTAGTGGATATGTGGGAGCACTAGATAGTATTTGCATGGCTTCCAACCTTAATGGCATAGATATACAGGAAAATGTGGGGGTGAAAGATGTAATGACACTATGAAATTGATGTTACCTATGTGCTAAAGTGTTGGGCCTATAAGCACATTTAAGTAGTAAACCACCAAGGCTACCATGGATGAGATGACATAGGTTTGATTTCAATGTTGGCTTTTTGAGATGGAGAGATGACTTTACCTATTCACATGGAGATGAGAGAGCTTGAGATTTAGTTTTTTATAGCTAGGTACTAGAGGATCTAGAGGAGGAAGAGGTCATATGGAGTCTTTATGTCATATTCCCAACATGGCCAAGGATGGAGATAGAGTTGGTGATAGGATATCGAGTTTGGTGGTTTTAAGGGAGATTCCCAGAGCATGTGGATCTCTTTCATTTTAGGAGCATATGAAAATAATTTGGGTTATAGTAGGATCTACTTAAGGCACCTTAGGTATAAAGGAGAGATGACTCAGTGGTGGAGCTCCCCAAGCCACAGGTTATAGGGATGAAATAACTAGTAAAGGAGGAGCCAGAGGGAGAGGCAATGAATGAAGTTGAGGTGATAGAGGTATGCTTATTATGGTAGGTGGATCAACATAGAGGGGGAGAGGAAATGGTGATGTACCATAGGTAGGAGATGGAAGATATAGAGATGGATAATGTAAAGGCTATATGAGGAGATGGGGACGGTGATGGGGACATAAAGGCTATCATGGCAAAGAGGGAGTGACCAAGGCATAGTATTATAGAGTGGTTTTTTAGTGAGACCAGTTATAGGTGTAATTGATAGAGTTACAGGGGTATTATGACTATTGTAATAGAATTATGATGAGGCATGCTAAGCATGAGATAAAAATTATGAGTAATATGAGAGGCTCTAGGTACTAGCAGGTACAGCATGAGGAATACTATCAGGATCTACTATAAGAGGGGGATAGGGTAGGAGGATGGGGCCTTCACGGAGTGTGGTCCTAGATAGATATTAGGAGGTGGTAGTGGAGCTGTGATATTATGAGAAAATTGTTACAGACTATTTACTAGAGGTTCCTAAATAATCCAACCACCTAGTTAGGTAGGGTCAGATTCTGTAGGGGGCACAGATGATTACATCTAGTATGGGGAGTGTGTTGCAAGGGAGGGACATGAGGGATGGAGGATGAGATGGATGGGATAGTGGGGTAGGTAGGATGGATATCCACCTAAGCTAGATCTAATTCACCAAGTAGTCATGTATATGTCTACTATATGGATTGGCATTTGTACATATTACATATTATGACACTTTATGATGTATATTTGATTTGTTGGTATATATCCATGATTATATGTTTATTCACATTGATTACATGAATTTGTGTAACATGATTATGTGGATTAAATTTATATAGAATTTGATTTTAGTTGCATCATGTATTATATTGATTATGCAGTGTTGTCATGGATTATGATATTTAGATTATGTGATGTAGTTTTTATATTGATTAGGGATTCATATATATGTGATTTAAATGGAATAGAAGTGGATTGTGGATTTTTAATTACATGTGATAATTTATGATGTATCATGTATTAATGACATATTGTGCTATGGATGTTATATTACATGGATTGTGTTTATGTTACTTGTATTTATGGTTATACTTATTAGATTAAATGGATGAGATATTATATAATAGTTGATTATGGAAATATAAATGTTTATATGAATTAAAATGTTTATATAACTGATCAATGATGGATGACTCATAATTTGTTAGGACTTAACCAATGTTAGGTCCCTTGTTTCTTGTGCATATAGGCCCTTTTATCCAATGCTAATGAACTTACTTAACAATCTCTTGTCAACCAAATTCATAAATCCTTGGTTTTAAAGAATAGGGAATTATAAGAGTGGGTAAAATGCTTAATTCTCTAGAAATACACATGTTTTTTTATGTTTTTGTTTTTTTAACCTTAAGCTAATCTATGGATAAATGTAGACTCATCAATGTAGGAAGCCTAAAAATGAGAGCTGATCAATGTGGGAACTTTCATGAATATAATTTTGATTTCATAGATTTTTACATGATTTGATTTTAATAGGAAAATGATCAATGCTGGAAGTTTATTAAAGTATGAGCCCATGGTCATCATTCAAGGGAGTGTTCTATTTATTTAGATATATGTATCTTATCAGCTATCCTTTGAGGGATCAGTCTACAATTTTGCCTTTTACTTGATTTTGATAATAGCTGGACTTCAAGGGATCAGTCTATCTTTTACTCTTTTCTTGATTTTGATATCCCAAACCCTTTTATCATGGAATATACTTAAGGTGGTTTTATACACCAGGAAATAGGGTCATGTGTCATTCCTTTAAAACAAGATTTAAATGTGATGGATTATTAGGAAATAATGATTTATAACTCTTCTCTATTTAAAATGGAGCCAATCCATAAGAAGATGTTATGAATAGATATAGGGTGTTCATATTTAAAGATAAACTGGTATGCTACCATAAATACACATAATTTTTTATCATTATGGTGTTTATTTTTAAAGGTAAGGGGATTAATATTTTTAAGATAACTTATGTTGACTGAATTTTGTAATAGGATTATTAATAGTAGAAAGGATTTAGATGTAAAGCATTAAGAGGCTCACATTCTAGTTTCTAACAAGGAAAGCCAAATGATATGCCCTAGATCCATATTTATGAGTGATAATATAGGGTCCAATCCAATTAGGATCAAACTTTCCTTGTTTAATTCTTTTCATATTTGTGACATGTTGATTTTATTTAAGGACAAAGTCACTAATATTAAACTCACATTCCTTTAAATGTTGATTATATGCACATTTTATTTTTTCTTGATATTCATGAAGGTGATTAAGGGCCATGGCTCGATGTTCATCTAAAAGTTCTAGCTATTCTAATTGATCTTGATGATAATCCTCTTCAAAAATGATATCTTTTAGAGATATTTTAAGGGAAGGAATTTGGAATTCAAGGGGGAGAACTAATTTAGTCTCGTAGACCAAATAAAAAAGGGTGGCCCTTGTATGCATTCAAATACTATTTTGATAAGCCCACAAAGTAAAAAGTTTGTAAAGATGTCAATCCTTTCCATCTTCATTGACTATCTTGGTTAACATCTTGACAAGTGTTTCGTTTGATGTTTTGGCTTGTCCATTGGCTTGCAAATAATGAGGTGATGAGAAAGCTAGCTTAATGCTAAAAGAATTGCACAACTTTTGGACTTGTTTATTTTTTTAAAGATTTCCCATTATCTATAATGATTTTATGCAGGAAACCAAAATCACATATGATGTGATGATTAATGAAATCAACAATCTTATCTACCTTGGTTGAAATAAAAGGAATAACTTCCACCCACTTAATGAAATACTCAGTATCAATAATGATAAAGTTATGTTACTGGGAAGATTTGGGATTAATTTGCCCTATAAAGTCTAAATCCCATTGAGATGAAGGATAAACGTTATTGGCTACTTGTAACACATAACTAAGGATATGGGATAAGTTAGCATGTTGTTGAAACTTCACACATTTTTTGACATACTTACAACAATTTCAATTCAAAGTGGTCCAATAATATCCTAACTATAGTATTTTCTTGGTGATAGTTAAACCACTAAAATGGCCATCATATATTCCATCGTGAGTTTCTTTGATCGTGATACTTGCTTCAAAATTCTAGACACAATGGAAGAGAATGGCATAGAACCACCATTTATAAAGAACACCCCCTAGTATTATGTACCAAGAATTTTACTATTGAAAAGCACGCTTAACATTTTTGGATAGATCTAAAGGAATGATTATTTTATATAAATAATCAAATATCTATGTGTACCACATATCCAAATGGTTTTCCTATACAATGTAGATAGAAGGAAGATCAGTCTTGGTGTAAGAAGGTTGATTTACTTTGTGAATAAGGACAAACAATATAGACTCCTAGGAGGAGGATGGGATAAAGGAGGCCAAAGAAGCCATGGTATTAGCAAACTTATTGGTTGATCAAGGAGTGGTCTGGATGACATAATGGTTAAAGGTGGATAACAATTATTCTGTTAATGTCTTGTACCTATAGAGGATGTTATTCTTGTATTGATATATGTTAGTTATTTTGTTGACTACCAATTGGGAGTCACCCAAAATATGAAGTAATTTAACTCCTAGAGCCAAAGCTATTTGGAGACCTATAATTAGGGCTTCATATTCTACCATATTACTAGTTTAATCAAAATCAATTTTAAAAGATAATGGGATAGGAATGCCTTTAGGTGGTATGTGAATTATCCCTACTCCTCCTCCACATTCACATTTAGATCCATCAAAGAATAATGTCATTTGATATTCAATATCTTCTTGGGATGTGGAGGCTATTGTTTCATCGAGGAACTCATAGCTAGATGGGAGATTATTAGCAAGAGGTGCTCTAGCGAATTGGTTAGACATGATCTTCCCCTTAATTGACTTTTGGTTAAAGAACTCAAGATCAAATTAAAGGAGTAACATCAACCATATTTCCATTATTTTATTCTAATAGGCTTTTAAATGCATGAATTTAAGAGCATTGGTAATGGTAATTACATAAATCTTGTGATCAAGAAAATAGTGGTGAAGCTTGAATGCTATGAATAATAGGGCCAACAATAGTCTTTCAACATGTGTGTAATGAGTTTCATACTTGACCAAAGTATGGATTATATAATAAACCACTTATTCTATATGTTGATCATCTTGATGGGTAAGCATGACACCTAATGCATGATTTATAACTAATATATATATATATATATATAAGTAAAAGGGCTTATCTTATTTTGTTAGAATGAGTACACATGAGGATAAAAGATACCTATTGAGAGTATCAAATGCCACTTAACAATTCGAATCCCACAAAAATTAGATGTCTTTCTTAAGAAGGTGATGGAAAGGTTGGTATTGGTCTGACAAATACAAAATAAAATGATGAATAGATTATATTTTCCTCTATAAACTATGAAGTTGATTGAAGTTAGAGGGATGTGACATATTTATAATGGCCTTAAACTTAGTAGTATCGACCTCAATTCATCTAAGGGAAGTGATAAATCCTAAGAGCTTTCCTGATAAAACTCCAAAAACACACTTTTTGGGGCTAAGGCAAACTTGATATTGGATCGAACAAGAAAATATTTGTTGAAGGATGGACAAGTGATCTTTACGATGCCTAAACTTACCAAGGAGATGATCCACATAATATTCAATGATTTGTGAATTAAATCATGGAAACTTTAGGTCATGCCATGTTGGTAAGTGGCTCCTAGCTCTTTAAAACAAAGGGCATAACTCTATAAAAAAAATTCCCCCATGTACTATGAGGTTTTAAGTTCATCTTCAAGGGTGATAAATATATGATTTTAACAAAAAAATCCATCCATGAGTGACAACATATCATGTTATACAATGAGTTCCATGAGATGGTTGATATTAGGAAGGGGAAAATCATCTTTCGGACAAGCAAGGTTGAGGTCACGAAAGTTAGTAAAAAGGCATAGTCCCCTGTAAATTTTATGATAAGTACTATGTTAAATACTCATTGAGGGTAATCGATTTGTTGGATAAAGTTAATGGATAATAAGTGATACAATTATTCTTTTATGAGAAATATGATGCAAGGATGCATCTTATGAAGCTTTATCCTCATTGGTTTAGCTTTGAAAATGGTAATGATGTTATGGACAACTGTATCATGATCAATTTTGGGCATATCACTATAAGACAAAGAAAAAACTTGGCTATGACTACCAAGGAATGTTTTAAAATCCTAGTGTTCTTGAGAATCTAAGGACTGAATCACTTTGATATTTCATGGGACTTCAAGCATCCCTATTTTAATATACATTATGAACTCATTTAAAAGACTAGGGGATTAAGAGGGTATGATATTCTTAAAATATGAATTCCTTAACCCTAACTAAGTTAAAATGGATTCATCACCCCAACATTACACTACATAGACTAAGGGAGAATCTTCATATATTAGGTCATGGAAACTAAAGGGATATGCTTTTCTTTTTATTTTGATAGGAGTTCTAAGTGAATGGTGCTAATAAAAAAATTTAGGTGCGATGGAGATGGTGTAATTAGTTACCATAGGGGAACTAAGAGGGGCCGAGGAAGTTTCATCATCCACATCCATAGGGACATGGGATACTAAAGCATGTTTTTCATTGGCTTTGGGAGCTTTCTTGAAACCAAGGCCATATTTCTCATGTTGTTTTCTAATGTTATTTATTGTAACCTCATGAGGTCCTTATTCATTACACCCTAAGCTAAAACCTTTCTAAAAAAAATGTTTTAAGTAGTTTTTTTTAAATCATGGTTTGTCAAGAAAGGAGAAGTTAAATGTGGATGGTTGGGCACATGTTTGATTTTCCCTATATGAAAAAGCTTGGTCAATTCCTCCATAGGTTACATGAATTTAGAGATTAAGAGGCCCAAAGGGGATATTATCTCCTAGATTGGGTTAATATTTATGTTTTTTATTAAGATGTCCATATTATTGGGGGGTTGATAAAGTGTTGAGCATTAATAGTTAATATTCCCCTATAGAAAGTTATTAGAATGCTGAGTCGAAAGAATTTACATTAGGGATATAGGATGAATGTATAGTAGAGTTGGTAGATGTTTCCCCCAAATATAATGGACTTGAGTTATTCAGAGGGATAAATAAATCCTTAGGTTGATAATTCAAATTACATGTGTTGAATTGATGTGGATCGATAGGGACACTATAGACTTTACCATTATGTTTAAATTTAAGACACTGGTGTAAAGTGGAGGGAATGTAATGCCTATGCATATCTAAGGATGTCCTAATAGGATATTATATTATAACTTCCAATTTATGATGTCAAATAACTTGGGGATAGTAATTATTCCTACTTAGATGGAAAGGATAATTGTTCCTAATGTAGGGGCCACAATATCATTGAATGCCCATAAGACGGATGGAGATTGAGCTACAACAGTTTCAAGTAACTATAGTTGTTTAAAAGCATGTAAGGAGATAATATTTATACTTTATCCATTACCAATCATTTCTCATTTTATTTGGGTCTAATTAAATTAGGCCATGATAAATAATGATAGATCTTGGTCATCAGGATACAATGGTGATATTTTAGAATCATGGAACATTATAGATGATAAATTTTACAAAGATGTTATAAAATTTGATATAGGTTAGGGTTCATATAATTATATATCAGTAGCTTACAAGTCCTCTATCATAGCCTTGTGATGATGCTGAGAGTTTTGGATGAGTTCATAGAAAGACACCTTGATCGGGAGTTGATGGATTTATTTTAGAACTGATATCTGTATCAACTCTAAAACATTATTATTATGTGGTTTTCCAAAAATAGAAATTTTAGGTTTTGCGGTGGGAATTGTAGGAGTGTTTTTGGTAGAATCAGGATATTTTACAATAGTCACCTTAGATTTTTTAGGATTTTGGGTCTTATGACCCTGGGTGTGGGATCATGTAGCTATGTGTATCACATCTATCTAAAATAATGGTAGATTTGATATGTTTTTAGAATCATTTGAGTCTAGGGGGTTTAAGATGGGTTGATACTAAGTTTTATCAGAGGTTCTATCTTCCTTTGAAACTTTTTTTGATCCTCTTGATAATATACTAGTCCTTAAAGTGGTCATAACTCTAGTAGGTTGACTATGAGGATAATCATTACCAAATTATTATAGTAAAATATCACCCTCTTTTAATAAAGTTCAGACTAAAAATTTTAGTGTATTACAACTTTTAATATCATGTCTCATTATTTGATGGTATGTACATTTCTTGTTTTCTCGATACCATGCCAGTTTTTTAAAATAGGGGTTGATAGGTTTTATGGGTGGTAGTGTGATAAGGGTATTTTGAAGAAGTTGATTGAGAATAATGGAGTAAGAACCCCATAACATATCTTGGTTAGGATCTTTGAACCTCTGAGGAATTGGCATGATGGTTGAATTTACTTTTGAGTCTTGATACTTCACACTAATTATTTGAATATTTACCATAGAAGGTACTTTATGTTTGGGATAAGACCTTACACTTAGGCTATATGGGTAATAAGGATTTAATGGATTATGTATTAACATTATTACAATGGTAATATCCCTTTGTAATGGTATATGATCTTTATAAGAGGATTTTAAAATGGAGGTTTTTAGTTTCATCAAAGGATGAGGTCCCAATGTGGATGCTCTAGTTTGAATTGGTGGCAATGGCATCTTCCCTTTTCAATCTGGTTGGGGGTACTAGGTATATAATCTTTAGAGAGTTTGATTCTCATAGGTGGATGTTTTAATGATTTTCCTTGTGACACCCCAAGTTTTTTGTTTACACTTCCTAAAACATTTCCCCTAATTTCTCTCTTTACATAATTCGGCTCTTCCTAAGGTATAAGGGAATCTAGTTTTGGATTTGGTTGAGGTAATGTAACAATCCTCTTAAAAGGGAGTAAGCTAAAGGTGATGGGTATTCTATGTGAATTTATTTTAGTGATTAAAAGAGTGGTATGCATATCTTCTAGGATGTCTAGACAAACATCCTCATTAATAGCTTTCAAATCCTTTATTTTTAATTAATTGTATTGAATGGGTTTAGATAATGTTTCCTTGAGAGGATCCCAAATAGTGAGATCTAGAAAACTTGAGTGAGTCTCAAGGATATCTCCACTTAATTTAGATGGTTCAAAAGCATTTCTTATAAGGAGATCTAGGATTTTAGTTATTGTGTAAGGTGATTCCAATGAACTACTAACCTCTTTAAGTAGAAGTTGATCATGGATCGTACTTATCGTATAGGTCTCATGGTCTGAGATGTACCCTAAATTAGCATTTACAAAATTAGATGTAGAGGTATGTTTGGAGAATAAATGCATAAAGATTTCTATATATTAATTAGGAGTAGCATTATGGTTATCTAACTATAACTCTTCTTGGTTAATAATATTTTAAACTAGACCTTTGAATTAGTGACACCTATTAATGTCATGACCTCATACACGATGGTAGTTGCTATCATTTTCTTTGAATCAATTATGATTGGGGTGAGAGTTGTTAAGAGGTCTAACTAGAAGAATTTTTATAATAGAATATTTTAAGAGCTTCTCTAAAATAGAAGTATATGATTCCCCTATGGGTGTGTACTTCTAAGGAGGGAACCATGTTAATGGTTTTTGAGGTTACGCTTGGGAGGTAGAGGATTTAGATTAGCTATTTGTCTATGGGGGTGTTTAGTTTTAAACCAAAAAATTAGCAATGCCTTTGGTTTTAGTATTGTTAGTTCCTTTAGAAGGATTAGGTTTGAAGTTCTTATTATGTAACTTTACCTTCCCTTATTCTAAAGGTCAGATTTATAGTTTATGGCCCATGGAAAAAGCCTCATCAAAAGTCTTGAAGGATTGAACCCATAATGTTGACAAGATATTATTAGATCAAAATCTCATAAATAATTCAATTAGTTATAGTTGAGGAAGGGATAAAGTAAGTTGGTTTATAAGACTTCACCATCTAGCCACAAAATAGGCAATAGATTCATCATCGAATTGTCTAATGGCATAGATGTTGGTTATGGTCACTTTTCTTACGATGTTAATGGAAAAGTGTTATAAAATGATTTATGATAGTTATCCAATAGATAATAGGGAATGTTGAGGGATAGAACTGTACCAATCTAAATTTGCTTCAGCTAGCAACATGAAAAATGTTCTTAAGAAAAGAGAGTCATCATGTGTTATGAGATAACAAGCGTGTCTAAATGCTCTAATGTATTGCTAAAGATGTTTCTTGTTTTTAAATTTCATGAATTTTATAAGTTACTATTGTGATGGGTATGGCCTAATAAGGATATCTAGATTAATGGGTTCATTGTAAATTTTCTCATAGGTGAGCATGTTTTTTTATTAAGAAGCAGAGGCTTCTATATTTTCCATCCTATTGATAACGATGTTCATAAGTTTAGGTTGGGTATTATATTAAGGAATACCCCCCAATACATTCTATCATAGGTGTTTATAAGTATGAAACTGAGTGGAAAAGGGTTGTGACAAGGGTAACCAACATAAGTGGTCATAATTGATTGGGTTGCAAGCACATATTGTGGGGTTTTCAAGGGTATATAAGTGGATCCAAGGGTTTACAAGGGAGATACATATTGAATAGTCAATGGGATATATTACTAAGGTGGTTGACCTAAGGGAACTTTTTGTAAAGGTTAATTTTTGGGATTTGAATCTATGGTAGTTTGGATGGGTGGGAGAGTTATATGGATTGAAATCATGAAGTTCTAAGGTGCCATGGTAAGAGGTGGAGTAAATGTAAGTTGAGGTCTGGTAACATTTTGGGCTTGGATGATAGTCAAAGATGGACTATTGGATACTAATGGGGGTGGATTGTTCAAATATTGTGTTGTGTTAGTTTCTAAAGCTATTGGGTGAGGATTATTGAAAGAGGAAACCATGGTTGTAGTGATCCCTTAAGGCCCTTCTAAGGGCATGCCAAAAACATTCTTGAAGGACTATGTATGAGGGGAAAGTGGAATACAGATGGCTCGAGTATTAAGGTAATATTTAAGAGTAATTAGATTACTATCCAATATGCTAGTGAATTCAAGATCTCTCTTAGTATAGAACTATGGAATACCCTCCCCCATAGACTCAAGAGAGGTAGGAGGACTCGGGGTGTTCTCCATGGATGAGGATGAGATTGGGGATTCAATTACTTTAAGAAACTAATATCACATCAAAACCATGTATCACTAAAAATAAATAAACAAATAAATGAAAAGGCACAAGATATTCTTTTAATTATCTCATTTTAGTGGAAACACACATAAAAACTAATAAACATACTTAAAAGATTATACTTTTTAAAGCAACTAAACTAGAATGTGGTAAGGAAAATGGTCAATGAAGGTACTAATAAATGATAATCTAAAGATGGTTTTAGGTTTTTTTAAAGGATGGGAAATATATACACATAGTATTTTCAAAGTTTTATCAAGTACTTATGTTTTTTATCTTGTAGGAACCCATCAAGTCTTAATCTCTTTGAGTGCACACCTTAAGGGGTGCACTGAGAAAAGGGTGGGTAGACCATTGGTGATTCATAGGATTATTATCCCTTATTGACACTTATTTCCAATCCAACCATATCTCAAAAACATTACCCTAAGCTATTACTCCTTTTTTGCACACTCTTCTAGTCTTTTACCACTTTTATCATGTCTTTTCCTAACCTAAATCCCTTTTTGACAGTTTACATGACTAGGTCGACTGGGTCGACCTTGTACTCTTATTGTTAATACTAATTTAGGGTCTAGGTTAGCTCTTGGCTGACCTATCCCATGACCTGGTGAGTTTTTGTCAACAACAATACTAGGTTGACTAAAGAGCTAACCTAGTCCGTGACCTAGTGAGTTTTTGTCAATAATGATACTAGGTCGACTAGGTCAACCCTATAGGCCAAAACTTTTATAAGGGTTTAGGGTTAGATCCACCTATATAAACATATCCATTTCACCATTATTAGAGAGACACCAAGATTTATTATTCATTTGCACTTATTTACAATCTGTTCTTCCACCATTCTAATTGAGGAGTCTTAGTTTAGGGTTTCTACTTGGAGAAGAATCTAGTCTTGTGGATAAATCTTGGATGCTTTAGCCTTTATTAGTGATCCTTAAAAACCCTAAAAACCCCTTGAGAAGCACCTTTGGCTAAGGGAGATATTGAGTCTCGATGGGTTCATCTTTTAGGTAAGTATCTTTAAATTTGATCCTCTCTTTAGTAGATAGAAGTAACATAAGTAATGAATTTTGAATAATATTACTCCTCTTCTCCCTGCATTAGGGTCTTACTTATTCATAGCTTAATTAGGATTCTCGTACGCATGTTTAATTTTTTTTATTTACTAAACTCCCACTTTATGCCATAAGATTTGGTGAGCACTCAATTAGATTTCTTTTCTGTACTTGTTTTTAGTTTAGTGAGTATGAAAACTTGGGACTTACTTAGGGTTATTACATAGTTTTGCTTGACTGGAGGCTTTGGAACCCTCCCTAGTAATCTTATTGTGGTAAGAGATACCTTAATTAGGTCTAATGGATCTGCATATTGGTCATGTTCTTGGTTATATAATGTATCCTAAATCATAAGTGTAAGTAAGATCTATCTTTTTGAGCTATGATTGATTTATAAATCTAATGTATTTCTAATTGTATACATTCTAGTGAACCCAATGTAAGTCTAACCATTGTAGGTTTTGTTCCACACTTCATTTATTTTATTTTTTTATGTTTTTATATTTGTGATACTAGGTTGACAAGGCTAATATAGTTTCTAACTTATGTGCATAGGCTTAACACATAGTCGCATCAAAATGACTCTATTATTTTTGTATAGGTCATCATTAGATACAAGTTATTGGATCAAACAAGTTGACATACTAATAATATTTATCTATAAAACAATAAATTAGGTCATTCAAGGTGACTTAGTATTCTAGATAGCTTCCAGATAATAAACTAGGTTGATTAGGCTGATATAGTCATCTTAATAGGTTTTGATAAATACAAAATTACAGAACTAGGTCAACCTAGTCGACACATTTGGTATAAATTACAAGCAACATTCAAAGAACTTTAACATAAATTTTATAATCCTCAGCATCCTTCAACCTACCAAGGTTCCTTTATTTCTCTTTCTTTCAATTTAATTCTTCGTTACAATTCTATTTTATAAAGTTTGCATTCTTCATAATTGCAATCATACAACAAACTAGGTTGCCTTGATCGACCTAGTTCTATATTTTATATTCTATCTAAAAGACTAGGTTGACCTAATCAACTTAGTTCTTAAAGACTCTTGATTTTGTATTATAATAGCGACCCTATCGACTCTGTTTTATAATGTTTTTATACACTATCATTTGAACTAACTATATACTATGTTTAAAATTGGGAATTAACAACTATATGCTAGTAATTAATTCACAATTGCACTTTCAGTTGCTTGCATTCTTAAAGTAGGTCACATAGTCTAATTAGTTTTTTTTTAAATAATATTTATTTTCACTATTTTTCTCTTTTTTGCACACACTACCAAATCACATAATTTCAAAATACATTTAAATATTTGTCTACTCAAGGCCTACATACTTGGATTTCATCACCAAGGGATAAGTTGACTTGGTTTTATGGCCAAATATAAACATGTTGTTATTGGTATATATTGGAAAAATACCCGACACCCTTATCACTATGAGATTGTGAAGTGATAGGGTAGGATCTAATACCAAGCTAGTACCATTGCCAACATAGATCTCTTTCAGCCTAAACATCCTAAAACCATCCATAGATTCCTTTCTAGTTCCCTATTTTTAGCCAACTTCCCTACCACACTTAAAATAACACCTTATAATAATATAAAAACATTCAAGATGACCACTTATTTAGCATTTACTTTTTCAAACTGACTTTTTGATCTTTACTCATTATATGTTGTATTGCAAAAAATTACATTGACTAACAATGGTGCAAGGTTTTATGTTACGTACCTCAATTAGATCATTCTCATTAACCTAATTAATTATGTGTTTAATTTCATTTATTACTTCAAAGTACATTTCAAAATCTTCCCCTAGTTTTAGTATACTATCATTCTATTTGACACAGTCTCTTATAGACTTTTTTCTCCTTACTTGTAGTACTAAGTCAACCTACTCAACTCTGTATCTATTATATTAGTTATATTATAGTACTAGGTTAACTTGGTTAACATTATAATCTTATTAGGCTATGTTTTACTAGTTATATTATAGTACTAGTCAACCTGGTCGACCCTATGCCCTTATCAAGTTATGTTTTTACTAGTTTGTAGTACTAGGTCAACCCAATTGACTATGTACTTTTACTACTATCTTATCTATCCAACTCATTTTTATAATCTCTTTTCTTAACATTATATTTATTTTCCAAAAATGATCATGAAGTCCCCTATTATGCTCTTCTTGAAAAACCTGAATCCATTTATATATTATACAAGATGTTCAATTATCTCTCTTTTCATCCCAAGAGAACCCTCACTCTTAGATCAACTCTTCCCCTCCTTCATCTGTGGCTTGTAACATGGTTCAAATCACACCTCAAGATGAATTAGGTGTATTTTATCCTTTTTATAGCTATCAATATAATTCTTATCTTGAAACCTTTTAACATAATGTGGGAGTAATTGACATGAGTCTATCTATCCAATAATCTCACTAATAATCCACCTTCTAATAACCCTCCCCTAATACCAATTTGGGGAGTTCTCCTAAAAACACCAACCCATAAATTTATATCAATCAAATTCTTGCATAATTCATACAATAAATGAACATAATTTAAACTTATAACACCTCTCAAATGATGCAATTACAATGTTATTTGATTAATATGGTTAATCAACCTCTGGCTCTCAATCCTCAAGCCAATCAAAATTTTATTCCTTCACCTCTTTGAGATGCCTCAGGAAATGTTATTCCTCAACCTATCAGGAATAAAAAAGCTTCAAAATATCCAAAATGAACCTTTATCTCCCTTCATTATATCCATTTATATTGGCAATATATCTCCAACTATCAAGTATGATGGGAATAAAGACCCTGAATCCTTTCTCAAAGCCTTTGGCAATCTTTATAAAAAGTGGATCCAAACTAATAATTTCTCCACAAATAAAATTCTAGTTAAAACCTTCACTGGTGATGTATTGAATGGTACAACCAAATTCCCCAACATTCCATTTGGCAACTTGAGGATTTATTCAATATTTTAGTTAAAGAGTTTCAAAATAATGATCTTCCTAAAAATTGCCTTAGCCATTTCATCAATGCTAAGCAATCTCCCACCAAATCAGCTTCATGATTTTATCAAATGATGGAAATATATAGCTCATAAAGCTGATCATAACATTACTAATGATAATTTATTTAAAATATTTATAAATTCTTTAATTCATTTGATTTAATATAAGGTTTGCACTTTTTCTCCTCGATCACTTAACAAAGTTCTGGACCAAGCTAAACATCAAGACTTCATCATGAAGCAATTTGAACCTAATCCCAAATTCCTTAAAGGATATTTTCAAACTTCTACCAATGATATCACTGACATTACTCCTCAAACCAAATAAGTATTTTCCAAAGCTAACACTCCTGTATCTTCTCACATACCACTCTATGTGCAGTAAATGAAATAATTCTTACCACCATCTAAACCCTTTACTTATCCTAATAATCCTCCCAAGTGGTATGATCCTATTAAATTTTGTTGGTTCCACATTGACATGGGTCATTCCCATGAAACTTTCGAAGGGATTACTAAGTTTGTTTTCTCCTACATGCTTGGTGATTCCTTCAATCACAAAGCCATGATCAACCTTCATCATCAAGAGTATAATACCACTTCTAAAAAAGAGAAGCTTACAAAGCTTATTCTTATAATAACCAAAAATAATTTTCCATGGATAATAATCAACAAACTAAGAAAGATGTTTGTGTTATTGATGCTGACTATTACCAATATTATAATAATTCTCAATGTGTTAACACAACTAAGGTCAATTATCATCACAAACCGTCTCATAAAGATCCTGTCATAAAACCTAAGAAACAATATTTAGAAGAGAAACTTCTAAAGATACTATAAACACTCATTTAGATTTAGAATCCCATGAGGAACCATCTCCTTCTTCTAAACCCCCAATAACTTCTATTCCTTTAAAATATACCTTGCCTTCTAAAAATCACACCTATTCTTCTTATAAATCCCATTGTAACTTTCTTGAAGAACTTAACTCCATGCCTTGCAATATTCCACTTATGGAGTTAGTTCATAATTCCCCTTATCACCACAATTTCCTCATGTAATAATTACAAGAAATCAAATATCCATCTCCTATAGATGAATAACCACCTTATATTGAGCCTCAACCTACCAACATGCACACCATTGAAACCTTGTGCCCTTATTCTAAACCATATATCAAATTTATTAAAGAGTACATGATTAATGATGAGATAATTTTTCATGTCGATGATTTTCCACTATTAATTAAAATATCTATTAATACTACCCTTATCTATAAATTTTTAGTTGATGAAGGGTCTGGTATTAATGTTACATCTTTATGCCTTATCCAATAAATTATTTATAATAAGCATCATCTCAAACAAACCCACCTTACCTGTCATAGATTTGATAAAAATAATCAAAATCCACTTGGTTGTATTTGGATTCTCCTAACAATCAGACCTAAGATTTTTCTAACTAAACTTATGGCCCTTGATTTGACCTTATCTTACAACATACTCCTCGATCACCCTTGGACTTATAGAATGAGGACCATCATTTCTTTTGATATTTGATGCATCAAATTTTTACATAATGGAAAATAATATAAGCATGAATATGATCCCAACCCTTGGAGTATTCAACTTCCTAATCCAAAATATCAATATCACATTCTTACCACTAATAGTGCTCCCTTACTTAAGTTCATCAACACCAATCTAGACTTACAAGTCACTCTTGCCAATTCAGATGATGATGACCCTAATGACTTGAAACATAATTATAACACTACCAAACTACCTCCTTATATATCAGAGTGGCTTCCTCCCTCTTTATTACCTCATGATCACACTATTCCTCTCATTGATGAGATTACTGATTTTACCCCTCCATGCAATGCTCAAGAACCTTTTTACTAGAAGATACCTTCACATGTAATGACCATGGAGTGGCCAAAATACTCCAAGACCCTCTAATAATGTCTCCATGTAAATTTAGTAATATTTTTATTTCACCTTCTCAAACTCCCCCTGAATCTCAAGCATGTACCATTTCTCCAACTTATGATAATAATTACATCATGGCTGAAGTTCAATCTCGAGACTCGGATGTTAAACATTATCAAAAGACTTTATCTCAAATACATGATTTTAACTAGGATTTCCATACCATTTCCATGGATCATGAATTAGATCTTGAAGGTCATGTGCCTCCTACTAATTTTCCATTTCTTGATACTCTTTGGGTAGTATAATAAATCCTACCTTCCAAACCTCCAAAAATTCTTGCATCTTTACCACTTATAGATCCCATCACTACATCTAATTCTTCCCCCGTCAAGGAAACTAATGATATACCAATATCCTCCAATCCATCTACTTCTCCTACTCTTGAGATTACATTAGATGCCAAGGCCATAGATGTCCATCAAATATATTCTGAATATGATCACCATGGTAATCAAATTCTCAATCTCAAAGTAGATGTTGAGTATTATGGCCCTCTTCCCACTTTGCCTAGTGATGTGGCTATTATTTAACTAATTCATGCTTGAGAACCTCACTTCCTTAGCAACATCACAAATTTGGGAATTTCAAAAATAAAGCTCCTTATTTCAAAAACTTCATTGTTAGCATTGATCCTAAAGCTAATACAATTTCTTCTTTACCAAATACAACATACCATTTCCATGATGGAAATGTTATCCTTATCAAAGAAACTACTCATATTGAATATGATACTCCATCATGCCCTCGACCAATTATAGTTTCTCATGAAATCTCACCTACCAACCATCATAACTTTAGTTTAATTTTAAATAAATATCATGAGATCTTCAGTTGGTCTTATGAGGGCATGCTTGGTATTTATCCTAGCATTGTGGTGTATAATATCATAACTTATCCTGATGCCAAACCTATGCATCATAAGCAATGGAAATTTCCACTTGAGTTTTCCACCTTATGTCATATAAATTATCAAACTTCTTGATGCTAATTTCATCAAACCAGTGGATTATTTTGAATGGGTTTCTAACATAGTTCTTATTAGTAAATAAATTAACCATGGTCATTTTCATTTGCATTGATTTTTATAATCTTAATCTTGTTTGTCCCAAGGACAATTTCCCCCTACCTTCAATAGATGTTATTATCGACTCCATAATTAGTTATGAAATGTTATCTTTTATGGATGGATTTTTGGGCTACAATCAAATTCACATTGCTCTTAAGGACCAATATAAGATAACTTTCACCATATAATGGGGTACCTATTGCTATGTTAAGATTCCCTTCATTCTCAAAAATGTTAAAGCCACTTAATAATAAGAAACAACTCATAAATTTCATGATCTTATAAATAAAATTTTAGAAACCTATGTAGATGACCTCATTGATAAGTCTAAAAATGGAAAGACTCATCTTTCCAATCTTGCCATCATCTTTGACTATCTTCTTAACTACAAAGTTAGACTAAATCCTTAAAAATGTGTCTTTGATGTTACATCTGAAAAACTTTTAGTGTTTTTAGTCTCTCTTTATAGCATTGATGTTGACCCTACTAAGATTATCACTATAATAAATATGTCCATTCCTCATTCCATTCTAGGCATTCACACTTATCTCGATAAACTTGTGGAAATTATAAGATTTATCCCTAAAATGGCTTTCCATATCCACTCCATCAATTCTATTCTTAAGAAAGGTAATGAATTAGAGTGGATGGATCCCTATCAAAAAGAAGTTGATAGCATGAAAGAATCATTGCTTCACCCACCTACACTTTGTCCTCTTTCGAATGATTAACCTTTTATCCTAATTAATTCTTCCACACCCATATCAGTTGGGGTAATGATTATCAACAAGATGAAATTGGAAGAAAGTATGCCATATACTACATTAGTTGAGGCCTCATCGATTATGAGAAATGTTACACAAAAGTCGAATGTGATTGTCTTGTCATCTATTTTTAAACTAATTTTTTTTGACATTATATGCTTTATCAAACCACTTATGTTATCATTAATTTTGACCCCCTTCATCACTTATTCTCCAAAGCCTTTCTCCATGTAGATAAAATTGGTAAGTGGGTGGTTCTTCTTATGGAAATTGATCTCCAAATTGTTACTCAAAAAGCTGTCAAAGGATAAATCATAGTCAATCAACTTGTCGTAGCTCCTATGCCCACTACCAATCACCTTCATGATAGTCTTCTTAATGATAATATTCTCTATATTAAAGGTCTTAACTAAGCCATTTATATTAAAGATTACTTCCATAACTTCATTGTTGATATTTAATCAAGTAATCTTGATGAATCCACTATCCTCCCTGATACTACTAAACCAAAATCAGTTATCGAAGAACTTATTGAAATTAATATTGATTTACATGAAGATACTTGGACCATTAACTTTGATGGAATTAAATGCCTTCAAGGAGTTGGGGCAAGTTGTATTCTTATGATACCTCTTGTAAAAATCATCCCTTTAACTTTTTAGTTAACATTTGATGTCACTAACAACATGGTAAAGTATGAAGTTTTAATCTTAGGCATGATAGCTACTCTTGATTTAGATATCAAATACCTACATGATTTACATGATTCCCAACTCATTTACCACCAATTTAATTGTGATTAACAATGCAAAATCAAGAATCTTATAACTTATCATCAAATTACAACTACTCTTGCCAAAGATTTCATTTTTTTCACTATTGAGCCTATCCCTCAAGATCAATTTTTTTAATTGATTCTCTTGATTCTTTAAAATATAGTTTTCATCTACACCAAGTTCTCACTAGTCCCAATTTTATTATCCAAATAAAAAAATCTTTGTCTTCTACTCGACCCCATGATTCACTTATCTACCACATTGAGGCTGTCACCATTTGATAAAGCTCATGGTACAAAGACATCATTCAATTTATAAAACACAAACTTATCCTCTTAACTTAGATAAAGATAACTTGATATATTTTGTTATGAAAGATGAGGTTCCTCCTCTCATTTAATAATCACATGGGGACACTTGCGGTGGCCATTGTAGTGGACATATTACATCCCATAAATGCCTATGTATGGGATACTTTTGGCTAACTCTTGAAAAATATGCCATTGAATTTGATAAAAATTGTGTTACTTACTAAATTCATGAAAATTTAATTCATTTACCTCTATCTAAGCTTCAAACTTTCAAATCTCCCTATCCATTCTCCATGTGGGGATTAAATCTCATAGGAAAATTACCTCTCTCAAGATGGGCATATATTTATAATCACAACCACTGAATATTTCACCAAGTAAGTTGAGGCTATGCCCCTTGTTAATTTCACCATTACCACCATCTCCAAGTTTGTCCTTAATCAAATCATTTTTCACTTTGATGTCCCTCATACTATCATTTTAGACAATGGTGGTAATTTCAAAAATAAGGATGTCAAATAACTCTATGCTAAATTTAAAATCAATCACAAATTATCCACACCATATCATATACAATGTAATGGTCAAACTAAATCCACAAACAAAATTCTTATTAAAATTCTCCAAAATACAATTCATCAAACCTACACGGATTGGCACCTTCATCTCTATGTCACTCTTTGGGCCTATCACACTAGCATATGTACTACCACTGGGCAATGTCAATCTCTTTAGTCTATGATTCTAAGTTAGTCCTTCCATTAGAATTTGAGCTTAACTCTCTTTGTATATATCTTCATGGCATCATACCCAATCAATAATTACATGAATCTCACCTTCATGCTCTCGATCTTCTTGATGAACACCATCTTTCTACTTTACAACATAACCACCAATAGAAAGCCCGTATTGCCAACTAATATAATAAAGGAGTTAAAGTTTGCACATTTAATATTTGTGATGTTGTCCTTAAATTAGAATACACTAATGATAAAGACAGTAAATATACCCAAAAATGGTGGGGTCCCTATTTAGTCAAAGATATTCTTGGTTCAAGTACCTATTACCTTCAAAGTCAAGATATCACTTTTATTTCACTTAACTTTACGAGACTCTTAGACACCATGCTCTTTGAGTTATGTTTCATAGTAGCCAAGTCCCAAGTATTCAAATGAAAATCACATTTATCTCCCATGTTTGGTTTCTAGGTCTGTATGAAGGAGGAATAAAAAAATCCATCAAGAAATTTAAAAGCCAAATCATTTGCAATAATAGATAATGAAATACAAAAATAAACATATAAATCTCAAAAGTCAAAATCACACTAAAATATTTGATTACAAGCACATCTCCTATCTCTAATCGAAGCTTAAACTCCATATTTGGCCTCACAATAGATCGAAGGTCTGTTGGTTGAATATTTTGTCGATCAGCATACTGATAGATAAAATAGGTCTGATCAACCAAAGTAAGAAGATTAGTCATCCAAATGTGTAGTTTTACCACATCAAAAGGGGACTGATCTCTCCTCTCATCAAAGGGAGTTTCCCTATATATATATATATAAACAAAAAATAATACTCAAGGGGAATGACAGACAACACTCCTCTTCTTTCAGAAGTACTATTTAGCAAACCACAAGAATACTCCTGGTAGTAAATGCAAAATGTAGCAAAGGATGTAATAACCAGTAAATCGAGATGCAACACAAAGTATTCACTTGAATTTCTCAAGAGTAAGATACAGGCACAAAGTCCTCCCAAGGTCCTTTACACAAAAATTAAAATAAAACACACTAAAGGCAATTATGGGGGCACAAGGTCTCTCCACAATTGACTCTTTAGGACACCTTCCTGACTGCTATCACTAATTCTGCTTGTTGAATTAAAAGAATAGAAGATATATTAAGGAAAAATACAAAAGAATAGTTTCCTCAACAACAAATATATTACAGCACAAAGTCTGAAAAATCACTTGATTTCTTATTCCAATAACAAAATATGATCAACAAACTGAGCTCAAAGTCTCAGAAGTGCCTTTCAATTTGGGCAGAGTTTCATTCTCCTTGTCAAAAAGAGATCCTTTTTACACTAACAAGAGAGTCCCTTATATAGCCACTTTAAGAAGGACTCAGGAATAGTAACACATCATGTTGCATTGAATTTTGTTAAGAAGACATGCTGGAATTTAGGGGCATTTACCCATTTGCTTTTCTCAATGTAGAGAAATGGGTCACGCTATTGAATTTTTGCATCTTTCAATGTCTACCTAGTGATCTGCTTCTTAGAATCATATTCGATGCACAAATATTTTTGGTCCTTCTTCATCATTCCTCTTTTTCTAGTTATTTAAATTGGGTCCTAGATTCAATTTGATGCTTCATTCCTTAGTCACTTTCTGCTGATCTTTAGCAATTGACGTGTGGCACATTCTACTGTTAAATAGGTGAAGACACATGGCAACTTCTATGGGACTCTGAGAAATGTTTATTGATAGAGGCTTTGAAACCTATTAGAAATTTAGAATCACAGATGCAAACACATGTCACTCTCCATGGAATTACAATGAAAAACGTGGCAGCTTCTGCTTGCCTCTTGAGAATCCTATGGAGGATGACACGTGGTGGCTTCCGCTGAGCTTTTAGCTACCTTTGAAAAGTCTTTGGGACTTATATTAGTTTCTCGTGGAGGATGACACATGGTGGCTTCCACTACATTTGATGAGAGACATGTGGCAGGTTCTGCTACTTTGATACTATGTCTTAATGGATGACACGTGGAAACATTCACTATGACTTTGATGAAGGACACGTGGTGGCATCTATTGAACTTGTAGAAGCTTTGGACACCTTTTGAATGTCCTGTATAAAATTGGCACGTGGTGGCTTCCATCGCATTTTAGAAAAACTATAGAACTATGCAGAACCCATTTAGATTCATGTGGATGATGCCACTTGGCATGTTCTACTTAAATTAAAAAGGACACGTGGTGGCTTCCACGGATCTTAAAAACAAAGTGAATGGAGGATTTGAAGATGACACTTGGTAGCATCCATAGGATTTTGTCATGTTTTTGTCTCAATCCGTTTGTTTACTTTGGTCACTTTTTGCCATGGGAATTCCCTTCGCAAGGGCACTTATGTCTTTGAATCTTGGGGCACTCCTTTTAACTTTGTTGCTTGAACCGACTGATTGAACTAACTTTGGTTCAATGGTTCAATGGTTCGTTCCCTTGTTTCAGCTGAGTCCTTTTGATCTTTGTTGAACCAAATGTGTTGAACCTATTGAACCTTGAACCCATTGAACCTTTGAACTTATTGAACCCGTTGAACCAAAATGGTTCAAGGTTCAATGGTTCAATGGTTAGATCTTTACTTGGATGCTTGTCGATGGACATTTTTGATTGAACCAAGGCACTGAACCAATCTCAAAAATTACTAAGTGTTGGAAACTAATTCTTTTGATTGAACCTCCCTATAGAATCCTTTGAACCTGTTGAACCATTAGTCCTTTGACTGAAAAATATTGAATAATTCCCAATTTTGAAATCTTAGAACAATTTTTTGAAATGAGAAGAGATATTTTGGTCTTTGCAAGACCAAAATAGCTTATAAGTTGTCTTAAAAATGAGTGACATTTTTCAGGTACAATAGCTAGCTCCAATTGGGGAACTTCTATCAATTGTAAAAAGAATTGAAGGGAGTATAATCCAGAATCTCTAGTGTCTTCAAGTATTCCATTGGGTTACGGAGTCATGCTACCCAAAAATGAAAGGCATCAAAAATAGAAACAAACAAAACAAAATATAATTAAAAATTGTACAAATATACATATATACAGATGCAATGATCTGATACTTCAAGAGTTGAAGTGTTTTAGATGCTGCCTCTTGGGAGATAGTGAAAATAATGCTCTATTTTGATAAACCAATAAGAAGACATTTTACTCCCAAAAACAGTGATGGGCGAATGGAATTCTCCACCAAGAAACCAATTTTTTGCATCTTCCCCTTGGCTTTTTCTTCTTCTTGTCCCATGACAAGATGTGGTACTCAATTTGAAAGCCATAACTCCTTGCTTTCTTGGTGAAGGGTTCCTTTGCCTGATTTTGATTTGCAGTAGCATGGTCCATTACCATAATTGATTGTTCTTCTAGTTTAGTCCAACATATGATTAGATTGTCCACATCAAGCTCCTAACAAATTATTAGCTTAGCATCTCCTTTGATGTGAAGGAGTTTGATCTCTTCATCTTGAACAATCTTCAATCTGAGCAACAGAGATTCACATCGAGTTGTGTTGTTGGTGTTGCTAACTTACAAATTGCATGAAGGAAGAATATCTCCTTGAGGAGATATCAACATAGTCCCAACTTCATCATTGGTGGAAGAATTGTTGTCATCATCAAAAGTTGATCTCCTATTAGATTTCTCTTCATTAGAGATGGAAGATCCTTCCTTATTTATATTGTACCCTACCAATTCTCTTGAAGTCTTATTTAGATCAATTCTTCGATTGTCAGCTATAGGACTTTCATCTGTAGAAACATGAACATCCTCTGTGGTAAAGAAATAATTACCCCTACCTGAAGACTCAAACAAAATTTGTGCTATAGGGGCTGATATTTGGGTGACCACATATTTTTCTTCCTTTTTAGGGAGAAATCTCTTCATTATGCCTTGGACAGGGATCCTTGCTTCAAACAAGTCCATGCTTAGTTCTCTTCCTATGTCCTTACAAAAAATTTGTCCAAGAAAAATGCCATAGGATGTTGGGGCATCAGCCACCAATATAGTCATCCTGATTCTCTTGTTTGGAAAGGCTGCTAATGCAAATTGGGCATCTTTGATTTGCCCCAATAGTGGTACTTGCTTGTTCTCTATGGAGAAACATCTCCCAAATGTCTTGGTCAGTGTGAGGCCCAAAGACTCAGCTACTTTAGTGGGCATGACATTGTTAGATGCCCCAGAATCAATGATGCAATTATTGAGATAATAACCATTTATCAATAAGGAAACATAGAAAGGTTCTATTTTCCCAAGGGCAGCTGGAGGAGTAATAAAAATATTATTCAGAATGGGCATGTTCTTTGGGGAATCAAGAATTATTTTCTTAACCTCTTGTCTTGTAGGGATGGTCTAGTTCTTGAGACATTGGACCAACTTATCTAATTGATCAGGATTAGACTGCAAGTATTCAAATTCAGACATTTGTATTTTGGTCTTTTTGACATGATCAATTATGTCAAATGGCTAAATTGAACTAAGTATAGAGAAAGGTACTTCAACTTTATGAGTTTTAGGAGGGATGGGAGGAGGGTTGGTTTGTGAAATTGAAGTAGAAGGTGAAGGTGAAATTGATGTACTTACATTTTGGGTGATCATCAAATCCTTTGACTGAAAAGGAAGAGGGGTTCCATGCTTAGCAATCATAACTACTGGTTGAGGTTGCTCCTTTGTCTTCCCTTTATCAGCTTACTGGACTGATTGGTTCTTAGACCTAGTAACACTGCATATGATCCATCAATATCTTCTCCTTTACTTCTAGGTTCATTCTGGTAGTTCAAGAAACCAATGTGGGAGTCACCAACTGATTCTTCTTAATCATATTCAAGGAGATCAGCATCATTTTCTTGATTTAATTTAGGTTGAAAAGAGAACTCAGATTCTATTTCAAGATATCCCATTGTTCAATTAGTTGGAGGAGCTTCTAGGGCAAGTTTCCCTTGTGGGGGAGGAAGGTGATTCTATTACCCTTGATTCATGGTAGCATTGCCCTGATATGACTAATTTGGGAATGTCCTTCTTGGAATATCTCTGTATAAAGGAGTAGAGACATTCCTTGCACCATTTGCTTTTTCAAGGCTAGCACTTCATTTGCCAGCTTTTGCACCATTAGATCAGTGGTGCCTATAGATGAATATTAAAAAGATGGTGAGGATCTATTTCTATTTGAATCTCTTCTTATCTTCCCTACTAAGATGAGATCATCTTCTACCTCAGTGGCCCAAATTTGGGCTGTAGCAAGATCTATTTGACCAACACGTCTCAAAAGAAAACTTACTTCAGGTAACTGAGAATTAATGAAGAAACATTTGAGATTCTCGGCTGTAGGTCAAGCTATTACAGGGATTCTATTCCTCAGTTTGTCAAATTTGGCTATGAAGTCCCTCATTAGTTCATGAGGCTCTTTCTTCATTTGTGTAAGTTGAGCCAGAAGTACATGTGCATCTTCTATAGGTTTGAATCTGGATTGAAACTTAGCTTTGAGGGTATTCTAATTAGTTATTAACCAAGCCTGTAGATGATAAAACCAATCTATAGTAGCACCTTGTAATGTTTCTACAAATAGCCTAACTGCTACATCTTCAAATTCTACTCTGATTACTCCATAAGCTATGTTGAAGGCGGTAATGTGTTCATCAGGATGAACTTTCCCATCACCATAGAATTTGGGTAAATTCTTCTTTGTACTATGTGGAAGCTCATGTAGAGGTGGAGTAAGATTGAGAGGACCAAAAGCATTACCCTAGGGGCCTTGAACTGCCATTGTAGGATTATGAAAAGGAGGGATAACAAATCTCAGAGGAGTGATTATTGGCATAGCTTTATCAAAAGTAGAAGTAGATACTTCATCTGCCAATGGAGATCTGACTTTAGTAGGAGGAAAACTCTTGGTTCAGTGGAGATGAGATGGTGAAGGAAACATATCAAAATCACTTTGTTGTACCAACTCGAATATAGGGTCAATGATACCTTTAGCCCTTTGGCTTTGTGTATACTTTGAATCTGCCAGATTGTGAAGCAAAAATGAAAAAAAATTGACCTTGCTTCAGTTAAAGCTTGAGGCTTTAAACTATGCATTCTTTCCTAGTTAGTGTGGAGGTGAATGGATAGATTATAAATGGATAATGGATATTATATCCCCAACAGAGTCACCAAAAATTATTGTGTGAGGTTGGGAGGAAAATTTTAACAATGAGAAAACACTGGAGCAGTTCGCTCTTCCATAGCGGAGTACAATGGATAGGTTATAACAATAATGGCTAAGACAAGTAACGGAGTCGCTAGAATCTATAATGGATAAGGGTTATAATGATAATGGGTAAGACATAGGTGATGTTTCAATCTAAAACTTGAGGTTCCAAACTGCATAGAATTATGTATATCCCTAGCGGAGTCACCAAAAATTGTTTGTTGAATATTTTGTCGATCAACGTACTGATAGACAAAATAGGTCTGATCAGCCAAAGTAAGAAGATTAGTCATCCAAATGTGTAGTTTTACCACATCAGAAGGGGACTAATCTCTCCTCTCATCAAGGGGAGGTTCCTTATAGGTATTTATATATATATATATATATATATATATATATATATATATATATATATATAAAATAATACTCAAGGGTAGGACAAACCATCCATCTCTCTTTCTTCAGAGATGATGTGTGTGGATCAAAGAAAAAACTCAAGTGAAATGAAAGATAACACTCCTCTTATTTCAGAATTACTATTCAACAAACCACAAGAATACTCCTGGTAATAAATGCAAAATGTAGCAAAGGATGTAATAACTAGCAAATCGAGATGTAGCACAAAGTCTTCACCTGAATTGCTCAAGATTAAGATACGAAGGACAATGAGGGCACAAAGTCATCCCAAGGTCATTTACATAGAAATGAAAAGAAAACACACTAAAGGCAATTATGGGGGCACAAAGTCTCTCCACAATTGACTCTTTAGGACACCTTCCTGACTATTGTCTCTAATTCTGCTTGTTGAATTAAAGGAATAGAAGATATATTAAGTAAAAATACATAAGAATAGTTTCCTCAACAACAAAGATATTACAGCACAAAGTCTGAAAAATCACTTGCTTTCTTATTCTAATAACAAAATATGATCAGCAAACTGAGCTCAAAGTCTTAGAAGTGCCTTTCAATTTGGGCAGAGTTTCATTCTCCTTGTCAAAAAGAGATCCTTTTTACACTAACAAGATAGTCCCTTATATAACCACTTCAAGAAGGACTCGGGAATAGTAACACATCATGTTGCATTGAATTCTGTTAAGAAGACATGTTGTAATTTAGGGGCATTTACCCATTTGCTTTTCTCAATGCAAAGAAATGGGTCATGTTATTGAATGTTTGCATATTTCAATGTCTACTTGGTGATATGCTTCTTAGAATCATATCCGATGCACAAATGTTTTAGTCCTTCTTCATCATTCCTCTTTTTTTGATTATTTGAATCAGGTGCTAGATTCAATTTGATGCTTTGTTTCTTAGTCACTTTCTGCTGGTCTTTAGCAATTGATACATGGCACATTCTACTGCTAAATAGGTGAAGACATATGGAAACTTCTATGGGAATTTGAGAAACATTTATTGATAGAGGCTTTGAAACCTATTAGAAATTTAGAATCACAGATGTAGACACGTGTTGCCCTCTGTGGAATTATAATGGAAAAGGTGGTAGCTTCCGCTTGCCTCTTGAGAATCCTGTGGAGGATGACACGTGGTAGCTTCCACTGAGCTTTTAGCTACCTTTGAAAAGTCTTCAGGACTTATATTAGTTTCTCGCAGAGGATGACATGTGGCAGCTTCCATTGCATTTGATGAGAGACATGTGGTAGGTTCTACTACTTTGATATTGTGTCTTAATGGATGACATGTGGCAACATCTGCTTTGATTTTGATGAAGGACATGTGGTAGCATCCATTGAACTTGTAGAAGCTTTGGATGCGTTTTGAATGTCCTATAGAAAATTGACATGTGGTGGCTTCTGTCACATTTTAGAAAAAACTATAGAACTATGCGAAACTCATTTGGATTCATGCAGATGATGCCACTTGGCGTGTTCCACTTAAATTACAAAGGACACGTGGCAGCTTTCACGGCTCTTAGAAACAAATTGAAATGAGGCTCTAAAGATGACACTTGGCATCATCCACAAGATTTTGTCAGGCTTTTGTCTCAATCTATTTGTTTGCCTCGGTCACTTTTTGCCACAAGAATTCCCTTTGCAAGGGCACTTGTGTCTTTGACTCTTGGGGCACTCCTTTGAACTTTGTCTCTTGAACCGACCTATTGAACTAACTTTGGTTCAATGGTTCAATGGTTCATTCCCTTATTTCGACTGAGTCCTTTTGATCTTTGTTGAACCAAATGTGTTGAACCTGTTGAACCGTGAACCTGTTGAACCTTTGAACTTGTTGAACTCATTGAACCAAAATGGTTCAAGGTTTAATAGTTCAATGGTTCAATGGTTGGATCCTTGTTTGGATGCTTGCCGATGGACACTTTTGATTGAACCAAGGTACTAAACCAATCTCAAAAATGACTAAGTATTGGAAACTAATTCTTTTGATTGAACCTCCCTGTAGAAGCCTTTGAACCTGTTGAACCATTAGTCCTTTGACTGCAAAAGCTTGAATAATTCCCAATTTTGAAAGCTTAGAATAATTTTTTGAAATGAGAAGAGATATTTTGGTCTTTGCAAGACCAAAATAGCTTATATTTTGCCCTAAAAATGACTGACATTTTTTGGGTACAACAAGGTCCATTGGGGTGTGGTAGCCTAGTAGATTGGAGTAGGATATTTCAAAACATGCTATGTTGCTACCTACTTTCTCATGTAAGTACCTATTAGCCAAAATTAGCCTACATATAAAAATTTTGCTTGGATGGGTCAGGGAACTCTCTTAGACCAATCAGTGACCTTTTGCCTTCATGACTAGTCTCATTCTAGTTCTGACTTGATTTTCTATATATGAACATAGGATTCTCCGAAGATGCTCCAAGTAGCTCCAAAGATGCTTTGAAGATGCTCTAAAGATGTTTTAATGATGCTTCAATAATCTCTGAAGATCTTCTACTTAGCTATGAATATCCTAGTCAAGATCTAAATAGGTTCCAGGTCACTTCGAAGATGCTCTAGTGAGCTCCAACAATTCATCTAGGTAGCTTTGAAGATGCTCTATTGAAGCTCTAAATAAGAGGTAGTCCTAGTGCAATGGATGATCTAATGGTTGAAGGAGAAGACCAGATTCATGAACCTACTCAGTTTTCTCATCCTTCTTGAGTGCCTTCACCATCCTCTCTTAGGCCTCTATAATTAGGTTTTGATGAGAACATCCTCTCCAGGAAAAAAATAGTATTGTGTCTTCCTAGCTCAAAAACATCACCTACAGCCAACTCAAGTGCCTTGAGATCCAAGTGTGAGAGACATTAGATAATGAGTCAAGTATTTGGGAACCATGTAAGTGATGATGATTGGGTGAAGGTACAATTATAAGTGTTGAAATCTTGGAAGCTATGAGGAGAGGCATTTACCAATTCACCTATAACCAATACCCTAAATCTCCACCTATAGCCAAAGGAAGAACATCAACAGTGTTTTGTTGAGAAAATTAAGGAAGGCAATGTAGGTCATAAGAGATTATGAAGGATCAAGTATGCCACTATATGTAAAACCAATATGGTATTAGTTTTACATTGATAACAAGCACCTTTAAGTATGCACAGAGAAATGACCACCTATAGTTGCAGCTTAGCTTGAACTAGCAAGTGAAGTAATGGGTGAACTTAATTTCCATGATAGTGATATTAAAAGTAAAATGGAATAAAATAAGACTCATTTGAGGGTTTTTCAATATAACAAAGGTTTTCCTAATTCATTAATAGGTCTTAAAGAGATCATACCCATAATAGTGTTAAGAAGTTTATTGACCTAGTGTGCTCTCACAAGCATCATATGGAGATCTCCTTATGAAGGTTGTAAGGTTGTATAACTAGATAGTTATACTAAATTCATTATAAAGAGTGATATAATGACACTCCACAAAACACTAAGATGTTATTCAAGCATGATCAAGGTTGAGGAAATGGTTTCAAACCGTACACATAGTCATAAGATTGAGGGCTAATTTGGAAAAGATGTGAAGAGTTGAAGATGATAAAGAGGTGATCTAACCTCCAAATTTGGTACATAGGGACATTATAACCTAGGATAAGTTGTCATGAAATATTTTTGGCCCATATAATAATGGAATCATCTCATGTTTTATTATAGATCTAAGGCACTCTTTAAGTCATTCAGATAGGCAACCCATTACATAAGTTCTCATTTTTGGTACGTATGATCATGGTGAGAAGATAAAGATTTATATTAAATCCTTAAGGTCTCATAATTAGTTTAATAATCCATTGTTTTGTCTTAGGCCTCCTACAATCATAAACAATCTTTTATTCAAGAAGCCAAATAGATAGTTTTAAAAAAATGAGTTTTAAGGCCTCGATAGGCATAATCTAAATATTAAACTTGGTATAAGGGGTAATAATGAGTGTTTATAAGTGTAAATAATAATTTTTAGGTCACATTAATAGTGGAATCCTATTTTGTTTTGTCACATTCCTATGCTTGTTTGTTGACAGTCAACATGGAGCTAGGCAAACTTCTTAGAGGGCTTTAAGGTATGATAGATAGTTTAAACCTAATTTGAGGGTTTGTGAGAAAAGTAAGGGTGATTTTAAGTATTAAAATACCTGGTGAGAGTGATAAAATTCATAATTTTAAGGCAAAATGTGGAGAAGGGCAAATTTGTAAAATTCAAGATTTTGGCATGTAAGTGGAAACAATCAGAAAAAACATTTTTAAGCCACTTAAAGGGT
This sequence comes from Torreya grandis, assembly GCA_037957365.1. Lineage (NCBI taxonomy): Eukaryota > Viridiplantae > Streptophyta > Pinopsida > Cupressales > Taxaceae > Torreya > Torreya grandis. Next base: position 1,629,974 of record JARHVA010000605.1, on the reverse strand, counting down.
TGTATGTTGTAATAAAATAATTTTAATAGTTTTGAGATCTCTTATAGATCATAATTAAAATATAATTAGGTATTAACACCTTATAAATCTCAAAATATACTTTTTTATCTCTTTCTAGGTTACCGTGGTTCTCATTTTCTGGGTTTATAGTAGGCCTAAACTGGTGATTTCGATTGGCTTTCATGGTTAATAATGGGGGGGAGAATGATTTTAATAGATTTGGGGGTCTCTAATAGTCTGAATTCAAATATAATGAGGTCTTGGGACGTCATAAAATTCAAGAAAATGATAAAACTTAGACTTACCCACACTCAAAATTTTGACAAGGCAAGTTGAGGTAACCCCAAAAGATGCATTTTTTGAGTTATACTCAATGACGACTTGAAATTTGACATGGAGGTATAGTGGTATCATGCCCCTAATGTATTTCATATAGTAAAACTAAGTTTTCACATCTCCATTAATGAATTCCATGTTCAAAATGTGGGCTAAAGGAGCCTTTAGCAAAGGTCAAAAGGAGGATTTATGTATAGAAAAGTGATCATTAATTTATCTAAGAGCCATCATCATGTCATTAGTAAAGACTCTAAGTGGCTCAAATTATTAAATAGACCCACCTAGACCTACCTAAGCCTAGAAGGTTGCAGACCTTCCCAAGATAATTTAAAGAGTTTCCAAGTGAATCATAGGTTGAGAATGGTCTCAAAGGAAGGGTTGGCACCACCCAAATAGGCCTGAGCAAAAAAGAAGCTCATTTAAGCTCCTAATAACCATGGAGAGGCCTAAAATTCTTGAAAGCTACCAAAGAGCCTATTTTTACCAATTTTGAGTTTTTGAGCTCATAAACCAATGAAGTGACCTAAAATCACTTAAAAATCACCTAGAGCATATAGGGGACTCTCTCAAGCTTATGTTTGACCTAATTTTCAAAATAAATTGGCATATGTGGGTGCTTAGGAGGCCCAAATGGCCTTGAAAGTAATTTCAAGAATAATTAATTAAAGATGTCTTGAGCTTAAAGACCTCCATTAATGGAGTCCAAAGGATTTATAGGTTCCATGGTGTATTTTTTAGGATTAGAGGAGCAGATATGGGTGGGAGTAAAGAAGAAAGCACAAAAAGTTGGACTAAAAAAAAGCCAAGTGGAGATGCAGCATAAAAATCAAGTGGAGTAGATATTTGGGAATTAAGGAGCATTGATGGAGCATATAAGGAAGTCTTTAGATATTTTGTGATTTTTATGAAGAATTTATGGATCATTTAAGGAGGATTTTAGATCTTTAAAGACTTTTATCAATGTTAGTGAAGTATAACATCATCTTCCTCAAAGAATTTTTGTCTTTTAGTTCCTTTTTAGGCCAATCGGAGAGCCTGAAGACACTTTTAAACTTTGAGAGTTAATTTTATAAGTAAGGATCAATCCTTAAGTAATATAAATGTTTTTGAGACTCCATGGAAGGTAGTTGAGTGACATTTATTGATTTTTGAGATCTTTCTTCTCCTCTTTCTTCCATTTTCTCCTATATATCCCTTTTCTTCCCCATTTGTAAAGATATACTCTGATTTTACAAGGTAAAACCCTATCAAAATTTGTCAAAACAACCTTTTAAATTAATAAGACAACTTATTTGGCATATCTCTTTCTTACATCTAGTGCTCTAGTCAGTTTGTGCATGATTGCTTTATGGAGAGGTGTTCTTCCATCAAAATTATCTTTCTTTTTTGCCTTTTTGTAGGTATTCCACCATTATTTTAGGTCTAAACATATGCTTTTTTTGTCATTGATGAAGGTATAATGTGAGTTTGATACTCCTCCATGCTTAATCTCTTGTCTAGTGGGCCTAGTTTTAGATATATTGATGCAAAATGACCTGTTTGAGAGATTGTGTGAGTGAGGGTTATCTTTGAACTACCTTAGTGTTAGTTTCATGCAAATTAGAACATCTTTCATTTTGGCACATCATCTTATTTATGGTTTTATTCATCTTTTTCAACCCTTCTATCCCTTTTCCAATTAGAAGCTCGTAGTTTAGGTGATCTACCAAGAAGAACCATCATTCTCTAGAAGTTCAACCTCACCATAGGATACCCACAGCCTAGGTTTGATCCCATTTTGTAGCCAACAGTGAAAGATCCTAAAGAACCCTCTCACAAGGGTGAAATTTTGTGCTACAATAGTTTCTAGCATGTTCAATGGGACTTCTACTTTCTTTACTTCACTAAAGGGTTTTTGTTGTTTCTCTTTAGTAAAATAAACCTTCGAAGTGACATTTTTAAATATCAATAGTGAATCCACTGCAAACATCAACTGATTAGGCAACCTAATTGCCCAAAATTAGAACATTGGTATTTATACTCAAACCTATTTTGATTAACATGCTTATTCTCTACCTCAACATCACTCATATTATGCTAATAACATTTATGAGTTCCCCCCAAGTGGCCCTCAAACAACCTATCAACCCAATTGTGGCCTTTACCTCCATCCTACCCTTATGTATGACCCAGATCAAGGTAGATGTAGGATCATGGGGGGTAAAAGTGGGGGTATAAAGTGACACATTTTTTTCTAAAAATAACAATAGTTGAACTTGGACAGACTGTTAAAAACAATTCAAAAAGGAATTTGACAATGACATTTAAATATAAATTGTGACATTTTGAATAGAGTTTCTAAATATATAATTTTTTCCAATACCTAGATGATAAAAATGTGCAAAATATATCAATTTATGATAATAGGTTGGTTATTTTTTGTAAAAAGATAAGGAGAGTGCATGTGTATGAACACACTTTTTTTGGGTAAATGATTGAATTTTTGTATGGAATTTCATATATAGATAGGTGAAATGTCAAATATTGTTGAGAATATTTTTTATTATATATATATATATATATATATATATAATTTTATAAGTCAAGACATCTATAAAATTGAAACTGCAAGTGTATGAACATAATTTTTTGATCTTAATTTCATGAGAATCAAATTTTTAAAGCATAGTTGAAAATGTGTAGATTGTTGTGATATACGTTTTATAGATGTCTTGACTTATAAAATTAATTATATATATATGTGTGTGTGTGTGTGTGTGTGTGTGTGTAGATTGTTGTGATATACGTTTTATAAGCATTCAATTAATATTCAAAAATTTATAAGGTAATTTATGATGATATGTATATAGAATATAAAAAGATATGTTATGTAAAAATTAAATAATAATTATAAATAATATTCTAACATTAAAAAAAGTTATATATTCAAAAACTACGCTTTTCCATTTACAAACCCATATAATTTTTTTTTAAATAATAAAAGTTTTCTAATTAGATGTGTTGACAAAGATGAAAAATACTCCTAAATTTTGTAGAAACTAAGTGGTCTGCTTCATGACTAGTTTCAAGGTAGATTCAAACCTCCCCAAGCCTATACCCAAGGTAGAATTGGAAATAAAATGTAAAAAATAATTGAAATTTTTAAAGGGATTACTACGCCCTTTTTAAAAGATGTATTCCCTTTAGAAATGAATGACTCCATTTGAAAAGGGTGTATGCCCTTTAGAAAGGGTGTTCATCCTTTTAAAGGGTGTACACCTTTTGTATAGGGCGTATGCCTTTTATAAAGGGCAAAAGCCCTTTGAAGAATACAATTTTTTTTGAAAGGCATGTGTGTGTGTCTATATATATATATATATATATATTTACAATTAGAGGTTGTTGCTAAACACTTTGGACTGTAATTATTTTTTCATGTTTGATGTTTTGCAAGGATATATTTAGTAAAATAAATGTTGAGTATAAGTTTACTATTAAATGTAAACTTATACTTTAAATTTATTTTACTAAATATAAGAAATTAGGACCATGAAACATCTTCTAAAATTGATTATAGAGCTATGGGAGTTACCATTTAGAAGTTAGTTTTTCAAATTTCTTTCCAGTCAATACTTAGCTTTCATAATTTTAGAATCAAAAGATAGAATGTAAAATGAGGTTAAAAGTCATGTTATGTATGTAATAGATCTATACCATTTATTATGCCCCATATTTACCTAATTGAGTATGTTCTATCCACTTTACCTAGCCGAGTATGCCTTACCCGATTGAATACCCAAGTTTGAAGGTGGATTCTTAAATACTTTGTGGGTTTTTCAATCAATGGGTCTATCAATATACATAAATGATTGCCCTATATCATATAACTTGTAACATACCTATATTCATGATACGATGACTCATACATCACATATATCACATACCTATTACATATATGGATGCCTTCACTCATACATGACATCTAATTGTAATCATGATATGATAACTTGTACTAGACATGAATGTAGCTAACCACCCTAATAGACTCCATTAAAAATATAATAAATCAAAAAACCATTCAAATTCATTCCAAAAATATACCATTCACTCTAATACAAATTTTAGATAGATGGTCAATCCAAGCATTCTTTAATTCCAATCTCATGCATTATTCCCAAGTCACGTATAATAAAGTCATATTTTAGCACTCTAAATTCATATAAGACACTCCCTTATTGACCCTAATCATCCCTAATCACTCCCTCATTAACCCTCATATTTACTTACCATCCCTATTCATTCCCTCATCACTTCTCATTGTCCCTCATTATCTCTAATCACTCCCTCATTGGATATCATCATCCTTCATTGTTATTAATCATTCCCTCATCAACCCTCATCATCCCTAGTCACTCCCTCATCATCCCTCATCATCCCCCATTGTCATTAATCATTCCTAAATAATCCCTCATCAAAATTCATCAACCCTAATCATACCTAATCATTCTCTCATCATCCCTAGTCACACTCTCATCATCCCTAATAACTCCCTCATTAACCATCATCATTTCTTATCTTCCCTAGTCAATTCTTCAATATCTTTCATTGGACCCCTCATCATCCATAATAAATCCCTCATAAACCCTCATAATATTTAATCATCCCTAATCATCCCCTCCTCATCTATCCTCATCCCTCATTGTCCCTCATCATACCTAATCACTTTATCATCATCCCTAGTCACTCCCTCATCTAGTAGAATGTGTTCTAATCCATTATTTAGTATAAATTTATTTTATACTAAACAATATATTTTTTAGATGAATATTGAATGGTGTTTCACTTCCTTTTGTTTTGATTAGAGTGTACTAGGAGGATTATTCTCATTCATGTCTAGTAGATTAGATAGGGTCATGATGGATTACTCTAGGGAGATTGTTGCATGATTTACATGGTGGAAATAAGATAATATCCTCTTTGTAATTTCATGGAAAAAATTCATTTTGAATGGTGAGGGATGATGAAAAATGATGATAGCTCAAAAATTACCTCTTTGTGCTTACTTATTATGAGGTGAAATATTTTTTATAGATAGTTATTTCTAAATCATTGAGCAAAAGGGCCAGAGCATTTTGGATCTTCTCATGTTTGTGAATTATTATCAAAGAATTATGTGGGTGATGATTATAAATTATTATAATTTGTTCCACTAAATTTTCTATGGTATCTTTTCTCCTTGCATTAAAATCTTTGCGCTTATGTAGGAATTATGATAGGAAAGTGGAGAGGGGGTTGAGTTGAACTACAAATGCTTGCATCATTCCTGTGTAGTGTGGTCTCACAATGTATGTTTAGTGTTTGTCATTTAGGTTTTAGTTTTAGAGTTTTGAGTTAAGGGTTTAGGGTTCAAAGTTTATAGTTTAGTGTTGCTTTTTTGGGTTTTGGCATTTAGGTTTTAAGGTTTAGGTTTTATCCAGTTTTAGGATTTAGGGTCTATGGTTTTGGGTTTGAATTTTTATGGTTCTAGTTTTATGGTTTAAGATTAAAATTTCAAGGTTTAGGTTTTAGTGCTTAGGGTTTTAGGATTATGGTTTAGTGTTAAGAGATTAAGGGTTGAGGTTTTGGGTTTAGGGTTTGGTGTTTATGTTTTAAGGTTCATGATTTTTAATTTTATGTTTATGGTTCAGTGTTTAATATTAAGGGTATAGGGTTAAGGTTTTATAGTTTAGTTTTTAAGATTTAGGATTTTAGGCTTATGGTTTAGGATTTAGGGTTAAGGGCTTAAATTTTAGGTTTAAGGGCTTAGGGTATAGGGTATAAAGTCTAGGGTTTAAGGTTTTTAGGTTTTGTGTTTAGGGTCTAGGTTTTAGGGTTTAGGTATTATTATTTTTGGTTTAGGGATAATGTATTAGAGTTAAGTGTTCAAGTTTTATAGTGTTTATGGTTTAGGTTTAGGGTTTAAAGTTTAAGGTTTATGGTGTTTAGGGTTTGGTTTTTAGGGTTAATGGTTTAGGTGTAAATGGAGTGTATTAGGGTGATTATCTACATTTATGTCTTGTATGAGTGACAACTTACATACATGCAGTACTATGTATGGGGTAGATGTAATGTTTGAATGATTATATCATTATTGTGTGTGTGTGTGTGTGTGTGTGTGTGTGTGTGTGTGTGTGTGTGTGTGTGTGTGTGTGTGTGTGTGTGTGTGTGTGTGTGTGTGTGTGTGTGTGTGTTATAGGTTAGATGCTTATGATTTAGTATTTAGGGCTTGTAACTTATATTTTATGCTTAAAGGTTTGGGATTTATGTTTTATGGCTCAAGGGACCAAGAGTTTAGCTTTGAGGGTTTAGGGCTTGGTGTTTTGGGTTAGGGTTTTGGGTTTATGGTTTCACATTTAGGGTTTAGATTTTAGGGTATAAGGTTTAGGTTTTTGGTCTTGGGGGTTTGGTTGAGGTGTTAGGATTTGGAACTTAGTGTTTAGTATTTAGGGTTTGGGATTTAGTGTTTAGGGATTAAGGCTTAGGGTTTAGGATTTAGGTTTGAGAATTAATAGTTTAGATTTTATGGTTTGGGGTTTGGGGTTTTAGGTGTGGTGTTTAGGGTTAAGGGTTAAGGGTTTAGGGATTTAGGTTTAGTGTTTAAGGTTTTGGGTTTTTTATTTTCAATTTTGGTTTAGAATTTTCAGTTTAGGAGTTAATGTTTAAGGTTTATGACTTATTTTTTTATGTTTTTAGGCTTGGGGTTTAGGTTTAAGGGCTTAAATTTAGGTTTTAGGGTTTAGGATTTTTGATTTATGGTTTGGGGTTTAGGGTTAAGGGCTTATATTTAGGTGTTAGGGTTTAGGGTATAAGGTTTAATGTTTTAAGTTTATATGTTTAGGGTTTATGTATTTTTGTTTTTGGTTTAGGGATAATGTATTTGGGTTAAGTGTTCAAGGTTTAGGGCTTAGGGTATAAGGTTTAGGTATATTTTTTAGTGTTTATGTTTCAGGGTTTATGGCTTAGGGTTTAGGCTTCAATGTTTAAGGTTTAGTGTTTAGGGTTAATGGCTTAGGTGTAAATAAAGTGCAATAGGGTTATTAGATACATTTTTGACAAGTATGAGTAATCATATCATGACCACATGAAGATGTCATATATGAGTGATTGAATACCTAAATGTAGTACCATGTATGTGGTAGATGTAATGTATGAAGGATTGTATCACTCACGTGTGTGCGCGCGCACACACACACACACACAGATATATATATATATATATATATATATATATATATATATATATATATATATATATATATATATATATATATATATATATATATATATATGTTATAGTTTTCATGATATAGGATATTCATTTATGCATATTGATAGACCCATTAATTAAAGTACATTTTCTAAGTTGAGAACAAGGTTGTTAAGAAGATTCCAAGGCAAAAATAGCAAACTCCAAGTATAATATATCTCCAACTTTGTTGATTGAAAATACACCTCTTATGAAGGTCTAATGTTATTATGCAAACACTATAGAATACTTACAAGTGATTGAAAGCATTTGAAAGTTAAGCAATGTCAATATCCTTTTAGGTAAGTAGATTAGGCCATCTGGACTTAAAGAGTAGAGTTTCCATTAAATTTTAATTCTTTAGAAAGCAATAAAGTAAATTGGTTTCTTATCCTTAGAGACAGTCTCCAAAAATCTTAATAAATATTCATAATAATCCTTTGATGAGCTTAGATTAATAACACATTTTTAAGACCAAACACACCTATACACAATATTGTAGCAATGCTTAGGATGAGTAGTGAACTTTTTGGGCACTTTGGTGATCTAAGTGGTATCTTGAGATTGTGTAAAGACACCTATGAGTCTTGTATCATTGTCTTGATATTTTCATTGAGTTTTTGAATATAATGAGTCCAAAAAAATAAGGTATTTGTAGACTTTTTTGTATCAAGTCCTTAAAAGGTATAATTTGGCCTAATATTCCAATAAAAGGTAGAGTTATCATCTAGTTTTGAGATAAATTTATTCATGCATTAAGAAGCTTTAGTCAAATAATTGATAAAACCCTCATAATATTGTTCAAAGAAGTGAGGATGTAAAATTGAGTGCTTTAAGAGTCAAATAAGGATTTTAATTGAAGGTAAATTACTATTTTGGGATTGATTACCCTATTTTAAGTCATTGAAAGTGTTTTTTGATCTGAATATAGAGGCTAAGAAGTTAAGAGATAATACTAAATAATAAGGCCATTAGTCTTTTAATACCAATACTTAGAAGACCTTTTGTGATAGACCAAGAGATAATTTATGGTTAGGAAGAGACCTAGTTACCATCAAGTTTCTAGAGAACCTTGAAGTAGACCACGTTGAGTAAGTGGAACACTGAATTTGACATCAGTAGGGAATAATAAATATCAATATATATCTTCTTATTTAGGTAGGTCATAGTCCTTGAAATCAAGCCATGGATCATTTATTTAATCAAGTAGACCATACTCAAGTAGATAAAGTAGATACAAAATACTTAAATAGGTAAAAGATACATATAATATTCAATAGTATAGATCTATTATATATGTAACATGATTTTTAACCTCATTTTTTATTCTATCTTTTGATCCTAAAATTTTGAAAACTAAGTATTGACTAGAATGAAATTTGAAAAACTAACTTCTAAATGGTAACTCTTATGACTTTGTAATCAATTTCAAAAGATGCTGAGTGGCCCTAATTTGTTATATTTAGTAAAATAAATTTAAATTATAAGGTTACACAACATGAGTTTTAACCTCATGTCTCATTCTATCTTTTGATCCTAAAATTCTAAAAATTAAGTATTGACTAGAATAGAATTTGAAAAACTAACTTCTAAATGGTAACTCCTATAGCTCTGTAACCAATTTTAGAAATATGAAGTGGGACTAATTTTTTATATTTAGTAAAATAAAGTTAAAGTATGTTATATTTATATTACAAGGTTACATTTATATTATGTTAAGTATAAGAATATAATATAAATGTAACCCTGTAATATAAATATAAACTAATTAACATTTATTTTAATAAATTTATCCTTGGTAAGCATCAAACATGGAAAACAAATTCAATCCAAAGTTATTAACAACAAACTATAATTTCAATATAAATATACATGTCTTTCAAAAAACCTTGAATAAAAAAAAAATTGTAGTCTTAAAAGGGCGTATGCCCATTAGGGTCGGGACTGACCCAACCGCATTTTTGCATTGGTTTTTTTAAAAAAAAGAGCATATTCCCTTTACATAAAATTCTTTCTATTTTTAATTGTGTCACTTTTTTTCCCCCAACTTTGTGCATCTTCCCATTAGTATTCTTGGCATTCAAATCAGTCCTTGTATCCTCCTTGTCAAGACTATGTTTATCCTATTAAATCCTTGTCAGGATTCAAGCAAGCCCTATTAGATTATATGGAGTTGATAAGGAGATTAGTATGGGTTTATAAACTTTTTTTATTCATCCCTACCCATGTTATACAATATGTAAGGAGTTATCTTCAGTTAGTCAAGAATAGGTGGTTAGTTTGTGAGTGTAAATAATGGGTAGTTTGTGAGAGGAAGAATAATGTGTGGTTGAGAATCAAGGTAAAAATATTGGAGAGTGTGATGATATCTTATGAAGATCAACATGATCATTTAAATCAGTCATATGTGTTCTCTCCCATTTAGGAACCTCAAGCTTAGGGTCCAAGAGCTTCAAATCATCCCCCTATCCAACCTTGTCAAGGCCCATCCTTGTCAATAATTAGAGAGTCAATACTAGACCAAGGGATATAAATCATGAAAATAAATAAGGAGGTTAGACTTGGACAATAATTCCCCATTAATTTTTTGGAGGGGATAAGGAGATTCTTTTATGAGTTTTGGAGTGTGTGGGCATCCATTGAAGAAGGTGGCTATCCACATGTTGACAAGCTAGAGATGGAGTGGGTACTATCCATTGAATAGGTGTTAGAGAAGTGGGATAGAGAATATATCAAACCAAAATAAATTATTTTACCCTCTCTTACCACTACACACACTCTCCTTCAAGAGCATGAAGCCATCCCACCATGGATCTCTCCCTATGCCAATGATCATGGTTATATCATGCCCTCACTAGTGAGACCACTCTAACATAACCTTATTATTAAAAAAACAAAAAACAAAAAATTGGTTTTACCCTATACATTTCCCTCATGTAAATTTTTCAAATAAGCCATAGAGATGAAGGAGGAGGTGTTGGTTATGGTGACCCAAGAATCAATCTTAGAGAAGGAGGAAGTTTTGGTTCAAAAATAAATTAGTTTATGCATAGCTTAGCTCAATGAGCTTGCTTTACAGGTATTCCAAGACTCCCTCTACCCTTCTCAATATCCACCAAATAAACCTCTCAAGATATATAATTGGAGTATTACTCTCCTAAATTGCAAGCAAGGTGAACCTCTTCAACCTCCCACCATCTCCCTCTTGGAATAAGAACCCATTTTACCAAGGATAAAGGAGGAAATTATAGTCATAGGTGAGAAATAATAGGAAAATACAAGAATATATGATGAAGAGATCATAATAATCATCCCACTTCATTCAAAAGAGGAAAAAATAGATTTGGACCAACCTTCTTGGCATGGTTTTGACATTAATGAATTAGAGCCTGAAGAGGACAATCCTCAAGCTAAATATGTGGTAGAACTGAAATGGACTACTAAATTTACATCATACATAGATGAAAATGAATAATTTTATAACTAGGCACCACAGGTTTGTCCACTTCAAGATGAGGTGTCATTTGGAGGTAGTGCTAATGTCTTCAAATTCGAAGAAGATTGGTCAAATCAAGAGCCTCAAAATCATGATGAGTTAGACCTTTCTTGTAATGATGATCCTCCCTTATATAAAAGGAAGAAGGCAAATATATTTTTTATATATTGAGTCTTGGTGAATTTAATACTATCTCTCTTACAAGTGACCAAGAGGAAGTTGCCTTTTGTGATGAACTAGAGCTCTTTTGCCTAAGCCTAAATAGTCAACATTCACATTCAAAAGAGTCATCAAGTGAAAAGTTTGGAAGTTATCCTATAAACCATCTTGAAGTGAGATTAAAAATATTTCTCAAATATAAATACTAGAATCAATCAATTCTTGAATAAATAAGGTATTTTTTCTACATTAGAGACATGTTTATCCCATTTCATTTGTAGGAGAGCATGCCAAAAAAATTGGCAATCAAACAACCTAGTTCACTAGGTTTGGTGCCTCACAAGCAAGGTGATTTTCATCCTTATCCATTACAAATGAATGATGATAAAATATTCCCATTTTATCTAGGAGGAAATTACTTGTAATTTTTAGTTGTACACATTGTATAGTCTTATGCTTCCCTCCAAGTTCCTTGTGCACATCCTTTTTATTTTATTATGTGTTCCCTTCTCAAAGTGCTTTGAGCACATTATTATTTTGGTTTTACATTGTATTTATTATTTTTTGAGTTATAATTAGAATATTTGTAGCCTTGTGATTAAAAATTAGTTTCAAAATATTTGTGTGACTCTATAAGTCTAATGGATAGACTAAGGCAACTAGTCTTTTACATAGACAAGCATACAATCCTAGGAGGTCACTAGAAATATTAGCCAAAATTGGCCTATATATGAAAATTTTGCCTAGATGGGTCAAGCCACTCTCATAGACCATTCAGTGATCTTTTTCCTTAGTGACTAATCTCTTTCTAGTCTTGACTTGATACTCTGAAGATGAACACAGGATACTCTGAAGATGTTCCAGGTAGCTTTGAAGATGTTCTAAAGATTATCTAAGAAGCTTTAAACATGTTTTATTTATATATAAATATCCTAGTCTAGCTCTAAAGATATTCTAGGCCACTTTGAAGATGTTCTAGTGAGCACCAAAGATCCACCTAGGCAGCCCTGAAGATGCTTCATTGAAGCTATAAAGAAGAGGTAGTCCTAGTGTAGTGGATGATCCAATGATGAAAAGAGAAGAATAGATTCATGACCCTACTTAATGTTATAAACCTTCTTTAGTGACTTCCCCATTCTATTTTAGGTCTCTACAATCAAGGTTTGATGATAAGATCCTCTCCAAGAAAAAATCAATGTTTTAGCTCTCTTAGCTCAAAAACATCACCTATAGCCAACTCAAGTGACTTGAGAGCCAAATGTGAGAGACATTAGATCATGAGGAAAGTATTTGGGAACCATTAAATTTATGATTATGGGTTTAAGTTAAAAATTATAATTTTTGAAATATTGGAAGCTATGGGGAGAGGCATTTACCAATTTCACCTATAGCCAATACTCCAAATCTCCACCTACAACCAAAGGAAGAACATCAATAGTGTTTTATTGAAAAAATAAAGGAAGGTCATTTAGGTAATAATATATTATCAATTATAAAGTATTAAAATATATGGAAAACAAATATTTAATTGGTTTTACCTTGATAAGAAGCACCTTCAAGTATGCAAAGAGAAATGACCGCCTACAACTGCAACTTGGCTTGAACTAGCAAGTGAAGTGATGGGTGAACTTAGTTTCAATGATAGTGATAATAAAGGTAATATAGATTAAATTAAGACTTATTTTAGGTTTTTTTAAGATAAAAAAGTTTTTAAAAATTAATGAATATGTCTTGAAGAGATCATACACATAATAGTGTTAAGAAGTTCATTGACCTAGTGTGCTCTCACAAACATCATATAGAGATATCCTTATGAAGGTTAAAAGGTTTTATAACTAGATATATATGATAAATAAACTATAAATATTTATATAATAAAAAAATACACAAAAATAATATGTTATTAAATAATTACCAAGGTTGAGTAAATGGTTTCAAATCGTACACATAGTTATAAGCTTGAGGGCTAATTTAGAGAAGATTTGAAGAGTTGAAGGTGCTAGAGAGGTGATCTAACCTCAAAATTTGGTATAAATGGTCATTATTAAATAATATATGTTATAATTATATAATTTTTTCCCATATAACAATTTAATCATCCACTTTTTTTATATACTTGAGGCACTCTCCAAGCAATTCACACAGGCAACCCATTGCTAGTTTTGAAACATTTATGATCTTGGAGCATCTACAAAATGAAATAGGTTCTAATTTTTGGTAAGTATGATCATGGTGATTAAATAAATATTTATATTCCATAAATAATTCCTAATTATCAGTTTAATCATCTTCTATTTTATCTCATACCTCCTGCAGTCATAAATAATATTTCACTTAAATAACTGAATAGATAGTTTCAGGAAAAATGAGTTTAAAGGCTCTATAGGAATAATACAACTATGAAAATTGTTATATGGGGTGATAATGAGTGTTATATGTTTTTTTAATATTTATTGGGTCAAATTAATATTTAAATCATCCTCTTTTTGTCACACTCCTATACTTGTCTGTTGACAGTTAACATGGAGTTAGGCAAGCTTCTTAGAGGGATTTAATCTATGATAGATGGTTTGAAACTCATGTGAGGTTTTGTGAGGAAATTTAGGATTATTTAAATTCTTACCACACCTGGTGAGAGTGATAAAATTCACAACTTCAAGGCAAAACGTGGAGAAGGGCAAATTTGCAAAATTCAAGATTTTGGCATCTAAGTGAAGACAGACAAACAACCATTATTGAGGCTCTTAAAGGGTAGTATGATGAAATAAAATGATTGTAATAGTTGTGGGAGATATTACATGTAATAATTAAAAAATAATTAGGTATTAATACCTTATAAATCTCAATATAAGCATTTTTCTTTCTTCTTAGGTTGTCTTGGTTCTCATTTTTTGAGTGTGCAGTAGGTCTAAGTTGGTGATTCTAGTTTGTTTTCATCGTTAAGAATGGAAAACCAATAATTTTAATAGTTTTTTGCGTAAATATTGGTCATGTTTAAAAATAAATTAGGATTTGGGACCTCATAAAACTTTATAAAATTACAAAACACATACCTACACACACTCTAAAATTTGACACAACAAGTTCAGGCAACCCTAAAAGATGCATTTTTTGAGTTATACTCAATGAAATGAATTGAAATTTTACATGGAGGTATTTTTCTATGTCATTTAAGTTTTATAATTTTTATAATTCACTTAATGTACTTCATAGATAAAATCCAAGTTTTTATATCTCCATTAATGGAGTTTACGCTCAAAACCAGGTCTAAAAGAGCCATTAGCAAAGGTCAAAACAAAGATTTATGTATGGAAAACTGATAAATAACTTATATAAGAGACAATATAATGTTTTTATTTAGTTTTAAAAGTAAATAAATACTCCAAGTGGCTCAAATTATCGAAGAGACCCCCCTAGACCTACCTAAGCCTAGAAGGCTACAAACCTTCCCAAGCTAATTTAAAGAGTTTCTAAGTGAATCACAGACTGAGAATGGTATAAAAGGAAGGGTAGGAAAAACCTAAATAATATTGAGTATAAAATAATATCATTTAATATTCCAATAACCATAGATAGGCCTAAAACCATTGCAAGCTATTAAAGAGCTTATTTTGACCAGTTTTGAGTTTTTAAGCTCATAAGCCCATGAAATGACCTAGAACACTTGGAAACCACCTAGAGTATATATGGGACATATAAATATCATGTTTAACCTATTTTTTATAATTAATTGGCACATTTTGGTGATTATGAGGCCCAAAATGGCCTTAAAATTAGGTTCTGGGACAACTAGTTGAAGATGGCTCAAGCTTGAAGACCTCCATTAATGGAGTCCAAAGGATTTACAAATTCCATGGTGTCTTTTTTAGGATTTTAGAATCATATATGGGTTGGAAAAAATAATAAATCATATAAATTTATCCCAACATAAGCCAAGTGGAGATGGGGTGTAGAATTCAAGAGGAGTGGATATTTGGGGAGTTAAAGAGCATTGATGGAGCATTTAATGAAGTCTCTAGATATTTTGAGAATTTTATCAAGAATTTATGGAGAATTTAAGGAGGATTATAAATATTTGAATACTTTTCTAAAATTTATTTAAGTGTGAGATCATCTTCCTCAAAGAACTTTTGTTAAGAAAGGATCAGTTCTTATGTAATTTGAATGTTGTTGAGAGTCCATGGAAGGTAGTTGAGTGATATTTATTGATTTTTAAAATATTTTTTGTCCTCTCTTCCATTTTCTCCTATATATCCCTTTTCTTCCCCATTGATAAAGATATAATCTCATTTTAAAAGGTAAAACCCTATCCAATTTTGTAAAAATAGCCTTTTGAAGTAATAAGACAACTTATTTTACCTATCTCTTACTTACATCTAGTGATATAATCAGTTTGTGTATGATTTATTTGTGGATAGGTGTTCTTCCATGGTAATTATCCTTATTTATTACCTTTTTTTAGGTATTCCACCTTTTTTATAGGTCTAAACTTGTGCTTTTTTGGTCATTGATGAAGGTATAGTGTGGGTTTGATACTCCTCCATGCTTCATTTCTTGTCTAGTGATCCTATTTTTATAAATATTGATGAAAAATGACCAATTTAAGAGATTATGTGAGTGAGAATTGTCTTTGAGATGACTTAGTGTTAGTTTCATGCAAATTGGAGTGTCTTTCATTTTGGTGCATCACCTTATTTGTGTTTTAGGCATCCTTTTCAAGCCTTATATCCCTTTTTCAAGAAGAAGCTAGTGTTTAGGTGATCTACCATGAGAAACCAGCCTTCTCTAGAGGTTCAACCTCACCACATGACACCCATAGCTTGGGTTTGATCCCATTTTGTATCTAGGAGTGAGAGATCCTAAAGAACCCTCTCACAAGGGTGAAATTTTGGGCTAAAATAGTATAAAATCTTTGTAGTAGATTGATGGCTCGATAAGGGGTCCTGAGAAACATGGAACACATTGTTGGAAGGTAGGTCCATTTTAATTTTCATGCATATAGACTTCATGGGATGATCTACATACTTCATTTGTTGACCTAAGACTTATATGGTTAAGAGAAGTTCTTCAGAGTCCTTAAATTCAATAGTCCTCTTATTTTGATAAATCTAATTTGAGTGTCTTGACTTCGATAAAGAGTTCCTCTACCATGGTTTTTCCTTCATTCTCCCCTCCACCCATTTCATTTCCCCCATTGATAGGTATATGTGATTATAATTTTTTTTCCCTATTCTATACTTCCTTCTTCTTCACCTCTTACAAACATGTAATCACTACTTTATTTTAGTATTATCTACCCTTAGAGCAAAACAATATGCTTGAGCAACTATAGATTACTTTCTTTACAAAATGACTCTAAATTTATAGATATTCTTTGATTTCTTTTACCATTTATTATTTTACTACCCTTTTTGCAGACACTTGAATTTGTTTCTAATTTTATATACTTTTTCCATTGTTGAGTGATATTGGATTGTTATTTCCCACCCACCAATGTTGTTTTCCCTTTTATACACCTTTTTACATTGATGATTGAGTAAGGATTGTTACTTGTCACTCCTCAATTTTGTTTTACCATTTTTTCTTACCCATCTTTGTTTAAGGATTTTTATTGCTTTTACAATTGATGTTTGATTACCATACTTTTGACATGTATCATTGGTTTGATTTGGTGAGTTTGTCTCTCTTACTCAAGGTTTACTTGTTTGAGTTTTTTGGTATTTATTAGCCTTGGATTTTTGGTTACCTAATTTACTCCAAATTTTGACTTGGATATTTGGTCTAACATAGAACTTGTCACCCTAGCTTACCAAATTTATAAGTATGTACCATCTACATATCACTAGTTATCTTGGTTTTCTTGCATTTTTTTATTTTTCCTCTTTACTTTTGTATTCTTGTGTTTGTAAAAAGAATTCTTTATGGCCTCCACAATCAAAACTACAAAAAATTTAGATGACCATCTAATAATAAAGGTAAGTCAAGGTATGCATTATAATTACTTTTTTAGTTGTTATTTTTACCATTCAAGTTTTATTTATTTATTCTTTAAAATACTACAACTTTTTTTATCCTCAACGTTGTGTGTTACTATGTTCTTTTCTCAAAGAAACATCTCCTTGTTGCACCTGAGTGACATGTGATGAGATTCAAGTGAGGCATATGTATACATAGAATATTTTCAAAATTTTATCAATTACTAATGCTTTTTATCTTATAGGAACCCATTGAGTCTTAATCTATCTAAGGGGTGTATCAAGAAATGGGTGGGTAGACCATTGATACTTCATAGGATTATTTTCCCTTATTGCCACTTATTACTAATCTAACTATCTCCTAAAAACATTCACCTAAGCTATTACTCCTTTGTTTCATACTCCTCCAATCTTTTACCACTTTCATTACCCTTTTTCCTAACCTAAAACCCCTTTTAATAATTTACATGACTAGGTTGACTAGGTCATCCTTATACACTTATTGGTGAAACTAATTTAGGGTTTAGGTCAACTCTTGGCTGACCTAGCTCGTGACTTAGTGAGTTTTTATCAATAATGATACTAGGTCAACTAGGTCGACCCTATCAGCTAAAAGTTTCAAAAGGGTTTAGGGTTAGATCCACCTATATAAACAAATCCATTTCACCATTATTAGAGAGACATCAAAAGTTATTATTCATTTTCACTTCTTTACAATCTGGTCTTACAACATTCTACTTGAGGAGTCTTAGCTTAGGGTTTTTACTTAGATAATAATCTAGTCTGTGAATAAGTAAGTGATCTTATTATGGTAAGAGATCCCATAATTAGATGTGGTGGATCTATATATTAGTCATATTCTTGATTCTCTAATGTATCCCCAATTAGAAGTGTAAGTTGGATCTATCTTCTCTGAGTTATAATTCATTTATAGATCTAATGTATTTTTAATTATATATAGAGAACTCTATATACATGAAGGTACATTTAGGCTTGATTGTGTGTTGAAATAAAGTGTGTGGCTTAGTATTGGGGCTTACCACGTAACTTCACACATCATAATGATAAGCACATTAGGTTCTTATCCTTTATACTTCTTTCCAAAAAAAATATACTTGATTGATACACACAAGTCAATTTCCCCTTGGTGATGAAATCCAAGTGGTCCACCTTAGGGAGAAAAATATTTTAATACTTATTTCAAGATTATGTGGTTTTGGTTGTGTGTGAGAAAATGTGATTACTATGATATATTGATCTACCTAGATTAGTTTATGTGAATTATATAAACACATAGAGGATTAATGCAATTATTTTTAAACCTTAAAAGGAAAAGTAAGAATTTTTGGATTTTTTTAATTTTGAATGAAAGGAAACAATCAAGAAAGATGCAAATAGTGAAAACTTTCACAATGAAAATAACAAAAACAATTAGACCTTAGGGGTCCCACACTGTGTGCCAAAATGTTTTATTATTTTTTAGTTTATTTTATTAAAAAAAAATACTAAAAATAGAAACGATATAGGGTTTTTAGGAGGAATACCTATGATGAGGAGTGCACACCATTGATCTAGAGAGATGGGAACTCCTTTTTGGCTAGGAAGGACTACCTACACAAAAAAGACAACTTGGACAAGATTGATTAATAAAATCGATGGGTAGACTACCTGATACAAGATCAATTATAAGAATGGTACACCTCCTTAGAGGGATGTCAATATATTATTTTTATGTATTCAAGTGAATAATATAATAATATAAATTACATTAAAGCATGTGATAAGATTATGAAACTGAAATGAAGCAAATCAATCTATTGCATAGATATTATCAAAATGTTCATTACAATATACTATGGATAAGTATTCTTATTCTTAGATTATTTCTTGTTACTCGATGTTGAGTTTTAGAGTTAGGGAAATAATAGTTGCATAAAGGTGTAACTCAAAATAGATGCCACTTTGATCAGTGAATAAGGGATGAGGAACTATGAGTAAGTCATGAACTAAAACCATGACATGTATGATACCAGTCAAGGTCATCTACAAACAAAAATACGTGATTTCAAGACTTAGAAATAGTAAATCAGAAAATTTATGATTGATAATCTAGTCTTGAGTTTTAAACATAAATGAAAACATAGGGATCAATGTTGATTATCTCAGAGTTGATATTGATCAGGTAATCAATATCAATCTAGAAAGAATCATGGTCAATATTTACATTAGGTTTTGAAAGACTCAGAATGGATCTTAATAAGGACTTTAACATATTCTAAAAGGTTTTTAAACTAGTCACTAGTTTATGTAAATAGACTTATGACAATAAATAGAACATAAATAAATAATGCAGTAATCTCAAATTAATCAAATACATAATAGACTTACCTCTATAAAAAGCTTCTTGTGCTACAAAGAAATACCTCATTGATAGGGATGTGGTTGGATTTGGGTAGAGTGTTGAAAATTTGTAATTGGGATGGCATTCTTTCATAGTTATCCAGGGTAATTTCATTAGTGTTATAGTGTGCAAAAATAAGGCTCCACAACCTAAGGTTGGATTGATTATAAATCAATGTTGATCCTAACATGATTGACCACAATCATTGGAAACATTGCCGATTTGGTTTAAATATAAGATGTTGGTTCTAAAAACTCAAGATATCAAATAAAAACTTAGTTCACATTAGTTTTAACATGGCTTGGGTATGGATAGGGTTTTAGGAAGGTCAAAACAACTTACCCTTAATAGGATTAGAGATATTTAACTAGGATTTAGGGTGGTTAACTAACTACCTAGGTAAAATGGTAATTAACTAGATTATTTACATAATGTTAGATGATAAATAGTAAAACTAAATTAACTAGTGTAAAATAGTAGGAAAGGGATAACACACATTTATTTGTAATAAAATAGTGTAAATTTATAGTGTCTGCAAACATAAGAATAAGGACATTCCTTTTCAATAATAACATCATTTGGAATGTAATGACTATTATGCTTATTCTTAGTGATTCAAAAGATGGGGTTTGCCTTTTGATCCCTAATTCAGTGGTGTAAAAAGGTAGAAGACCAATTGGAACACTCATTTCTAGACAAACATAATGGTTTTCTTTGATAATGACTCGTTGGTGACTTTAAAGGATTCCTTTGATAATGAGACTAATGTGGATAGTTGAATCTCCTTTATTTGACCTTAATGCAATGCCATAACTCAAGGATAATGATCACTTGTTATCTCACTCAGATTCAAAAAACATTTTGGGGGGCTTAACAAAATATTCAATGGAGGATCGATGCCACTCATATCTATAGAGATGGAATCCAAAGATAGATCAATCATTAATCATGAAAACTCAAGAAAAATTCATAAGAACACAACTACCTAATCCAACTCTTTTGATAGGCTTTTCAAAATGACAATTAAGAGCTAATGAAAGGAAGCATACACAATACCTTTTCAAGAGCATCCCATCATCCAAATATGACTCAAAACATGATTTTCCCCTTGATTTGGTGCTCAAGTCTTCATCAATGATGTAAGGTAAAGTTCCTCCATCATCTCTTTCTCACTAATGAAATTAGGCTCATGATATTAAATCAAATCTATGCCTATCAATGAAGCTATCTTATTGAGAATTAAGCATAATAGACACCACACACAAAGGGCTTGTACAGAGAATTATGCATAATAAGTTTTTACAAATGAAGCTTAAAAATTGTGGTCTTAGCCCTCCTATTTATAGATTTTTTCAATTGATTATAATGAATCATGACCATCTATCTTGACATCAAGATGTGTGGCTAAGAATCCATTCAATTTTGGAGGCTTAACTCATAAATAATTGGAATGAAGGGGTATTAAAAAGGCATGGGATGTCTTAAATATGATATTTATTGCATTTATGGCTTATGGTTTCCATTTTAAAATTGATGTCATTTGATGATACAAACACTAAGAATCAGTTTCCAATGAAAATATATTCAATAATTGTCATGGATTTTCCACTTAAGCACTTGATTTGGATTAATTGCTTAAGTGAGATTTAATCAATTTTTATGCAATTCTTTAGAATTTAGTTGCACATTATTAATCAAACTAGATAGAATGTCATATTATTGGGTCCTAATTTGATTTGGGAGGAATTATAAGGCAATGTTAGTTGCATATAGACCACTAACCTATTTAGAACATTGTCAGCACAAAATAACACATGCATGTGTCACATGCTTCTAAATTAGAAGAAATGAGTGATCCAGAGTACTAAAATGCATTTTCATCATTTTGACTCAAAATGATTTGATAAAATTTAATAATTGCATAAAATGAATTACACCATTTAGGGATACATTAGCCTTTATCATCACTTATATATGACAAGATTGAACCATTTAATGTGATTAAGTGATTTTTGGCCTAAATTATACATTTTCATAAATTTTGAGTAAGATTGAAAATTTCAACATAATAGTGTTAGGAATTGTATGTCTACATTTTCAACCTATTTGAGAAGGCATAGTTAGAGATTAAATGAAGCAACACATTTTCAAAGAAAATAGTTGTCAAGAAGAAGTTGGAAGGAGATGGCCCATGATGCCCCCTCAAGAGGACATATAGGGATGAAAGAGAAAGATGGACTCTCGAAAAGAGATAAAAAGTGAGAGATTAACCTATGGAATAGATTAAATCCAAATGATCTAATTTTTGCATGCATTGATTCTCAATGATCAAAATATAATTAGAATATAATGAGACCCAAGGATGGGGAGAATGGGAAGGATATAACACAAAAATATAAGCAATGCACTTTGAACACACCCAAAGGTAGGGTACAAGATGTGCCCTTAAGAACTGATCAATCCTCAGATAAGTTATACACTAAAAAATTACCAGAATGAGGGCAAAATTTTGAAGAGCTTAGAATTAGAAGAAACCAGAGAGTGTTGCTCCAGGGAAAGGAAATAATAATGTGACCTACAAAAGAAGATTTGAATATTCAATAAAATAGTTTTGATCAGTGATAAATAATTTTTCCCCCATAGGGCTGATTTAGATTTATGACTGGTTCAAATGTTGTGCCCATGCAAGTAAAATTAGCAAGCATAGCTCAAAGATATAACCTAATACATAGATTAAGATGAGTGGGTGAAAACATAGAGGTTATGGTCTAATGACTAAAATAACCATAACAAATTAGGCATACAAGAATTCACAAAGTGATGAAAGAAAGAAAATAAGAATAAAGGTGGTCGAGTTGACCCAAGATACATCATGTATCCAAGCACTACCTACATAGTCCAAATGGACCTCAAGCCAATGTTATTTACCCAAAATCAAGAAAAAAATGGAATAAGGAATGAAGAATCAAGTAAAATGGACCACTATTTGATTAAACTCATAATGTATGCCAAGAGATGCATGTATTGCATAGAGTCAGGTGTGAAATAAGCCATTGGTACCTTGTTTCATCAGTGCACTTGAGATCTAATCATCTGAGGTGTATTGATTTTGAGACTTGGATCCAAATTACTTGGTGCTTGCTATAGCAAAATTAAATTATGCATCATAAGTATGAGGAATTTATAATGGCATTGGATTTCATTTGCACTAAGCCGGTTTAAATGTAAATATTTATAACTAAGGATAATGATAAGAACTATCAATACCAGAGTTACAAATATTTAAATTTAAACAAAAACAAAGAAAAAGAAGACACAAATGAACCTAACTTAAAATCAAGATATACATAATCAATAATTAAGTAAAAATAAGAATGTATAAAAAAAAGCAAAGCAAGCACCACTTAATAAACAACATGAAAGCAAAATATGACTGATCGAGCTCCATGTGTACTATCAAGATGTACTTGGAAAATAAAAAGAAATAATAAGATCAAATGGCAAACTAAAATATCAAGAAGAAACATGAATAAATAATCAAAGTAAGAGAAAAAAACAAAATACGAGACAAGAAAGCACAATAAAACATCAATAAAAATAAAAAAAACACACAAACAAGAGGTTAGTCACAATGTTAGTGTAGTTTGAAAACAATTACTCAAGCACGTGTAGTAAAATGGTTATGTTCTACAACATAAAATTAACAAGGACACAAAGTTTCTCCCAAATGATAGGGAAACAATACTGAATAAAAATGGGGGAAGAGAAGAAAAGGAAGGGGTGGCCGAGCTGACTCCAGATGTATAAACCAAGTGGATGTTGCCTACATAGTTCTATGGATGTAAGATCCAACATGAACTTCATACTAAATTTATTTCTCCTAGGAAATGGGATAGAATACAAGTGATGACAATAAAATATGATTAATTTTGTAGAGGAAAATGGGAATGTTCTTGAAAAATGGCAAGTACACAGAATGATTGGAATAAATAGAAACATAAGACATTGTTTTTATTTGTTTTATTAATCATTTTCTAATATTTTTGGGATTTTGGGATAATAAATATAAATGAAATATTTACAAAATGTTCAAGGAACTACCTAGGTAAGGATATGCACGCCCATAAGTAAGAGTTCAAACAATAGCTAAACTAGCTACAAATGTCTATGCTTGTAAATTAGTGAGAGTGAGATCTTGCTAAGGAAATAATGCCTACCAAATAGAAATAAAATACAATGGAATAGTATGCATCATGAGATATCTTTAAAGAACCATCCAGTAGGTAAAAATATTGAGTAAAAGATATATTCATGTTCACTTATATATAGATGAAACTACAAAATACTATCCATGTTAAACTACTCTATATAAATGGCATTAAATGTGCTCAAAATGTCTATGATTGATAATTAGGATCATAATTGGTCAAGGGATAAAATATGTCTAGGTTATAACAACCTAGGATAAAAAAAGAATATGGTTCTAAAAAGAATGGTCAAGAATGAATATGGTCCAATAGAGGACATTCCAAAGTGGGATGAAATGAGTTAAGTTGGAATACAAATAATATAAAGTGTCAACGGTCCAAAGCTTCAACTATCTAGAGTAATAAATGAATATGGTTCTCATAAGAAAGGTCTAGTGTAAGTCTAAATAAAATGAATATAGTCCATCATGGGATGGTCCAAGATATAATGGTAGGATGAAATAACTTTAGCACAAGTTGCCCCCAAGTAATGGTTCTTATAGACAATGGTTAAAATATATCAAGCATAAAACCACTTGAGATGCACAATGTTCATGGGATCTATAATTTATTCACCATCTAGAATAGCTAATCGATATGCCTTAGATCCATAATTTATTGTGATCACATATGGGCCAAGTCATTTGGGTTGGAACTTTCCTTTTTTCTTGCATTTAGCATTTGTGTTCTTCTAATTCTCTTTTAAGACCAAATCACCAATCTCAAACTCCCAAGGGTGAATGTGCTTATTTTAGTTCCTTTACAATCTATTTTGATAGGCTTACAAGTTTTCTAAGGCAGCCAAATGCTTACCATCAAGTAGTTCTAACTCTTGCAACCTTGAGACTCTATAATCTTCATCATCTTCAATATTCTCCAAATAAAATTAAAATGAAGGCAACTCGATCTCAATCAGGATAATAGTTTTTGTGCAATAAACAAAGGAGTATGGAGTGGCTCTTATGGGGGTTTAATGACTAGTTCGATAATCCCAAAGGGAAGGAAACAATTGTAAGAGCTAATTACGACCAACATCATTGACAATCTTATTGAGTATACTAACAATGGTTTTGTTTGATGCCTCAACTTTTCTATTGCCTTCTGGGTTATATGGTGTGGATTTCTTGTGATTGATTTTTAATTTTACATAAATTTATTTAACATCTTTGTTGACAAAGGATCCATCATTATCAAATATAATGTGAGATGGGATGCCATATCAAAAGATGATATGGTAATGTATAAATTTGGCAATCTACCTATCGATGACATAAGTGAGGGGGATGGCCTCAATCCACTTAGTAAAATACTCAGTTTTAGTTAAAATATGTTTATGGCCATCTAAAGATATGGGGTTTATTTTCTCGATGAGATCAAGGCCCCAAATAGAAAATAACCATGGTGTAGTGATTGGTTATAGTGTTAAAGAAAGTGTGTTTATCAAATTTACATGTTATTGATAAAGAAAAAACTTCCTTACATAATTTTAAACATATATCTCCAGTTTGGACTAGTAATAACCTATTTTTAGGAGCTATTTAGCTAACAATGCATCATTGGTATGGGCCCCACACATTCCTTCCTGAACCTCCTTAAGCGCTAGCTTGTATCCTCTCAAGTATAAACAATGAAGTAGCATTCCATCATAGCCTTTATGATAAAGTGTGTTTCAAAGGAGGTTTTAATGGGATATGTAGTGAAGGAAAAGTTTTTGATGATTGTTAGAAAAGGTCAGGTGTAAAAACATGATCATGGAAATAATTTTAAAAATCTTGGAACCAACGTAGTTTAGGTGGGCGATTGGGACCAACAATGGTGTATACCCTTTTTGAATTTGGCAAGACATGTACAAGATAAGTAATATTTTCAATTTATAGATTGAAACTTATTGTCAATTCTATAAATCTATATCATGGACCCAATTATTTTCATTACATCGGTAGATCTATTTTTGGCCCTTGGTACTCGTTCAAACTGTAGACATTTAAAATGAGTTTTGAGATTATCCACAATATGCTTGTAAGGTAAAAGCTTATCATTTATAGTTTAATAATGATCAGTGGTTTTATTGATAATTAATTAAGAATCACCATAGACCATTAAATGTTATATATCCCATTGCACTATAAGACAAAGTCCTACAACAAGTGCCTCATACTCAGCCATATTGTTAGTATAATGAAAATTGATGTGAAATGCTTTGGGAATTAGATCCCTTTGTGGTATAATCAATAAAATTTTGGATCCAAATCCATAAAAAGTGAAAGAACCATAAAAATATATTTTCCACTATTCATATTCATGCTGCACTTCTTCCATTATCATGATAGAATCATCTGAAAAGTCCAATCTAAGTGGTTGAGTATCTATAATAGGGGCTTCTTAAATTTGATTAGAAATAACCTACCCTTAATAGATTTCTAATTTTGATACTCAACATCAAATTCACTTAGGATCATGACCCATTTAGCCATACATCTTATGAGAGTTGCTTTGGATAATAAAAATTTGAGAGGATCCACTTTAGCAATAACAATTATTTTGTTATGCAACATGTAATGTCATAAATTTTAGAATGTAAACACCATAGATAAGTGTTCCTTCTCAATAAGCTTATAATTGTGTTCATAATCCATTTTTGTGAGGCGTAAATAATAAACTACATGTTCTTTACCTTGATCATCATGTTGGGCCAAAAGTGCCCCTTGTGCATGGTCAGTTGCTGAAATGTAAAGAAATAATGATTGTCCAGGTGTTAACAGTCTCAAAAGTAGTGAGTTATCCAAATATGTTATGAGCTTCACAAATTCTATTTTACAATCTTGATCCCATTGAAACATGACCCCTTTCTTCAAAATATGTGTAAATGGGTGGTACTTATCTACCAATTGAGAACTGAATCTATGATAGACTAAAACTTTCTTTACAGTCTTCAGAGATGTTTAAGATTTGAAGGTGGAGGCATTTCAATAATGGATTTAACCTTAGTGGGGTCGACTTCGATCCCTCTTGGTGATACAATAAATCCTAGCAATTTTTTTGAAGTGATGCCAAAGACAAACTTCTTAGGGTTTAGATGGAATTTATATTCATGAAGTCTCTCAAAGATTCTCCACAAAACATCAAGATGTCCAACATGTGTTCTTGATTTAGATATAATGTCATCAACATAGTCCTCAACAATATTGTGTATCATATCATGAATGATGACAATCATAGTACACTGATAAGTGGCTCTATCATTCTTCAATCCAAATGGCCTGACTTGATAATAGAATATTCCTCATGGCGTGGTGAACACAGTCTTGTGTTGATATTTTTGGATTATCTTGATTTGATTGTATCCAGAAAATACATCCATGATGGATAACATATCATAACTAGTAGTAGAATCAATGATCATGTCAATCTTAGGCAAAGGAAAATCATATTTGGGGCCTGCGTTCTTGGTATCTTTAAAATTGATATAGAAACATATACCTTTTGGATTTTTGTTGATTGGAACTATGTTTGATATCCATTCAAAATAGTCCAGTGGTCTAATGAATCTTTCTCCCAATAACTTCTCCAATTTGGATTTTACCAAAAGAGCGATACATAGATGCATCTTATTTAATTTATGTTTGATTTACTTGGTATATGGATGAACTACAAGGTGATGCATGACCAAGTTAGGATCTAATCCTGGCATTTTTGAATATACCCATGCAAAATATCAATAAAATCTCTCAAAATAGTGACAATATTATCATGCTCCTCATCAATAAGGGAAGCTTCGAGGTAAATAATTTTGGGATCCTCATATATTCCCAAGTTCACTTCAACAGTCTTTTCTACAAGGAGCGTAAAACCATTTTCAGGAATAGTAGGTAATGCATGATCATAATCATCTTGCTATGATATAGTTTCTTTTTGTTCCTCCCAAAGATCTGGATAATGTGGTGAATATGAATATGTTAAATCAGGTAATGACCAACTAGTAAAAATATCAATAAAGTCAAGAACAAGATGCTCAAAGGCTTGTTTTTGTTCTAACATAATGCTAGTATTGGATATAGAGCTAAAAATTGATGGACCTTGTGCATCCTTTGGGAATGAGAAAAATTTCCCATCCAAGAGTGCCTAAAATAAGTTTTCACTCAAGGGCTTGTCTTCATATTTACTTTTTCCCATACAAATGAGTAACTCAAAGAGGTTTTCACCCAAATATATCGATGTTTTATCTTCTTTGTGACCAATAAAGTTTGCCTGCTTCCCAAAGTAGGTAGAAAGATCTAATGAAATATCAAATCCTTAATTATGATTGCCAATAGGTAATCCATCTTTGAGGCCCATATTCTCTGCAATTAATTCTTCATTATAAAATTCATCAAGGCATATGATCAAATATTGTTTGTCCCACCCAATGAGTTTGGGATGGCAAAGGCATAGGGAAAAATGGGGCATTATGGTCATAATGACATTTGAATCAAATAAATCTAAGTCAGCAAGCTCATCAAAGAGGCTATAATGGGATTCTACATCACTGTCAAGAATCTTATCACTAGTTGACTCAAAAAAATCACTATCAAAAGTCATGAGGTTACCATCAGGTGATAAAATTCTGAGACCATGATTCAAAGTAGGTACACTAAATGATAAAGGTTCCAGGATTCCTTGTGCTCATGGGCTAAGGCCCATTCTTTTATAATAAATTTTTTCCATGATCTGACTAGGGATAGGATATTTTGAATTCTAAAAATAATCAACTATTCAATCATAATATAACTAGTCTCCTTTAGTGAAATTATTTTGATCCTATTTTGGTGAAGTTGTAGGTATAATACAATTGGTGGTTTCTTTGTTATTTCTTCTATTTCCAGATCATGTTGGGTCTGTTAGGTATTTTAGAATGTTTAGGTTTACCAAATGACTTGGGAGACTTCGACAACTTAGAAATATGGAAGGCATCTTTAAAATAATACGTAGAAGTGACCTTGTCTTCCATAACAACCTATTTTACAAGAGTTATGAGAACCAGATTGGTCCAAACGGAAGAAAGGTCACTATGGTTGATATAATTGGATTTTGGTAGATGTGAAACTATTTCCTTATTCTTCTTTGTAACTAATCTAGAACTAGGACAATAGCTATAATTATGAAACTCATCTCAAGATGTTTGCAATATCGATAAGTTTATAGACTGGTGGGGATAATAACCTTGATCCCATTGTGGGGAAACTTAAGGCACTGATGTAAGGTGGATGGAATAGCATATACTTCATGGATCCAAGGATGACGAAGAAGTATGTTATAAGGCAACTCAATATCCACAATATGTAACAAAGTGTGATGGGAAATAGACCCAATAATGATTGGAAAATAAATAGTATCAGAAGATTCCCTCTTAGCATTGTCATAAGCCTTTATGGTGATAATCTCTAGTTGAATATCATTCACTATGTGTCCCAATCTCTGGACTAGTTTGAGGGACACTATGTTCAGCCTTGAACCATTGTTTATGAGAACCCACTTGATCTTATGGTTTTCAATGACTACCTCAATATATAAGTGGTTATTATGGTTTAGAACTAAGGTGAACATGTCTTTTTGATTAAATGTATGTTGTCAAAATAAAGACAAATGCCCTACTAATGTTTATAACTATTCATGATTAATATCTTGGGGAATAGTTTATTATTGTAAAAGGTCATTCAAAATAGTTCTATAGACTTCAGACATATGCAAATGATCTAAAATATAAAGCTATATAGGTAATTTACTCAGATGGTCTGATAGACTATAAGTCTTTTTAATAGTATGACAAGATAGTTTATCCTTGGTTGGCATAGTGTTTAGCTTTGAATATAAAGGCAAAATTTTCACATTGGGTTTAGTGTTAGAAGAAGAGGGTAAATGGCCTTAAAGGTTAATTCATGAGCTTATAGTTGTGATTGAATAATCTAGAGGTAGTAGGAGCCATTATAATTAGAAAATAAAGGAAAAAGGCCTTAGAGGGTGACTCATGGGCATCTAGTTTCATTTGAGCAATTTCAATTCAGTGAGGAGCTATTATAATTAGAGGAAGGATGAGGTTCAGGAGTAGTGACTTGTGCAAATAGAGGCATAATATAATTACATGCACTAGATGTGACATTACTTAAGGGAGAGGGTATTGACCTTATTAAAATGGTTCCAGTACTATGAGGAGTATGGGATGGTTCACAAGATTTAATAGTGACAGTGGTAATGTGGTTTGAAAAAATGCATAACATAGTATTGTTGTATTTGTAAGTCATGTTGTTGTAACCTAGGGTATTAGCATGGGTATTATGATCCTAATTATGATCATCTTGGTTACAATTGTGACCTTGAGTCTGATTCTACCACTGATTATATCATTGGTTATGATTGTTCCTTAGTGGTTGTTGATTATGTTAAGGAAATGGATCTTTGTAGATTCCCATATCCTGATTAGTGTCATATGGAGCAAGCTTGATCTTAATTTCACCACTCTCAGCCAAATATTTAATAAGGTGTCATAATTAGACATGATGATAAGCACCATGACTAACAACATGATGGAAGTTTCAAAATTCATTTGCTCAATACCAATTGGGTTTGGGTTAATCTTCAGTAAATGGCCTTGGTATAGGCCATACAATCAAATTAGCTACTACAAGATTTTAGAACACTGACTCAATAGGCTCTCCTAGTTTGTTGAAAAAATTGAAATTGTTATTGAATAACCTTCATGGAGGTACTCTTTGCAAAGTGTTTTTTAGATTAGGGGGATCTAATTACACATTTAGAGATGCTAGAGCTTGCACCATTTTTACATGTCTTAATTTAGTTATTCCATTTTTTAACATGTTTTTGATCTTATTGAACCCCTTAGATTTCTTTATTGTAATAGTTTGACTAAGATGTTGGGTCTGATTTGACATTTAACATTGTGATTAAATCTTGACAAGGACTTTAGTGATAAGCACCTTCTCAATTTGCACACCCTTATTTATAATTTATTCAAATGTGTTTACACAAGCAAGCCATAGATTACTCATGACCTCAAGATGTTAATTTTGTGAAAACATGTTAGCTAACTATTTATCTAGCAAATTATGTTAAAATCAACTAGCTAATGTTATCCATCACTATAGATATGCTACGAAGATTTCTCCATGTTGTTGTTTGGCTTTGCATAAATAAAAAATGGTCAATTCATGATCAATATTACAAGATAACTGGTTGATTTTTTTTTTAAATAGGTCATTCCAATCTGCAATTAATCCCTTATGTAACTTAAGAAGCTAGTTTAAGTCTTGTCCTACTAAGCTTTGTGGAAACAAATGAAGTAAATAAATTCTATTATAAGCTACATATTACCGTAATACAAAAAATGTCTGAATCTGTTCATGAGGGTCACCCTTTCCTTTGTATTTTTGAAATTTGGATGCCTCAAAATGAGGTAGAAAGGGGACTTGGAGAATACTCAAATCAAACAGATATAGACATATGTCATCAAAATTATACTTCTTGATTTTGTTTCCTATCTCTAACCATGAGATAATTTCTTTCATCAAATTCCATTCTTGCATGTTTTGTGTATTGGTAGGTGGAATATAATTCTTTTGGGGTGGTATGTTCCCCTATTGCATGGATTTGTTAGGGATATACACCCTACGATCTACCACCTTGTTTTGATATGATCCTTGATTTGAGTAAGCCATTGATTCTTGGGTTGATTAACATTCCCTGAAGTTAGTTGCCTTGAATTATAAGTGTTCTATTGATTTTGGGGATTAATTGGTCTATCCACCAGAGTATGTGTTGGTTGAGAAGACTAGTCAAATTATTTTGAACAATTTCCTCAATATGTACTAAATGTTTTGGTCCTGATTTTGTAAATGAATAAGAGGTTATTAATGATTGAAAAATGTATGCTCTATGTCTGGTGATTCATGTTGTCAAACTTATTAAGACTTAGGTTATTCAATTGAGACATCTTGATCCATCATAGGTGTGTTCTCAACTAAATTACGTTGCATTGGTTCAACCATATTCCCTTTTAATTTGGAAGCACTATTGTGTATAGAATTAGAAACTAAAGATTCTCTCAAGTCTGTAATAAGTTGGTTTGCATATTGTTGACTTATCTATTTAATCTTGGTGATAAGATCTTGATCATTATGTATTGACTCTATAATCACTTCCTTTCCTTTACTATAATATGTCGCATTTGTTTTATCAATATGTGTGAGGTATTGTTCTTGTTGTTATTCTTCTACCCTAACCAAGGTATGCAATTATTCCATAGGAAAGTTTGATGGCAATCTAGCACCTGATTCAATCAAACTTAGGAGTGTTTCATCTTTGTCTTCTAGGGATTGATGTTTAAAGTATCCTCCTCAGATCTTATAGTCATTGGAATGTCCTCAAAGACCATAAAATTATCTTGTTCATGATTAAAGTTCTCTCCTCATAGGTAAGGGCCATAAGAGACCCCATTAAGAGTGTACCTTTGAGTTATGTGTAGAAGTTGTTCTCTATGTTTCATAAGATTTGGAAAATGTTTTTCAAAATTTAATAAGGTATGTTTTGCTTTTCTCCAAATAAGCGATAAGGTACAAAGAGACTATAATAAAGATAAAGTGGCATAGTACCACACAATTATAAGAAATGGTTCACGAAATTACTCAACTTTGGTAGGTTGAAATCATCAAATTTAGAAAAGGGTATGATAACTCAAAAAACATAAGTGTAAACTATTACACCAAATGCAGCTTTATAGATACATCAATATCATAAAATCTAGTTCAAATTCAATGAGTTTCTACTATAAAATTAGAATAAAGTCCTTTAGATTAAGAAGGTAATAATGAGAACTAAGAAAATCAAGATGTGAAAACATGCAAGAATTCCCAAGTATAAAACTAAAACCAAACGGGCAAAACAATGCCACTACATGGTAATAGAAGGTAGAATAAAATGTGTTCTAGAAATTAGAGCATAAATAACACACTAGATAACTTAAGCTCATAATGATCATATGATGATGAGTCTATTAATGACTTTTAATCTAAATAGGAAATCATACCCAAGTTAACTCAAAACAACTATAAATGGTAAACTAATTAACATGTTGGCCTAGAACTTAAAAAGGTGAGAATCTAAATTTCAATTAAAAATTGAAGGACTTAAATATTTTTACAAAGTGTTTTAGAATCAAATTGACATCATAACAATGTTGATTAGTTAATAGAAACACAATGTTTCAAATGAGGATTTGAACAAGGCAAAAGATGATTTGAATTTGACCAGAATAACACCTCCTTGCTCAAAAATGGTGGATAACAAATGTCTTTGGTTTACTTGTTTTAGTTTAAAAACAACTTTTAGACTCAATCAAGACCAAACAAGTAAAGGAAAATAAAAATACAACTAAGTAAATTATCCTAAGCCCTAAACTGATAAGGTTAATTCATATTGTTGAAATATATCTATACGTGTTCTTGGGAGGATTTTAAGTGTTAATCCAAAAATAAAATAACATGAATTTTTATGATTTTTACACCCCCTTATCCTAAGAGATTGTATAGTGACATGGACTTTTAGGCTACTCACCCTGCATCAAAAATATGTCTGTGACAAGTGGGGTTGTTCTAAAACTTAAAATTTTGACTATCTAGATGGTCACAGGTGTGATTAACACTAGATATGCCTCACGCCAATTTATTTCATATTGATTAACTTAATATGAAAAGGTTTATTCCTTTACATATTA
Organism: Torreya grandis; assembly: GCA_037957365.1. Lineage (NCBI taxonomy): Eukaryota > Viridiplantae > Streptophyta > Pinopsida > Cupressales > Taxaceae > Torreya > Torreya grandis. Next base: position 1,596,333 of record JARHVA010000605.1, on the reverse strand, counting down.
GTTTCTTGTCTACTACTTAGTGGAATCCCTTGGTAACCAAACCTAACTCATGTTTTTGTTATGAAAGGAGAGGTTATACAATCAATCCCCTAGCTCTCATAGTATGCATGACCTAATTTATATACCCTACCATGGATTAGGGTTGAAAAAATTCCAAGAGATGAAACCCCATGTTAAAACTTACCTAAATAACATGTCAATAAGCTATAAACTCCCCTTCACAAGTCAAGTTGCATAAATGATATAATTGAAAATACTTTAAAGGTTATTTTTAGATCACCCAAACCATATGGATTTTTGGGAGATTCTTGACAACATTATTTTCAAACCTTAGACAAAGGCGTAATTAAAATGAAAGGCACTTTTAGTCACCCAAGTTCCCTAAAGGTGATGGAGGAGAGCGTACATGCACTCTTCATTTTGCACAAAAAACAAACAAGTAATAGATGATCTTGCATAAAACAACACACTTTTTAAAACTTGAAATTTAAGTGTGTAAATTTTATGCACCAAAATTGAAGTGTTTTGTGAAATTCTTGGCCCCTTGGCCTTAGTTACAAACTTTGAAAACTTTCACAAAATAACTTAACTTAAAAACACCTAGGTTCCTTTTAAACACCAAAAGGGAAGTTTAATGTTTAATAATGCTCAAATTTGTCACTTTTCCACACATGTGACTATAAAATGTTAGAGGGTTTCTTTCTAATTTGAAGCACAATCATTAATGAAACAGGCAAGTTTTGAAAACTTACTTTCGGGTTTCCATAGTGCAAAACCATAGAACATAGAGCAAAACTACATATCTACAAAATTGTAATAGTTAGTGTAATAATGCAATTTTTGAGAAAATAGAGTATAATAAGAAAAACCTCTACTCTATAAAAATGCAATTAACAGGGCAAAATCACAACTCTGAGAATTATGATATTATAACTTAACCACAAATGGCTAGCCTAACTGCTAGTGGTTTAAAGGTAAATTTATAACTTGTTTCAATGATATCGTGATTCATGAAATAGTGGTATTGTGATGTCTTGACTTTAACATTTGTGATATTGAAATATCTCTATTTTCCTTGTAGACTAAAAAATGTCAGAATAAATAGTAACAACTAAATGAAAAATTGATAATATAAAGGAAAAACTACAACTGTGTGAATTTTGATATTACAATCATGAGAGTAAATTTGTAAATACATAGAGTAAACTCATGATTTCTAGAAAAATGCCCCTTAGCTTGAATTTTTCACCTATTTTGGTGATCAAGTTCAAGATTTTTCATGGAAATTATTTGTAGGAAATTTTTGAAATCCTTAAGAGCAACTTCATGGGGTGTGGGTCTCACTGGGCATGCCAAGATATAGAGATTCCAAAGATAATTAGATCAAGCATTAGTCATGAAAACTCAAGAAAAATGCATAAGAACACAACTAGCTAAGCCAACTCCTTCGATGGGTTTTGGCAAATGATAATTAAGATCTAATGAAAGAAAACATACACAAAACCTTCCCAAGAGCATCCCATCATCCAAATGTGGCTCAAAATGTGATTTCCCCCTTGATTTGGTGCTCAAGTCTTTGTCAATGATGCAAGGCAAATCTCCTCCATCATCTCGTGATCACCAATGAAACTAGGCTCATGATATGAAATAAAATGTATGCCTATCAATGAAGCTATCTTATTTCAAATTAATCATAATAAACACCACACACAAATGGCTTGTGGAGAGAATTTTACATAATAAGTTTACACAAATGAAACTTAAAAATGGTGTTTTTGGCTCTCCTATTTATAGAGTTTTTCAATTTATTAGAATAAACCATGACTATCCATCTTGAGATCAAGATGTGTGGTTAAGAATTTATTCAATTTTTGAGGATTAAATCATAAATATTTGGAATGATGGGGCATTAAAGAGGCATGGGATACCTTAAACCTAGTATTTATTGCATTTATGTCTTATGGTTACTATCCTAAAATTGATGTCATTTGATGATGCAGATACTAAGAATCAATTTCCAACTAAAATATATTCAATAATTTCCATGGATTTTCCACTTAAGAACTTTATTTGGATTAATTTGCCTAGCTGATATTTAATCAATTTTTAGGTAATTCTTTAGAAATTAGTTGAACACTATTAATTAAACTAGTTAAAATGTCATATTACTAGGCCATAATTTTATTAGAGAGGAATTAGAAGTCAATGTTACTTATGTATGGACCAATACCCTATTTAAGACATTGTCAACACAAAATAACACATGCAAGTGTCGTATGCTTGTGAATTAGAAGAAAAGAGTGATCTAGAGCACCAACATGATTTTTTGTCATTTTAACTCAAAATGATTTGAAAAACCTAATAATCACATAAAATTCATTACCCCATTTATGGATACATTATCCTAAATCAGAACTTCTATATGATAACCTCAAACCATTTAGCACATTTAAGTGATTTTTTACCTAAATTATGCATTTTCACAAATTTTGAGTAAGATTGACAATTTCAACACAATAGTGTTAGGAATTAGATGTATACATTTTTATCCTACTTGAGAAGGCATAACAAGACATTCAATGAAGCAACATATTTTTAAATAAAATAGTTGTCAATAAAAATTTGGAAGGAAATGACCCATGATGCCCCCTCGAGAGGATATACAAGGATAAAAGAGAGGAATGGAATCTCAAAAAAAGAGAGGAAGTGAGAGATTAACCCATGGAATAGATTAAATCTAAATGAGTTAGTCCTTACATGCATTAATTCTTAATGATCAAAATATAATTAGAATATAATGGGCCCCAAAGATGGGGACAATGATAAGGATACAACCCAAAAATATAGGCAACACACTTTTAACACACCCAAAGCTAGGGTGCAAGATATGAACATAGGAATTGATCAATATTAAGTCAAGTTTCACATTAAAACATTACAAAAATGAGGGTAAAATTCCATAGAGCTTAGAATTATAAGAAACTAGATAGTATTACTCAAGAGAAAGGAAATAATAATGTGCCTTGATAGAGCAGATTTGATTGGTTGATAAAATAGTTTTGATCTCTAATAAATAATTTTTCGCCCATAGGGCTGATTTAGATTTATGACTGATTCAATTGTTGTGCCTCTATAGGTAAAATTGGCAAGCATAGCTTAAGGATATAACCTACTACATATATTAAGATGAGTAGGCGCAAACATATAGGTGATGGTCTAATGACTGAAACAACCATGAAAAACTAGGCATACGAGAATACACAAAATGATAAAAGAAAGAAAAGAAAAAAAATGGTGGATCAGTTGACTTGAGATACATCATGTATCCAAACACAACCTACATATTCTAAATAGACCTCAAGCCAATTTAGTTCACTGAAAAGCAAGAAAAAATGGAATGAAGAATGAATAATCAAAGAAAATAGAACAATATTTGATTATACTCATAATGAATGCCAAGAGATGCATGTCTTACATAGAGTTAGGTGTGAGATAAGTCATTAGTACCTAGTGTCATTGGTGCACTTGAGATCTAATCATTAGAGTTGCATTGCTCATGAGACTTAGATCCAAGCACTTGGTGATTGCTATAGCAAAATGAAATTATGCATCATAAGTATGAGGAACTTATAATGACATTGGATTTCATTTGCACTAAGCTAGTTTAAAGGATAATGATAAGAAATACCAATACCATAGTTATAACTATTTACATTTAAACAAAAATAAGAAAAAGAAGATATAAATAAACCTAACTTAAAATCAAGATATAAACAATCAAGAATTAAGTAGTAACAAGAATTTAAAAAAAAAGCAAAGCAAGAAAAACTTAATAAACAACATGAAAATAAAATATGAGTAATCGAGCTCCATGTATGCTATCAAATGTACTTGTAAAAATAAAAAGAGATAACAAGACCAAATAGTAAAACAAAAGGCCAAGAAGAAACATGAAGAAACAATCAAAGGAAGAGAAAGAAACAAAAGAAGAGACAAGAAAACATAACAAAACATCAATAATAATCAAATAAACACACACAAACAAGAGGTTAGTCATAATGTTAGTGAAGTTTGAAAACAATTACTCAAGCACAAATTACAAGGATACAAAGTTGCCCCCAAGTGATAGGGAAACAATGTAGAAGAAAAATAGGGGAAGAAAAGAAAAGGAAGGGGGGCCAAGCTAAATCTAGATGTATAAGATGAGTGGATGTTGCCTACATAGTTCTATAGATGTAAGATCAAACATGAACTTCAAGCCAAATTTAGTTCTCCTAGGAAATGGGACAGAAGAAAAGTGATGACAAAAAAACATGATTAATGTTGTAGAGGAAAATGGGAATGATCTTGTAAAATGAAAAGTGTATGGGATGATTACAATAAACAAAAAGCGTAAGACAAAGTTTTTGTTTCTTTTATCAATCATTTTCTAATGTTTTTAGGTTTTTGGGATAAGGAACATAAATGAAATATTTAAAAAATATTTAGGGAACTATCTAGTTGAGGAGATACACGTCCACATGCAAGACTTCAAACAACAACTAAACTGGCTGTAATGGTCCATGCTCATAAATCAACGAGAGTGAGATCTTTCTAAGGCAACAATGCCTACCATATAAAAATAGAATAAAATAGAATAATATGCAACAAGATATATCTCTAAAGAACCATTCAATAAGCAAATATCTTGAGCTTAAGATGTATTTGTGTTCAATTGTATATAGAAGAAATTGCAAAATACTATCCATGTTGAATTGCTCTATAGAACTGGCATTATATGTGCTCAAAATGCCTATGATTCATAATCAAGATCATAATTGGTCAAGGGATAAAATATGTCTAGGTTACAATGGTCCAAGATATAAAAAGAATATGGTTCTAAAAAGAATGGTCCAGAATGAATATGGTCCAAAAGAGGATGATCCAAGGTGGGATGAAATGAGTTAAGCTAGAATACAAATGATCCAGAGTGCTAACAGTCCAAAGCTTCAATTGTCCAGAGTAATAAAACAATATGGTTCTCATAATAATGGTCCAAGGTAAGTCCAAATAAAATGAATATAGTCCATCATGGGATGATCCAGGGTATAATGGTAGGATAAAATAACTTCAGCACAAGTGGCCCCCAAGTAAGGGGTCCTATAGACAATGGTTTGAATCTGTCAAGCGTATAACCACTTGAGATACACAATGTTCATTGGCTCTATATTTTCTTCACCATCTGGAGTAACCAACCAATATTCCCCTAATTTATAATTTATTGTGATCATATATGGTCCAAGCTAATTGGGTTGGAACTTGCCCTTTTTCTTGCATTCAAAATTTGTGTTCTTTTGGTTCTCTTTAAAGACCAAATCAATAATCTCAAACTCCTGAGGTAGAATGCACTTGTCATAGCTCCTTTACAATCTATTATGATAGTCTTGCAAGTTTTTTAGGATAACCAAATGCTTAATATCAAGTAGTTCTAGCTCTTACAACTTTGAGACTCTTTAATCTTCATCATCTTCAATATTCTCCAAATAATCTTGAAATGAAGGCAAATCGATATCAATCAGGATAATAGATTAAATTCCATAAACAAGGGAGTATGGATTGGATCATGTGGGGGTTGAATGACTAGTTTGATAAGCCCAAAGGGAAAAAAACTGTAAGTGCCAATTATAGCCAACATCATTGATACTCTTCTTGAGTATAGAAATAATGGTTTTGTTTAATTCCTTAGATTATACATTGCTTTATGGGCTATATGTTGTGGATTTCTTATTCTTGATTTTGAATTTTTCATAAAGTTATTTAACATCTCTATTTAAAAATGATCCACCATTATCGGATATAATACGAGTTTGGATATCATATTGATAGATGATATGGTAATGTATAAATGCAACAATCTACCTATCGATGACATAAGTGAGAGGTATGGTCTCAATCCATTTACTAAAATACTTGGTAGTAGTTAAAATATTCTTATGGCCATCTGAAGATATGGGATTTATTTTCTTGATGAGATCAAGACCCCAAGTAAAAAATGGCCATGGTGTAGTGATCGGTTGTAGTGGTAAAGAAGGTGCATGTATCAAATTTCCATATTGTTGACAAATAACACACTTCCTTACATAATTGCAACACATCTATCTTCATTTTGGGCTAATAGTAACCTATTCTGAGGAGACTATTAGTTAAGACTACACTGTTGGTGTGGGACCCACACATTCCTTCATTAACCTCCTTAATCACTAGCTTGGATTCTCCCAAAGATAAACAACAAAGTAACATTCCATCGTATCCTTTATGATAAATAATGTTTCCAAGGAGGGTATAATAGGATATGTGGTGAAGGAAAATTTTATAATGATTGTTAGAAAGGTCAAGTGGAAAAATGTGATCATGGAAATAATTATAAAAATATTGGAACCAAGGTAGTTCAGGTGGGGGATTGAAACCAACAATAGCGCATACCCTTTCTAAATCTGGAAAGACATGTGTAGGTTGAAGAAGATTTTTATTTTAGAAAATGATATTCTTTAACACTACTATCAATCTATATCATGGACCCAATTATTCCCATTACATCAGTAGATCTGTTATTGGCCCTTGGTACTTGTTCAAATTGTAGAGATTTAAAATGAGCTTTGATATTATCCACAATATGTTTGTAAGGTACAATATTTTCATCTCTAGTTTGATATTGATTAGTGGTTTGATAATTAATTGGGAATCATCATAGACCATTAAATGTTGTATATCCCATTACACTACAAGATAAAGTTCTATAATAAGTGCCTCATACTCGGCCATATTATTAGTACAATGAAAATTGATGTGAAATGATTTAGGATCAGATCCCCTTGTGGTGTATTCAATAAAATGATAGATCCATATCCGTAAGAAGTGAAGGAACCATCAAAATATAGTTTCCATTGTTCATGTTCATGTTTCACTTCTTCCATTTTCATGATAGAATCATATGGAAAGTTAAATTTGAGTCATTGAGTGTCTATAATAGGGGTTTCTACAAGTTGATCAAAAATAACCTACCCCTTAATAAATTTTTGATTTTATACTCAACATAAAATTCAATTCAGAGCATGACCAATTTAATCATAAGGCCTATGAGATCTACTTTGGATAATAAAAATTTGAGGGGATCCAATTTAGCAATAACAATTATTTTATTATTTAACATGTAATGTCACAACTTTTGGGATGTGAACACCATAGATAAACATGCCTTCTCAATAGGAATATAAATGTGTCCATAAGCCACCAGTGTGAGGCTTAAATAATAAATTGCATGTTCTTTACCTTGATAATAATATTGGACCAAAAGTGTCCCCAATGCATGTTCAGTCATTGAAATGGAAATAAACAATGGTTGTCTAGATGTTGGTGGTCTAAAAACTAGCATGTTAGCCAAATATTTTATGAGCTTTGTTAATGCTAACTGAAACTCTTGATCCCATTAAAATGTGATCCCTTTATTCAAGAGATTTTTAAATGAGTGGCACTTATCTGCCAATTGATAGATAAACTTGTGGATAGACTAAAACTTTCCTTGTAGGCTTTGAATTTGTTTAAGAATTAAATGTGGAGGCATTTCAATAATAGATTTGACCTTAGTAGGGTCAACTTTGATCCTTCTTTGTGATACAATAAATCCTATCAATTTTTCCTAAGTGATGCCAAAGACACACTTCTTAGGATTCAGACGGACTTTAATTCACAAAGTCTCTCAAATATTCTACGTAAAAAATCAAGATGTCTAGCACGTGTTCTTGATTTATCTATAATATCAACATAGACCTCAACAATATCATGCATCATGTCATGGAATATGATAGTCATAGCATGTTGATAAGTAGTTCCAATGTTCTTCAATCCAAATCACATGACTTGATAATAGAATGTTCCCCATGAGGTGGTGAATGCAATATTTTGTTGATCTTCTTAGGATATCTTGATTTGATTGTATCTAGAAATATTTTCCATGAGGGACATTATCTCATACCTAGTAGTATAATCAATAATCATGTTAATTTTGGGTAGAGAAAAATAATATTTGGGGCATGCTTTTTTAATATCTCTAAAATTAGTCAAGAAATGTATACCTTGTGGCTTTTTGTTGACTGGAACTATGTTTGATATCCAATCAAAATAGTCCAGTGGTCTAATGAACCCTACTCCCAATAACTTCTCCAATTTGAATTTTACCAAAAGAGTGATGCCTAGATACATCTTCCTTAGTTTTTATTTAACTAGATTATTATCTAGATGAACAACAAGGTGATGCACAACCAAGGGAATGTCTAAGCCTAGCATGTCTGAATATGGCCATGCAAAAATATCAATAAAATATCATAAAATGGTGACAATATGATCATGTTCCTCACTAGTGAGGGAAGCTCTAAGGTAAACAATTTTGGGATCCTCATATGTTCCTAGGTTCGCTTCAACATTATTTTATATAAGGAGCATAGAACCATCTTCAATAATACTAGGCAATGTGTAATCATAATCATCTTGTTCTACTATAGTTTCTTGTTATTCCTCCCAAAGCTCTAGATAAAGTGATGAATATGAATATGCCAAATCAAGTAATAGCCAATTAGTAAAAAACTTAGGGAAGTCAAGAGTGAGATGCTAAAAGACTTTTTATTATGACATGATGTCAGTACTGGCTATAGAGCTAAGACTTGATGGACCTTGTGCATCCTTTGGGGATGAACAAACTTTCCCATCCAAGAATGCCTGCAATAGGTTTTCACTCAAGAGATTGTCTTTATTTTTATTTTTTCCCTAACTAATGAGTGCCTCAAAAAGGTTTTCACATGAATATATTGATATTTTACCTTCTTTATGACCAATAAAGTTTTCTTGCTCCCAAAAGTAGGTAAAAGGATCCAATGAAAAATCAAAGACTTGCTTATGATCACCAATAGGCAGTCCATCTCTGAGGCCCGTATACTCTATAATTTATTCTTCATTATATAATTCATCAAGGCATATGACTAAATTTCCCTAGTCCTAACTAATGAGTTTGAGATGTCAAAGGCATAGGGAAAAATGGGGTGTTATGGTCAGAATGGCATTTGAATCAAATAAATTTGAGTCAAGAATCTCATCAAAAATGTTATAATGGGATGTTATGAAGTTTCTAGGAGTCTCATTTCTATTCGACTAAAAAAACACTGTCAAAAGTCATGAGGTCAACCCTAGGTAGTATAAATCCAAGACCGTGATTCAAAGTAGGTATTCTAGCTAATAAAGGTTATAGGATTCCTTGTGCTCATGGGCCAAGGCCCTTTAGTGTATAATCAAAATTGTCCATGATCTGATTAGGGATAGAATATTTTGGATTCTAAAAAGAATCAACAATTCCTTCAAAATATAACCAGTCTCCTTCAATGAAATCTTCTCAATCTTGTTTTGGTAAAGTTATAGGTATAAATAACATTAGTGGTTTCTTTATTTATTCCTTCTCTTCCCAGATCAAATTAGGCCTGTTAGGGCTTTTAGAAGATTTGGGTTCACCAAATGATTTTGGAGACTTTAGCAACTTAGCAATATGGAAGTCATCCTTAAGACAATATGTGGAAATGCTTATGTCTTCTATAACAACCTATTTTTCAAGAGTTACGATGAATGGATCATTCAAAGTGGAAGCAAGGTCACTTGGGTTGATATAATTGGATTTTCGTGGATGTGAAACTATTTCCTTATTCTTCTTTGTAACAAATTCAGAACGAGGATAATAGTTATTATTATTTAATTCAACCTCAAGAGGTTTTCAATGTTGATAAGGATATAAATCAATGGGGATAGTAACCTCGATCCCATTATGGGTAAACTTAAGACATTGATGCAAGGTGGATGGAATGGAATTACTTTATGGATCCAAGGATAACCAAGAAGTATGTTATAAGGGAACTCAATATAGACAATATGTAACAAAGTGTGATGGGAAACAAACCCAAAAATGATTAGAAAATAAATAGTATCAGAAGATTCCCTCTCAGTGTTATCATAACCCTTTATGGTGACCATCTCTAGCCTAATGTCCTTCATTGTGTATCCCAATAGCTATACTAGTTTAAGGGACACTATGTTCAGCCCTGAACCATTGTCTATAAGAACCCACTTGATCTTATGGTTTTCAATGACTAACTTAATATATAAGGGGTTATTATAGAGTTTACCTAATGTGGACATGTCTTTTTAATCAAATGTAAGATATTGAAATGAAGACAAATGCCCTACTAATGTTTATAAATATTTAGGATTAATATCTTGGGTAACATTAGATTGTTGTAAAATGTCATTCAAAATAATTCTATGGACTTCAAATGTATGCAAAAGATATATAATATAAATTTGTGTAGGGTTTTATTCAGTTAGTCTGATAGGCTATACCACTTTTCAATATTAGGATGAGACAGTTTGATCTTGGTTAACACAATGTTAAGCTTTGGATCTGAAGGCACAATGTTCATGTTGGGTTCAATGTTGGAAGAAGAGGGAAAAAAACCCTAAAGGGTAATTCATGAGTGTATATTTATAATTTCATAATCTATAGGTATCAAGGAGCCATTATAATTAGAATACAAAGGCAAAGGGCCTTGGAGGGTGACTTGTGAGTGTCTAGTTGCATTTGATCGATTTGATTCAGTGAAGAGATATTATAATTAGAGGAAGGATGAGGTCCAGGAGTAGTAACCTATACAAATGGAACCATAATAAAATTATGTGCACTAGACATGATATTAGTTGAGGGAGAGGGTGTTATAACTATAACAATGGGTCTAGTACTAGGAGGATTATGGGATGATTCATGGGATCTAACAGTGATAGTGTAAATGTGGTTTGCATAAATGCATCCCACAGTATTATTATAGTCATAAGGCATATTGTTGTAACCTAGGTTATTATCATGGGTATATGATCCTAATTATGATAATGTGAGTTATGATTCTAACCTTGAGCCTAATTTTTTAGTTGATTCTATCCTTATGATTGTTCCTTCACAATTATTTATTATGTCAAAGAAATGGATCTTTGTAGATTCCCATATCTTGATTAGTGTCCTATGGAGAAATCTTGATCTCAACTTCTCTAATATCATTCAAATATTCAATAAAGTGTCACAATTGGACATGACCAATAACATGATAGAATTTGCAAAATTCATTTGCTCGATACCAATCAAGTTTGGCCATACAATCAAATTAATTGCTACAAGCTTTTATAACACTCCCTCAATAGGCTCTCCTAGTTTTATGAAGAATCTAAAATTTTTATTGAATACCCTTTATGGAGGTACTCTTTGAAAAGTGTTTGGTGGATTTGGGGGAGCTAATTACACATTTAGAGTTGGTAGATTTTTGGCCTAAATTATGCATTTTCACAAATTTTGAGTAAGATAGACAATTTCAACACAATAGTGTTAGGAATTGGATATCGACAATATCTAAGAAGTAACTGGAGGAATAAATTAATGATAGATATTTTGAGAACCTTCGACCTTTAGATCTATCAAAACCAATCATGATGAAATAAGATCCATCTTTGTCTATAACTACGGGGATTCTATCCTAGTCTAAGGGAAGACATAATTTAGATTATAATTCCCTATTATAGGAAGATGAAGAAATATTCATATCTATCAAAGCTCTTCTTGATGTTTAACTAGCTCACCAGAAGGTCCCTCTTCACTATTATCCATCTACAAAGCCTTCTAAATAAAACCCACAAAAAAAGGAGGAATAGGGTTATTTGCCAAGATTAGGATCCTGGTTTTAGCACAAGAAGCTTACATTTGGCAAGGATAAAGTGGACTATGGTAATGAAAAAAGAAATGAGGGAAGCCACCCACTCACAATAAGTGAGCTCAAGAGATGGAGGAGGAAAATTAAAAAGGAACTCAAAGTACCCTTTTGGAAAGGAAACTACTTGATTCTTAATGAGTTATAAATTTTCATCCCTCTTTATGCATGTTCATGCTCTTATTTAGGTCCTGAACTGGCTAGTTATTTAGGTGCTTACATCTATTCCTTTATTGTAACTTATGTAGATCTCCTCTTTTGCATCCTTTTTGAATTTTCATGTGTATTAGCAAGTTATTTTTCCTCTCATACTTGACTTTGGTTTTCCATCTTCTCCCTTTTATTGAGATCTCTTTGTGTTTGAATTTTTAAGCAATTGGTTAGTTGTCTTGGCCACTTTTATTGGTTGTATTTATTATTTTAATCTATACATTGAATTACAAAAAAAATCCCCTTTTGGTAAACTAGATTTTATGACTCTTTTTATTAAATTTGAATTTTATTGTCATGATCCTTCTTTCTTGTGGTATATTTACCACCATATTTTCACCCCATGTCATGGTATGATGTGGCATCCCCTTTCTCAGCTTGGTACCCCTCAACTCTTAATCATTTCCTCCTTCACTCAGTTATTCATTCCCCTTGGTGTTTTCATCATGATTACCTTCCTAATTATGCATTTATTTGTGCTAGTCCCTCTTTTGCTTAAGTGGTGTCTATGTCTCCCATTTCCTTTATTTTGCCCTATCTTCTTTGTGTGTTGTTAATATTTTTTCCCTTATTATTTTTACTCTTATGGCTTCTCATGAAGATTCCCCTAGGACTAATAGAGGAAAAGAAGTTGGCTCCAAATATGACTCCTAAGAGGGGGATAAAATAAAATTGGGAATAAGGAGGGTTGATCCCAAGTCCTACTAAAAAATTAAGAATAAAAATCCTCTAATTTAGGGTATCCTTGAGATGTGAGGACTTAACCAATTCTTGTTGAATATTGTTTGGAATGATTCCATCTTGTCAAAGTATTTTTTAGTATCCTGGAAAGACAAATTGGGAGTCATGAAAGGTATGATAATGTAGGTCTCTAAGGATTTTATCACTGAAGCTACAACTCGTATTATCAATGACATCAAATACTATAAGGATAAGAGCATGAAAAATGAATGGGTCTCAAAACTCTTCAATTCTCTTGAGAAAATGAAAGAGGTCACTAAAATTTTCAAGCGTACTAAAATTACATAAGCCTGGATTAAATTTTTTTAGTAGGTAATGTTGTACCTCACCTTGGAATCCAAATTTAGCTTGGTTTATTCGTACCATTTCATGTTATTCAATCATTTTAAGGATGTTTATAAAACTAGTCTCCCCTTCTTATTATTCTCCTTCGAGGATTATATTATGGATTTTTAGTGTAATAATAAGGTTTTTTTAACTCACAAAGATCCTATCCTCTTTCTCTTTAAAAATTCATATATAGAGAAAAGTAAGGTGATGAATCTAACCTAGGGATCTAGTTCAATTTTTAAAAAGGAAAATAAATGACCTAAAGGCAAGTTTTCCATTGTTGAGGCTTTGATGATGACTAAATCTAAACTTAGTAGGCCAATAAAGAGGCTAATTTTGGATCCTAAGTATTCAAAAGAGTTGAAGGATGAGGAGGATAGGACCCAAGTGTAAGATGACTCTTTTGCAGAACTATCTACCCTAGTTATGAAATCCCTAGAGTCCCTTGATCAGGAACATCCAACTATGGGTGTGACAAGTTTATTAAGGGAAAGGTTATGTTCCCTTTAAATTTGCCTCAAGAATAAGGCCCTTGAGCTTAGGGTAATGAGAAAAGAAATCAAGTAAATTATGTGGTTCACATTCCCTAGAGATGGCTTGATGGCCAAGGAGGGCCATGTTTTTGTTATCAGTACCCCTTGCATCAAATCATTAGATGACTCAATGGACCTTCAAATTCTGGGCTTTATCAGACGATGTTCAGGAGTGATCAGTTCTTCTCACCTAACCCTTAAGAGTACCACCTCCCCTTTTAGTGTTGAATGACTCAAACCTAAAGTCAAATAAGGTCTAATCAATAGGACCCAAGGGAAGGCCAAGAAGAGCCCTCTATTGGGACTTTAGTGTGTCCCATTCCAGTTCATGATGTTTTGGATGGTTGTTTTTGTTTTATGTGTTTTTATCTTTCCTTCTCATTTCTAGCTTGTTCTTTTTTGTTCCTTGTTTGTTGGGTCCTTTTTTGGTTGGGCATTTTGTTCCCCTACTTGCTTTCTTATTAGAACCTTATGGAGACATGGGCCTGCTGTTGTGTCCTAGCCTAAATTCCACACCAGCTCAAAGCGGGTTTACTATAATCCAAACATAAGAATAAAGAAAAATAAAAATTATTTTATAATAAATTTGTTTAATAAACTATTTTTTATAATTAAATATCTTGATCTAAAAAATAATGTTAATCTTAACATGTTAACCAAATCAATTATTGTCAAAACAATTGTCGAACAACCAAGCTTCATAGTGCATACATAGGAAAAAAATTAATATTATAAATATATTTAATGGAAAACTATTAATTATATATAATATCACATTTAAATGTATATGAGACCATATTTAGACAAATAAATTAAAAAAAATAATTTTTCTTAAAGAGTTGGTATGGTTAGAAATGTGACAACATCTTGAGCCTCAAAGAAAAACTAGAAAACATGCTTGAAATTTTTTGTTCTATTATATCCTAAATGTTGTAATCATTAGCATAAATTGAGAAAGCAACAAGGATCAAGAAAACAAAAGCTTAATTGTTATAATAATTCAAAATTCCATGTAAAACTACAATATAGATTTAAGTAATTTGGGCATTATTCTCTATGGGATATTGTGATATATGCAGACCATGGACATATTCTTGATACTTATTATTATATTTCCCACCTAATCCTAGCAATATATTCACTTTTTGGAATGATCTAGTTGCATACAATACCATGAAATTAAAGTTTTAGGGAGAATGAGGATGATTGAACTCACTCTCCTTGCTCTCTTGATCAATCTTTATAACTTAAGGCATGAAAACAAATAAAATAACTATTAAAAATAAATTAAAAGAGAACAATATTTAAAATAAAATTAAGGAGTGTAAACAAAAGTATTAGGCCATCTCAAAAATGTCATGGTCGAAATATGCATTTCAAATTGATTCAATTAGCAAATCAATAAAAATAATAATTTCAACAATAAAATATTGATATTCAACTAAAGGAATGTGATTTTACATTAAAATGGAATGCATTTATCCATACACACATTGCAACTAGGCTTAATAAGATTTAAAAAGTAAATCGTATTTAATTGTAACTAGGCTTAATAAGATTTAAAAAGTAAATCGTATTTAATTGTATTAAATAATTTTTTAGATGTAGTAATAAATTACAAGAGGGGGTTTATGAAAGATATTTGATTTGTCACGAATCTAGGGATAGTTATTAAATAATGGTGTAAAACATCTCCAAATAATCATATAAACAAAATTTATAAAAACAAGATCAAAAATATTTTTTCAATAACTTTCGTACACAAAAAAACTATTTTGAAGATCATATTCATTTTCTCTAGCACTTCAAAAAAATCACCAACTTTGACAAAATAATTCTTATCTCTCTTTGAAACTCATCTCCTTCTCCAAATCCCTATAAAATCAAACAAGGAAAAATAATGGATTTATTAAGGGAGGATATGTTTTCCATAATTTATTATTAGGCCCCTAGGCAGAAAACAAATTTGGTAATCAACTCTTAATATACATATATAAGTAGTCCATTACTACAAGGCCTAGTCTTAAATGAATTTTTTAGTTATAATGAATACATATAAAATTAAATAAATGTGTCAAATATTTATTAAAATTTAATATTAATTCTTGAATAATTACTCTTGGACTTTCACAATTGATTTCTAGAAAATATACTTTATGACTTTCTCAATAATTCATTTGTATACATGTCTTATTTATAACTAATGCATGTGTCTTTATAGACTTGTAAAATTCAAGTTAGGACATTATTAAAATTTAATGCAACACAAAACAAGTATATACATATGAAAAATCAAAGACACAAGGCACACAAGACCTAAAGCAAGGTATATAAGGGCCCACCCAAGAGGTGTATATTGTCAGGTTTTCAAAAAAACCAACAAAAAAGGGAAACATGGTAGTGAGGAGTGATTGGAAAGAGAATAAGTCAATAGGATAACAATTATAAACATGGAAAAAAGTGCCAAAAAAATTCTATTATGAAATAATAATTAACAAACACATAATTACTTTAGAGTCATCTAATTTTATAACTTATAACTATCATCATACAAAAATTAAGTGTTTATATAATTCCTCAAATTATTATTTTTTTATACATATATATATCGAAGTAAAAAATAAAATGAGAAAATATATGATTTAACATTTTAAGGTCTTACAATGAAAATATTATGTTTAAATTAAGGGGCTAATTTGTCTAAATCAATTAAATAAATATGAAATAATTAAGCACTGATTTTTTATAGCATTTGACCTTCTTTGAATTTTTAAAATATAAATAAATAGGCATAATATATACTTATCTAAAAATTAACTATCATGAATGATCTAGGTTTTGAAAGTTGAGTTATGGGCAGTTCTGAGTATCAACAATAAGATGCTAGTGTTTGTCTACTCACTAGATAGTAGTAGCTAGTATGGACAATAGCACCATGTTTGTGTAGTGTCCTCTAGGTGGTAGTAGTGTCCCCTTTGTAAGAATATTCCTATTTTTTGGGATCACTTGCACCTATTTTTTTATGTCTTATTCCTACACATCAAACTTGAAGCTCTATGTTGTGCTTGGAAAACTTGATTTAGTGTGCAAACCCTAATCCTCCTTAAAAGTATAGTATGAACAATAATTGTGTGTTGACTAGTAGGATAGATTGAACATCCTCAACACCCCATTGTGAAGACATTTTCCTACATAAAAATACTTCGAAGAGGGATCAAACCTAATTTAATTCTCCCACCTAGTGCTTGATGCAAGTGTAAGTGAATGCTAGAATGAGAGTGGACTTGGATGCCTTGAATGTGCTTGAGCTTTGAAATCTTTGAAAACTAGGATTAGGGTTATTTTAGATGGTATTATACATAAGTATTGTAAAATAGGGATCAAATAACTTAATTTTTTTGAACTTGGTTTTGGTTTGAATGTGTTTTTACATATATTTTCCATTTAGTGATTAAAGGTGAATTAGACTTACATTTATATAGTTTTGTTGCTTGTGTGGATAATAAAATATGCTTAGGTTGACCTTACGATGGACACACATTTGAAAAAGTATCCATTGGTAAGATTTAAAGATAAGGATAGTATTTCTTAGTTGGGGACACTAGCACCATGTGGTTGTAGTGTCCCAAATGTGGTGCTACTATCCTATTAGCAGAGTGCTAAGAAACCTAGGTTGGGATCTAAGATGATAATTTTAGGAGTATGTTTTGGCTAACTATAGGTTATTGTGGTCTACTCAATGACTAAAAATGTGAGTCTAAGGATCTATAATAGTTTTATGGCTGAGCTAATAATAGGGTAACTTAAGTGACACTCTTAGCATCCAATTACCACTTTTAGGTGATTGCATTTGCCCCCCTTTTATGCTAATAATGCAACAAATAAAAATGAATATTATAAAGGAAAAATAATCATACCTAGACTTAAATTGGAAGTGAAGACTGCATATCTAAGTATGAGTCTGTAAATATGGGTTTGCATATGTGAAACATGATCTAAAGTAATGTCCTTACTTAAGAGATGATTAAAAGCAAAAGACTATGCTGAAATAATGTCACTGAGTAAAGCTGAGTTAAGAGAGAGGAAATGAATGAATACATTTCATTGGTTATGTGAACCATTGCATGAACTTGTTGACAACCTATGTGTGAGTGTACATAGTGATCATAGCATTGAATATCTTGGACTAAGCTGATGGTTTGCTCAATCCTCATATGGGTGGCTCAAGAATTCAATCTGATTTGGACTCCATCATTGTCCACCCCTACTCGGTGGATCCTTATCTCTATTAATATCTTGGATAAGACTGTAATTTTTTCTAACCCTCTCATGTAGGTGTCTCAAGAACTCAATTAGGCCATGAATCCATCATTACCTACCTATGTGAATTAGATGCATCTATAATTGAGCTATGCGAAGTGTTGAAAGTATCTAACTAAGTATAATCTAATTATGTAATCATATATTCAACCACTCAAGTATATTAGGCAGCTCTAGGCCACTCAAAAATTCCAACCACTATAGATGGAGTAAGGTATGAATCTGGTGACAACATGAAATGTGATTTAAAGTGTATACATTGTAGATAATGGCATAGATTTTTCCATTCCATCTGAGTAGCCTATGTATAGCTGAGTTTATGGAAACTATGTGCCATGCATATGCCCCCAATATGGTATCCGAGTATATTGAATCTGAATTGAGTATGTAATAGATAAATTTGTGTAACTAATCTAAATATGGGAGTGGTCATTATGTACATTATGCCCATAAATTTAAGAAATTGGTATGAATTTGAACTGAAATGAATGAATATCAGCTAAATCTAAACATAACTATAAACCTATGACTCTATCTATGCAAATCTTTATTATACCTAGTGTAGTGGTCTAAATGATCTAGATCATCCCAAATCTGGGGCTACTAGATAGTAACACCATATATTGGAAAACAATTCCTTATGGTCCTAGTGTCCTAATATGGGCATTTATGTCTACCTGGCCTAATTCATAAGTGATCTAAATTGAATTCTAAGTATCTATTATGCTTTGTGTTTTCCCTAAGTCTAATGTTTGGAATTGAGCTTGTGTGATGAAATGTATTTATGAATAGAAAAGTAGGAGTCTAATATCTACGACAAACCCATATGAATTCCCCCTATTTTGAGTGTAGTTGTCAAATATATGTAATAAATGTC